>JARQOC010000001.1:356982740-357582740 GCA_033576535.1 Allobates femoralis
TTGCTTCATGACAGACATGACATCATGACATCAACATTCCTGCTCAGCTCATCAGATTATTGTTAGTTCAAATATTTAAAAAACACAAAAAATGGGACAACCCAACTTGCCTCACAAGGTCTCACTTTAATGAAAAAATTGCTACGCTTGTAGGAAATTTTCAGAATCTTGGGCCAGGCAAACCGATTAATTCGCAGTCTGTCTTTATAGATGAGTAGTCCATTTGCACAAACGCCAAGCATTAGATCCACACCTTCAGAGTCCTGTAGGGTACAAGAAACCTTTTATACGTGCAAATGTGCAGTGTGAACTATAATTTACATCATGGCTCACAGAACTAAATGAACAATCAGCACCAATACCAAATTTACAGGTTTAAACCTTTAAGGAAAAAACACCTGGAGCATTAAAATCTTACTTTATAAAGTAAGGGATATCTTAGGCTGCTTTCAGAAATGCATCTCAGCCACATCAGGCTGAGACGCATATGATCTGCATCAGGCGCCGAGTGCAGACACCAGTGAATGCTGCCGACGCAGTGCCTTTTTGACAGCTGGGTTTGGGTGGCCTGGAGGAGTGGAGAGGGGAGTGGAGGAAGGAGAGGGGAGTGGTGGGAAGAGGGAAAAAGAAGAGTGGAGGGAAAGGGAGGGGAGAAGAGGGGAGGAGCGAAAAGGGGAGGGGAGAAGAGAGGAAGGGAGGGGAGAGGAGGGGAGGGAAGGGGCAAAAACAAGAAAGAGAACACACCCCGGAACTGTTCTGAGCATGCTCAGACTATTCTGGGCATGCTCAGAGTGAAATTCTGATGCGTCCTGGCTGCATTCACCTGTGGCTGGATGCAGCTTCATAAGCAGCAATGTGTCGACGCATTGTGCCTCATCCGGTTGCATCAAATTTTTCAAGCGTCCCTAAACCTCAACATGCTGCAGTTGGGAGTACGGCGGAGACGCTGCATTCATCTGCATCAGGCGACATCCTGATGCCACCTGATGTCCCTGTGTTCCCATGTTAAATATAGGGACAAAGGCCTGATCAGGAGGCATCAGGATTTCACCTGACACAGATACAACGCAGATGTGAAAGCACCCCAAAATGAATCTATATGATTGACTAAACAGTTACACCTCTAAGATATCAGATAGCCCTTGTGTGATGAGGACCTCAGAGGGATTGTTTTCCTGAACTCTACGTAAACAATACCTTGGCATGATGAATATCCACACCATACATTGATAACTTCTTTGCATTCTCTAAGAAAGCAGCATCAGCTTGTGCTGGTGTAAGCCCTCTAAAAAAAAAAACCAAGAGAAAATATGTTTTAATATGAAATATATAGTATAGTAGAAACAAGTTTTCATTCTTTGTACATCAACGTCAGATTAAAAAATGCTACCAAGTAAATTTTGTCTCATGCAATAAAACAAAAACCTACATAGGGACAGAGCAAAGGTTTTTGGCAGGTATGGAAAAAAATACTCAAAAGTTAGAAAGCTTTCTAAGATGGAGTATATTTTCGTCAAAATGCAGAGTGAATGAACAAAAGAGAAATCTAAATTAAAACCATATTTGATTTGACCACCATTTGCCAAAAAAAAAAAAACGGCAATTCTTCTAGGGACACTTGTTGAGTTTTTTTCAAACACTGCGCAGGGAGGAGTCCCACGTATGTTGTGTAAGATGTAGGCTTGTGCCAATCTTCCCATCTCTTCATCGAATCTGTCTGGCATAACATGATTTAGATCGAGGCTCTATGGGGGCTATATCATCACTTCCAGGACTCCTTAATCATTACACATAGGATAGTTATTGAAATTGAACAGTCCTTTAAACAAGTTTTGTGTACATCAATAGGAAGGTCAATTATTTCAGAAAAATCAGCTGCCTTCCCCACTTCTTCCTCTCCCTGCTGACATGCTGAACATGTCACCCACTTTGAAAAAGCAGCTTAAGCCCCCTTCAGAGGAATCAGACTGCAGGTGTCATGTGACACAGTCCGCTGTCCTCCCTGAATGTGTGCAGAGAAGTGGGATGGGGAAGGTGGAACAGAAAAGAGACGAGGAGAGAGGGACAGAAAAAGATTGTGTAGAGCTCTAAAACAAGTGTTTAACCTCAGATCAAATCAACTAGAGATGAGCAAATTTTTCCTGAACATGTTTGCCAATTTCAAATTCGCCAAACACACTGCAGATTCAGTTCGCGACCAGAAACCTGAGCAATTTAGTAAAAAATTGCTGGACGCAGCTTTGTTTGGAAAAAAGTTTGAAATTAAAATGGCCCTAAAACTTTCCCTGTTTGGGGCCAAAACGTTCACCAGAAGACCCGTTGACTGGAAACAACACCTAACCTTACGGTTATAAGTGTTCCTGCCATTCAGGTCTAGGCTTGTATCAAGCTGTAACATTTTTGGGAGTTTTAAATTAATTTTTCAAAACTTCCTGGAGCTTCCAGGTTTTGACACCTGCAGGGTGTGAATTTTGAAAACTGTGCCAGATGTGGCAGCACCTGTTAAGTGCAGGAACATTACAATATCCCTTAACCATCCGTTTAAGAGCTTTATATTTTTTATATATATTGTTGTAATTTAATTTTATTATTTTATTTTATTTTTGGAGTGCAAACCTTTATTATTGCAACTGGTCAACAGCATGTGAGGCCACCTCTTCCACACGTATTTGCTAGCAATCCAGATAAAAATAGCATATTTCCATTACTTTGCGCTGATGGAACTCTTCTGTATTTTTAGTCACCAGCAAGGGTAGAGCAGGCAGGTACAGGAGGTTACCAACCCCCAGCTGCCTAGTTTATGCCACACGCTGATCGAAACATAATTTGATTGTTCATAATTAAGTTGTTTGATCTTGTTTCCATGTGAAAGGTATGGTATTCAGATGCAACTCCAATTATGGCTATCTGGGTCCCACTGGTTACTGCCAGCTCAGGGCACATGGCACTGTTGGAAATCCGCCAATTTTGAAATGAAGAAAGGATGATTTTCATCTGCTGCACCAAGTTTCATTTGCCAATCATTGGATCTATGGTCCCCAATATTGCCAATTTCTTGATGTCCAGGAAGAAATAGACCATTATCCATCATGCAGTATCATAAAGGGATCCAAATGGCATTACATTTTCTCTGCAGAATGACAATGAGCCTCAAATATATAGCCATTGTCCTCATGACCTTATTCTTCAGTGTAAAGAACAAGGGCTCCTCAAACTAACGATATGGCTCCACAGAGTCCTGAGTTTAACGTCATTAAGTCTGTCTGAAATTAGAAGAGACAGAATGATTTGCACAAGTCTAAATCTATAGATGATCTGTGGTTAGTTCTTCAAGTGTATGGACCAATCTATTTTCAAAGTTCCTTCAAAAACTGATCAAGTGGTTTGATTATTTGATAATAAGGGTATGTGAACACCGAGAATTTGGCGAGTTCGAATAAGGCCACAATCACACATTCAGTAAATGAGTCTTTTTACCTCGGTATCTGAAAGCCAAAACCAGACGTGGAACAGCCAGAGGAAAACTATAACTGAAACACTGTCACCACACTCCTGAATTTTTTCCCACTCCTGTTTTTTTTTTGTCTACAACTACTGAGGTAACCACCCCACACACACACAAATGCTAAAAGTGTGAACGTGGCCCAATTTGAATATGCAAATAGAGTCTGTGGAGCCACAAACACAGAGGCTAGCCAGATATCCCAGGGCTAGGTCCTTCCCTGGAGGGATATCTGGCTAGTTTCCGTGTTTGAGACTCGTAAACGAGGCTCCACAGACTCTATTTGCATATTTGTAATTCCCAAGGGACAATGCACCTAGGATTTCACTGTGTTTGAGTGCCTTTGCCGACTGGCCGCAGTGTTTTCCTCGACTAGTCTCCCTGAGATCAGTGAGTGCTGTGTGATCATGGCCTAATTCGGGCACAACCCTATATTTTTCTTAAGCATTATGGAGTGGTGATTTAAATGGATGCTTTTTTCTTCAAATATATGCAATGCATCCTGAAGGTAACCCAGGATGTCTAGTCACAATGGAGTCATCACTAGAAACCCAAATAACCTGGTATTAGACTTTCCTTTTGTACCATCAATTCTATAAGTAAAAAGAATGCGTCTTCCAATAGTGGCATGGCACCAAGCCGCAACCAAAACACCATGACCTTAAGAAAAAAAAAGGATTGGGCTGACAGACATCAAATCTGCCTGGGTAATTAGTTCCCCTCAACATATTCCATTAGGAAATTAATGTAAGGCTCCAATACAATAAGATCCCTGGAAGGCATAGAGAATTGTTGTCTTTGAGTGTTTTACGTGGACCACCACATTGAAGGCGAGTGTGTTGGGAGAGTTACTAATCTTTTGATTTTTTTTATTTCATGATACAATGAAATCCTACAGACCTGTGTGTTTTGTGTAGCTCCACAATTTTCTCTTCCAGTTCCTTGGTTTGGTTGGGTGCAAATTGAAAGTCATTGATATAGTCAGCACTGTGCTCATCAGCATCATAATCTCCAACCTCAGCCTGCAATGTCAAGGAGCCCAGTAATGCATGCGTGACAAATGAACATGGCAGACGGCCAGAAGCAACATCCTGACGAAGCTGAAGGCACAGGTAGTATCTGTGGAGACAATTCTAACTATTAATAAGAAAATGCACTGGATCAACAACTGCAACACGTCCTAGGAAAAGGCTGGAAGCAATTTGCTACTTTATTGAGCCAAATTCTTTCAAACAATGATTCTTTTGAACCACTTGCCACCCATCACGTCTTACCCTTGGCACGGTATGAGCCTTTATGTTTTGGGTGCTCCCCCAACAGCCTACATAAAGGCTTTCTGAGACTGGGCTGGGCAGCGCCACAAATGACTGAAGCAGGAATATGAAAAAGCTGAGTGTAGAACATAACCTAGAAATGTTGTTTAGAAACACTGCTAGTGCAGTAAATAAATCTACATAAAACATGTGATGACGAGCCCCAAGCCTGGGCATAATATTTTAGAAGCTTTCAAGGCTACCTTGTTATGTCTTCAGTCAACTGAGAGGGATCCGGGGGATAAAACTTCACGTTGAACACAAATTGCCATGGCGAATCTGAAATAACAGGAGGAAAAATGTAAAGGTCATCAATGCTAAGTGTCCCCATCCTATGCTGAACAGAAAAAAAACAGTATTATATAATGCACCTGTCAAAGCTTCCAACACTCCAAAATGTGCACCCTTCACTACGCTCAAGTGCAGGCTGGCAGGTTAAGTCTAGAAAAATAGCCTATAAAAAGGGTTCTCAAAGGATACATTATCAGTTGAGGAACCTGATTTTGTTCATTATATGGCAGGATTGCTTCCTATTACTGACAGATATCAGCTGGTGTCATGACTTTCAATGCCTATTGCACCTTTCGTTCTTCATATGTTTCATACTTTTCCCAGTGTAATTTCTCATTATTACACATAACAATGTATGGACATCTATGGTTTGATTTCTTTGGTTGTGTGGATTGGTTGGGTTGTCACTGACATCTCTTGAGAAATTTATGTAAACCGCTCCTTTAGAAACATATTTACTTAGAAAATTTGGGAAGTCTTAAATACTTATTTTACCCGCTAAATGGGCAAGATTTTATTTTTGGGGGGTAGCTTTTCTAGTCTTTACTCAGGGCAAAGCATGGCATGCCAACTGATGTAAAAACAGACATTGGCAATCTCATTTGATTGCAATTAACTAACACCATCGCAAGTCTTTTACATTTTGTATCAGTGATCTGATGATTTTTCCATCCACATCATCCATGCACTGCCATGAACCGTGAGTAACTTGAGAGTCTCAGAACCTGAAAGGGAAGAAATGGCACATTGCCGACAACATTGTAAAGTGGACTGAAAGAGTCCACTGGCCAAAACGCTTGGCAATTTAAGTCCCGCACACATGGCCGGATTATAATTAAATAAGAGCTGGACGATAGCAAATGTCCTAAGTAAAAATTAATTGGGAAAGATAGAAGATAAACCATCAATACCCAGCCTGCCTAAAATCTAAGAAAAAGCAATGCAATTCAAGGAGGTAGGATGGGACTCTAATTGTGCATTATAGATACTGAGCTCATTTGTCACTTCTGAAATTGTATGTTATGTAATGATTAAAATGTCAAGAATTTGCCCAGACAGCAAATATGATTAGCAGCATTGTTAAGTGGAGAGAAGGCAAGGGCTAAATGGTACACAATCAATATGATTCATAGCGGACGCTCCACCAGAATGAATGGCTTACCCCTGGTGAGGACAATCCCACACTGTTGTGTCTGTCAGTATTCATCTCATGACCATGTAGAGAATTGGAATAATAGACACGTATAGTGGGTATTTTTCACTCTTTCATTGCAGCCATTTGGTAAATTCAGATAAGTTATTTTTTTCCTCATTAATGTACACTCTGCACCCCATCTTGACTTAAAAAAAAACAGAAATGTAAACTTTTTTGCAAATTTATTAAAAAAGAAAAACTGAAATATCACATGGTTATAAGTATTCAGACCCCTTGTTCAGTATTGAGTAGAAGCACCCTTTGGAGCTAGTACAGTCATGAGTCTTCTTGGGAATGATGCAACAGGTTTTTCACACCTGGATTTGGGGATACCCTGCCATTCTTCCTTGCAGATTCTCTCCAGTTCCGTCAGGTTGGATGGTGAACGTTGGTGGACAGGTATTTTCAGGTCTCTCTAGAGATGTTCAATTGGGTTTAAGTCAGGGCTCTGGCTGGGCCAGTCAACAATGGTTACAGAGTTGTTGTGAAGCCACTCCTTTGTTATTTTAGCTGTGTGCTTAGGGTCATTGTCTTGCTGGAAGGTGAACCTTCGCCAATCTGAGGTCCAGAGCATTCTGGAAGAGGTTTTCATCCAGGACATCTCTGTACTTGGCTGCATTCATGCATTCATCCTTCCTTCAATTGCAACAAGTCGTCCTGTCCCTGCAGCTGCAAAAACACCCCCATAGCATGATGCTGCCACCACCATCTTTCACTGTTGGATTGTATTGGGCAGATGATGAGCAGTGCCCGGTTTTCTCCACACATACCGCTTAGAATTATCACCAAAAAGTTCTATCTTCATCTCATCAGAACAGAGAATCTTGGGAGGTGGCTTGGGCATGGAGCTGTGAGCACACATCTCTCCTGAGCTCCAGCGTGCCTGAGGCCTCTGCAGCAATTATATAGCCACCATCAGCTCCACTCACCACTGATCATGAAGGCAAGGTCGGGCTCCGCTCCCAGGCCCCCAGGGAGCTCACAGCAGGTCCCGCAGGCACAGGAATCACCAGGTACATGTCGATGCCTGGAAGGAAGGCAGCTCCTTCAGCCATGGTGGAGGGGGGAGGTGCCTCCTCCTCCATGCAGCAGCACACACACAGAACTGGGACCTCGAGTGCACAGAGGAATGGGGCCACAGTAGAGAAGGCACAGGAGAGAGGACGAGTGACTGCTGCACCAGGGACTGGCCGCTCACCACAGAAGCTGACAGGAGGGAACCAGACACAGAGCAAAGGAGAGGTGAGAGCTGTACCCTGTCCCTCCACCCCTGGACAGAGGACATCACAGGCTGAGCTGGCTGGGGAACTGTCTCCCCCTATACTGCACCCTTATCAGGCTCAGGAAACTGCAGTGGGCCCCCCACTACTACCCCCAGGGAGACATGAGAGAGGGGCTCCTTCCAGCTTAGTGCCCCAGGACATTGTGCCACACCCATCACTACATCTCATGGCCTCCCCACACAGGGCTCCTGTTAGGTCCCTGGGTTCTGATGACTGTATAACTGCCTCTGAGCTGAGAGCGCAGCTGAGTGCCTTCCCTACAAAGGCTGACATGGAGTGCTATATACAGCGTCTGGAGGCAGTGTGCAGGAGTGAAGTGGGGTCCCTTAAGGAAGACGTGTCCCACCTTACCACCACTGTCTCTGCATTAGAAGCTAAAGTGGAGTCGCTTTCCTCACAATTGCAAAGTCAGCAACAACTTCTGGACCTACACTCAGAGACTTTCAATGTGGTTCTAGATATGCTAGAGGACTCTGAGAACAGGAACGGAGGAATAATATCAGGCTCCGTGGGATCCCTGAGTCCGTAGCCCCACGTGACCTTTCCTCACCCTCCATGGCATTTTCAATTCTCTCTTAGGGAGGTCACCCACTGAACACATTGAAAATTGACCAGAGCCCATCGCTCGCTCGGCCCAAAGAACCCCGACACATCTAAGCCGAGGGACGTCATTTGTAGGATTCACTACTTCCAAATTAAGGATGACATCATGCGTAAGGCGAGGGACCACGATGTTATTGACTTTAATGGGTCTGATGTCCTTCTCTTGTCTGACCTCTCACGCTTCACCCTGGCTAAACGGAGGGCTCTGCGCCCCCTCCTGGAGGTGTTGCGGAAAATGAGATCCCCTACAACTGGGGTTATCCATTTCAATTACAAGTACGCAGTGACAAAGGACTGATAATTTTGAGATCCCCGTCAGATCTCCAGAACTTCACCGCTGAACTGGGCCTACCCATGGTCACATTGGGAGACTGGCCTCGCCTTACTGCGTCTGACCTATGGGGCCCACGCCGTACTGGAGGACCCCCCGCCGGGTCGCTGAGAAAGAAGAAACGGGGCTCCCGCCGTAGACGTGCCTCCGTTACTCATGCTGATGACACTTGATCACCTAATTCAGACCTTATGATCACTACTGCCCTTTTTCTCTTTTTGCTTTCTTGCCGCCTACATTGTCCCTCAATGTTGCCGGGCTCCCACGGGGGGCTTGGTCGTGACTTTGCTTTAGTCTGTTTATTATGGATGGATTAGAGCCGAATGTTTCGTAGTGGTGACATTTCTATTTATGAATGTCCACCTACTTCAATTGACTCCTTATGTACTGTGCTCAACTGTTGCACTACCGCATTAATGTGCTCATGTTATTCTATGTTGGCTAACGCCGCTCTTTCTCCTGAAATGTGACTTTTGATGATACCCCTTCGGGGGCTTGTTGTGACTCTGCTGATTTCGACAAATGTACTTGGCCCATGATCCGCTGTTATGTTCGTTAACAATGTTTATGTTACAAGGGTCATGGGCCTATTGGGTAGAGTTGGATTTTTTCTTTTTTGCTGCAGGGGTTCGGCTGGTTACTCTCTGCTCAATCACCTCCCCACTAGGGTGTGTCTCTGACACTACTTCTTAGACTTTTCTCTGATATTGTCCTGTACCCTTGAGGCCTAGTGGCTTCCTGGTTTTTCTCTTTCTTTTTGGTCGGAACCCTGTCTTCCGGCTGAACTACTCTCTTTCCTTGGTGCTTTACTTTCTCTGTTTCCATCTCTCCCCACTTCCCACCCCTCCCACTCCTTTCCGACCCGATTGTACCACCCGCAGGCCTGATAGTTCCTATGGCATCCCTACAACTCTGCTTGCTTAATGTCAGGGGGTTTAATGTCCCAGAAAAGCGATCGAAGGTTTTATACGGTATGCATAAGAAACGGGTTGACATACTTCTGCTGCAGGAGACACATTCCGATCAGACAGAATCCCTAAGCTTAACCATAGATACTACACACAGTGGTTCCATGGAAGTAACTCTGACTCCAAGTCTAAAGGAGTCAGCATTGCATTGCACAAGTCTTTACAGGCTCAGGTAGTTGCCTCTAAAGCTGATTCTAATGGTCGATTTGTGTTTTTGAAGCTTAAAATTGCCCAATGATTTGTTCACCATAGCTAACATTTATCTTCCCAATCAAGACCAGGTCCGAGCGTGCAGAAAGTACCTACAGGACCTCTCGGCCTTTGCGGAAGGCTATGTAATTATGGGAGGGGACTTCAATATGGTGTTGGACCGCGCTGTGGATTCCTCTTCGGCAGGTCGGCGGTGTCCCTCTCACAGCTGGAGAGATTACAGCGGGTCCTGACAGACTCAAGGTTGGTAGATGTATGGAGGTTACTACACCCTACTACCCGGGATTATACCTACTTCTCCACAGTTCATAATTACTATAGTAGATTGGATTATTTTTTGGTCAGCCACGGGCTCCTGTCTCTTGACCCAAAGTCTGACATCGACACGATGTTGTGGTCAGACCATGCCCCAGTTTTGCTCTCCCTTCGGCTGCCGAGCCTTTCTCCGAGAGAATGGACCTGGTCCTTAAACCCTGGTCTCCTTGGAGATCTAACGTGTCAGGCGGCCGTGCGAACAGCAATCTCGGACTTTCTAGATTTTCACAAACATGACCCCACTGCCATCCCATACCAATGGGAGGCTTTGAAAGGAGTTATACGGGGAGTATTCATACAACAGGGGGCCCGGCTGAAGAGAGAGAGGGAGACTAACATTGTGGGTTTGTTGACTCGTATCCAAACTCTGGAGTTGGATCATAAACGGACTAGAGATGTTGGGGTGCTGGCTGATCTCCTCCGGGCACGCTGTAAGTTGAGTGCCTTGTTGGACACGACGTTAGCACGACAGAGGGACCGCTTTCATAAATTTCTGTACAAGTACTCTGATAAACCCGGGAGAGCTCTGGCGAGGTTTTTGCACCCCCGTGCCCCCACCACTTATATCCCTACCATAAGGTCTGCTGCGGGTGAACTGGTCCATTTTCCAGAGGAGATTGTGGACTCATTCAGAGCATATTATGACTCTCTCTACAATTTAAGCGGCCCGTTGTCTGATATGTCCCCTTCCGAGTTTCAAGCACGGGTGGACGACTACATCCGGGATACTGAGCTCCCGCCTATGTCGGTGGAGGAGTCTGAGGCCCTGGAGAGTCCCCTCTCGGAACAGGAGGTTTTAGACACAATAAAATCTTTGGCTAATGGTAAAAGCCCTGGTCCTGACGGATTCTCTGTCGCCTTCTATAAGTTATATGCGAATTCCCTGGTCCCCTTCATGACCAAACTGTTTAACTCCATCTCGGCCAGCTGCCCCTTTGCCCACCAAACGCTGATGGCCACAATCACCGTGATTCCTAAACCGGGAAAAGATCCCCTATTATGTGCAAGCTATAGGCCCATATCCCTCATTAATGTGGATGTGAAGGTGTTCGCGAAAGTGTTAGCTGGTAGAATGAACCCTATTCTCCCTGGGTCCATCCATAGTGATCAGGTGGGCTTTGTGCCACACAGGAAGGCCAAGGATAACACGGTGAAGACATTGCTTCTAACTTCGTACATGCGCACGGGGAAGGTACCAGCATGCTTATTATCTATTGACGCTGAGAAGGCGTATGATCGCCTAGGCTGGACCTTTCTACGTGCCTCCCTGAAGCAACTGGGAGTGGGACCTACCATGTTAGAGAGGATTTTTGCTCTGTATCATAAGCCTACGGCCCGTCTTAGAGTGAATGGCACCCTTTCCCCGCCCATTGACATAAGAAACGGGACCCGTCAGGGTTGCCCCCTCTCCCCCTTACTTTATATCCTTGCGATGGAGCATCTGGCAGTGGCATTACGGAAGACACCTGATATTGAGGGTCTACGGATTGGCCAACATGAGTTTAAGATATCCCTGTATGCGGATGATTTATTGCTATACATTGCCAACCCGACTGTGGCTTTCCCTGTACTCCTCAAGGAGTTCCGTAGGTTCGGGGAGGTCTCAAATTTTAGAGTCAACTACTCCAAGACGGAGGCGCTCAATATCTCCCTGCCTGATGATCTAGTCTCTCAGCTCCAGGCGTCCTTCTCTTTTAAGTGCAGACCGATGCCTTAAAATATTTAGGAGTCTTATACCCGCTGACATTAGCGCAACATATGCTCTGAACTATGTCCCGCTCCTGCAGAAAACTATCTCAGACCTTAAACGGTATAGCAGACCTCAGCTATCTTGGTTCGTCGGGTGGGAGTGATCAAAATGGATATTTTACCCCGATTCCTCTATCTCTTTCAGACAGCTCCAGTGCAGGTTCCGGATAGCTTTTTCAGGCGCCTGCAATCGGCTATCAATAGCTTTATTTGGGGTACTAGGAAACCACGGACTCGGTTCTCAGTACTAGTGAGACCCAAGACTAAAGGGGGGGGTAGGCCTTACCTGATTTTAAACGTATTATCAGGCAGTCTTGCTCTCTAGGATTGTCGACTGGAGGTTCAGTGATGCTCATAAACAGTGGGTGCTCTTGGAGAAACTTTATCGCCCTCTTCTTTATGCTGGCTGCCTAGGCTGGGGGGGACCGGACGCCCACCTGTGTCGAGTTTTGCTCCACTCACACAGATTGTTTTGAAGTTTTGGGATAGATCCTATGTGAAATTACGCCTGACCTCTCGACTGAGCAGACTGAGTCCCCTTTTTGACAATCCGGCCTTTCCCCCAGCAATGAATAGGTCTACGTATCTGTGTTGGTCACGACTTGATGGGGTGGGACTTGGTCAGGTGAGGGATAAGCTTGTGGGGCTCTCCAGCGTGCAGGGGTTACGGGGCCCTGGTCTTACGACACCGCTGTCCTGGCTAGAGTTTCTGCAATTGCGAAGCTTCTCTCTCCAGTGAGCCGATGGCGGCGTTGACGCCATTTGAGTCCCTGATGCTCCCTACCGAGGGTCCCTCTCACGTTTTGGTGCTCTATGGCCTGGTCTTGAATTCACTTCCCCCTACCACACTTGGATTTATGGAGGCTTGGGAGAGGGACCTGGGGATCACCTTTTCTGAGGCGGATAGTTTGAAAATCTTTACTCTTGCACATAAGATGACAATGTCCAGTCAGGCGCAGGAGAGGAATTATAAATTACTGACACGCTGGTACAGGTGTCCCACCCTTCTCCACAGGATTAACCCCGAGATCTCGGACGCCTGCTGGAGATGTGGCTCTGCCACGGGCTCTATGCTTCATATTTGGTGGTCCTGTGGTCCCCTGCAACCCTTCTGGAACTCAGTTTTCGATGCCTTTCATTTGATGACTGGGGTCCGTCATGAACCATCTCCCCAAATGGCCCTACTGTCCCTGATACCCAGTTCGATAGTTTCCGTCAAAAAGGGGATTCTGAGATTCTGCCTAATAGCTGCCAGAGCAGTTATTCCCCGTCATTGGAGGTCCACTGAGGTCCCCTCCACGGTGGAATGGATAGCTGAAATGGATAGATTACATCGTCTGGAGTCACTGGTGGCGGGTGATGGTGATGCCGCATATGAACAGGGACGCATCTGGTTCCTCTGGCAGTCCTTCAAGGAGAGCACAGGGTTCCTTACTTGGCTGCGTACATATTCGTAATTGTCACTCGTGGGCGTTTAAATTGCTGGGTCTCCCTTACCCCCCCCCCCCCTCCTTCCTTACTCCCCTTCTCCCCTACCCCTTTTTTCTCTTTCTCTTTCTTCCTCCTTTTTTTTATTTCCACAATTGCCTTTTCATAGGTTCTATATTCTTTATATAAGGTCCTTGTCCAGAGGTGATTCCTAAGATGGGAAACATGTACCCTTTAGGTGCTAGTGTCCTTATTGGACTACTCCTGTGCTGCGCTCTTCGGGAAGTAATGTATCTCTGTATTAAGCCCTGGACATTGTACTGGTTCTTTCTATTGTTTTTACTGTTGAAAATCTCAATAAATATATTTACTGGAAAAAAAAAAAAAAACAGAGAATTCTTATTTCTCATAGTCTGGGAGTCCTTCATGTGGTTTTTTGCAAACTCTATGCTTTCATATGTCTTGCAAGACATGCTTTTGTCAGGCCACTCTGCCATACAGGCCCGACAGGTGGAGGGCTGCAGTGATACTTGACTTTGTGGAACTATCTCCCATCTCCCTAATGCATCTCTGGAGCTCAGCCACAGTGATCTTGGGGTTCTTATTTACCTCTCTCACCAAGGCTCGTCTCCCACGATTGCTCATTTGGCTGGATTACCAAATCTAGGAAGACTTCTGGTAGTCCCAAACATCTGCCATTTATGGATTATGGAGGCCACTGTGTACTGCAGAAATTCTTTTGTAACTTGGCCAGATTTGTGCCTTGCCACAATTCTGTTTCTGAGCTCCTTGGGCAGTTCCTTTAACCTCATGATTCTCATTTGGTCTGACATGCACTGTGAACTGTGAGGTCTTATATAAACAGGTGTGTGCCTTTCCAAATCAAGTCCTATCAGTTTAATTAAACACAGTTGGACTAAAATGAAGGAGTGGAACCATCTCAAGGAGGATCACTAGGAAATGGACAGCATGTGACTTAAGTGTCTGAGCAAAGGGTGTGAATACTTAAGACCATGTGAATGTTTCAGTTTTTCTTTGTTAATAAAGTTGCAAAAATGTCTATATTTCTCTTTTTTTTTTTAGTCAAGAAGGGTGCAGGGTGTACATTAATGAGGAAAAAAAAACTTTGCTGAATTTACCAAGTGGCTGAATGAAGCAGAGTGAAAAATTTAAATGGGTCTGAATACTTTCCGTACCCACGGTAGATGTAGATAACAGTTACAGAGGGGAGTTTAGTAAGGAAACATACAAATTTCCAAACCTAATGATACAAAGCAAGGTACTAAATCTCCAGATTTATTTCAAAATAGGAAACCTAGATTAATATAATAGAAATAGGCTAAAAGTATTTCCTGCACCAAATATCTGCTTGTCATCATCCTCAGAAACATCAGCATGTGAGAAGTAAATATTTCCAGTTTATGTTAAATATATGGAGGTCAGTGAGAAAAATGTATACCATTTCCAAATAATGTCATAAAGCATTGTCTCCCCTCCCTCCCACTAAAACACAAGCCCGCGGAGCAGTTTGGATTGACATTGCACTTTGTGGTGCGTTACCTGGCAGTGTCTACACTAACAACCATTAAGTATTTTACTTATCTGCATGTTACAATACCTTTTGGCACCAAAATGTCAGAACCCAACAGACCTCATGAGTCCAAGGGGCCCATCATCCAGGGTGTACACCATGCAAAGGATCTGGTACACTAAGTTAAAGGGAACCTGTCACCGCCCCACCCATGGCCTATTAAGCTAAAAGAGTCACCCTCAGCAGCACCTATGCTGCATTTTGTGAAGGTGGCTCTTATTATCCTACCCATCTCCCCGGGACACCACAATAAACACTTTTTAAGATATTAGTTTAGGCCCGGGAGGTATACTCTCCTCCCAGGACTAGCCTAGCTGCTGTTACCCCTCCTCCTTTGTTGTCAGGGTCCCTCCTTTCATCCTTCAGAGCGTTCTCTCAGCTCTCAGGCATCTCCGTGAGCTCTGGCCGAGAGCTGAGGTCACACGGTATTACGCAGCATCAGATCCCGTCCTGTGTGGTCTTATGCTGCATACAGACTGCGGGGCTGGGAGTCAGGCGAGTTTCCCTTCGCCAGATTCCCAGCCTCACAGCCTGTATACAGCATAAGGGCGAGATCTGTGTAATACCATGTGACCTCAGCTATCAGCCAGAGCTCACGGAGATGCCCGAGAGCTGAGAGAATGTGCCAACGCCGCTCCGAAGGGTGACAGAAGTAGGGACCCAGATAGCAGCAAGGTGTTTAGGTCCTGGGAGGAGAGTATACCTCCCGAACGTAAACGAATCTATATAAAGCTGAATGTGTGTGTGTATGTATGTATGTCCGGGATTGGCATCTACACCGTCGCAACTACAGCCACAAAATTTTGCACAGTCACACGTCTGGACCCCGAGAGCATCATAGGCTATGTTATGAGGCGAAATTTTAACCCCGCACGTTCCAGTTCACCAAACAATTTTGCCCCTATCTACATAATGGGAAAAAGTGAATGGAAAAGTGTTGGAGGAAAATCGACAGCTGTCAGCTATAGCCACAAAATTTTGCACAATCACACGTCTGGACCCCGGGAGCGTCATCGGCTATGTTGTGAGGCGAAATTTTAACCCTGAGCGTTCCAGTTCACCAAACAATTTTGGCCCTATCTACATAATGGGGAAAAAGTGAAAGGAAATGTGATGTAGGCAAATTGACAGCTACCAGATGTGAACAAGGGGGACTAAAGAATGAGAGCGATGCCGCCAAAGAGTATATACCATACAGTTGCTAAGGTGGGGCCCCGACATAGGATACTCACCACACACGGGGATATGAACACACACACACAAAATGCGCCTCACACTACCACGTGCTTGAACACATATACCACCCTCAGCACACATTTCACCACACATACACCAACCTCGCCACATAATTGCCCTAAAACACACACAAGTCTGGCTATTATCCTTCAACAATAAAAATCTGATTAATAAGCAGCAAAACTACAAGAGAAACAAATGTACCATATAGGAAATACGGTAGCTGTCAGTCACATGACCTGTCTATTATGTGTATGTGTGAGCTAATATATACTGTCAGGGGGGAGGGTTTCCTGTTGCCTGGGGATTTATCAGGCTGCCAATAGCAACCAATCACAGCTCAGCTTCTATTTTGCTACTGTTAATCTGAGCTCTGATTGGTTAATATAGACAACAAAGGACATTCTCAGTAAAGCTTCTGTGAGGTAATAGGATGTCAGTTAGGGTGTGTTGGTGGAAAGGCTGATGTCAGTCACATTACCTCTATGTGAGAGGATATAGAAACTGTGGAATATCTGTGGTGTTGAAATATATATTGTGAAATGCTTCTATTAGCTTGAGTTTTTGCCTTTTAATAATTACATTTCTATCGATTTGTTTTGTGGTTTTTGTGTGCTGAATAAATTTTTGTTAACACATTGTATTTTGTTAACAGCAGTTATTAACCCGGGCGAAGCCAGGTAGTACAGGTAGTGTATTATATAATTGCCGTAGCGACTTCCGTCGCGACCGGCGCTACTTCCTGTGGCTTTGTTCGAGTAGATCGGAACTTTCTCCCTGTGGCTTTGTTCGCGTAGCTCGGAACTTTCTCCAGGACTCTGTTCGTGGGCGCGTAGCGGCCACACGACTCGCGAAGCGCAAGCACCACCACCACACACACACCACCACAAGCACCACCACCACAAGCACCACCACCGGGATCATTCCCCATCCTATTGCACATGAGTCATCACATGGCATTTTTACATAAGACATCACATACCTGGCCCTGGAGCCGTACTCGGTCTCTCTCACACCGCACATCTGACCGCCTGGCCCTTGGACACTGGCTTGCCATGCACACATCAGTGCACTAGCATGGAGCTGGCAGGCTCCCATCACTTACCCACTGGGGACGGATCACTTCCAGCACCTCCTCACATGGCAGTGGTCTGGACTTCTGAATCCCATCGTCCTCTCCTCACTCAGACACCTGGCAGGTTCCTATCCAGCCTGCTCACTCACAGCTGCAACCCAGTGAGTCAATCAGCACATCTTCACTCACACACAGACCTGAGATGTGATTAACCCCCTGTGCACCATTCAGGTTTAGCCCAGCAAAGCACTCATCCCCACAGGTTCAGCCGCTCATTAGGCTCATGAATATATCGGATCTTCAGCACTCACACTCAGCTGTTTTACTCAGCTTATGAAAACCCTTCAGCTGTTAACCCCCTGTACATCGGACAGGTTTCACACACCACACACAATCAGGAAAACCGGCCCATGTGAACACAGACCTGCATTGATAACCCGTGTGATGCACCCAGCCAGGGGCCGCATCACCACACCTCACTTTCTCCGCACTTCACTCACTTTGTCCGCACACATACACACACACACACACAACACATACTCCGCTATACTTACCACCGGCCCTGCATCACCGACATGTCGCCGCCCCCGAACTACTCGATCAAATATCGCGTCCAAAAAGTCTCGCCAAACTTCCCGGACGCCATATTTGATCCAGTCGTCCGCGGGCGCCGACATGTCAACTCAGGATCCAGCCGGCAGGGAAGACGCAGGGTCGGTGATAACTATAGCGAAGTGTCTGTGTGTATGTATGTATGTGTGTGCTGACCACTCTGCCCACAGCGCTGCACTCAGCACTCTGCCCACGCCACTGTGCTCACCAATCTCACTGCTAACCACTGAGCCACCGCACTCGCTGCTAACCACTGAGCCACCGCACTCGCTGCTAACCACTGAGCCACCGCACTCGCTGCTAACCACTGAGCCACCGCACTCGCTGCTAACCACTGAGCCACCGCACTCACTGCTAACCACTGAGCCACCCCACTCACTGCTAACCACTGAGCCACCTGTATACACACAATTCATTTCACCCCACTCCCCTAACTATTAGTAAATATACTATATATGGATTCTAGACTACCCGATTCTTTCAAATCGGCCCGCCATCTATCTATATATATATATATGTGTGATTATATAGGAATTATCAGTATTATGTATGTGATTATGTATAAATGAGTGAGTCGCGCCTATTCTGCAAGGACTCGCAACGGCCGCTTGGCGGCCATTGCGAGTGAGGCTTTGCGAATCATTGGCGCCGGCAATGCTTCACAGGTCGCGTGGGCGCTGCGCCCACGCCCACAATGACGGAAACAGCGCCGAAACTTACGGAAGTGCATTAGGGAAATTATATATTACATACTGATAATCTATTATATAATTGCTGTAGCGACTTCCCTCGCATACGCCGCTACCTCCGTGGCTTTGTTCGTGGACGCGCATCGCCCACGCGACTCACTCGCAATGCCCGCGAAGGGGGCGTTGCGAGTCGTTGCAGCAGCCCGAGCAATGCCCTATACACAGATTCTAGAATCCCGATGCAATACTGATAATCTATTATATAATTGCCGTAGCGACTTCCCTCGCACACGCCACTACCTCCGTGGCTTTGTTCGTGGGCGCGCATCGCCCACGCGACTCACTCGGAATGCCCGCCAAGGGGGCGTTGGGAGTCGTTGCAGCAGCCCGAGCAATGCCCTATACACAGATTCTAGAATCCCGATGCAATCGCATCGGGCTCACAGCTAGTATCTTATAAAGTGTTTATTTTGGTGTCCATAGGGGAGTAAAGAATAATAAGAGTCATCTTCACAAAATGCAGCACAGGCACTGCTGAAGGTGGCTCTTTTAGCTTTATAGGCCCTGGTGGGGTGACAGGTTCTCTTTAATGTTATATTCTTCAAAGCCATCAACTATTCAAAGGCTTTGAAGGGGACCCAAAAACCGATACATACTGCGAGTGGGTCTGCTACACGTATCAGACATTGGAAGCATAATTTCAGCCCAGTGTGTTTGAATCTAAAATGCTGCAGCATTTAAAAGCTGTTGAGGACCAAACCACATGGAAAACTAGTTGGGCAGCCGCTCCTCAGTGGATTCTCTCTGCTTGCTACCAGAGACTGATATGTCTCCCTTGCATGCATGTAGAGAGAGACCTGTCCATCCAGGGTGCGGTTGGGATGACACTGTTGAAGACCCACTTGTCCAACTAGTCTCATATGCAACTTGGTCCTGGCAGCTTTTAAACTGTTTTCCTCCAAAACTCCGCAGCATTTCAGAGTTAATCATTTATGGGTGAAATCTTGCAGCGAGTGTCTGATAAATGCTGCCCAATCCATGGTCCCCAACAGATAAGGTTTCCAAGGATTTTCTTAGTATTGCACAGGTGATGGAATTATCAAGGCATCCCAATTTTTCATAGGTTCTCTCACAGTGCAATACTTGTTGGGGGACTGAATTTGGGAAATAGTTCTTTAATATGTCCCATCAGAATTGAAAGGTGGTGCTGCTCCACTCCAATGCGGAATGTCAAAAACCCATTTTTGGGGTCTGTGCTAAACTGAGCAGCCACGCCCCCATAGAGATCCAATTTATTCTCTGCACTCTTAATCATATGAATAATTGTTTACAGTCTATTACCGTCCTAGAAAGTCAAATTCTCTACATAACGTAGTAGTGTATATTAGGGATTAGATCACCCAATAAGAAAAACATAAAATACACTGCCAAGTGAATCTGCTAATGATCACCTCTGCTCTTTTCATGAAATTACAGATTATCCAATTAGAAAAATCATTTCAGATTCTATACAACGTGAAGTACAGTGGACAGAGCCAAATTCTCTAATGATGCCATCATAGCCCCAGCTTGGGAAAAAATGCAGTGTCTAAAAAGAAAGCACGGCACAGGAAAGCGCAGCCACCCAGGCACCATATGAAGAATGCACATAGGCCACATATGACTGATTACAGAATGTACATCAAGTTATGCAGCGGTTACAGACAACAGCTGTGACAGCCGCCATATTCCAGAGGACAGATTGTGTTTTCCAGCTAAGCACGTAATCTAGAAAACATACATCTTTATGGACTTGACAGGAGGAATAATACTTGTACAGCGAGCTCGTGTGTACATAGGTTTGCTTTAGATAAAACAACACAAACGCAGGCCGACATTACAGATAGGAGGTCTGCTCCCATATTTCTTCCAGATGAGGGTATGTGAATCTGGCCGCATTCCACCGTTATGTCTGTGTGCACAAAGGGAGGGGATGAAAGAAACATGAGAGAGAACAGCCAAGAAACAAAATGTGTCATGAATTAAAAAATTGGGTGGAGAGAGTGGAGCAGCCACAGATTCAGAATATTATACTTCCCTTTCACAGCTTACAGCAAGCTTCTTAGTAGTAATAAGGCTGTGTTCTCACGATGAGTTTTTGACGCTGCTTATTTTTGGGGTTATCAGAAACACAGCATTACAGTTCCAGCAAAGTAGATGTATTTATAGAAATCTCCTGCCCACTGCACCCATGCTAAAAATGGAGGTGCGGATTTTGAGACAAATATCCGCACCTGCAGACAAAAATATGCACAAAAAAGGAGTCAAGCTGACACTGCGTTTTTTATACGTATTTCAGGCCAGCTATGAGGAAGCCACACCTGCCTCACAAGTAAGTGCCCTATCTTACTCTGTGAAAAGGATAATAAAAATGTATGTGGACAGGATTATGCTGTGGGGGACCATTAGGGGCAGCTTGAGTGGTTTCACACCACAACTTTATTATAATCAGTGATTAAAGGCCCCTTAGCTTTTGCTGCTTGAGCGTTTCTTACGCGCCTTATGGGAGAACTGTCAGAACTGGTGTAATAGCTTCATCCAGCGGCTACAGGAGATACACAACCTCTCGCTCCTGACGTATGAAAGTATCTCCAGTAGCCGCTGGATGAGGCAATTACTCCAGTTCTCTACGTCAGGAGGGAGAGGTTGCGTATCTCCTGTAGCCGCTGAATGAGGCAATTACTCCAGTTCTCTACGTCAGGAGGTAGAGGTTGCATATCTCCTGTAGCCGATGGCTGAGGCCATTACTCCAGTTCTCTACGTCAGGAGGGAGAGGTTGCGTATCTCCTGTAGCCACTGGATGAGGTTTCTCTACATCAGGAGGAGAGGTTGTGTATCTTCTGTAGCCACTGGAGGAGGCCATTGCGCCAGTTCTGACTGTTCCTTTTGTCAGAGACAAGAGGTTGTTTATCTCCTGTAGACACTGGATGAGGATATTACACCTGTTCTGACACTTTCATACATCAGGAGCGAGAGGTTGTATGTCAGAACTGGCATAATATCCTCATCCAGCGGCTACAGGAGATACACAACTTCTCGCTCATGACGTATGGAACGGTCAGAACTGGTGTAATAGCCTCATCCAGCAGCTACAGGAGATACACAACCTCTCACTCCTGACAGAGAACTGTCAGAACTGGCGTAATTGCCTCAATTTCTTAAAAATATACAAAAAAAAAAATTTTTTTAAATCAAGGGATACTTCAGGGAACATAGAAAATAGAAACACTAAGGGGTAGTATGAGTGGGAAACACCATATGTATTTTAAACTAAAAGTTCTTAGACTCTGCTCAAAATTAAAAAAAAAAAAAAAAAAAAAAAAACTTTCTTTGACCACGCATACCATCCCCTACTATTTCATGGTGTCACACCAACATTAGACATGGCCACCATTAATTTCTAGTAACCATCAAAAAAAAGAGAAAATTTTTTTTAATAGAAATAAAACATAACAATTAGTGACTCCATCTTCATTGAAGAAAGCAAGCTTTCTTCCCCCCCCCCCCCCGACATAGTCCACAGGAGAAGATCTTCTTCAGCTCTGCCACATCTCTACCAGCTGACACACCGCACGTCTGCTAGTAGTGACAAGCAGGCACTGGCTGAGGCACCGTGAAATGGGGTAACACTGCCGGAAGTGAGCGCTTCTCTCACCTTACTTTGGGCAGTGATTGCGGCGGTGCCGTAATTCTGGGGTCATTGGAGTTCACGCTTGACGAAGGCGTGAACTCAGCTAACCTTTCCCATGGCTGGGTGCTCAGCATGTCTCTACCAGCAGAAGTGTGTGTCTCAGCTGGTAGACATGTAACAGAGCTGAAGAAGAAGATCTCCTGTGGACTACGTGAGAGGACGGGGGGGTTGTTTTCTTCAATAAAGAAATAAAATAGTTGGAGCACACATAGAGTGATATCCTCTTAGTTTAGCCACCAGGTGTCCCCCTTCTATGGAAAGACTGACCGGGTCAGGTTGTATGAGTCACAACCAACTTTGACAGCTCTCTCCTGAGGTCGCAGCAGGGGAAGATAAGATGAACAAACAGAAAGCGCTGAGTTGAAAAGAATCACCGCGCTGACCTCCAATGATGACAAGCATATGATGCCCTGATGAAGTTGTATTTACACAACGAAACGCGTAGGCAACTGGTTAAATAAACATAGTGTACACCATTACTCTGTCATCATTGGAGGTCAGCGCGGTGATTCTTTTCAACTCAGCGCTTTGTTTGTTCTTCTTCAATAAAGATGAAGTCACTAAATGTGTTGTGTTTTATTTTTAATAAAAATAATTTTCTCTGTTGTACTTTTTTTATGTTTACTAGAAATTCATGATCGCCATGTCTAATATTGACGTGACACCATGAATTTTGGACTTGGTGCCAGCTGATAATGGGCTTAGGACCAGCCTTGTATTATTACGAAGCAAGCCACCCAGCACCAGGGTTGCTGGAAGAATCGGGATACAGTGCCAGAAGATGGCGCTTCTACAAATGCACCATTTACTGGGGCGGCTGCAGACTGCAACTCACAGCGGGGGGGAGGGCAGAAAGCTTGGTCCACCCTGCTGCTGAGGATTTCAGCCCTCAGCTGCCTAGTTGTACCTGGTTGGACACCTGGCTGACATACAAAAATATGGTGAATCCAAAGTCTTTTTTTTTTTTTTTAAATTAACTAAAAAATAAAAACAAACACAATTAGGGACTAAATCTTTATTAACCTCTCGATCCCCTGAAAGAGAACCTGTAGCGCTGCGACATCGTTAAGGGGCGGTAACTCAGGTCACCCGAGGACAGCTCATGTCATGCCACCTGAGCTGTCCTCAGGTGACCCCAGTGTCTACCCGGTTACAATGACGCAAATCGCGCTCCTTACGCCAATTACGCACTGAGCTATCAGAAGATTGCGCTCCTTAGCCACCTTTGACAGCTCAGTACGTAAATGGCGTAGGAAATCCCCATTTGCTGGCAAAAGACGATATGACTTTAGAGAGCGATTATAACAAAGTAGTGAGTTAGACCCACTCCGGTAGCCCCTCACCAGGTGCCCCCACATTATATGCATCCACCCAATAAATTGTAAAACAAAGTAAAAAACAGAATTTTACTTACTGCATCTACTTCTGCGGATGCTCAATAACTTCCAAGTTTATTCACTCCACTGCTCTGAAATTTTTGGCCAGCATCGGCAATGTTCGTGTTTTAAAATCAGGGTTCACCCAAGTTCATTGCCCAAGCCATGAACTCGGGTGAACTCTGACTGTCAATGTCAGTATCAGCCTCCTTCTCACTCTGCATAGACATAGACGCTTGTCTATGCGGAGCGATGTAGCAGAGCTGACATTGCTATCCATGTGGACTACGTCGGTTGGAGGATTTTTTTTTTTTATAATAAAGATGGAGTCTCTAATTGTTCTTTTTGTTTTATCTCTAATGAAAAAAATTTGTCTGTGTTGTGTTTTTTTCTTAACTGTACTGGAAATTCATGGCAGTCATGTCTAATATTGGCGTGACCCAATGGATTTCAAGCGTAGGGCCAGCTGATAATGGGGTTAGGGCCGCTTTGTTTTATTTACCTAGCGAGCCACCCAGCACCAGGGCCGCTGAAGAGTTGGATACAGCGCCAGAAGATGGCACTTCTATGAACGGACAGATCAGGTGGTATGACCTGAGCTTTCCTCAGGTGACCCGAGTTACCCCAGTGTTCCAGGCTCTCCTACAGGGACCAAGGGGATAGAAGTTTGTTCGCCCCCTCGGTCTCTGATGAAGCAGAGCCGAGTTTTCTGCACAGAGATGAGGGTCGAGGGGTTAATAAAGATGCAGTCCCTAAATGTATTTGTTTTTGTTTTCTTTAATTAACTATTAAAAAAAATTGATGTGGGCTTCACACTATTTTGTATGCCAGCCAGGTACAGCAGGCAGGTACCTCAACCCCCATCTGCCTATTTGTACTTGACTGGAAACAAAAACATAGGGAAGCACTTTTTTAATCATCTCATGAATTTCATGAAATAATTATAAAAAAAAAAAAAAAAAACAACGTGGGCTTTGCTCCATTTTTGGGCCCAGCCAGGTACAACTAGGCAGCTGGGGGCTGGAATCTGCAGTGCAGGGTGGCTCAAGATTTCTGCCCCCCCCCCCTGCTGTGAATTGCAGTCTACAGCACCCCAGAAAATAGCGTGTTCATAGAAGCGTCATCTTCTGGAGCTGTATCCAACTCTTCAAGTGGCCCTGGTGTCGGGTGGCTCGCTGGATTATAAAGGGTTAGGGCAAGCTTTGTATTATCAGCTGGCCCTATGGCCCTAAGCCTGAAATTCATGGGGTCACGCCAATGTTAGACATGACCACCATGAATTTCTAGTACAGATAAAAAAAAAAAAAAAAAAAAAACAACACAGAAAACAAATTATTAGAAATAAAACAAAAAAAATTTGGAGACTATCTTTATCATAAACAAAATCCTCCGTCCTACACAGTCCACTTAAATAGCAATGTCAGCTCTGCTACATCGCTCTGCATAGACAAGCGTCTATACAGAGCGAGAAGCAGGCTGATACTGACAGTGACAGTCAGAGTTCACCCGAGTTCACGGCTCGTGCCATGAATCCGGGAGAACCCTGATGTCACTGCACGAACACTGCCAGAAGAAGCCGAAAACTGCCAAGTGCAGTGAATACCGCCGGAAGTTAATGAGCTGCCCCGGAAGGAAAAGCGGCCGCGACAGAGAGACGGGAGGACACGTCGCTGGTAAGTATAATTATGTTTATTGTTAATTTTATGCTTTTACAGGCCCTGGACCCGAACTGTAACATGGGTTTCCCATGGAAACCAGTGTTCAGGACCTGTGGACCGAACAGTATGTGTTCGGTACGGGCCCAGAACTTTATAGTTCGGGTTCGCCCATCCCTATCCATGAAGGCTGGTAAAGGTCGCAATGAACTTTGCCCTCAAAACAACTGAAAATGACATGTTTAGTTGGCTCATTCTGGAACTTATTTGGATATTATACAAAAAAGTAAAAATGAGGGTTCTTGGGTATAAATACCCTGACTCCACATTTATTTTCAGTCTAACATTTTTGCAAGCTCCTGCAAACTAGAGATTGTGATAATTCATATTAGTTCCTTTCCCCAACTTAGATCAGTCACATTTTCCAGTATCGAGGTGTACACACTTAAGGAAACCAGTAACCTATCTGTACATTTTTGGAATGTGGGACCAAGAAAACAAACAGAATGTAAAAAATGTGCAAGTATTGTAGTGTCACTTATTGGAGGCTGAAAACTGAAAGGTTAACATAGACCTTTTCCCAGGGCTGGCCACATGACTTAGGATTAAAAGCCAAACTAGAAACTCTATTTGTAGACACGGGTTTTGAGGTGTTTGACACTTATCAGTGCAATGTAGAAGAACAGATCTGGCTACGTGAGAGGCTTTGAATGAGGTAGTAGGAAGTAAAGTGGCCCCTTCTGGAGAAATACTGAGTTCACAATCTAATTGGCCAGGAAATTTAAATATGCAAATAGCCTCTTCAGACAAAAAAAAAAAGGACTGGAACTTTAGTGCCACCTACAAACCCCTCCAGATGGGACCCTGTGGTTGGGTCACACCTAAGGATTCCAGTGACGCAAAACTACAGTGCTACAAAATATGACAACACTATAATCAGAGGGGATACATAAGCCTGGAAGACACCCCACCTGCCAAGCCAAGGAAATTTTTAGGTCATGGAATGCTACACTAAGAAATATACAAATGGACTCTTCACCGAGGAAGAGAACGTCACCTAGGAATATCAACTATTGCAGGAACATATCCTAGAAATCAATAAAACAAAGAAAACCAATGTCTGCACTTTATGTGAACATTAAAATAGTGCTCAAAAGTTAAACATGCTTTAAGGGACCTTATTATATGAAGGGAAGTATAGTACTTACTTCTTATTTGCCTTTTTATTTCCTTTGCAGGATCCAACCAGTTCTACAATGAAAAAATGATAAAAAAAAGTTAACAGAGGAGAAAAAAAAAAAAAGAAAAAAACAAACATATAAACAGCGACAAATGAAGTCCGATCAGCCGGTGGCATAGTCTACAGCAGATTGGCTCCACTTACAGAACTGTAACTCAATCTAATCCACTACAATTATTCATACATCTGGCTCTAACATACGTGTTCTGTCTATATATTTACATGTACAGTTCACGGGTTCAAGAAAAAGGAGACAAAGGTTTTGTTGATGTGATTAGTGGATCAGCCGCCCATTAGAGTGAATAAGAAATACCTTATTTTCCGGCGTATAAGACGACTGGGCGTATAAGACGATCCCCAACTTTTCCACTTAAAATATGGAGTTTGGGATATACTCGCCGTATAAGACTACCCTACCCCCTCTTCTACGGTATGATTCCCACTATGACCCCCACACAATATAATGGACCCACATATAGAATAATGACCCCTACATCTCTTGACACTGTATTATGGCCACCACACAGCCCTAAAATAGCCCTGCATAAAGTATAGAGGCTCCCTCATACCCATTCAAGTATTATCATGCTCCCACAGAGCCCTCTAAGTATTATAATGGCTTCCATATAGTATAATTGTCTCCATAAATTATAATGCATCATTAAAGTCCTCAATATATTATAATGCACCTCGTAGTCCTCCATATAGTGTAATGCACGCCATAGTCCCCTAGATAATATAATGCACCCCATTGTGCTCCATATAGTGTAATGCACCCCCGTAGTCCTCCATATAGTGCAATGCACGCCATAGTCCTCTAGATAATATAATGCACCCCATTGTGCTCCATATAGTGTAAAGCTCCCCCGTAGTCCTCCATATAGTGCAATGCACGCCATAGCCCTCTAGATAATATAATGCACCCCATTGTGCTCCATATAGTGTAATGCACCCCCGTAGTCCTCCATATATTATAGTATTACAGTGGTGGTGGTGGAGTACAGCCTCCATCAACCCCCAATATTCCTCTGCAGTCACACACACAGTCAGACACACACACAGTCAGACACACACACAGTCAGACACACACACAGTCAGACACAGACACAGTCAGACACAGACACAGTCAGACACAGACACAGTCAGACACAGACACAGTCAGACACAGACACAGTCAGACACAGACACAGTCAGACACAGACACAGTCAGACACAGACACAGTCAGACACAGACACAGTCAGACACAGACACAGTCAGACACAGACACAGTCAGACACAGACACAGTCAGACACAGACACAGTCAGACACAGACACAGTCAGACACAGACACAGTCAGACACAGACACAGTCAGACACACACACACACACACAGTCAGACATACACACACAGTCAGACACACTGTGCCACTGCTGTGCCACCGGACCCTGCCGGAGCTTACCACCGCCACCGCCGCTGTACATAGCCGGGCACCGTAGATGTACGATAATAAGCCATCAGCCAATCAGGCAGCTGCTGGCGTCTGATTGGCTCTGGCATTACCGTACATACACACTGAGCGGCGCAGTTACCTCCGTTCAGGAGATGTACGGTAATGCCACAGCCAATCAGACACCAGCAGCCTCCTGATTGGCTGATGGCTTATTATCGTACATCTATGGCGCCCGGCGGCTATGTACACAGCGGTGGTGGCAGTGGGAAGCTAAGGAGGACATGGACGGCAGAGGCAGGTGAGTATCATTTTTTTTTTTCTTGCCTGCCACCTGCCAACGCTCATTTTCGGGGGGGGGCCCTTATA
This sequence comes from Allobates femoralis, assembly GCA_033576535.1. Taxonomy (NCBI): domain Eukaryota; kingdom Metazoa; phylum Chordata; class Amphibia; order Anura; family Aromobatidae; genus Allobates; species Allobates femoralis. Next base: position 357,010,931 of record JARQOC010000001.1, read on the forward strand.
TTATGCATGGCGGGCCGATGCTGGCATTTTTTTCCTCAGCCTCAACCTGTACCCGGCGTATAAGACGACCCCCGACTTGGGAGGAGAATTTTAGGGGTTAAAAAGTCGTCTTATACGCCGGAAAATATGGGTACATACATGTCATTTGAGATCTCCATTTTTCACTAGTCACAAATACCGTATATACCCAAGTATAAGCCGAGGTCCCAAATTTTACCCCAAAAACTGGGGAAACTTATTGACTCGAGTATAAGCCTAAGGTGGGAAATGCAGCAGACCTCCATCCTGGTATATTGCCCCTCATCACTGGTATATAGTGCCCCCATCATGGTAAATGACCCCTCATCCTGGTATGTACATTGAGGGGGGTATATATTCCCCCATCACTAGTATGTAGACTCCCAGCCTGGTATATAGCCCCCATCACTGTACATAACCCCCATCACTGGTATATGGCCCCACATCCTGGTAATACAGGTAATATAGCCCCCCCCCATCACTGGTATGCAAGTCCCCACCAATGGTATATACTTCCCATCACAGGTATATAACCCCAATCACTGGTATACTCGCCCCCTTGTCATCAGTTTATGCCCCCATGCTGCCACACTCCATAAAATAATAAACCATTGAACATTCTCACTGTCCGTCGCCATGTCACCGCTGCGTCCTCTGGAGTATATGTATCCTTGAGTATATAGGCTACATTAACACATTAGCGTATTTTGTTGCGCTTTTTGCCGCGTTTTTCGGCTGCGCAAAAAAGAGCAACAAAATACGTGGGTGCTTTCACACACCACGCTTTCTTCTCCCCATAAAGCGCAGGTGATGTCACAGAGGGGAGGAAGACTCCTGGTTTCTCTCGCCTCTGTGACATCTGTGACAGCCCCCATTAGTTCTCGCAGTGTATTAATATACACTGTGAAATCAAAATAAAATAAAGGTAAATGTATGTAAAATAAAAAAATAAAAAAATCAAATACTTACCCTCCGGCGGCTGTTTGTGCTATCCTGTGCGGAGAGACAGGCAGGTACCAGAGCGCAACAGGACCTGTCGTGATGTCAGAGTAACTTCCGGGCGCTGATTGTCTGCTCGCTCACATCACGCAAGCGGCCAATCAGCGCCCGTAACGTCACTCTGACATCACGGCAGGTCCTAGCAGGTCAATTCCTCCGGCGGCTCCTGGCTCCCGATCACCCGTCGGAGAGGTAAGTATTCATTTTTTATATTTTTCATACATTTGCCTTTATTTAACTTTGATTTCGCAGGGTATATTAATACACTGTGAAATCTAATGGGGGCAGTCACGCATGTCAGCGGGGAGGAGGAACCAGGATTCTCCCTTCCCTCTGTGACTTCAGATGCAGCAGCGCCCACCGCCTATAGGAAAAAGCGCCGATGTTGCTGCGAAAAGTGTGCACAAAATAGCGCACAAAAATAAGCAATGTGTGAATGCAGCCATATTGTAATTAGTGCACACATCACTGCTGGGCTGAGTGGCTGTAGCAGGGAACTTATGGCAGGTTTGTATTACTCCCAGGTCAATGGGGACCGGAAAATAACATGTCAGTGAATTTAAAGGAAACTTGTCACAAGGCTCGTTACCTCATCTGAAAGCAGCAAGATATAGGGGCAGACACTCTGATGACAGTGATGTATCCCTTACTGGCTTTATACCTGTAGATTTAATAAAATCACTGTGTTTTCCACTGCAGTTTTCCGGATGCTGATCTCTACATAACCCCGCTCACACCAATGATTGTCAGCTTTCTGCCTATGCAGTGTACACAGAAAACTGCTAATCGGTGGTGGAGGCAGGGTTATACACAGCTCACAAATAGAGAGGACTACATGGCAACAGGTTTACTTGTCATCTAGTAATAATCTAAAACTGATAAAATTGTGATTTTATTAAAACTACGATAAGCAGTAAGTAACATATGACTGGAATCAGTCTCTAACCAAACACTTTAAAAAAAAAATCCAATAGTTATGTTTATGTAATAAAAAAAAAAACTACATATATTTGTTATTGATACATCAGCAGCAACTCACTTTATAAAACTATAACACCATAACCCCTTCAGTGAACACCGTACATAACAAAACTACATTTTCATCATACAGCTGACAAAAAAAAAAAAAAAGAAAAAAAAACAATTCCTGCATTGCTGTTTCTTCTTGATTCTGCCTTACAAATAGAAGACTAGAAAGTGATCAAAAGATATTGTGGCCCAAAATGGTACCAATAAAGGGCCCGTTACATGCTGCGATGTGGCAGTGATCCAACCAACGACGGGGATCTCTTCCACATCGTGAAGTGATCGCTGGTGAGCTGTCACACATGCAGACTCACCAGCGATCAGGACCTGCGAGAGCGCTGATAACCATGTAGACATCGGGTAACTAAGCTGAGTGCAGTGCTTAGTTACCCAGTGTTTACCCTGGATACCTGCTCCCAGCGTGTGCTGTGCACCGCTGGGGGCTCATTCATCCTTGGTCTCCCGCTGTCACACGCGTCGATGCTGGCCGTCCAGCTGGAGACCAACGATAGATGTATGGTTCTGGCCATAAATCGAAGATCAACAATCAATGACTTATCGTTGATACATGTCACACACAACAATGTTGTTTCAACATCGCTGCAACGTCACCAAAGCAGTGATGTTGCAACGATATCGTTCACAACATCGTTGTGTGTAACGGGCCCTTAACTTCAACTTCAATTCGACAGAAAAAAAAAAATAATAATAATGACACAATCACTCTAATAACAATCAGAGTAATATATCAATCTGGTTCCCAGAATGGTTCTGCTGAATGGTAACATCACTCCTGTCTGTACTTGTTGTGGGTGTTACCCTAGGATCATCTACCTCGCTGTTGGTTACGAGCTTACGTCATTTTGACCAAAGTATCCACTAACCCCTCACATTGTTATCTATAGTGTTTTGTTGCATCTTTTTATCCTTTTGCAGTTTGAGCCCTCTGGGGGGTGTCTGCCATTTGTGATGCATGTACTGGTGCGGAGCCGCCCACCTGGCCTTATAGCATGGGTGTGACCAACAGTCTTGGCTCTGACTCTGACACGCTTTTACCAGCGTTTTGCACCAGTGCAAAAAAAAAAAAGAAAAACGCAAAAAAGAAGCAGTGCTTTTTTACACAGCGTGCTTTTTTTATGGCCCGGGGGGGAGGAGTGATGTCACAGAGGTGGAGGAAGAATCCTGCTTCCTCCTCCCTTCTATGACGTGTCTGCCAGCCCCCATTTGATTTCGCAGTGTATTAATATACACTGCGAAATCAAAATTAAATAAAGCCAAATGTATTAAAAATAATAAAGAATGAAGACGGTACTTACCCTTTCCGAAGCCTTTTCACACTCTCCGATGCAGAGCCAAGGCCAGGTACCGATCGCCAGGACCTTGCATGACGTCAGTGATGATGTCTTGGGCGCTGATTGGCCGCTCGCAGTCATATTTAATTTTGATTTCGCGGTGTATATTAATACACTGCAAAATCAAATGGGACGGTCACACATGTCACAGAGGGGAGGAGGAACCAGGATTCTTCCTCCCCTCTGTGAAATTAGATGCAGAGGCGCCGGCCCCTATGGGAAAAAGCACCAGCGTCGCGTAAACAATTGACATGGTCATTCTTTTTACGCCGGCGCTTTTCCTATAAAAGCGCTGCGTAAAAATATGCAGTGTCTGTATGGCAAAGTGATGACACATACAGGAGGCTGAACAAGAGAGAGATGTAGGTGGCACAGAGAGGGCTGGAGGTGGGGAGGACACCAGCAACAGCAATGACTCATTACTGAGTAAGTCCCTCCGGACTCCTTATCTGTACACTTTATAAAGTCTTTTTTACAACTTACAGGAGGGCTAGAGACATGAGGGACCCCTTACGTGAATGCAGCAGGCACGCTGCATTCAATTAGCATAGCATCGGGAGGCGACAGGTCAAGGGCAAACAGAGTCCAGAGTAACTCTGCTGCCTCATTAGGGAATGGATCCGATGGAGGTTTAACCTGAATCGCGTATTTCTGAGATGTAGTTGGAAACCCAAATGTAAGTGCACAGACTAGAGCAAAGCATAAATATGAACTGATCCAAAACATTTTGTACCAAAATTGCTACCAATAGCTTTCAGCTCAACCCACAAAAAAAAAAAATACAAGTTCCCCCTTAGGTCTATAATCTGTTAATGGAAACATAAGGGGCTTCTGTTACTGGTATAGCACAAAGGCTCTGAAAAAATACTTTTGCTCCTCACATTCAAAAAGAAAACTAGCAGAACCTGCGCCCTCTTCTCCTCTGAGCCTGACAATGTCTAAAGTACAGTTAATATCCATATGCTTGATATTGTTATAGTGAGGAAGCCCGCTTAATTTACAGGGTGTGTTTCTCCAGCAGAACCAGCTGTGCACAATGTATGAGCACCACAATTTACTGGGCACTACCAGGGCTTATTTGCAATTTTTAGTTCTTCAACATTTACTGCACTTGACTCCTTGGGTGTTTTCCAGGGATGATATTGTCACTATACCCATATATGAACTCCCAAAGGGGTGTAATTTCCAAAATATGGTCACTTGAGAGGGTTTCTGTTGTTCTGGCACTTAGGTGCTCTGTAAATGGAGTCCACAAAATATTTTGGGAAAATCTGTGCTCTAAGAATCAAATGGCGCTTCTTCACTCCCGAACCCTGCCGTGGGCATAAACAGTGGTTTTCCACTACATATGGGGTATCAGCGTACTCAGGAGAAATTGCACAACAAATTTTGGGGTAATTTTTTTTCCCATTTTCACGCTTCTACGTTGAAAAATGCAGTGACGCACCAGGAGGTTGAAGGTGCTCATCACACATCTAGATAAATTCCTTGGGGGAAGGGGGGTCTAGTTGCCAGAATGGGGTCACTTGTAGGGAAATTCCATTGTTTAGGTACATCAAGGGCTAAATAAACACGATATTACACTCAGACAATTCCATCAAAATCTGAGCTCCAAAACATCGCTCCTTCCCTTCTAAGCCCTGCCTTGGCCCCAAACAGTGGTTTTCCACCACATATGGGGTATCAGCATACTCAGGTGAAGTTGAACAATACATTTTTGGGTACATTTTTTCCTTTTGTCCCTGTGAAAATGAAAATTTGTCGCCAAAAAACATTTTTGTGGAAAAAAAATGTACTTTTTCATTTTCACAGATCAACATTACAAAATGCTGTGAAGCACCTGGGGGTTCAAAGTGCTCACCACACATCTAGATAAGTTCCTTGAGGGGCTCTCCAAACGCAACATGGTGTCAGCTAACGATTGTAGTTAATTTTCCGTTCAAAAAGGTCATATGTTGCTTCTTCCCTTCCAAGACCTGCCGTGCACTTAAACAGTAGTTTTCCACCACATATGGGGTATTAGCATTCTCAGGAACAATTGCCCAACAAATTCCATGGTGCTATTTTTTCCTGTTACCCTTGTCAAAGTTCAATAGTATAGGTTAAAGTAACATTTTTGTTTTCGGTCATGTAAGCCCCTCAAAGTCACTTCATATGTAATGTAGTCCCTAAAAAAAAGTGACTTAGTACATTTGGTTGTAAGAATTATAAATTGCTGATAAATTTTGAACCCTTCTAATATCCTAACCAAATGAAAGTATGTTTCAGAAATTATGCTAATTTACTGTGGGAAATATTAACTATTTTCTGTGATGTAACTCTGATTTAACAGTATAAAAATATTCAAAGTTTGAACATTCTTAAAATTTTGACCCAACTTGAAATTTTTTTTTTCAGAAATGAATGCAAAAAATATCATTATTATTATTTATTTATATAGCACCATTAACTCCATGGTGCTATATTTCATCCTAAATTTACCGCAAGCATGAAGTCTAATATGTCCCGAAAAAATCTCAGAATCACTGGGATCCATTGTAGCGTTCCAGAGTTATAATCCCATAAAGTGGCCTGGTGATTAGAGTCAAAAGAGGCTGGGGGGTGAAGGCGTGAAAGGAATTGTACTACCAAAGTAAGTGGTCACCTATCCCCAACATGATGAGTGCTAACTTGATTCCCATTGGGCTCCCAGTACTCAGACCCTCTTCAATCCAAAGACTGAAGCGCTAGAGTACCCAGATGAAATGATGTGATGGATGCACATCTGCACGTAACCCATGTTCATGGTCTATTTGCACTGATGAAAATCGCTACTGTACCTAGTTTGTTTGGTCAGTTTCACTACAAAAGGCATGGTTTATCAAAAGCAGGGGAAAAACATTGGCTGACATACCAAGAGGTTGGGCATTTCTTTAAAGGAAACCTGTCAGGTTGTTAATGCCCCCAAACCTATAATTACCTGTCCCTGCAGTTTCTTACTACATCCCTATCTCAGACAAATGTGTCCTGTAATCGCTGATAATCACTGTGGGCATTTTCTCTGGCTCAATATCCCCCTTGCTCCCTAGTTAACACACTCCGGTAGGCATGATTATCCAATTCAAATGGATACTAGAATCTGAATGAATCTTCCTCTTCCGGCTATGACTTCGCAGTTACATCCTTTCCAGTCCTGTGCATTGATGGCAAGTATTGAATCTTAGTGCGCTTGCAATGGAGCAGGACAAGGAAACCCAATACTTACCATCAATGCCCAGGACTGGAAATGACACAACTGAGGAGTCACACCCGGAAGGAGGAGATTCGTTCAGACTCTGGGATCATGCATTTGAATAAGGTAATCACGCCCACTGGGGTGTGTTTATCAGGGAGCGAAAGGGAACATGAAGCCAGAGAAAGCACTTACAGTGTTTCCACTCTTGACAACACCCTGCTTATCAACATAGGAACATGCAAGTAATAACACCATTTTCTACGTGATTACATGACACATTTAGCTCAGAGATGGTTAGGGATGTACTAAGAAGCTGCAGGGACAAGTAGTGATAGTTTTGGGATATAAACAACTTGACAGGTTCCCTTTAGTGCTTTATTTTGCACGTCAAATACAACCTTGACCCACACGAATGAAAAAATATACTAATTTCACATGCATGCAGAATTTAATGGGTTATTCCCATGATAAATGGGTATTGTCAAATGCTACAAGCACTTTTGTCATTTATGGTTTATTAAAACTTCCAGTCTTTCTTGGAATATCAACACCTTTCTTTTGTATACAGTGACTGACCACCACTCATGCATAGCAGCGGTGGTCAGACATGCAGAGAACTTACAGTGCTTACAAGTAGTATTCAACCCCCTGCAGATTTAGGTGGTTGACACATGCGGAATTAACTTGGCATTGTGACATTTGGACTGTATATCAGCCTGGAAGTGGGAAATGCACTGCAGTCAAAAAGATTTTTTAATTTTTTTTTTTTAAAGCGTTAAAAGTTAATTCAGAGGGTCATTTATTATTCAACCCCTCAAACCACCAGCATTCTGTTTGGTCCCCCTAAAGTATTAAGAAGTAGTTCAGGCACAAAGAACAATGAGCTTCACATGTGTGGATTAATTATCTCTTTTGCCAGCCTTTTCTGACTATTTAAGACCCTCCCCAAACTTGTGAACAGCACTCATACATGGTCAACATGGGAAAGACAAAGGAGCATTCCAAGGCCATCAGAGACAAGATCGTGGAGGGTCACAAGGCTGGCAAGGGGTACAAAACCCTTTCCAAGGAGTTGGGCCTACCTGTCTCCACTGTTGGGAGCATCATCCGGAAGTGGAAGGCTTATGAAACTACTGTTAGCCTTCCACGGCCTGGACAGCCTTTGAAAGTTTCCTCCCGTGCCGAGGCCAGGCTTGTCCGAAGAGTCAAAGCTAACCCAAGGACAACAAGGAAGGAGCTCCGGGAAGATCTCATGGCAGTGGGGACATTGGATTCAGTCAATACCATAAGTAACGTACTCCACCGCAATGGTCTCCGTTCCAGATGAGCCCGTAAGGTACCTTTACTTTCAAAGCGTCATGTCAAGGCTCGTCTACAGTTTGCTCATGATCACTTGGAGGACTCTGAGACAGACTGGTTCAAGGTTCTATGGTCTGATGAGACCAAGATCGAGATCTTTGGTGCCAACCACACACGTGACGTTTGGAGACTGGATGGCACTGCATACGACCCCAAGAATACCATCCCTACAGTCAAGCATGGTGGTGGCAGCAACATGCTGTGGGGCTGTTTCTCAGCCAAGGGGCCTGGCCATCTGGTCCGCATCCATGGGAAGATGGATAGCACGGCCTACCTGGAGATTTTGGCCAAGAACCTCCGCTCCTACATCAAGGATCTTAAGATGGGTCGTAATTTCATCTTCCAACAAGACAACGACTCAAAGCACACCCCCAAGAAAACCAAGGCCTGGTTCAAGAGGGAAAAAATCAAGGTGATGGAGTGGCCTAGTCAGTCTCCTGACCTTAACCCAATTAAAAACTTGTGGAAGGAGCTCAAGATTAAAGTCCACACGAGACACCCAAAGAACCTAGATAACTTGGAGAAGATCTGCATGGAGGAGTGGGCCAAGATAACTCCAGAGACCTGTGCCGGCCTGATCAGGTCTTATAAAAGACGATTATTAGCTGTAATTGCAAACAAGGGTTATTCCACAAAATATTAAACATAGGGGTTGAATAATAATTGACCCACACTTTTATGTTTAAAATTTCTTAAAATTCAACTGAGCAACATAACTTTTTGGTTTGTAAGATTTATGCTTCTGTTAATAAATCCTACTCTCATTTGCAGTTTGAAGGCTCTAACTTATTTGCATCTTATCAAACCACCTAAATCTGCAGGGGGTTGAATACTACTTGTAGGCACTGTACAAGCTCTATTCTGCGGAGCTTGTAGAGCATTGCTTTGAAGCTGGCTTGGATCAATGGAGTGCGGTTATTCCCCACTCCCAGGCCAGATTCAGTGCAACGCTGATCATGTAAACTGCAGCCATATTTGGTCACCTAGGCAACAAGGTGTAAACAAGAGAAAAAGTGTTAATAACTTAAGAACAGCTGCATATTTTAATACAAAGTACATTGCAAAAGTGCTGACATCACTCATCTATGAAGATGAGAATAACCCTTTACTAGAAGCAGGGTAGAATATTGAAGTCAGTATTGAGTCATCTTCTTAGACTATTTTACAATAGAGTCTGAGTGCTTCTGTGGTGCGCCACACACAAGAGTGCCTGGCATTCATCTTACCCATTCTGCAGCTGCAATCCAGCACAACAGCTGGCTCATAAATGGGTCACTGTACTGACTGCACTGGGACAAGTGAAACAGATCATTCAGCATTCAACACAACATTGGCTGAAGGTCACAGAAGTAAGGCAGTTTAATCTAGAAAGGCTGCAACCCCGGCAGGAAAAATGGAATCAGGGGGATCAGTGCCAAGAAAGAAAATGCAGTCTGTATATATTAATACCATGAACAAGTCACATAAATGGAAAGAAAAAAAACAAGAGATCCTCATAACAGCATGTTATAGGGAAGCCCACCAAGGAGAGAGCAACGGGATATGTTCATGGGATGGAATTTATAAATCTCTGAGCACAGAAATAGATGCAAGGAAAAACTGCTAATGCAATACACACTAGGAAATAAACCTTTAATAGCAACATCAGCAGATTTACTCTCAGGATCAGTACAGACAGCAAAAAAATCTGCAGTGGATTTGTCTCCAAATCCAGGGCAAAATGTGTATGCCCTAAATATGGATTTCACGCTTTCCAGAATGAACTCTCGGGCTAAATGTAGAAGAAATAAGCCTCATAGAGAGCATGATGAAAATGGACGGCAGACAATTCACTAGCAAAGGTCTGCGCTTTACTGCAAACCTCACAGTGCTGTGTGAAGAGTTCGGCTATGTGCCCACGTTGTTCGAATTTCTGCACCATTTCTGCATCTCAGACAAAACGCTGCAGCAAAATCATGTCTTTATGCCATGTTTTTTGTGCGTTTTTCATAATGAGGTCAAAGGAAGAAAATCCTGAATGTGTGCACTATACTTCAGGGTTCTCATTGACTTTGCTGACCTCAATCTGCAAGCAAAAATGCAACGTGTGAATACATCCTTATAACAAAATGTATATGCTGAAATGGAAGAACTCTGGGATATACCTACGGACATGGACTTCTCAGATCACGGGTCATGTGTAGTTGATAAACACTGTTCCTCATTACAAGTGACCGGAGCTTGACAACTTTACCATCACATTCACGTTCCCCTCACTGCAGGCTTAATTCATTTACTATAAAATCTCAGTTCTTACAGTAATGGGAATCAGCTGCCCAGGAGCTACCATATTAGCAAGCTTGTGCCGATTGTTACACAGCAGCCACAGAAAGTAGGCAGAGCTCCGCATTACAAACCATACGCATGGGGACACTGTAAAGGCAGTGACACACATGATTAGTGTAAGGCATGTCACCAGGTAAATCACATCATTTTAGGCTGTCAGCACACCAATAAGAATCACCACGAGGCTAAGTTCCCACAACGCGTATTTGTTGATTTTTTTTCTGCAGTGTATTTTCAAGAGCAAAAAAAGGCAGCGTATTACAGCTCCAGCAAGGTGGACGAGATGACGTACAGGCCAAGACCTTAGATTATGAGCCCCAAGGGGGATACTTATCTGTGATAGGGAATGTAGATTGTGAGCCCCAATGGGGACAGTGTATGTAAAGTGCTGTGGAATTAATGGTGCTATATAAGTGAGCCAACATTGTTATTACATGATACATCTCACAACCCATTGGGTTTTTTTGGCTGCTACGTTTTCATTGAAGGCCTATCCCCAGGATGTTCCATCAATATCTGATTGGTGGGCGTGTGACGTATGGCACCACCTCCAACCACCTGTTAACGGCAGAGGCCGGAAGTTCTCAGATGCTGCCAGAGACCCAGCGTCATTCCCATAGTGAATGAACTGTAGTCACTAAAGGTTGACTGAGCTGCTGTGTTTCAGAATCCAAAAGTTTCGGGTGCCATCAGCTGGTAGAAGGGGGTGACAGATGTTGCACCCCACTGATCAGACACTGAAGGTCTATCCTGAGGAAAGTAGTGGATGACCCTTTTAACATTAGAAACTGAATTGCAATGTGTGCTTTTTTTGTTTGTTTGTTTTTAATCTGCAACATACCTCTCTTCCACTAAACATACATTCAATTTGTGACTAGCTGTATAGCCTGGTGTTGCTTAATCATAGAGGTGAGTGTGCGTGTACACATAGCCCCATCCCCATCATAGCTATGCCCCCTTCATGGATGCATATGGTCCCCTCCAGGAAATGTTTTTATGTGCAAAATAATCATTCTATTCTATTTTTTTATAACTAAGCACAGTTAGGGCCTTTTCACATCAGCATTTTTCGCTGAATGTGCCAGATCCGGCAGATTTACAGCATCTGCCGCCTAACGGCTGACTTGTGGTACACCTGTGACAAGCCACCATTCATTTTCTATGGGGCTTGCTGTAGACGTACCACAAGTCGGCCGTTAGATGGTAGATCAGGCAAATCTGATGGATATGCCGCATTCAGCGAAAATGCTGATGTGAAATTTACTAAGTTACTATGCTAGAGGTCTACAGCTATATACACAAACATACACTCAGCTTTATATATTAGATTTTCCCCATAAATTTGAGTGTGATGCAGAAAATACACATGAAAAACCCCACAATACATTTTAATTGAGCTTCTTAGCTGCAATGCAGTAAAAGCACATAATCTTGATATAAGATTTTAGTGATGAGGTCAAGTAACAATAAGTGTGCAAAACAAAGCAGCTTTATTTAAAACACCAGATGTGGGCCTGATGCAACCACATCGGGAGGGCAATGATTTCATGATGGGGGCGGGCTCTGTTGTACTAGGGACGGCAGTTGTCCACCCCCCCCCCAATCCACTGTGCTGGTACTGTACAATGCAGTATTTTGGATGCAGCAGGAATACGCTGCGTTCAACACGCTTCAATTCCTGATTGTGAGCACACACCCTCAGAGTAAAGATGTTTTATATAGCTACCGGAAATCATGTTAATCAGACTGGCAGATTCCAGTGGCTCCTCCGCACCCACTGACAGTGATTGGTAGATCTCTGCCTATGTCAATCCAGGGCAGGGGGTGGGAGGACCAGTGTACAATGCAGCTTAATCCCTGACAGCTATTAAAAGCATGTGTTTCTCTGAAACACCACAGAATCCTAGAACAAGGATCTAAAATGCCCCTTTGAATCCAAGCACTTGGCCATTTTCCACAGTCTAATAGACATGCACTATTCTGACTGAAGATTTTAGAGGCCCATTCTCTAGATCAGTGTTCCCAAACTCTGGTTCTCAGGACAAACATAAAAGATCCAATGGGCATAGAGCTGAACAGGCAAAAGAAAACAGAGGTCAAAATAAAATGCACATTTGACATCAGTGTGTGTACAGTTACAAACTAAAGCTAATTATTATTTTATAATAGCCTTCCGTTGTGTGCGTTGGTTATTTAAAGGGAACCGGTCATGTCCTTTTTTTGCTAAGCCGTCCTAAATGTTATATAGATCATGCACTGTGCACACGTTTAAAAATAAAAAATACATGCATTTATTATAAAAAAAGCACTTTAGATTCTTATATGTTTGTATTAGAGAACTGCAGTCAGTCAGTCATCGGGGTGAAGACTTCAGCTGGAATCAGTCACATCAATCCACTGCAGTCATGCAGTTTTTTTTAAAACATAGTCACTCCCCCTCTACCCAAATTGTAAAATATTAATATCACTTAAGGACCTTCAGAAATTCACATATGCTGTAGAAGGACCTGTAGTGATGTCACCACCATGTGATCACAGTGGGCGGAGCTAAACTTACATTTCCTTCACATCAGGCCTGCTTAGCTCCACCCATTACAGTTACTTGGTGGTGACATCACTACAGGTCCTTCTACAGCATATGTGAATTTCTGATGGTCCTTAAGTGATGTTAATATATTACAACGCAGGCGGGCGTGAGTGCATTTATAAAACTGCATGACTAAAGTGGATTGACCTAACTGATTCCAGCTAAACTATCCACTCCGATAACTGTTTGTGCAGGTACCTAATGCAAACAAATAGGCATCTAAAGTCCTTTTTTTAATATAAATACATGGATTTTTTTTAAACCAGGTTAGTGATGCACAATGCACGATCTAAATGACACTGGAGCAGTTTAAAAACAGAAAAATGACATGACAGGGTCCCTTTTAAGCGTACTGCTAATGATAACAAAGGGTATGTCAAATGCCCTCTAAATGTATGATCACTATAAAAACATTGCACAATAAGGACAACATACTACCAAGGCAGCAAATCTGACATAAACCAATTAGGAGTAGGGCAATCTGGGACACCAAAGCTCACAAACAGACTTGACCCACGTTAACCTTAACATCAAGTTACCTCTGACTTGTAGGTGTTAAAACTATTCAAGGATGAGAAAGGATACAAGAAATATACCTTAAGTAATGCTTATCATTTATTCCTGCACCAAGATCATAAAGAAATATTCTTCATACCTTCTGTTCTCCATTTTCATAGATCAATCCAAAATAATCAGTTTCCAATAGGTTGAGATGCTCACACACCTTCACAAATAATGACTGTCCTTTTGCACGTTTCTGAAAAAGAGAAAGGTAGAATTCACCTACTTGTTCTGGCGTAACGTTCACTGTATAAATAGATTCTTTATATAAAAAAAAAAAAACTAGAAGCTTCGCATCTTTCTGTTCAACTCGTGTGTTAGAATGCCTACTAGGGGCAATGATGGTGCTGTGTGTGGGTATGTGCACAGGGGCATGTGTGTGCGCGTTGGGGCGTGCTCCATTAGTATATACGTACAGTTAGGCTGCTTTCACATAACGATTTTCGGATTTCCGATGCTGTCCGAAAAAAAATCGGACAGCATCGGACCGATTTTCGGACCCCATGTATCCCTATGGGGATCGGACTGAATCGGATGTGCACTAAATGCCATCCGATTTGGTCCGATCCGATTCTGTCCGATTTTATTATCGGTGCTAAAATCGGAGCCTGCTCCGATTTTAGCACCGAAAATAAAATCTGACAGATTCGGATCGGACCAAATCGGATGGCATTTAGTGCACATCCGATTAGGTCCGATCCCTATAACATGGGGCCCTATGGAGAAGGGTCCGAGGAAACATCTATGTCTCCTCGGACCCCGTTTTACTGTACTGAGCATGCTCAGTACAGTAAAACTGCTCCTAACTAGGAGCACAAGTGTTAAAAAAATAAAGGTTATTCTCACCTCCCCCCGAGCCCCCGCCGTCTTCCGCCATCTTCTGCCATCTTCTTCTAGGCTCCCGGTGGCTCCCGCAGGCTGCCGGTGTCAGCAGAGCGCTCCCTCTGCTGTTCAGGACCTGCGGTGATGTCACAGTCATGTGACCGCGAGTTCACCATGGTGAACCCGCGGTCACGTGACTGTGACATCACCGCAGGTCCTGTGTACAGCAGAGGTACACCTCTGCTGACACCGGCAGCCTGCGGGAGCCACCGGGAGCCTAGAAGAAGATGGCAGAAGATGGCAGAAGACGGCGGGGGCTCGGGGGGAGGTGAGAATAACCTTTATTTTTTTTCCCTTTTTTTGCAGCCCGGCGCCGATTTTATGCCGGAATCGGGTGCCTATTTGGCACCCGATTCCAGGCACCAGAAGGGAGCCGATGCTGTCCGATTTATATCGGACAGCATTGGCTCCCTTCAAATCGTAATGTGAAGGTAGCCTTACACTGATCAAAACAAGTGAACTTTGCTAATCTTCTACCTTATGTTTTGATATAAACAGATATGTTTGCATGTGTATACTTTTATAAAATATTATCAAATTATATTATATAATTGTGTGTGTTTGTATGAATGAGGAGGGGGGCCCGGAAAACAGCAGCAGTATGTGGCTGCCATCTTGGCACATTACTTGGGTGGTGGCCGCAACCTTTTTTTTTTTGTATTTCAGGTGGAGGTCAGCTGGCATTTTATCAGGGACATCCTGACACCAAGGCAATTCTGAGTGGATAGATTACACACAAACATTAATATATTTATTACATATGTACACACATGTGAGCAAGTATTGACAAAAAGTTGGCCTTTGATATTTTGAGCAAAAGTAAGTCTGCCATAGAAACAAGTACTAACTTTGACAAGTGCATGTGCCATGTTCTTGTAGAAAAGGTTATGTCTTTCTGAAATTGTGATTAAGAAAAGTCAACTATGTCAGGCAAATATTGGACCTTCAGAAAAACTTTCCAAAGGCAACTTGGTATTTGCAGGATGATGCACCTGCCACAAGACTCAAACTGCCCTGCAAACACTCTGTGGAATCAGCTTGGAAAGAATCATTCATCTGCCATATCCTCCTGATTTGGCCTCATCGAATGATTATCTCATTTTAAAACTTCAACAAAAACAAAAAAAACACTGAAAGGATGAAAATTACAACAAGAGAGTTGGCAATTTGCTGTGGAGTCGTTATTTGTAGAACGGGATAAAAGTTTCTTTTACTGTCGACATGTTTACAAGAATATTTTCCCCTTCCTCAGAGCTAAAATCACAAATATCACAGTATAAACACATGGGATGGACTTTAATTTAAAAAAAGGTACTTGTACTTACATGGTAGTGCAGTTTTATCCCATCTTCATCTCCTCGTGGTTTTCTGCTATCTTGGTTGCTGCAGCCAACACATAAGTGTCTGATAGTAGTTGTGGCTTCTCACCACTACCCCAGGTGAACCGGTTTCTTTTTTCCTTAAGGTACCGTTACATGGCACAACGTTGGTACGATGTCCGCAACGATCTCGTGGGCGCGCGGTCGTTTCAGACATTGCTGGTGAGATGTCACACGTCTAGATATCGTGGATGATGCACTAATGATGTAGTGAGCAGGTATCGTTCGCACAAACCAGCGAACGATCCTTGCTCATTGCTGTGAATGGGTGATGTCATTAAAGACATCGTTATCGCGGTGTCACACACAAAAAGAGAATTTTGTTTACGTACCGTAAATTCTTTTTTCTTTAATCATCAATGGGAGACCCAGACAATGGGGTTTAGGGCTCTGCCCTCCGGAGGCCACACTAGGTACTACAAGTTTGTAGACACCGCCCCCTCCGCTTATAAACCCCCACCGCAGGGAACATCCTCAGTTTGGTCCATAAGCTGCGAGGAGACAAATAAACCACACCCGAAACATCGGGAAAGAAACCGTGCACAGACGGTCCAACAACCCGGAAAAAACTGTCCCAACAGGGAACAGATCAAATGCAAAACATGCAACAGAACAACTGGGTGGGTGCTGGGTCTCCCATTGATGATTCAAGAAAAAAGAATTTACGGTACGTAAACAAAATTCTCTTTTTTCTGATCATCATAATGGGAGACCCAGACAATGTGGATGTCCTAAAGCAATACCCCAGGGCGGGAAGAGTTCCTCAAAAGACGGATAACACATGGTCCCCCTCAAAGGTGGGCAACCGCCGCCTGAAGGACCCGCCTGCCCAAACTTGCATCCGCAGAGGCATGGGCATGCACCATATAGTGCTTAGAGAAAGTGTGCAGGCTGGACCAAGTGGCCGCCTGACACACCTGTAGAGCAGAAGCGCGATGTCGCAAAGCCCAGGAGGCACCGACAGCTCTGGTCGAATGCGCCTTCAATCCCACCGGGAGAGACAAACCAGAAGACTGGTAAGCCTCTTGAATGGGAGCCTTGATCCATCTGGCCAAGGTTGACTTTGACGCCGCGGACCCCTTACAGCGACCCGCCGTAAGGATAAACAATGAATCCGAACTCCGGAAGGAGGCAGTCCTGGACACATAAATGCGTACAGCCCTCACGAGATCCAGAGTATGGAGGTCGCACTCAACCTGATGAACTGGAGCAGGACAAAATGAAGGGAGAACAATCTCCTGGTTCAGGTGGAAAGAGGAAACCACCTTTGGCAAGAATTCTGGCCGCGGGCGCAACACCACCTTGTCTTGGTGAACCACCAGAAAAGGAGACTTGCACGAAAGTGCAGCCAATTCTGAGACCCTTCTCAGAGACGTAATCGCCACCAGAAAGACTACCTTCTGGGACAAACGAGAGAGGGAAATGTCTCTCAGTGGCTCAAACGGCGGTTTCTGCAGTGCCGCCAGGACCATGTTAAGATCCCAAGGGTCCAGAGGTCGCCTGTAGGGCGGGACCACCCGAGACACTCCCTGCAGAAATTGACGGACCTTCGGGAGGAGCGCCAAGCGCCTGTCAAACAGCACTGAAAGAGCTGACACTTGACCCTTCAGGGAACTGAGGGATAAGCCCAACTACAAACCCGACTGTAGGAAAGCCAACAACGTCGGGATGGACAAGGGCCACGGGGACCTTCCACCCGAGGCACACCAGGTGAAAAAGATTTTCCACGTTCTGTGGTATATCTTCCTAGATACGGGCTTCCTGGCCCGATTCATAGTGGCAACCACCGTGGGAGAGAAGCCTCTGGATGTTAGTAGCCAGGCCTCAAGAGCCATGCAGTCAATCTGAGGGCCCTGGAATTGAGATGGAAGAATGGGCCTTGCGCGAGAAGATCTGCGCGTTCTGGCAGAGCCCACCTGTGTCCGCCTGACAGTTGCCACAGGTCCGGATACCAGGACCTCCTGGGCCAATCTGGTGCCACTAGAATGGCTACTCTGCATTCCGTCCTGATTTTCCACAGGACCCTGGGAATCAGAGCCAGAGGCGGGAACACATATGGTAGATGGAAGCTGGACCAGCTCAGGATCAGGGCATCCGCCCCCAGAGACTGAGGATCCCACGATCTTGCCATGTATTGCGGCACCTGATGATTCAGCCGTGAGGCCATCAGATCCACGTCCGGAGTGCCCCATTTGCTGCAGATGTCCCGGAAGACGTCTGGATGCAGAGACCACTCTCCGGCGTCCATCCCCTGCCGGCTCAGGTAGTCGGCCTCCCAGTTCTCGACCCCTGGGATGTGAACTGCGGAGATCAGGCAGTCGTTGTCCTCCACCCAAGATAGAATGCGGTGGACTTCGGTGAGGGCCTGAGCACTTCTGGTCCCTCCCTGATGGTTTATATACGCGACGGCCGTCGCATTGTCGGTCTGAACCCGGATGGGCTGTCCTGACAGGAACTTCTGAAACGCCAGGAGCGCCAGATAGACCGCCTTGATCTCCAGCACGTTGATCTGCAACGTCGACTCCGACTGAGTCCAGAGTCCTTGAGCCCTGTGGTGTAAGAACACCGCACCCCAGCCCTTCAGACTGGCGTCGGTGGTCACCACTAACCATGACGGTTTGAGGAAAGACCGGCCCCGTGACAAGTGACGTGGCTGGAGCCACCACTGCAGGGAATCCCTGGTCGGTTGGGAAAGGGCCACCAGCCGATTCAGAGAGGACGTCCTCTTGTCCCATCTGCGGAGAATCTCCAGCTGGAGAGGACGGAGGCGAAATTGTGCGTAAGGCACCGCCTCTATCGCAGCTACCATGCGGCCCACCAGCTTCATCAAGACCCGTAGGGATGATTGTGGTGACAGGAGGACATCTTGCACTC
The DNA here is from genome assembly GCA_033576535.1 of Allobates femoralis. Classification (NCBI taxonomy): domain Eukaryota; kingdom Metazoa; phylum Chordata; class Amphibia; order Anura; family Aromobatidae; genus Allobates; species Allobates femoralis. The sequence goes on from JARQOC010000001.1 coordinate 357,029,507, forward strand.
CTGATTGAATAGCCAGCTGCTTGGTTCGTGGCAGAGACACCAGAGCTGAGTCTGTGTGGAAGTCCATGCCCAGATACGTCAGTGACTGGGTCGGAACCAGGGTTGATTTCTGGACATTGAGAAGCCACCCAAACTGTTCCAGAGACTTCATGGTTACCTCCAAACTCTCCCGACAAAGGTGTTCCGATGGCGCCCTGACCAGCAGGTCGTCTAAATAAGGTATGACGGCGTGTCCCTGCACATGCAGGAGAGCCATCATAGAGGCCATCACCTTTGTGAACACCCGCGGAGCTGAGGCCAACCCGAAGGGTAGTGCCGCGAACTGGAAGTGTTCGTCCCCCACTGCGAATCGTAACCAGCGCTGATGAGCCGGTGCAATGGGCACGTGAAGGTAAGCGTCTCGGATGTCTATGGACGCCAGGAAGTCTCCCTGTGACACAGCCGCGATCACGGAGCGCAGGGATTCCATACGGAACTTCCGAACCAACACATGACGGTTGAACAACTTGAGGTCCAAAACCGGGCGAAAAGAGCCGTCCTTCTTTGGGACGATAAAGAGGTTGGAGTAAAAACCCCGGAACCTCTCCCCAGAGGGCACTGGGACCACTACTCCGTCTCTGCGGAGCCCCTCCAACACCAGGTGAAAAGCCTGAGCCTTTTCCGGAGAAGGAACAGACCGATGGAATCGGTGTGCCGGCTGCGACGTCAGCTCTATCCTGTAGCCTCGCGAGACTACGTCTCGGACCCACTTGTCTTGGACGTGGAGAAGCCAACTGTCCTGAAAAAGGAACAGGCGACCCCCCACCTGTGGGGAGGCAGGACGAGAGAGCGAGTCATGCGGAAGTGGGTTTGGGGGTGGCAGCTGCTGCCCCCGTTGGCTTCTTTTGTCGACCCTTGGGGCGCCACTGAGTAGTGGGCTTGCCCCCTCGGTCCGCGCGAGCAGACGCTGCTGATGACTGTGAGCTGGAACGAAAGGACCACTGTTTTGGGTTCCTTTTAACGGTATACCGTGGCTTAGGTTTATTCTTCTACCTTATGTTTTGATATAAACAGAATATGTTTGATGTGTATACTTTTATTAAAATATTATCAAATTATATGATATAAATAGTGTGTGTTTGTATGAATGAGGAGGCCCGAGGGGCCGAGGAAAAAAAATGCAGCACGTATGATCGGACTGCCCATCTTGGGCACATTACTTGGGTGGTGGCCGCAACCTTTTTTTTTTTGTTATTTCAGGTGGAGGTTCTGCTGGCATTTTACAGGGACATCCTGACACCCAGGCATTTTCTTCTGAGTGGATAGATTACACCACAAACATTATATATTTATTTACTTATGTACACAAATGTGTGCAATGTGATTGACAAAAAGTTGGCCTTTTGATTATTTTGAGCAAAAGTAAGTCTTGCCATAGAATACAAGTACTAACTTTGGGGGGGAACAAGTGCATGTGACATGTTCTTGTAGAAAAGGTTATGCTCTTTCTGATATTTGTGATTAAGAAAAGTCAAACTATGGCAGGCAAATATTGGACCTTTTCAGATAAACTTTCCAAAAGGCAAATTGGTATTTGCAGGATGATGCACGCCTGCCACTCAATGAACTCAAACTGCCTGCAAACAACTTGTGGATATCAGCTTGGAAAGAATATTCATTGCCATATCTCCTGATTTGGCCTCATCGAATGATCTATCTCCATTTTATAACTTCATACAAAAACTAATATAAAAACTGAAAGGAAGAAATTACTACAAGAGAGTTGGCAATTTGCTGTGGATGTTCGGTTTTTTGTTGAACGGGAATAAAAGTTTCTTGTTACTGTCACGACATGTTTTTTTACAAGAAATATTTTCCCCTTCATAGAGATAAAATCACAAAATATCACGAGTATAAACACCTGGGATGGTCACTTTAATTTAAAAAAAGGTTCTTGTACTTACATGGGGTAGTGAAGTTTTATCCCTTCTTCATCTTTCCTCGTGGTTTTCTGCTACTCTTGGTATGCTGCAGCCACCATACATGTGTATGGATAGTAGTTGTGGCTTCTCACCAACTACCCCAGGTGAACCGGTTTCTTTTTTTCCATTATACGGTACCCGTTTACATGGGCACACGTTGGTACGATGTCCGCAACGATACTCGTGGAGCGGAGCGGTCGTTATCAGACAATTGCTGGTGAGATGTCACACGTCTATAGATATCGTAGGATGATTGCAGATAATGATGTAGTGAGCAGGTATCGTTCGCACAAACACAGCGAACGATCCCTTGCTTCATTGCTAGTGAATGGGTGATTTCATTAAAGACCATCGTTATCGCGGTGTACACAAAAAAGAGAATTTTGTTTACGTTACCTAAAACTTCTTTTTTCATTTAACTCATCAATCGGGAGACCCAGACAATGGGGTTTTAGGCATCTGCCCTCCCGGAGGCCACCAACATAGGTCTACTAGTTTGTAGGCACCGCCCACTCACGCTTATAAACCCCACCGCAGGGAACATCCTCACAGTTTGGTCCATAAGATGCGAGGAGACAAATAACCACACCCGAAACATCGGGAAAGGAAACCGTGCAACAGTCCGGTTCCAACAACCCGGAAAAAATGTCCCAACAGGGAACAGATCAAATGCATGACATGCAACAGAAACAACTGGGTGGGTGCGGGGGTCCCCCCATTGATGATTCAAAAAAAAAGAATTTAGGTACGTAAACAAAATTCTTTTTTTTCTGTTCATCATAATGGGAGACCCAGACAATGTGGTTTGTCCTAAAGCAATACCCCAGGGCGGGAAGAGTTCCTCAAAAGACGGATAAACATGGTCCCTCAAAGGTGGGCAACCGCCGCCTGAAGGACCCCTGCCCAAACTTGAAATCCGCAGAGGAAATGGGCATGCACCATATAGTGCTTAGAGAAAGTGTGCAGGCTGGACCAAGTGGCCGCCTGACACACCTGTAGGGGCAGAAGCGCGATGTCGCAAAGCCCAGGAGGCACCGACAGCTCTGGTCGAATGCGCCTTCAATCCCACCGGGAGAGACAAACCAGAAGACTGGTAAGCCTCTTGAATGGGAGCCTTGATCCATTCTGGCCAAGGTTGACTTTGACGCCGCGGACCCCTTACAGCGACCGCCGTAAGGATAAACAATGAATCCGAACTCCGGAAGGAGGCAGTCCTGGACACATAAATGCGTACAGCCCTCACGAGATCCAGAGTATGGAGGTCGCACTCCAACCTGATGAACTGGAGCAGCAGGACAAAATGAAGGGAGAACAATCTCCTGGTTCAGGTGGGAAAGAGGGAAACCACCTTTGGCAAGAATTCTGGCCGCGGGGCAACACCACCTTGTCTTGGTGAACCACCAGAAAAGGAGACTTGCAAGAAAGTGCAGCCAATTCTGAGACCCTTCTCAGAGACGTAATCGCCACCAGAAAGACTACCTTCTGGGACAAACGAGAGAGGGAAATGTCTCTCAGTGGCTCAAACGGCGGTTTTCTGCAGTGCCGCCAGGACCATGTTAAGATCCCAAGGGTCCAGAGGTCGCCTGTAGGGCGGGACCACCCGAGACACTCCCTGCAGAAATTGACGGACCTTCGGGAGGAGCGCCAAGCGCCTGTCAAACAGCACTGAAAGAGCTGACACTTGACCCTTCAGGGAACTGAGGGATAAGCCCAACTACAAAACCCGACTGTAGGAAAGCCAACAACGTCGGGATGGACAAGGGCCACGGGGACCTTCCAACCCGAGGCACACCAGGTGAAAAAGATTTTCCACGTTCTGTGGTATATCTTCCTAGTTTACGGGCTTCCTGGCCCGATTCATAGTGGCAACCACCGGGTGGGAGAGAAGCCTCTGGATGTTAGTAGCCAGGCCTCAAGAGCCATGCAGTCAATCTGAGGGCCCTGGAATTGAGATGGAAAAATGGGCCTTGCGCGAGAAGATCTGCGCGTTCTGGCAGAGCCCACCTGTGTCCGCCTGACAGTTGCCACAGGTCCGGATACCAGGACCTCCTGGGCCAATCTGGTGCCACTAGAATGGCTACTCTGCATTCCGTCCTGATTTTCCACAGGACCCTGGGAATCAGAGCCAGAGGCGGGAACACATATGGTAGATGGAAGCTGGACCAGCTCAGGATCAGGGCATCCGCCCCCAGAGACTGAGGATCCCACGATCTTGCCATGTATTGCGGCACCTGATGATTCAGCCGTGAGGCCATCAGATCCACGTCCGGAGTGCCCCATTTGCTGCAGATGTCCCGGAAGACGTCTGGATGCAGAGACCACTCTCCGGCGTCCATCCCCTGCCGGCTCAGGTAGTCGGCCTCTCCAGTTCTCGACCCCTGGGATGTGAACTGCGGAGATCAGGCAGTCGTTGTCCTCCACCCAAGATAGAATGCGGTGGACTTCGGTGAGGGCCTGAGCACTTCTGGTCCCTCCCTGATGGTTTATATAACGCGACGGCCGTCGCATTGTCGGTCTGAACCCGGATGGGCTGTCCTGACAGGAACTTCTGAAACGCCAGGAGCGCCAGATAGACCGCCTTGATCTCCAGCACGTTGATCTGCAACGTCGACTCCGACTGAGTCCAGAGTCCTTGAGCCTGTGGTGTAAGAACACCGCACCCCAGCCCTTCAGACTGGCGTCGGTGGTCACCACTAACCATGACGGTTTGAGGAAAGACCGGCCCCGTGACAAGTGACGTGGCTGGAGCCACCACTGCAGGGAATCCCTGGTCGGTTGGGAAAGGGCCACCAGTCCGATTCAGAGAGGACGTCCTCTTGTCCCATCTGCGGAGAATCTCCAGCTGGAGAGGACGGAGGCGAAATTGTGCGTAAGGCACCGCCTCTATCGCAGCTACCATGCGGCCCACCAGCTTCATCAAGACCCGTAGGGATGATTGTGGTGACAGGAGGACATCTTGCACTCCCGATTGAATAGCCAGCTGCTTGGTTCGTGGCAGAGACACCAGAGCTGAGTCTGTGTGGAAGTCCATGCCCAGATACGTCAGTGACTGGGTCGGAACCAGGGTTGATTTCTGGACATGAGAAGCCACCCAAACTGTTCCAGAGACTTCATGGTTACCTCCAAACTCTCCCGACAAAGGTGTTCCGATGGCGCCCTGACCAGCAGGTCGTCTAAATAAGGTATGACGGCGTGTCCCTGCACATGCAGGAGAGCCATCATAGAGGCCATCACCTTTGTGAACACCCGCGGAGCTGAGGCCAAAACCCGAAGGGTAGTGCCGCGAACTGGAAGTGTTCGTCCCCCACTGCGAATCGTAACCAGCGCTGATGAGCGGTGCAATGGGCACGTGAAGGTAAGCGTCTCGGATGTCTATGGACGCAGGAAGTCTCCCTGTGACACAGCCGCGATCACGGAGCGCAGGGATTCCATACGGAACTTCCGAACCAAACATGACGGTTGAACAACTTGAGGTCCAAAACCGGGCGAAAAGAGCCGTCCTTCTTTGGGACGATAAAGAGGTTGGAGTAAAAACCCGGAACCTTCCCCAGAGGGCACTGGGACCACTACTCCGTCTCTGCGGAGCCCCTCCACACCAGGTGAAAAGCCTGAGCCTTTTTCGGAGAAGGAACAGACCGATGGAATACGGTGTGCCGGCTGCGACGTCAGCTCTATCCTGTAGCCTCGCGAGACTACGTCTCGGACCCACTTGTCTTGGACGTGGAGAAGCCAACTGTCCTGAAAAAGGAACAGGCGACCCCCCACCTGTGGGGAGGCAGGACGAGAGAGCGAGTCATGCGGAAGTGGGTTTGGGGGTGGCAGCTGCTGCCCCCGTTGGCTTCTTTTGTCGACCCTTGGGGCGCCACTGAGTAGTGGGCTTGCCCCCTCGGTCCGCGCGAGCAGACGCTGCTGATGACTGTGAGCTGGAACGAAAGGACCACTGTTTTGGGTTCCTTTTAACGGTATACCGTGGCTTAGGTTTATTCTGCGGGATCTTAGACTCAGCAGAATCCTTTATCAGCTTGTCCAGCCCGGTGCCAAAAAGCCTGTCACCAGAGAACGGAAGATTTTGCAAAATCTTCTTAGACGTGGCATCTGAGTCCCAAAGACGCAGCCACAACAACCTGCGGATCGCTATAGCGTTGGCCGAAGCCACAGCAGAGCGGGTGGCAGTTTCCAATGTTGCCGTCATGGCGTAGTCCGCATAGGCCCTTGCCCTATCGGTAAGCGCCAGGACCTCAGGACTGGACCCTGCCAGATCAGTGATACCATCCAAGCAGGTGGTGATCGCCTGCAGAGTCCAGACCGTGGCAAAATTAGGGGCAAATGAAGACCCCACAGCCTCATAAGAAGACTTGGCGAGTTGCTCGACCTGTCTATCCGTCGCATCCTTCAACGAGGAGCTATCAGAGGCAGAGAAAAGGGAGCGTGCAGCAATCCTGGTCATGGAAGCGTCCACCTTCGGGGACTGCGACCACTCCTGAAGCACCTCCTGGGGAAAGGGGAAGCGATTGTCCTTAACTTTACGGACATAACGGCGCCCAGGATGTAACCTGGGTGCTCTGACCACCCTTCCAAAGTTAGTGTGGTCCATAAAGGAGCCACTTGGTCTAGCCTCTGGCCGTAGCCATTGATAGACCTCCTTCGGGTGCACGTCCACCTCCTCAGGGGGTGTCACGAGACGTAACGTCTCGTTGATGGAGGACACCAGATCCTCTACCCAGTCTGGTGGTTCTGACACAGACCCGAGTATGGAACCCCCATCATCCTCATCACCATCAGAGGGACGCTCCTCCTCAGAGAGAGCCTGGAGCTCGGGTGAATCCTCACGACGAGTCCGCTTAAGGGGTCTCACAACAGAAGAAGGAGACACCCGGGGGTAACTGGAAGGAGTAGCTGGGCTTTCCAGCCTCCTATTAAGTGCCTCCAGGGATTGCGACATGGAGGACAACTGGGACAACAGAGATTCATTAATCTTATTCTGCGTTTCCCATGGCCCTGGGATCACCTGAACCTCAGGGTAAAGCACCGGAGCTGCTGTCTCAGCAGTATCAGTCCGGGCCTCTGGGCGTCCGCAGTTATTGCAGGACCCCTCAACCAGCGTCCCGTTGCATGTAGCACAGGCAGTGGTGGTGCTGGCCGCCTTAGCAGCACGTTTTCCAGCTGAGGACATTCCCACAGCAGGGGCAAATAAGCCAATCTATACAGACAAAAACCGGGGATCCCGGTGGCTTACCGACCGCTGTAAAGCGGTGGGAGGAAGCGGTGTGCGTGTGTGGCCTCCACGAAGTTTCCAGTCTCCCCTTTTGGAGTGCAGACCTGTGCTGCAGTCAGATCCCAGCCGGGAAGTGAGGGGAAAAGATGGCCGCCGACAGACAAGCTGTGGGCGGCGCCGAAAATACGCGGGAAGCACACACGCACGCCCTCGATGACATCACCACCAGGGCTGCTTCACATCTCCTCAGGCAGCCTCAGTAATGTAGGCGCCGGAGCCCGCAGCGCGGGAAGTATTGTGATAGTACAATACTTAGACTGCATGTAAAACAAAACACCTGCAATCTACAGCCTCAGCCCCTGTGAAAACACAGGGCGGTCAGCCAGGGTGACCCCAGCACAGGGTACACCGCCAGAACCGCGGACCCGAGGGTAGCGCGCGGTCTGAGTGCCAGAACACATAAAGTGTCAGACACTACCCCCAGGCACACCGGAGACACACCGTGCCTCAGTGCCGGTCCGGTCTGTAAGCACCATTTAGGGAGGCCTCGGACGGGGGTTTCAGCACCAGTCCGGTCTGTAAGCACCATTTAGGGAGGCCTCGGACTGGGCTGGCTCCAGTCCGGTCTGTAAGCACCATTTAGGGAGGCCTCGGACGGAGCGGAGCTGTGCGAGGCTCCTATCTCCCACCTTCCAGAGCCCCCCAGGGAGGGATGGAAAGGAGCGCGACAGCGTACCGGGGGGACACGCAGTGTCCAGGCCCTAGGCCCTCCGGTACCTCCACCTGCGTGTTCCACAAGGGTGAGCAGGGAGACTGCCGAAGGTCCCGACCGGGACCATATTACCTTGTCTTCATACGCCATCACGTAAGCTGTGAGAATGCTGTGAAGTGCAAGCAAAGCGTGATCCTCCGAGCACACTAAGTTTAAAACTGAGGATGTTCCCTGCGGTGGGGGTTTATAAGCGGAGGGGGCGGTGTCTACAAACTTGTAGTACCTAGTGTGGCCTCCGGAGGGCAGAGCCCTAAACCCCATTGTCTGGGTCTCCCATTATGATGATCAGAAAAGGTATACGAGGTTGGCTGATCGGTGATCGTGTGGTTTGAGAACATGTTCTCAAACCTGCAATCACCGATCCAATAACTTATTGTAGCTGAATCTTGGTGTTACACAGAACGACTTCCTAACGATGTTGCTGGAACGACTTTAAACCCGTGACGTATCAGCGACATCGTTAACGATGTCATGCCGTGTAACGGGGCCTTTAGCAGGATCTGGATCTTTGCTCAGATAAGACCCTAGTTGCACTTCTTTGTTTATTTTTTTTTAGCCTTTCTTTCTATTTTTATAAAGGATTAGAATTACTCCATCCCCTTCTAAACTTTCTTCCCTTTTATATCATATCTCAGAACTGCAGGTAATTAACCATAGGCATCACTGACACCTGGAGAGGCTCAATGGGGAAGAGAAATTCATGGTAGCTATCTGCTACAAAACATGAAATATACACACCATCAATCACCTTCTATTTTTCCAATGGTCCTGTCACAAAAAACAGCAATCACTTCCTATACCCATCAACAAGCTTCTTACACCTCTCAACTGGAGCTTTGGACCACTCTTCTTTTGCAAACTGCTCCCGGTCTCTCATATATGAAGTATGTCTTCTCCCAACAATGATTATAAGATTTCTTATATGATTTAGATCCAGACTCATTGCTACCACTACAGAATGCTTCAGCACTTAGTTTCCATCTATTTCTGGAAGTTTCTTGAAGTATGTTTGGGGTCACTGTCTGGCTGGAAAACCCATGACCTAGGATGCAAACCCAGCTTTCTAACACTGAGCACTGCATTGAGACCTAAATTCCTTTGGTAATCTTCAGATTTCATGATGCCTTAAACAGAGTAAGGCCCACGTCACACACACAGATATTTGTGCAGATATTGTTCACAGATCTCTGGTTGTAGTGAAATCATGGAAATATTGTTCCATTTTGTGGCTGTATATAAATGGATTAATGTGCCCATAATTTCACTGCAACCAGAGATCTGCGAACAATATCTGCATAAATATCTGTGTGTGAGACGTGGGCCTAAGGGTACCTTCACACGCAGCAATATTGCTAGGCAATTTCACTGGCAATTTGCTGGTTGCAATGAAATCATGAACCCATTGTTCCATTTGTACACAGCAACAAAATAGAACAATGTGTCCATAATTTCACTGCAACCAGCAAATTGCCAGTGAAATTGCCTAGCAATATTGCCGCGTGTGAAGGTACCCTAAAGGAACTCTGTGCCAGAGGCAAGACAACCACCCCAAAACATCCGTAAACCTCCACCATGTCTAACCGTAGGTATGGTGTTATTTTCTTTGTAGGCCTCATTCCCATTTTTTGTAAACAGTGGAATGATTTGCTTTACCAAAAAGCTCCATCTTGGTATTATCTGTCCACATGATCTTTCCCAGTAGGATTTTGGCAAACTGCAGTATAGCTTTTTTATGCATCTGTGTCAGCAGTGGAATCCTCCTGGGTCTCCTCTCCTGCCATGGTGTTTCATTTAAATGTCGAACAGCAGTTGGCACTGATACTGGTACACCCTGAGCCTGACAGACAGTTTGGAATTCTTTGTAACTTGATTGGAGTGTCTTCAACAAACCAAACTATCCCACATTGCAACCTCGCATGAATTTTTCCCTGCCGTCTAAGTCCAGGGAGATTAGCCACAGTGCCATGGGTTGTAAATTTCTCGATTATGTTGCAGACCATGGAGAAGAGACATCAAGATTAGAGATGAGCGGAAGCAAACTTTAAGGTTCGAGCTGGACACAGACTTAACAAAAAAAAAATGTAAAAAAAATCAGTGCTCCAAGTTAGGTGTGCTTTGAATAGTCAAAGCACTTGAGCCAGCATCATTTTGCACAAATCTATTTGGTGCTCGGCCCAGTGCGAGCCCCTTGAAGTGTTTGAATGGCTAGCACAGGGGTAAAATCAGCGCTACCAGATGTTGTGCGCACAGGACACCCAAAGGCCCCCCCCCCCCCCCCGTGGAAGTGTTTTGCTTATGGCTGGCTGTAGTTGGATAGAGCGCCAAACTACCCAATCAGCGACTTACAATAAGGTTCGGATCCAGAACAGGACATTATCTTAAGTCCGGCTGAGCCCCCAAAGCCCGGACTTCTGTGGCTTTGCTCATCTCTAATCAAGATCTCTCGAGGTGGACTTGTAAACTTGAGATTGTTGACATTTTTCAATATAGTCGGTTCTCAAGTTCCAACAGAGTTTTCTTCTCTTGTTTCTGTTCTTTATTTACAGTGTGGCAGACAGACACACAATGCACATATTGAGTCAACTTCTCCCCCTTCTTTCATCTGGTTTCAGGTGTGATTTTAATATTGCCCATACATGTTGCGTGCCACCAGTGAGTTTGAATAAGCATCACATGCTTGAAGTAAAGTAGTTTACCCACAATTTTGTCCAGCTTATTTTTGTGTTTGTAAAATTCTGTCCAATTCGCCATTTTTACGGTGTTCTTTTTGTTCTTTCAATAAACAGAAAGGAAATAAATGTACATAACAAAACAACAGTAAATGCAATAATTTTCTGGGAGAAATACTTCATTTTCTGCAACAATATCAAGGGTGCCATAGCTCTCTGCCATGATTGTGTATGTATACAGCTCTGGCAAAAATTAACAGACCACTGCACAGTTTTCTAATAATCCCCATCTCTACATGTCTGACAGCCATTCCATTACAGTGTCAGTTGAATTCCAACCAAAGTATACCTCATTCTCCTTAATGTGCTTCTGATTAGGTGATCTCCTGAACCAAATCTTATTTAATGAGGGAAAGTATAAAAAAAAAAAACACTGCTGTGGTCTTCACAATCCTCTTGTAATAGGACAAGCTGGATGGCAAAACAAGTGCTAGGAATAGCCCAAAAGTAATTTGAATAAGAAAAAGTAACTTTTAAACATGCCAAAGGAGTTGAAAAGAAAAGTCTTGAGTGAGGAAAAGAAGGGCTCGATTCTGGCTTTACTAGCAGAGGGTTACAGTGAGTGTCATGTTGCCTCCATCCTTAAAATTTCAAAGGCGGCAGTGCATTACAACGAGGTCAACCAGCAAACATTGGGGACAACAAAACTGCAGACCGGCAGAGGACGAAAGCGACTCTTTACTGACCAGAATGACAGTCATCTTATTTGAATGTCACTCAGCAACCACAGGATGACATCAAGTTATCTACAAAAGGAATGGCAAATGGCAGCTGGGGTGAAGGGCACGGCAAGAACAGTTCTTAATTGACTCCTAGAGGCAGGGCTCAAGTCATGTACAGCTAGAAAAAGCCTTTCATCAATGAGAAGCAAAGGAGAGCCAGGCTGAAGTTGGCCGAAGACCATAAGGATTGGACCGTAGAGGAACTGAAGTAAGGTAATCTTCTCTGATGAGTCCAATTTTCAGTTTTGCCCAACACCTTGTTGTCTAATGGTTAGGGTATGGACACACATCAGAGTGAAAAAACGAGTCCGATTCACTGATGCGAGAGGCGGATAAGTGTGATCAGCGTTTTTCTCAGTGTGGCTTCCGAGTGCTCTCCAAGTGCAATCAGTTTTTTTCCTCAGCAGCTAGTTACTGTATAATCATTTACAGGTGCATTTTGTACAGTTGTCTGAGCTACAGAATGGTAATGTAGCAATTAAAACTAGCATCAGACTCGGATGGTGCGAGTGTGGTCCGAGTGCAATCAGAGTTTTTTGTCGGACCATAGACTTGCATTGGCGAGTCTCATCCGTGACTCGCATAGAATCGCAACATGTTGAGATTGACTCGCAATCCGAGAATCGGATGCGGAAATAGTGAGAGACTCGGAAATGTGCTCTCGAACATTAGTTAACATTGGTCCGAGGGCAATGCGATTTTTCCGCACAGTAAACTCGAACGAATTCACTGATGTGTGTCCGAGCCCTTAGACTGAGACCTGGAGAGGTGTACAAGCCACAGTTTCTTGCACCCACTGTGAAATTTGGTGGAAGATCAATGATGATCTGGGGATGCTTTAGCAAGGCTGCAATTGGGTAGGTTAATCTTTGCGAAGGACGTATGAATCAAGCCGCATACAAGGTTATCCTTGAAAAACACTTGCTTCCTTCTGCTCAGGCAATGTTCCCCAACTCTAAAGAATGATTTTTCCAGCAGGACAATGCCCCATGCCACACAGCTAGGTCAATCAATGTGTGGATGAACGCCAAACATCACAAAGACAGAAGATGAATACGATCCACGCTGCTGTATAAAAGTGAAGATGGACAAGATTCTTGGTGGAACCAGTGTGTATTTCAACGTGTTTCAAGGCTGTACCAGCCTCTTCTTCAGAAGTACACCATAATACAGATCAGCAAGATAGAAAACTCATAGCTATATACATACAAAAGCCAATAGTAATCATTCATTACTATAGTAATACTATACTATTGTATCATAGTGTACATGACATGTCAGGGGAGGACTCACTGACATCAAGAGTTAAAATCTGTATATACAATAATTATAAAAATGAATATAATCCTGAGGGAAATTGGTTATTCTATAAACATCACTACCCAATACATATAATAAATAAGAATTCAAATAAATGAAAAATGTGGGCTAAATTATTCAGACATCAGATCACTACATACTCGAACTCAAAAATAAAAGAATGTGCCGAACACCACACATCCCATTCAAATCGTGTATTGGACCATTGGACATAGTCTAATTATGCTGGGAGTATGAGAATTGTATCAGTCCTATACGGAAGCCTCTGTTAGGCCAGCTTCACACCGCGATTTTCTGTGTCAGGTTATGACCGATGTTTTGCACGAAGCACCGGACATAACCTGACAGCCCTGGACAAACAGAAGCAGGAGGCAAATATGCCCTCCGTTCCTATTTGTGCCAGAATCATTCCTGCGTGCGGCTGCCGCTGTCCAGTGCTGAAATTTCAGCATAGCGGGTGCAGTGCTGAAAGTTCAGCCGTGGAGCTCTCCACGTGCTGAAATTCAGCAGCGGCTATGATTTTGCTGCGTTGCCCAGGTTCTGAACGAGCGCGGCTTGAATTTCAGAGCTGCCGCTCTTTCAGCACCCGGTGTCTAAGATGCGGATCGTTTTTCTGGAGGATCCGGCATCCATAGACTCATGTTATTGGCGCCGATCGTCCCAGATGCGGGAGTATCTGGTTTTGTATGTTTTGTGCCCTAGACACAAAAAATGCTGCAAGCTCTGATTCTGTGACCGGGACAAAAAACAAAACAACCGGATCCTCCCGGACAGACACAATACCTAATGGCAAATAACTGCCATCCGGCGCCATAGAGATGCATGGGGGGCAAAACGGATCCGGGTCTGCCTGTTTCACACCGGACATGCCCTTTTAATTAAAATCTTTATTTATATTTCTATTAGCTAAAACATTCTGACCTTTATAACAAATTTTATTTAAATGACATGGATCTAAAACCTCATAAAAGCCCTACATAAAAAATTATTTATAAAATTGAAAAAACAAAACCCTATATGGAGCCCATATAAATTTGATTATATTCATATCATCAGGAATGGCCATTTAAAAGCCATGTTATCTCATATCCTGTACCGTTTAGGGCATGTGAACATCACTCAAAAGAGGATAAAAATGATAAAAAATGAAAAAATAAAAAAAGGATGTAAAAATTGATGGTACGGTGTGGTATATGGGGTACAAAGATAGTGGGGTCATTCTTTCTCAATGGAAACCTCAATATCACTGGATATCTTAATCATGTAGCAATTTCAGATAACTAGTAGCATTACATTTTCCATTGATGAAGAATGGCCCCATTATCTTTGTAGCCCATATACCACACCATACCTTCAATTTTTGTTTTCCAACAGTCTTGGAGGGATCTTGACAATCCAACACAATTGGCAGCCCTTTGAACACATTTTATAAGTGATTATAAACTTGTAAATAACTCATGAAAGAATAAAGTTACATAAAACCAAGCACACCATGCTTCATTGCTTTTCTTATGAAATTCTCAATAAGATTGATGTGTCACATAGCCCTCTTCCCATTCAAAAAAATAAAGTTGGATCTAAAATGACTTCAAAATGGCCGCCATGGTCACCACCCATCTGGAAAGGTTTTCCCCTTCCCATATACGAATGTGCCACAAACAGGAAGTTGATATCACCAACCATTCCCATCTTATTTAGGTGCATCCATATAAATGGCCCACCCTGTATAAATATACAACCCCTGGCAAAAATTATGGAATCACCTGGCTCGGAGAATGTCCATTCAGTTGTTTAATTTTGCAGAAAAAAAGCAGATCACTGACATGGCACAAACTAGAGTCATTTCACATGGCAACTCTCTGCCTTGAAGAAACACTAAACGAATTCTTCACAAAAAAAAAAATGTGCTAGTCAGTAATGGTTACTTTTGTAGACCAAGCAGAGGGAAAAATTATGGAATTACTCATTCTGAGGAAAAAATATGGAATCATGACAAACACACAAAACACAACTCAAATACATTACTAGTATTTTGTTGCACCACCTGTGGCGTTACTAACAGCTTGCAGTCTCTGAGGCATGGACTTAATGAGTGACAAAACAGTACTCATCATCAATCTGGATCCAACTTTCTCTGACTGCTGTTGCCAGATCAACTTTGCAGGTTGGAGCCTTGTCATGGACAATTTTCTTCAACTTCCACCTTTTCAATTGGATTGAGATCCGGACTATTTGCAGGCCATGACATTGACCTTATGTGTCTTCTTTCAAGGAATGTTTTCCCAGTTTTTACTCTATGGCAAAATGCATTATCATCTTGATAAATGATTTCATCATCCCCAAACATTCTTTCAATTGATGGGATAGAAAAGTGTCCAAAATATCAATGTAAACTTGGGCATTTATTGAAGATGTAATGACAGACATCTCCCTAGTGCCTTTACCTGACATGCAGCCCCCATATCATCAATGACTGTAGAAATTTGCATGTTCTCTTCAGGCAGTCATCTTTATAAATCTCATTGGAATGGCACCAAACAAACGTTCCAGCATCATCACCTTGCCAAATACAGATTTGCAATACATCACTGAATATGACTTTCATCCAATCATCCACAGTCCACGATTGCTTTTCCTTAGCCCATTGTAACTTTGTTTCTTTCTGTTTAGGTGGTAATGATGGCTTTTGTTTAGCTTTTCTGTATATAAATTCCATCTCCTTTAGGCAGTTTCTTACAGTTCGGCCACAGACATTGACTCCAGTTTCCTCCCATTCGTTCCTCATTTGTTTTGTTGTGCATTTCCTGTTTTGGAGACATATTGCTTTAAGTTTCCGGTCTTGACGCTTTGATGTTTTCCTTGGTCTACCAGTATGTTTCCCTTTAACAACCTTGCCATGTTGTTTGTATTTTGACCAGATTTTAGACCAGTGGTTCTTAACCTTGTTTGAGGTACAAAACCCACCAGTTTCACATGCACATTCACCAAACCCTTCTTTAGTGATAAATGTACATGCAGCCTTCAGGAGTGTGCCGACCTCCGTGGCGGAGGCTCCGCCGAAACCCTGAGACAGACACACCATACCCCCTGTTAAGAACCACTGTTTTAGACACAGCTGACTGAACAACCAACATCTTTTGCAACATTGCGTGATGATTTACCCTCTTTTAAGAGTTTAATCCTCTCCTTTGTTTCAATTGACATCTCTTGTGTTGAAGCCATGATTCATGTCAGTCCACTTGGTACAACAGCTCTCCAAGGTGTGATCACTCCTTTTTAGATGCAGACTAACGAGCAGATCTGATTTGATGCAGGTGTTAGTTTTCGGAATGAAAATTTACAAGGTGTTTCCATAATATTTTCCTCAGAATTGAGTGATTCCATAATTTTTCCCCCTGCTTCATCTACAAAAGTAACCATTACTGGCTAGCACTTTTTTTTTTCCAAGATTTCTTTTAGTGTTTCTTCAAGGCAGAGAGTTGCCATTTGAAATTTCGTTTTGTGCCATGTCTGTGATCTGCTTTTTTTCTACAAAATGAAACTGAATGGACATCCTCCGAGCCTGGTGATTCCATAATTTTTGCCATGGGTTGTACATATATCTCAGCTGGATGAAGGTAGTGTGAGACAAAAACTTGCCATGTATACCTGATGGCCCAATAAAGGCATCATACTACATCATAAGGGGTGCTGCTGTCCTAACTTTTGGTCTGCAGATAGATATGTATATAGATTGATAGATCTATATGTGTTTATTCATTCACATACACAAATATAGTGTATGTAATAAATATGTTTTGCACTTACATACTGTAAAAACACAATATTCATGAATATATCTTAAAAAAATACCCACATAATATACAGTACATTTGTAAAGCAAGAAAACGTTCTATGATTTTATGTCCTATTACTTGTAACAAATCAATTTTCCCACTTCAAATATGTAGTCAAGATTTTAGTAAAAATAAGGTACTCTCTTTTCGAGTCTAAGATAACAAAAGCCTAATGTTTAGGAAAGGATACTGCTCCTTACAGAGAAGAAATACTCTAGTTGTGCATTGTGTCCATAAAAGCTGAATAGTGAAAGACACAAAGCCACCAAGCCTTTATTTACTCAGCAGCACAAACTTACAGCGACACCTGTTACACCGATCAAACATTAAAAGAAAACATAGATGGTAAGGTTCTCAGCAGTTACAGAATACAGCAAAGGCCTGACCTACAATAGTCAAGGTATTACCGATTATTTGTTAAAATTTAACCAGTAGATCAAGCCCTAACAAGTGGTGTGGGAACAAAAGCCTTATAATAGTGCACATATTCTCTGTAGTCACACAGCACATGCACTAAGTACAAGCTATGCAAGAACCATCCTTACTGAAGTTCAAAGGTTATTGGATATATACATGTCACTTAATATAGTTATAATAAAAAAAAAAAGGGTGAGACCTTCTGTGTGACTACTATGGTAATTTATTCCATTTGCTAGTGTATGTATATTGCAACTTTATCAGAGCAACCCTTGAGCAGCTATTTTGTATATTTATTTCATGCCAGGGGAAGGCACAATGGGTGTATAAACCAATAATAAAGCATCTGACAGGTCTGGGTTCTAAAAAAAAAATAAAAATATTAGGAGACTGCACGACATCAATCACGCCAAATTGTGTAGCTAGTTTGTTAGTTTAATAGAATTTCTGCTACAAGAAACCAATCAATTCATGCTGCCTGAAAGCACATGTAGAAAAAAAAAAAAATCAAAGGCCTGGTTGTATGTTTTTCTCGAAATGCTGCCGTATTAAAAGACCCAGCCAAGGCCAATAAGAAGAGATTGGCCCAGCCCCTGGCCAGGTTCTCTCCACCCTGCTCCAGGTGGTTGAAAGGTCTTTCCTCATTTACACACATGAAAGACACAACCATTCAAGACCCATCTCCAGGGTATTCGAGACCCCGGCTAATCCACGACGGAAAACCATTGTATGGAGTGTTGGGCCAAAAGTGGAATGGTTATAAGCAAAAGAATGTTCAACTCCATGTATGGAGGAAAATAAGCCTGCATCCAAAACCCCTCATCCCAATTGTGAAGCATGGTGGAGGCCACATCCAGGTTCAAGGCTGTTTTGTTGGATGCCCTACAATCCTTTTGTGAAATTTAACCTGCCTCAGAAGGGGTCTGAAAACATTTCTCAGGAAAATGTAAGGGCAACACACCATGACCTTAAGGTGAAAAGATGATGTAACAAAACAATGGAGATTATAGCTGCAAAAGGGGGATTTACAATGGTTCCCTTATT
Source organism: Allobates femoralis (assembly GCA_033576535.1). Taxonomy (NCBI): domain Eukaryota; kingdom Metazoa; phylum Chordata; class Amphibia; order Anura; family Aromobatidae; genus Allobates; species Allobates femoralis. The sequence continues at coordinate 357,047,523 of JARQOC010000001.1, forward strand.
TTTCCCCCTTGATGGCCGCTTTACACGTCCCGGTATTGGATACAACGGCACGGGAGTGCGCCCATTTTTGGCAGTAATCCAAGATCGCTAGGAGCTGTCACACAGGGAGATATCGGCAGGCAACACAACTGCGATGTGTACGCCCCCTTGTACGAGCGAACCTGGGAACGACCATTTAACAAGGGAGTGAATAGGGGAAAGTTGTGCTCCAAATCGTTATTGGGCTGTCACACAGCACGATCCTGCCAGATCGTCCATCCAATCCAATATCAGGCAGTTGGAGAGCCTGCCATTTCTCCCTCGATATCGTTTTGGCATCGTTCTTGCATCGAATTGGTCATTTACACCACACAACGCACGAACGATATCGGCACCAACGCATAAACCACGTGACTTTTTATCGTCGTTGGACAACGATATCGGACGTGTAAAGCGGCCATAACAGTTTGTGTCATTTTAGAATATTCTATATGATGGGTGCTGCATTGCGCTTTTGGATGGTGGCGGTTTGAATCCCAAGAACCCTCCCTTCTGTCAAAACATGGCTTTGAAGTGTGCCACTTCTGCATGAGCAGTGCGCACATCGCAGTGTACAGGCTTAATAAGCAAGTTTACAGGTTTGTACATTCGCTTTTTGAGCAGTGCACTGGCCCACAAACTTACTGTATAACTGAAGTCTTATTCATTTAGTTAGATAGTGTTTTGATCACCTTGATAACAGACCGCATTTTAAACTAAACGATCACAGTTTAAGTTCGTTAATTGGTTATGATCTGAAGCTTTTTACATGATAACTTTGGCACTGCCCCTTTAAAGGCACCTTGCTTAAAATGCCCACTGAAACCCTACTAACACAGTAGGCCTGGTACCCAACCTGTAATGGTCATAAGTGACAGTGTTTTTCCTGTGGCTATGAAAATATTTTATGCAGACAATGAGCAGTTCTAGTACAGAAGAACGGGTGGTTACAAACACTGCACAATTATATCATCACCTTTAGGGCCTTTTCAGACGCCCGTGCACAGAACCGAATGCACAGTCTGGCCGCAGCTCTCTAAAACATAGCTTAACAGCTTCATATATTTCAATGAGCATGTCACGTTCAGGTCATAAGACCTGCAGCCAGTCTGTTGCATTGCAGTCTGTGCACGGACTGGCCACAGGTCTCTGGTGCCAAGTGCGACAGCCTCATCACTATATAAAGCTACCACGCTCTGGTCAATACTGCCATAGCCAGGTGTGCATTCTAATCTCTACATGTGAGAGGCAGCAGCCTGCTGCATTGCAAATGTGTATGCTGTGACTTGTAGTTCAGCAAGTTTAGTAATGCATTATACTGGGACTTGAGGTTCCACAGGTTCAGGTAATGTATTACAAGTGCAAGTGAGCTAAATGACAGGGGAGTGTTTGGCTAACGCTGTCTCCTCACACACCTGGTGTCTCGGGGGTTATAATCCGTATGTGAGGGTGATTACATGTCTCTGTGCATTTTAGTAGCAGAGTTGTCCTGGAAGGCATATGGCCAGGAGGCCGGATCCCATGTTTACAAGCAGGCGGCTTCTTGGAAGGCATGAGGTTCAGGGACCAAGGGACCCCACACTTGCTTGGGACCAGCCTGAGTCCTGGTAGAAAGCTGTGAGGGCTCGCTCTTGGTGCTTGGAGCGACCGTTGTCCTGGAAGGCAACTGGTATAGAAGCGTGGAAATGGTTGGCATTCTGGAAGTTAAGCGATGAGGAGACCACATGGGTATTCAGGAATCTACAGTCCTGATGAGGATCTGAAACTGACAGGTGTTGGTAATCCCAGAGAGGCAGTTTCTTGAATGATGAACTTGCAGGAGTCAGTGAATGGAGCTGGGAATAGCTCCTGAAGGTAACCATGTGTCTAATCGACTATCTAAATAATGCTAGGCGGGCGTATCCGCCATTGGACTGGTATATGTCACTAATGTTCCGTTGATGTGATGTTAAATGGCCTGTGCACTCTAAGTTTATGATGTGTTAATAAACTGCTTGACTTTATTTTACGTAAAAATACACCTATTTGCCTCAGTTACGCTGCCATTTGAGTGTCCCCCAACACGCTTAATGAGCAAATCACCACAAATGAGAGTATGAAAAGGCCCTTATGTATATTTTCCAAATCCAAGCTGAAAAAACATTTATACTTATTGGATATAGACGATCAGCTAATGTATAATGTGTAATGATGGAGGTGTGGCTTAAAAGGTATCAACTCCCTTTATAAATGTGTGCAGAATTATTAAATAGATTGTTTTAAGCAGGCACAATGGACCAAAAAAAGACATAAGTTTGACTTCACAGAGTCAGTTACAACACTTTGCTGCGATATTGGGGCGTGATGACAGAAACCGCAAACGTTTTGTTGCAAATAGCAAAAAAATGTGTTAAGGAAAAAAGATGCACATTAACTGCCAAAGAATAGAAAAAAAAATAAATATGAAGGCTCCCATGGAGTGCCCAGAAGTACAAGGTGTAGGTGTTTGGTACTCAGAGACCTGGCCAAGATAAGAAAGGCTGAAACCTGGCCACCATCAAGACACATTAGTTTAATATACTGAGCTAAGAAATATCAGATTGTATATATCAGATTTCTAAAAATAAAATAATTAATAAAAAAGGTTTTCTGGACTGATTAGACGGAGTGACTCTTGATGGAGTAGATTGCTGGGCTCATGGCTGGATCAGTAAGGGTAAGTGCACATCAGTCGTTTTGTGGGCTGCTTTTGGACGTTTTCCGTCGGCGTTTTCCGCTCAGTTTTATGTTAATTTATGTTAATCCAACCCTCCGGTTGGATTAACATGCTAGTCAATGGATTTTAGAAAACTCTTGTCTTCACTAGAACGTTTTTCTTCTGGTCGTTTTCAGTCAAAACTGAGTTTTCTCAGTCAAAACTGAGTTTTATCAACGTTTTCCAAAATAGAGCAAGTGACTTCTTTCCTCCGTTTTTCCACCGGTTTCAGCTGAACAAGTGCACTAAAAACTCAGTTTTCAAAAACGCCGAGAAAAACGCCGAGAAAAACGCTGGAAAACCCGGTGGAAAACGAGCAAAAAACGAGGGACACTGCTGAGCACAGAAAACTCAGTTTCTGCTAAAAAAACCCCAGGTTTTTGGACGTTCTGCAGAGATGCACAAACGTCAGATGTGCACTTACCCTAACTGACACAGATCTCCACTTTGATTCAGATGTCAGTAAGGCGCAGGTGGTGTACTTATTGGGTTGGTAATATTAAAGGGATCCTGTCACCCCCAAAACACCTCTAAACCTATTAAAAGCTGTCCCTAGCATATTAACACTTTCCCTACACTCCTTTAACCTCCTAAATGCACAGTCAAAGTGAATAAAAACGTTATTATAGTACCTCATTACTGATGATAATGAGTGACTATGCTATTCATAGTCACTCATCCAGGCTGCCCCTCTTCTTCATATCACGCCTGAATAGGCGTGATCTACATCACAGATTCAAATTCGCGCCTCCCTGCGCGCCTCCCCGCTCTCCTATTCCGTCCGGGCTTCAGTGTGGGGGCTGTATGACGCGATCCGCGTCATTCCCGGCGCCGGGTGACGTATTTACACCCGCGCCGCGCTGTCAGCTTCAAAATGCGCACTAGGCATGCCCATGGGCATTCAGGTGTGATATGAAGAAGAGGGGCAGCCTGGATGAGTGACTATGAATAGCATAGTCACTCATTATCATCAGTAATGAGGTACTATAATAACGTTTTTATTCACTTTGACTATGTGCATTTAGGAGGTAAAAGGAGTGTAGGGAAAGTGTTAATATGCTCTAGGGACAGCTTTTAATAGGTTTAGAGGTGTTTTGGGGGTGACAGGATCCCTTTAAAGATAAGCTGGTTGGACCATTTCGGGTTGAAGATGACCACACAATCAACTCAACGCACAAATCTGCTCCTATTTTGTAACCCCTTCCCAACTTTTCACATATATGTATGTCTAAAGTTCTATCTGCCTTTACTGTGAGCTTGCACACTGGGCCTGTATCATTCCTCGCACATGACGGCTGATTTATCAGCAATCATAAGCTTCAAATCAGCTGGGGGTGTTAAATCTGACAGCGGGATTAACATTGCTGACAGGGAACACTCGCATCGGTGTGCCTGTAACATGATCTTAAGGTAATGGGTTGTCTTGACAGCCAGGGGTCAGCTAATCATGTATGTCATAATGAAAGCAGGCATTCACAGGGGATCGAGATTTTTGCTATATAAAGCAGGGCTCATAATAGATGATGGAATAATGACCTGGCACCCTTTCTCACCTAAAGTATATATAACCAATTTGTGGGTGCTTTTGAAATGGAAGATCTATAGCAAAGGAAAACTGGTCACTTCTCTGTACAGTGTCTTTGAGGGCTGTGGCTAGTGCTGTCCAAATACCGGTAGTTGATTATTGACTGATTAAAAGGACTAATAGACTTCATGGATGGAAGGTTCATGATTTATTAAAGAGAAGATATGCTGTAGTAGTTATTGATAAGTCTTTAAATGTCAGAAATGCATTTTTGTAAAAATTTGAGTTAGTTATTATTGTCACTAACAAAACAACTGAGATGGGAAAATGATGTTTCCATTATTTCCATAATTCTGGCCACTACGGCAATGTGCACACGTTGCACTTTTATTGTGTTTCTTGATGTGTTTTTAAGTGCAGATTTGTCACAAAACCCCACGGGAATTCTGAAGCCAGCAAAGTCAATGAGAATCCTGAAGTGTTGTGCACAATTATTTTCTCCTTGCAGATTTGCTAGACAAATACATTTGCATGATGTCAATTCTTGCAGTTGTTTTCTCTGCAGCAAATCTTAAACATGCGCACATACCCGAATAAGTCTGCATACAGAGAAGAAAGACAAAACCTTACTTTTACTTCTTTAAATATTCAGGTTACTTATCTATTAACCTATTGGATTGATTGACAGCTCTGAAGTTGTTTAATAATAAAGTTACCATGATCATCAAAAATAAAAATTGCTTAATTGTTCATAATGAACTTCCAGACAGATGCAGAATGGCCCTGCATTTTGTCCTAATGTCACCCAAAATGCTTTTGTGGATAACTGCAACAGGGTGCCAGCTGTGTGACTGAATGGCAGATGTGAGGCAGGATTTAGGACTATGGCCTATGAGGCAGGAGCTGTAACCAATAACTCTGCCATGGCCTGTGGACCGAGAGAGATCTGTGGCCTGGAATAGCAAGAAAGTCTGCAGTCACAGAAAGTACACCTTTAAAGCACCACTCAAGTGTTTTTTTTCATCTCTGTCTTGGTGCATTAAATGTAAGCACCCCTCCCCACTAACTTAAGAGATAGAGAGACTGCCTTAGCATCTTGTAGACCATATGTTACCTTATTAAAGATGACTTAGTAAAAACTGAAGAAATCTTTTAATATAAGTTGCCAGATATCCATTTCCTCTTTTACAAGCCACTGCGAGAGCATCAGTGGAATCGAGCACTCCGGAGTTAATGCACCAGGCGGATGGCAACCTGAACATGAGAACTTCTGACATGGTGAGCGCTTGACTTTTCTTAACTTCTACATCACTTTCTGTGAATGACGGCGCTCACCAGGCATCCGCAGAAAATGAGTCATGACAGCATCTATGGTCCTGACAGGACCCTGGGCTGTCATGGCAACAAATCGAGGCCACGTGATCACATCAAGGGACCTCCAATGCCGTCAAAGATCAGTGCAATCCCTGCCGCGGTGCTTTAGATCGCACTGTCAGTGTATTGACAGTGCCATCCAAAGGGTTAACAGCACCGATTGAATTGCAGTTAGCTACATTCAGCTATCAGATCAGGGACGTGTGGGGAAGAGGCCAGCTCAGCATGTGACCTCACATCACAGGGAGGAAGGCAGCCTGGACATACATAAACATCCAAGGTCGTGAAGAGGTTAAAGCCAACTTCGGCATTACTGTGCCTTTACTAATCTGCTATTTCTTAGAAAACTCTTTCCTGCTGGGTTCATGGACATAAAAAATGTTGTCAGTGGTGAAAAATGTTCCAAAATAAAGTTCCTCCAGTATAAGCCTACCATAGGAGCATGGTTCACCTCGCTGATACTGTGTGACGCAGAACATGCTGCCCCTTGGAGCCATTGGGTCAAACTTTTACCAAGAACTGAAGATCATTACCAAGTACTTTATCCCATTTATTCGGAACCGATAGAGGACGCTAATAAACCCTCTCCCCCTACCCAAATTGGTGATCACATATCAAAAGAAATGTGGAACAGATAGACCTCTCCCCCCACAGCTCTAACCCAAATGACAGGAGATCTCCATAGAACCTTGGAAAACATCTCAAGCCAGTAAATACTGTCTCCCGAGCGTTCCTACATGGAGCCTTGTTATTTGTGGTATGCAATATCTCACCCAGAAATATAACACATTTTGTAGTGTGCCAGCAAAGAAATCCTGAATTAAATGCTAGTCTGCCCTTCTGAACAGACTCCATGAGTCTGTGTCACTACACTGAAACACTGCCATCCTTTTCTGTGTAGGCCTTCTTCACACTAACCCTATTGTGCGGCATAGCTGACGATGAGGAAAAGCCTACAATGGAACAATCAGTGAATGCCACTTTGGTGAGTGAGGTAGGGTGTACACAAATTCCACCATGTCTATGGAATGTAGATTGGACATCGACGGTTAAAAGCAAAGTAATATGACTGTGCCATTAAATATTGCACACAATGCTAAAATTGTAATGCGACCTTTATCTCTTTCTATGTCACTGAGCACTAGTAGCTGGGTGACTTTTCTGGAAAACCGAAAATTTAAACAAAACTGTATGTAGTAAATGGCAAAATGAAGAATCAGTACGATCAGGGGGGTGATGTAAGCACTTCAGGTATTCTTCTAGATCCCTCAGTAATATAAACAGATAAATCTCCTAAATATTCTCAGCTTCATCACAACAGGTGAACAATCATTGACCAAGCAAGTTGATGACTTCTATACCTGCAGGATGTACGCTCTCACATGCCACATGACCAATGGGAATTATTAAGAAAAGCAATACTGAAGGTTTCTGATATTGAGCTTCATAGCTGCCATACTTGTCAATGACAGACACTAGCGAATAGTTGGTACTAGCCAAAGGAAGTCCACCTTTAGCCAGGAACCATTACACTGGAGGTCTGTGCTGCTGCCACACACAGGGTACTGAGGAGGAAGGACAGAATTTTTATTTCTATAGTGCCAAAATGTTCTGCAGCACTTTACAATTCAGAGAGAACACGTACAAGACTATATAAGCCAATCCAGGGTAAGAGGAGTGAGGGCCCTGCTGGCTGGGACCATAGGCAGAGAAGAGACCTGCATGGTCCACAGTCTGCTTCTAGCTGCCCCTCTCCGCAAGTACACACAGAGACCTGCCGTTCAAACATACGTGGCTACAATTGGGCATTCATGATGATTCACGCTGCCCAAGCCACAAGCAACAGAAAATATACTCTTTAAATTGAGTTTTGGGGTAGTGTACTGCCCCTTTAAATCAATCTGTCCTAGATCATGGGTCGAGACAAGCTGGTCCATGAAGCAGTTATCTGCAGACCAAGCAGCACCAGCACAGTTGCTTCGAAAACGTACATCAACATAACAGAGGAGTATAGTGTGTCCAAAGACATACTGATAGGATTTTAGATTGTGAGCCCCTACGGGGACAGTGTTGCAAATGTATGTAAAAGCGCTATGGAATCAATAGCGCTACATAAATGAATAAATGTGTGTCAGTGTGTTGGAGCAAAGACATTTCACCCCCTGCTGCTGATCACTGGTGGTAGGCAAATATGGAGGGGAAGATATCAATCCCTCTCTCCTCAACATATACTATACATTTCTATTGCAGCGTGAGGAACCATGATCAGCGGGTGTCAACTGTAGACCAAACTACAACATCCATGATCAGTTCTAGCACCGAAAGTGGCGGTTTAACCCTTTAAATTATGCTTTCAATAGTGACAGTGATATTCAGCAGATTATTTGAGGTAGGGGGGCTTCCTTTTAAAGCCTAATGGACATTTGCAATTGTCAGCTGAGGGAAGTTAACATATTTACAATAGGTCAAATGATAGATTTTGGATTGGCCAGCACCAGTGGCCTGTAGGGCAATGTAATAAGCAGGGTCTAACAGGCGAAACATTAGTGTAAAACTCACAGGTCTAATATTCTGCAGGACACTGGAATAGTGATCAGGCAAATAAAAAATAAAAAGTAAAAAGTAAAAATTCAAAATAAAGTGTGAAATAAATAAATTAAAGAAGGTAAAATGCCCTGCAGAGTCTGGAGGAACGGAAACTATAAAACTATACCAAAGCTCATACGATGAGCACAGTAGATAAATGTTAAAAAATAAAATTATACCTTACACACAAAATAATTTTAAAAAAAAGTCAAAAAAACAAAATCTTATGTAGTGGTATATGTAATCAGAAAATCTCTTGCCTATAAAGTATGCAGAGGGAGCCATTTCCTTAGGGTGTGTGACAAATGGTCTTGAACTGCAAGCAGCAATGAATCCAATGTCAGCTTGCATATGCATCAGTTGCTCAGACATGCCTAACTAAAATGTAGCCATGCAGGGTGGGCTTAGATCCTTCTGCATTAAAATATTCATTTTGGAGATGTACACGCAAAACATGCAGCAGAAGAGTAAACCCCAGTAAGTCTTTAGGTCATTAATAGCCCATTGTCCCTCATGTAATCAGATTGCACAATTGGCTCCTTCCAGGTGGATGAACGGCATAGAAAGCACTTGAAAGGGATTTAGAAATATAGGTCAGCGACAGACTCTCTGCTTCTTTCTCATCAGGTTATGAAACACTCGTGCACTGCCAGCTACAAATGACATTTCAATACATCTTGCAAGACGTTTGCGCGATCACAGGTAGAGTCAATTACAAGCGATGTGTGACATGAAAACACACTTAGGACACATGAACTTAGGAGGAGAATGTGCTGCTAATAGGAAAGGTTGGCATAATGCAGAGTTTGGATGGCACCCACCATTACAAACACCATACAATATTCTCATCAGAGTGCATTAATGGTCGTTTGCAATTAATTTGGGGGGGTGCAAATACATGGTGAATTCAGACAGTTAAAGATTTAAAAGGGATAGCCCTTGGGCGGCCGTCACACGTTTCAATTTAATGCACGATATCGCTTAAGCGATCTGCTTTTTGATCGCTTAAGCGATATCGTTTGTGCTTCGCTGCGTGCATCAAGCGATTTTACAATGTAAAATCGCTTGATCGTTAGATCGCAGATTTGTGAGCCGGAGCTCATATCAAGCGATGAACGCTTGAACAATCTGCATCATCGTGGTGTTTGACACCACGATGATCCATCTCCCAGCGGCAGAGCCTATGCTGGAAGATGGTATCTATGGTAAAGTCGGGTTACTAAGCGCCGCGTGGCGCCTAGTAACCCGATGTGTACCATAGTTACCAGCGATCTCGCTGGTCCACATGCTGGTGAGTCTGCTTGTGTGACAGCTCACCACCGATGTGAGCGATATTGTTAGCGATCGCGCGTGCACGTGATCGCTAGCAATATCGCTAGCGATATTGATGCGTGTGACGGCCGCCTAATGCAGACATTTACAGCATAATAATAGGACAAGTCAAAATCTGATAGAAAACATTCTCATCTCGGAGACCAATTTGTAATTTGACTGGAGTAGGACCCACAAAGCGTGGCTCTTTGCATTCACTTCTATAAGGGTCACTTTCTCATCTGGGGGAAAAACTTGCAATCTGAGAAAATGTCGGATTGCACTCGCCATGGTATTAAACTATAGTGACATGCATATCTGAGAACTTTTCCTCAGTGAGAAAAGGGCTGAGGAAAAAATCGCAGTATGCTGCGTATGGCTGCAGATCCTGTCGAGAATCTACCAATGCAAGTTATGGGTGTGATAAAAACATGGCACAAAACTCAAACAGCGATTTTAGCATGGACATTTCCATGCAGTAAAAAGTCAGAAAACATAGAAAGATGGATAAATAGATAGCATAGAAGCATAGATAAATGGATAGATAGCATATATGGATAGATAGGGCTTACCAGTGTCCCGCTGCTGCTTTCAGGGCCACCCATTAAGCTTCATGTATATTCACTGCACTGACAGGCAACAGCCAATCACACATGTTCACACTCTCTAAGTGTCTGTGGTTGGCTGTTGCAATCAGACTGCATTTCCACAATTCAGACGGTGTCTGTGCTTGGTTGCCATACACAGTGTATGGCAACCAACATGCCATCATAGTGTGTAAAATAAATAAATAATGGGGGGAAAAAAATGCAAAGGGCATCACTATATTTTTCAGTCTCAGCACACATAAAGCGGACAGCTGCACGCTGCCACCCTTAGCTGCCCAATCTTACCTTTGCTGGTGAAAATAAATGCGTATTTTTAATTGCCAGCTAAGGTAAAACTAGGCAGCTGGGGCTAGTATTTTCAGCAGGGTGAGGGCAGTCCAGATATATCCAGATAATATCAATACACTAGGCACTCCCAAGTTGAATGAATTTTGCGATTTTTTTTTTTAAATGTATTTTTCAGTGCAAAAAAACGTTTCAGTGTAAAATACCTTTGTCAAAATCAGCACTGTATGTAGGGAGTGCCTAGTTTATTGATATTATAGGACGGCTTGGAAACCTACTCATGCACCCCTCGACCTACAGTTAGTAATGCCTAGCTTTTGTGTTAACAGATATGTCCAGATGGCATCCATATATGGTCTGTCGTCTTATTCCTAATGAAATGTTTTTCAATGTGTGTAGAGTCTTACTTGACATTCTTAATGGGCGAGTGCAAAATTGGCCCTACATTAAGAATCTCGGTTGTGATGACAGCTGGCAATACAAAGCTGACATTGACCCCTTGTTACCCAGTGTGCCATCACCACCAGGGCCACTGGAAGAGCCGGGTAAAACGCCAGAAAATGGCGCTATGAAAGAATGTGCCATTTTCCCTGCTGGCTGTGAGCTGCTATTCTTTGGCATGGAGAGTCCCTAAAATGATGGCCCTCACCCTAGCTTGGGGAAGCCCTAAAATGATGGGCCCTCACCCTGCTGATTATACCAGCCTCCAGCTGACTAGTTTCGCCTTGGCTGGCAATTAAAAAGCCCTATGCATTTTTTTTGCCAGCTAAGTTAAAATTAAACATTTGCGGAGGGCAGCTTGCGGTTGTCCGCTTTATCTGCGCGGAGACTGAAAAATATAGCAAAGCCCCTACATGTGGGTTTTTTGGTAATATTTATTTTACACACTGACAGTAGATTGGTTTCCATACACTAAGGTGTATGGCAACCAAGCCCAGATACCATCCAGATTATGGAATTACAGTCAGATTGCAATAGCCAATCACAGAGGTTCTCACAGAGGTTCTCACAGAGAATGAGCATCTGTGACTGGCTGTTGCTGGTCAGTGCAGGGAATATACATGAAGCTTAATGGGCAGCCCCGGAAGCAAGCAGCGGGACCACTGGTAAGCTCAATCAATCTATCTATCCATCCTATTATCTATATCTGTCAATCTATTCAACCTTCACAGCGGGAAAGCCCATGTTAAAAAGCATGTCATACTTATGACATGAAATACGGATGCTAGGTGCAATGAAACTGCACACTGGCAAGTCATGAACATATCATCCGCATGACATCCGCATATCCTAAAGGTGACAAAAGGCATGACACTCTGCTATTTTTCTCGCTGAGATCCGCGGTGAGAAAAGATACGCAGATGTGAGTGTACCCTAAAGCCCCCGTCACACGGGGCGACATCTCCGCCCATTACTGAGGCGACGTGGGGGTGTGGCCTATCGCCGGCGTCATTGCCCCCACGTCGCCTCAAGTAAAGGGGCGATGTCGCCGGTGCCAGGCGGTCGCCTGGTCTCAGAGCAGTGCTCTGAAACCAGGCGACCATCATTGGGCGATGTGCATACATCGCCCCATGTAACCGGGCGCCGGCGACCTGCCAGAAGATGGGAGCCATAGACCCCCATTGTCCGGCATCACCGCTAGGGTTTCAAGACACCCCGGCAGCGATGCCGCCTGACACATCGCCAGCACGGGGCTGGAGGTGTCGCCCCGTGTAAACGGGGGAAGGCGACGCTGGCAGGGCGCCAAAAACGTGTGCGCACCCGCCAGTCGCTGCAGACATCCGCAGCCCCGTCGCCTGGTGTGACGGGGGTTTAAGACTTTGAGAAGTCATTGCTTGAGTAAAGATGGCTGCACAGGTTAGCTGAACACTCATTCAGCTGCATGTTCATGTATTTCCAAAAAGGAAAGACAAGTGGTGACCAGAGGACACTCACTGGCACACTTACATCCTGGGGAACAAAGCATCAAGCATGCTGAAATGGTGATCCCATCAGGATCAACAACCAGTTGGATGCCCAAGGAGCAGGGGATACCATGGCTTTAAGGGGAGACTTTTTGCCCCTCTGAAATTGCACATAAATGCAAAGCAAGACACAAATGTAATATGTGAGTGAAAAGACTATGCCTGGCCTGTGCAGCTTTCCGCACGAAGTGGCACATATGGCATGCTTGCTGTAATAGACCATCAGCAGGTTCTCCAAGTCACAAGTGAAGAATTTAAAATTCAATATACACTAATATTTATTCATTTATATAGCATTATTAATTCCATAGAGCTTTACATACATTTGCAACACTGTCCCCATTGGGACTAACAATCTAAACATCCTAGTAGTAGGGAGGAAACCCACACAAACACGGGGAGAACATACAAACTCCTTGCAGATGCTGCTGTCCTCGGTGGGATTTGAACCCAGGACCAACATAATATTTGTGGTAGCTTCAAACTTGCACATTATGTGGCACTTTTTCTCGCACGGCTTTCCCTATTCAGCAACCGTGTATTAAACACGGACACAACACATCAGCTAATTATTATTTCTTTAAAACATCTTTTTGAATATTACATGGACAAATAAAAGAACAGGGACACGCAACGTCGCCATCCGAACAGTAGTGACAATGTGCCTGGAGGCCAAGAATAAGCTGAAATTCTTAACCTCAATGAACCTTAGTACCATTAGTAAGCTGCTTGAGATGCAGTGCAGGAAAAATATATTAAATTAATGGTCATTTCTAATAACCAGCCCTCATTTATCCACCAAGTCATAGGAGGAAACAAGATGAACACATTCTCAATGACACTGATAAAGGCGACCTTATGTGAAGCACGGCTGTGTTGTCCTAGTTCACCGTCCTTCAGTGCACTTGGCTACCACCTAGGCACCTGTCTCTTGTAGACTGTCGTATGCATTAGGAGCACAGGAGGTACTGTCAGTCAGCCACATCTGTAAACTCTTGCCCCTGGAAAGGAGCCCTGAAGATCACCCCTTATCTGATGGTACCAATAGCTCTTCTTTTAATTAGCCTGTCTGGGATGACATGATCGTTAAGGTGTGACACACATGTGCCGGGCAGATTAATCAAAAGCAGGAGTCGTGGGAGCAGTCACAGGTTATGGACATTGGCGTTACACCAGGACCAGCAAATCTACTCACACCAGCCCTAATTAGTTGTGGGAGAGTGTTGAACATGTGACAATTTCAATGGTGCACTCCTCCCGTCCCCACTAACAGTGATTGATGGCTGTCTCATATCTTTATGAATGTGGGATCCCTCCCTGATAAATACACCGACTGACAAATCTAGATCGTTGGGGCTTAGCTGCCCGAAAAGACTGTCACTGTCCTTTTCTTCCAGCTCATTCTGTCCCTATCTTGTTCATTCTCCATTTCCTCCAGAATACAAATCCTTGAGAATAAAACCCTAACCTTCATTTAAAGATAGGGCTTAAAAGCAGGGCAATACCAGAAAGAGAGCACTACAAATGTGATCGAACTGTATGTCTTCTGGAGAATTGCTTTAACCCCTTAAAGACCAATGACAGCTATACCCATGATGGCTTTTAATTATCACCGAGTGTAAATACTCTCTTTGGTCAAAGAAATTCAGAAAATATCATCCTAAATTTATCACTAACATGAAGTCCAACATGTCATGAAAAAACATTCTTGGAATGACTGGGATCCGTTGAAGCGTTCCAGAGATATAACCCCATAAAGTGAAGGGGTTCAGAAAATTCTTCTCTTACTATTAGACATCATAGCAGGGATAAAACAAGCCCCCGCTCACACGAATATACCCAATACAAGCAATGTAACACTAGCCCATTTGGTAAAGCACTCTGCATTATTCATCAGAGTTTACAGATTGAATAGTGCCTTACACGCCACCCAAGTTGGTCACATCTTAAAGGGTTCACCAGGATCAGAAAAAACAAGGAGTTAGCTGCACTATAGGCAAAACCCTTAGAAATGTACAACACTGTTTCTGGTCAAACTGTCTCTTTAAAGAGGACTTGGATTCTAGCGGCACCTATTGGAAGTAGCAATCCTTAAGTCAATATTGACCCTTTAACAAGTCTTGTCACATGACCAAGAATACAAGCCAAATCAGAATCTCAATTTTCTAACTATGAGATCTATGAGAATGGCTGGACCCTCACTGTAAATAAGCCCCTGTACTATGTGTCACCCTCACCTCATTGTAGATTGTAAGCTCTTATGAGCAGGGTCAACTTACAATAATAAGTAAAAAAAAAATATATATATTTTTTATATGATTGTTACGCATGACTGTACATGTCCCCTCTGAATTGTAAAGCGCTGCGGTATATGTTGGCGCTATAAAAAGATTATTATTAGATCAGATTTAGCTAGGTGAGAGGTTAAAACTGAATATCAAAGAGATAATATTTCTCCTTATGGAGAGCGATATGGCATATTTCATTTCCCAGAGGAGCACGCTAGGCGTTTAAGTCTCCTCCTCATACTGACTCTATTAGGATGAAATGTTATCCCTTAAGGTACCTTTACACGCGGCAACATTTCTAGGGTGTCAACAGGTAACTTACTGGCTGCAGTGAAATCATGGAGACAAGGTTCTATCTTGTTGCTGTGTACAAATGGAATCATGTCTCCATGATTTCACTGCAGCCAGTAAGTTACCTGTTGACACCCTAGAAATATTGCCGAGTGTAAAGGTACCATTAGATCCATTCATTGTTACAGGGAACACACACATCCTTTACATGTTGGAAATGTGGATTTAAAAAATTTGACTGCTACAACTCCTGGCAAAAATTAACAGTACTCATCATCAATCTGGCTCCAACTTTCTCTGATTGCTGTAGCCAGATCAGCTTTGCAGGTTGGAGCCTTGTCATGGACCATTTTCTTCAACTTTCACCACCAAAGATTTTCAATTGGATTGAGATCCGGACTATTTGCAGGCCATGAGACTGACCTTATGTGTCTTCTTTCAAAGAATGTTTTCACAGTTTTTGCTCTATGGCAGAATGGATTATCATCTTGATAAAGAAAAGTGTCCAAAATATCAATGTAAACTTGGGCATTTATTGAAGATGTAATGACAGCCATCTTCACAGTGCCTTTACCTGACATGCAGCCCCACATCATCAATGACTGTGGAAATTTGCATGTTCTCTTCAGGCAGTCATCTTTATAAATCTCATTGGAACAGCACCAAACAAAAGTTCCAGCATCATCACCTTGCCCAATGCAGATTTGTGATTCATCACTGAATAGGACTTTCATCCAGTCATCCACAGTCCACGATTGCTTTTCCTAAGGGCCACTTTACACGCACCAACTTATCTGTCCAACTTCTGACCAACTTGCTGGTTGCAGTGAAATCATGGACACATTGCTCCATTTTGTGACTGTGTACAATGGAACAATGTGTCCATGATTTCACTGCAACCAGTAAGTTGGTCAGAAGTTGGACAGATAAGTTGGTGTGTGTAAAGTGGCCTTTAGCCCATTGTAACCTTGTTTTTTTTCTGTTTAGGTGTTAATGATGGCTTATGTTTAGCTTTTCTGTATATAAATATATAAATTTCCTCTAGGAGGTTTCTTATAATTTGGTCACAGACATTGACTCCAGTTTCCTCCCATTCATTCCTCATTTGATTTGTCGTGCGTTTCCTGTTTTGGAGACATATTGCTTTAAGTTTCCGGTCTTGATGCTTTGATATCTTCCTTGGTCTACCAGTATGTTTCCCTTTAACAATATTCCCATGTTGTTTGTATTTGGACAAGATTGTAGACACAGCCAACTGTGAACAACCAACATCTTTTGCAACATTGCATGATGATTTACCCTCTTTTAAGAGTTTGATAATTCTCTCCTTTGTTTCAACTGACATCTCTCGTGTTGGAGCCATGCTTCAGGTCAGTCCACTTGGTGCAACAGCTCTCCAAGGTGTGATCACTCCTTTTTAGATGCAGACTAACGAGCAGATCTTATTTGATGCAGGTGTTAAGGCCACGTTACACACACAGATATCTGTTGAGATATTGGTCACAGATCTCTGGTTGCAGTGAAATCATGGACACATTGTTCCATTTTGTGGCTGTGTACAAATGTAACAATGTGTCCATTATTTCACTGCAACCAGAGATCTGTGACCAATATCTGAACAGATATCTGAGTGTGTAACATGGCCTTTAGTTTTGGGAATGAAAATTTACAGGGTGTTTCCATCATTTTTTCCTCAGAATTGAGTGATTCCATAATTTTCCCCTCTGCTTGGTCTACAAAAGTAACCGTTACTGGCTAGCAGATTTTGCTTTCAAGATTTCTTTTAGTGTTTCTTCAAGGCAGAGAGTTGCCATTTGAAAGGAGTTCATTTTTGCGGTAGCCATATCACTGTCATTATTGAGAGGTATCTCGTCATTTACATGTGGAAATATCCCATTCTCTCTGCATTCTCTCCCAATGATTAACTGATACTTCAGTAGGAATGGAAGAGGAGGCAAATAGGGCTACATTCAAGAACACAGAAAATCCCTAAATATTAGCCCAGGAATACATTTCTAAATAGTTTTTGTACCATGTAGCAAGTAATCTGCCATTAAAGGGGTTTACATACAAATATTCTACATCACCAAAACACATGATGGGTAACAATTGTCTGCTCACGGAGGTGCCAGCAATCTCCAGAAAATGAGCCTGAATCCATCCTTACTGCTTGACCAGTGAGGAAACTGAGCAGCAGTCAGGTATGTGTTACCTATAAATGAATCACTTGGCTGTTTTCAGCAGCCTTTATATGGGTTGGCAGGAGTACATCTGACATTCAAGGCTCTCCTCCCTGACTTTATGCAGTGTGGACTTCTTGGGAGTCTGGAGACTTCCATTCTAATTTTTGCTGGGAGACATTTATCAACCCATCTTAAGGAAAACTGCTTTAAATAAGAGGCAGATCACTTAAAGGGAACCAACCACCCCAAATGACCCCCCCGGACTATTAATATCGTTCCCTACACCCAGCACATACATGTGCTGCAAGGTTTTTTGCTAAAAAAACTGCTTTTTAAAAGTTGAGATAATGATTTATAAAGTATTTAACGAAGGGACGGGTGGGCGTTACTTAGCTGGGGCTAAAGCTGGGTTGCAGCTGCCAGTCATCCTCCTGTGTCCCCTCGCAGCAGTAACGGCCAGCCCTTTCTTGTCGTCACAGCCTGCTGAGCCTGGTGCACGGGATGTCATGCCCGTGCACACGTCATCAGCTACAGCCGGGTCGCGAGCGCGCGCTCTGACTTCCACAGCCGAGCGCAGGAAGTCAGAGCGTGTGTGCTCGCGACCCGGCTGTAGCTGATGACATGTGCACGGGCATGAGATCCCGTGCACCAGGCTCAGCAGGCTGTGACGACAAGAAAGGGCTGCGAGGGGACACAGGAGGATGACTGGCAGCTACAACCCGGCTTTAGCCCCAGCTAAGTAACGCCCACCCGTCCCTTCGTTAAATACTTTATAAATCATTATCTCAACTTTTAAAAAGCAGTTTTTTTAGCAAAAAACCTTGCAGCACATGTATGTGCTGGGTGTAGGGAACGATATTAATAGTCCGGGGGGGGTCATTGGGGGTGGTTGGTTCCCTTTAAGAAGTCACAATACTTCATTACTTGTACTACAACACTTTTCAGCTACCATTCTGTGTTCTGTATGAGGCTCCTAGTGTTGAATACATAGAAAAGTATATGACAATCTGTTGAACACATGCTTGGCAACATGTTATGCCTCATTTACTGTTGGAAGGTCTGTCTAAACACAGAGATATTGCTGATAACACGCAGTACATAAAGCACATTTACATCAGGACAGGAGTGACAGAATAACGGCACAGATTATCTCAGCACCCACCTCGATTTCACAGCTGTATTCGGTTTTATCTAACAACATCACTTTACATGGCACAGTTTTCACTTTTTTAGGGAATTTGGAGGAAATCTCCTTCTTGGGCCCAGCTGGAGGCTTCTCCTTTATTTCTTTTTCATCTTCATGTTTCTCTTCTTTTTCTACTAAAACTTCTTGAGTCTCTACCTCTTTGTGCTCCTCTGTAGACACCTTTAATCAAAAGACATAAAACGGACTAAGATGAGGGTGCAAAAGCAGAACACAGTCTATGTCAATTCATTGTAAACATGTGATATTAGGGTACACTCAGAAAACCAGCTGAAAAAGCGCTAAACACTCAAAAGAATTCATATATGCATTTCTATGTAAAAATG
Organism: Allobates femoralis; assembly: GCA_033576535.1. Lineage (NCBI taxonomy): Eukaryota > Metazoa > Chordata > Amphibia > Anura > Aromobatidae > Allobates > Allobates femoralis. The sequence goes on from JARQOC010000001.1 coordinate 357,066,220, forward strand.
ATCCGTTTATAGTAGTTCAGTACATAAATGTTACTGTTGCTCAGATAAAAGGACAGAAAACACAATTACAGATTCAATAGGAAACGTTTTTGTTTCGTTTTTCAAAAGGGACTAGTGGGCCCGATAGTGTGTGCTATATAAACAATAGGTTAATCTTTACTGATTGTTAACTTTAAGCTTTCTTACTCCAACAAATCACAAATTCTGATTTGAATGATTAAAATAATTATTTATTTCTGTAGAAGATCCACGGTTTAAAAAAAAAAAAAAAAACAACAACATTTCATAGAATCTCTAATTGTGTTTCCTCCACCTGTAGTGCAACCGTAGCATTTACTTACTGAACTATTTCAATTACAGACATGAAGCAGGGCCCGCGGCCCTGTCTGCATCTTCATAGGTTTTTCCAATCCATGGCTTTAGGTGTTATTGTTCTGTTTACTTGATATGCTGTTCATATGTACGGGAGTGTAAAAGTCTTTACAAATGCTTCCATTCCCAAAGTCACCAAGTGGTTAAAAGAACTTACCCGACCACTCTTTAGGCATTTCTGGCTCTGACGACACTCTATACTACTCAATAGGAAGGCTGAGAACACACAAAATTGCCTTTTTGAGCATTCTTGCTTCAAAAACCTCTAGTGGTTTCATCACTGATGAATTGAGTTGAAAAAAAAAAATATCCAGTAAATGATAGATTCCCCAAAATGGTGGCAAAAAGGGGGGAAAAAAAAAAAAAAAAAACACAGCCAGATGTCAAAAACATGTGAAAAAAAGTGGTGAGGATAGAATGACAAACTTTTTTTAAAGATGATGATTATCACAGGGCATGTTAAGCAAGCCACCTTTCACATCTACGTTTAGTGCCGTTCGCGTCAGATCCGGCAGCTTTGCCACATCTGCCATATAATGGATCATAGACAATGGATGGGGGATGCCACAAGTGCGGGCGTTAGGCGGCAGATGTAGTAAATCTGCCGGATCTGCCGCAATTTGAAAAAAACACTAGTGTGAAAGGGGCCTTAGGGCTGCTTTCACATCAGCATTTTGCGCTGATCGAGGCAGTTGCGGTGAAAAAACGCAACTGCCGCAATTCCCGCACATCAGCGGTATTTTCAAATCGTGGCAGATGCGGTGAAAAAACCGCATCTGCCGCGATTACGCGACACTTGCGGCAAGCCCCATGCAATGTCAGGTGCGGCAAGTGCGGTTTCAAGTGTGCCGCAAGTGTCGCGGTTATGCGGTAATCGCGGCAGATGCGTTTTTTCACCGCATCTGCCGCGATTTGAAAATACTGCTGATGTGAAAGGGCCCTAACAGCCGCACTTGCGGTTCACTTGCGGCAAGTGCGGTATCAGCACTTGCCGCAGGTGCGGACGCGAAAAAAAACACGTTTTTTCGCGGCCGCACCAGCCGCAAGTGCCGAAACCGCACTTGCCGCACACTTACCGCAAAGCCCCATAGACATTGTATGGGGCTTGCCGCAAGTGTGCCGCGATCCTGGCTGTTATGCGGTAATCGCGGCAGTTGCGTTTTTTTCACCGCAACTGCCGCGATCAGCGAAAAACGCTGATGTGAAAAGAACCTAGATAGTTTGAGTGACATTTCCTTGGCATATCCCATCCTACTGTATCCTAACCCGCCCCTCTTAGACTTTGAGCCCTCCTGGACAGGGTCCCTGCCCCTCCTGTACGTCCTGATCGCCTAGATTTAGTGTACTTGTTCTTGTCTCCCTCATCCTCATGTAAAGCGCCATGGAACCTAATGGCGCTATATAAATAAATAATAATAATAATAATAATAAGCCCAGTTTGCAGCCCCTCATACGGTCCCTAAACGATTTTGACTTTGCATACAAAACCTCTGACTGCACCATATTCCCTACAGAGAACATTCTGTAGTTAGATGGACCATATAAAAATCTCGCTCTATTTACCCGAATGCATTAGGGAAACTGTCATTTATTTAATTAGCTGTTCATGAAAAATACTGATGGTAAAAATGGACACATGGATGTCACACTAATCTAAAACATTGATGACAACCAGTACCATTTATTCATATAAATGTTTAAAGAGGACCTGTCGCCCCCCTGGTGCGATGCTGAGTGCAGCACTGAATGTAGCGTGTCTGCTGCATTCAGGGAAGGGGTCCCCCATGTCTCTAGCCCCCTGTAAGTTATAAAAAAGACTTTATAAAGTTTATGGATAAGGAGTCCAGAGGGACTTACTCGGTAATGAGTTATCGCTGTTGTATGGTGTCCTCCGCGCCCCCAGCTCTCTCTGGTCCACCTCCAGCCTGCTCTTGTTCAACCTCCTTTATGTGTCTCCTCTCCCCAGAGCGAGCAGAGGGCGGGAGCGGTCCTAGCAGCTGAAACGCCTCCTGCCGGTGAGTCAGCACCAGAGTCTGCCATGCTGCAGATTATGTATGTTCAGCAGGGCGGGCTCCGGCACTGACCTCACCTGCAGGAGGCGTTTCAGCTGCTAGGACCGCTCCCGTCCACTGCTCGCTCTGGGGAGAGGAGACACATAATGGAGGCTGAACAAGAGCAGGCTGGAGGTGGACCAGAGAGGGTTGGAGGTGGGGAGGACACCAGCAACAGCTATAACTCATTACTGAGTAAGTCCCTCCAGACCCCTTATCTGTACACTTTATAAAGTCTTTTTTACAACTTACAGGGGAGCTAGAGACATGGGGGACCCCTTCCCTAAATGCAGCAGACACGCTGCATTCAGTGCTGCATTCAGCATTCAGTTAGCATAGAACCGGGAGGTGGGGGAGAATGACAGCTCCCCTTTAAACATGGACATGGGAAGAAGGCCTTGAAAAATCTGTAGAAAATTCTGCGGCTAGACGTGGCACTAACAATATGGATGACAAACTGTTATTTTTTCACTAAAAGAAACCTGGGAAAAAAAACAAAAAAAAAAAAACAAGAAAATTTAAAGGGGGTCTTCCAGTTATGAAAAGTTATTTACAGTATAGGAGATAGCTTCTAAATGGGTGGGTGTCGGACCACAGGAGCCCTCATTGATCGCCAGGATGGGGAAATTTTGTCCCTTTCTGAATGGAGTGTTAGCGCATACATTCAACCATCTGTACCATCTTAATTGATGGAACATCTGGTGATTAAAGTATCCTACCTATCCTTGTATGATCATGTGACTCAGGACTTGAAATTGGCCCTGTGATAATGTATGTTCATAGATTGTTCTCCTTGATTAATTTCCTACACCTGTACTTTGCTATTAACCGTTTGGTTGCTAGGTGACTTATTAGGAACAATGTGTGATATAGGTATGTGATATGTAAGTTACTATTTCCATCTGAATTAATACTTATACCATGTAAAAGGTTTAATAAATGAAAAACTCAAATAATTAATGTCACTCTATAACAAGCTTAATTCATATGTGAGCCTTGTTGTCAAATGTTTTTGTCACTGGCTCACATACACAGTGCTAGGCGCTTAAATCTGCTGTAAACCCCTCAAGAGGGTCCTTACAAATAGCATGCTATAAACTTTGTGCTGCTATGAATCCTATTACAGGTCCCTAGAAAATCAGTCGCCATTCTAATCGCTGCCATCTTTTTGGTGGTTAACATTACTGAACATATGCGACTATAGTTATGTCGCCGCTTAGGGCGCTGCCATTTTATTGGTTTCACGCATGCGCATACTCTACTCTTCCGGAACGCCAGGAGCAGATGGGGATGGACTGGCAACCCAGACCCTTCTATGAGGATCGTTATAATAATGCACACCACCTGAGAGAGAAGGGTGACTGCCATAAACTAATTACTGGTTGGATATTTAAGGACTTCATGGGGACAGCAGGATCACTCACCTGATGAAGCTGCTATAGGAGGGGCAGCGATACGCGTGGGGTCTTCTCTCCCCACAAACCTGAGTACCCCATCCATGGGTTCCCTGTGTAAACCCAGCGGCAGCTGGTACTAACGTATGGCAATATACATTTTATATCTCTACTCTTAGAATTTTGGTGCACTCCCCTTATTACCCCAGGAATAATGGGGCAGGGATTATATAATACTGTCTAAAGTTGGCTTGTATGGGAGCTCAAAACTTAATATAACTAGTCACCTATAAATATACATCTTTTTTTTGTCGATAGGTTTCTTCCATGGTATATTTAGTCACTTGAGACAATAGTCTGAACCCTCTATTAACTGTTCTTCTTCTCAACTAACTTTGGTGGGAACTATTGCTTATAACTACCATATATTCAGACATATATTGGTGAATTATCTCCCCATGGACGTCTATAGAAACACATATCAATTTTTACCTGCAAAATTCTAAAGACAGTTCTCTGATCATGCAGGATTATAGCATGTTGGATTTATATGTTACCTATGGTGATTAAATTTTCATAACGTTATCAATAGGGGTTATATTCATCTACCCCCTGTATTGTATATAGGTGGTCCACCTTGTATATATATTGCCTACTGTGATTACAATTGTTATTGTCTGACTACCATCAGGGGCTATGTTTTCAAACCCCTTTTACCTCACATAGGTGCTCCAGACATATTGCCTTTAACCTTTATGTCTGTACCAAATATTGTCTATTGAAGTGTTTCGGTTAAATTTACATCTCTATATTGGTCTAAAATGTACTCATAATGCATCCATAAAGGGTTCCCTACTGGGGCTCAAAGGTGTGGGTGGGTCATCAGTCTCTATGGCTATCAGCCAATTTTAATTGTTTTTAATACTTGTGACCTGTTATTTCTTGTTGTTCCTTACTACTAACAAAGAATTGAATTTTCAAAATATACATCGTTGGGTTGTATCACTGGGTTGTAACCCCCCTTTCTCTTCCTGCATACATTCAACTACATTCATTCTCTATAGCACAATAGGAGAAAGCACAGTAAAGTGCTCTTCTTTCTCTGGCAGTCCTGTAGAGAAGTTAGGTTTAACCCTTCTTGGGGGTCAGCATACAAAACAAAACTAATGCAACAAGTGAATTTCCATCTGTTTCCTGGATAAGCAGCACAAGAAAATATTTTGGAAACAAGATCGAAGTATCTTTTTACTTAGGTCATTTCACATGGCCATTATCCATTCTGTTCTAAGGGGAACAGACAAACTGTAAGGATATATTTGGGCATGTACTCACAGCGTTACTGAATATTACACACAAAATACCTGGACCTACAGAAACAAGCCAGAGGACTCATACCTGTACATCTGTATGGTCAGCATCAGCCTTCTTGTCAGGACTCTCTACCTCAGTCTCCACGGGCTGACCTTCCGTTGGTAGCTCATCTTTATTGTTCACCTCATCTTCTTTTTCCTGGATTCCCTCAGGTGTGCCATCGATTTGGTCAGTGCTCTCCTCTTTAGGCTCAGATTGGCTTAGGGATTTTTGTTTTTTGAGCCATGGTGGCAAGAAGCGGGAAATCCCTTTGCTTTCATGTCCCTCTTTTTTCGGTTTCCCAGGACTTTTCTGTCCAGGACTGGTTGGGGAAGTTGGAGATTCAATAGCGTTCACTTGGTCTGGTTCTCCGGGTTTGGATTTCCAGGGTTTTCAGTAACTTCTGCGTTTTCGGATTTCAGATGATCCTGCTCATTCAAAGTCTCTGTCTGCTCATTCTGGATCTCAAATTGTTCAGAACCATTTACTTCTATACCTGTATCGGATTCAGTTGTCATGGTCTCAGCTTTTCCTGAAATGAGATTGAAGATGGTTGCTTAATCTCAAGAGACAAACATGCATGTTACTGAGGCAGTAAGAGCAGTAGCACACTAGTGAGTTGAAGCATTGAGGAGACGGAAAAAGGTTCTCTAAACAAGGCATGGTTTCCAGATACAAGTACTAGTACTAAGAACATAAGCAGAAATGGTATGGAGGAAGGAAGGATATACAGGAGCTGAAGAATAAGAAGGAAACTGAGAGCCACACAGTGACGTAAACACCCTATATCCCTGATCTCTATATGACAAACTATAGGGTTATTTAAAGAAGCTCAGTCTCATGTAATTTAAAGCATGTGTAGGATGTCCTCATTCTCAAAGAGCACTATTACAGACATCATCATGTGACCACTGGCCAGACTCACTTTTGGCACACATCACATGCTCATTAGATGCTACACCCTGGGAAAAAGCACATGCATCAGAAATCATCAAGCAAAAGTCCTCATCACACTTCCTAGACCTGAGCACTTGGGTTAATGAGGGTCACCAATGATGCCAACACAAATAGGAATGTCATTTTAGTATCTGGTCACAACTGCTTGCACTGCTCAAACCACAAAAATCAATCAGATCAGCTGACAACCATGCTAGTGGGAAACTGGAATGGGCGAAGCCTCCTAGTATATTCGTTTAACCAAGGTTTTCTGGTTGGAGAAAAAGTCTACAGTCATTATATTGCTGCATACTGCTGAATAATGACTCTGTGCAATAAGTTACAATTCCCCTGTAGTTCCCCTGTGAGTGCATGCGGTGACATGGCAATTAGTCTCAACCAGCTCATCTCAACTCGCAACTATGGAAATCACATAAACGCAGTTACATGATTGCCTACCACCATACCAAGGATTGTCCAATAGCTTCTAATATACACAGTGATACTGCAGTGCTGACCACTGAGCCACCATCCAGCCCTGAACTATAGTGTGGAGATGAAAGGATTTGTTAATACTTATTACATTTTTCACTTACTGTATTTCCTTATACCATACAAACTGTACTCTAGCAAAGCAGAAATGACACAGTAAGCTCACACTTGGCAATTTATGTTCACACGTTGGGCTTTTTGCTGCATTTTTTATGCAAATTAAAAGCAGTTTTTACAGCAGCAACAAAAGCGATGAGTTCAAAAATCTCATGCACACGATTGGAAAATTGCTGTTTTTTTAAACTGTAGCAGGTCAGTTCTTTAGGGCTGTGTTCACACGATCAGTATTTGCAGCATTATGGACACAGGGTGTTTGTGCTCCATCCATAATGCTGTGTTGTACAGTAAAAGCAAACTGGATGGTTTACAGAAATCCTATGCCCACCTGCTTCTTACCTCTGCAGTGATAACTGACCTGTGGGGGGACTCTCCGTGCTGCCACTTGTCCACAGCATGTCAATTTAGCGCTGCACAGTAGGAAGCAATGTCGGTGAGCGACAGTCACTATGCCCCGAACACTAACCATGGGCACAGGGCGGCTGCATTCACCCACTGAGATTGCTGGCTTCCCGCAGGAGAGGAGACACGGCGTCCAGTATGGTACAGTTCATTTGAATGCGGTCAGAAGTTCTATCTGCCTCCTTTCCAGCTGGATCAAAGAATGTACCGTAGTCTGCAAACCTGACAGCAGCACAATTCTTTTTATTTTTTTTAAACAATGAAATCTATGGTAAATAAATTATTTGGTTTTGTTTCCATTGTTTTGCACTATTTGCAATGGGTTTTTTTTTTTACTATTAAGATTCTATATCCATTACATGGTAACATGTAAACAGAGCATTAAAACACCCCAGACTTCATAAAGTGTTTCATGCTATTTGATAAATGTAATTTTAGGACAGAAATGAGGCTGGAGGAAGAACTGTTGACTTTTGTAGGACAAATTAACTGTCCATCATGAACACTTTCTTCCAACATCACAAACGGAGACTCTGCACATGGACATCACTGAATGGGGCCTATAGGAATCAGATTGGCTGCATATGTGTTCGCCAAAGATGGAAGTAGTCAATCATTACCACAAAAACAAGGCCAGGTGCTGACAGTGGAACTGATGCTGAACTTTTGGCAGCAAAGATTGGAGCCATGCTGCACATACAGACAAGACAACAGGTCGTTTCCAATTTCGATTTGACCAACATACCTAAAGCTTTTTGGAACAATCTACAAAATCGATTTAAATCACTGGATACAGATGAAAGGAAGCTTGAGGAATTATGGACAAATTACTGAAGAAGCCAGAAAGTCAATGAACAAGAGGCAAGAGACTCCACAGCCATGGTTAGCAAAAGAGACCCTTAAGGTACCGTCACACAGGGACATATCTCCGGCGATATTGCCGGGGATCGCGGGAGCGCGCATCCCTGACAACATCGCCGGGGAGCTGTCACACTAAGCAACTTACCGGCGATGTCGCCGGCTAGTTGCCGCGGCTATCGCTCGCTGGGTTGCCCAGCAACCCAGCGAGCGATAACCCGCAATGTAGTAGATAGGCGGAATCGCCCGTTACATTGCGGATCGCCGCGTTACACAGGGCGATCAGGCAGAATCGCCTGAGCAACATCGCCAGGTTTCCCAACATGGTTGGGAAACCTGGCGATGTGACTCAGGCGATTCATCGCCTGATTATCGCCCTGTCACACGCGGCAATTCGCCGCAACCTGGCCACGCCCCTCGGTTGCCGGCAACATCGCCGGCGATATGTCCCTGTGTGACAGTACCTTTAAGATAATCCAAGAAAGATGAATAACAAAAGCCATAAGTGATAAGGTGCCCAGAATGCATAGACACGGTCCTGCTCCTCAGGGGATGATGGTGATATCCGTGGCCCACAGTCAGTGTTCTGGGAGCGGCTGCTTTTCTATGCATTCACCTGTCAAGATTGCAACCGCTGTCGTGTAAAGAAGCACAGTGGGCGTGGGATTCCTCTAAATCCCATATCCACTTCGCTTCTACTTTACAACACAGTGAGTTGGACGCAGCAAAGACACAGTATCCAAACCACCGCACACAAACACTGAAATTGGGCACGGGGCCTAATTCTCCAAGGACATGGTAAGTAGATTTCTCTTCAGTTTTTAAAGCCAAAACCTGGTGTAGACCTTAAATGAAGTATAATGGGTACATGTTTTTATATTGCTCACTAAGGGTTCATTCAGGCGACCCTATAAATTGGACACGTCCTATCTTGTTTTTTTTCATCAGAAATTACATTGAGCCATGTTATTCAATGGGCGGTGCAGATGACTGATTTTTTTTCACTTACACAAAGGATTGGCTGGTCACAGCACCTGAGGTAGTCTGCAGGACCTTCAATTTTCAGTCCGCACCTGGACGCACGTCCACCCCGGAGAGTTCAATCCGGTTATTATCAATCATTAAAGTCAAGAAAAGACAGCGTCACAGACCTTCGATGGTGAAATTCAAGGCATCCTTTATTCCATGGTCAACAGAAGCGACGTTTCGACCACTGCTGTGGTCTTTATCAAGCTCAGAGCTTGATAAAGACCACAGCAGTGGTCGAAACGTCGCTTCTGTTGACCATGGAATAAAGGATGCCTTGAATTTCACCATCGAAGGTCTGTGACGCTGTCTTTTCTTGACTTTAATGATTTTTTTTCACTGACCGATTCAGTCTGCGAAAAAAACAAAAACACAGCGTGCTCCGATTTGACTCTGAAATCGGATAAGACTCACTCCTTCAAGTCTATGGGTGTGAGAAAAGCAGTATGGCATCTGATTTTTAGGAATACATTACAATTCTGCAGCATAGTAAACTGAAATGGTGCTGTAAATGATTAACCCCCTTCCCGACATTGAACACATTGGGTACGCCCTGGCGGTCAGTGCATTAACGACCAAGGATGTACCAAGTGCATCATAGCAATTTTGCGGGAACAGGAGCCGTTAGCACTTGATCGCCGCCTAGACAAAGGCTAATATCACAGCTAGACCTGGCACTCATTGCCAGTAGGGGTGCTCGCATTGCTATGGGAAGTTAAGCCCCCTAAAAGCTGAAATCAATAACATTTAGGCGACTGGGAGAGGAGCACACTCCTTTTTCAAGCAATCGGGACCTCCCTGATTGCTCATATGCTCACTGCTCCCTCACAGGGACCAAACTGCTGCCATAGTAACTCGGGATCATTGTCATTATAGCCCCCAAGTCACCCAACTACAGAAAGCCTCACACACCATGCTAGTGCTGAGAGTCCAGCAAAGACATGAAATCCATTGCAATGCTCGTGCATTCCAATGGATTATAAATGCGATCAGGTTAAAAAAGTAATGCCCCACATAGGAACTAAGTAAAAAATGTTTAAAATATTTAAAAAAATAAACAAAGAGCAAATAAAATATGAAACAATAAAAAAAAATAAACACCGATACATATATTAATTTTTTAAAAATTACACATTTGGTATCGCCACATCCAACCCGATAACTGTCCCACTAGTTAGCCCCTTCAGTCAACACCGCCCTCCTCCTCACCCCAAAACTGCACTCGCAAATCCAAATGCCCCCCCTCCCCCTTCTGCGCCCCACAATGTATAAGGCTGGTTTCACACTAGCGTTTGTGTCTGAATGAGTCTGACATGCAGACGCAGTACCAAACGCAGTCATACTGATGTGAACTGAAAGCTCGGGGATTCACCGCATGCGTTCACATAGCATGGTGCCCGGCCACCCAAAACAGCGTTCTCGGCGGCAGACTGGAGATCAGTGGTGGCTGTCGGGAGATCAGCTGATATCCCGGCCACCACCGAGACTGCTGATTGGGTGGCTGGGCACATTTACAATACATTTCTATGGAGATCTCATTGTGATCTGCAGCGTCTGCCTGCCCTGTCATGCGAAGGACACTGCAGATCCATTGAGCTCCATGCATCCTTTGTGTACTTGCGGACGCTTGCTGATAAAACAAGCACCTGTGAATGCTCAAAAAATGCATAATTTTGCGTTTGGAAGGTACTTTTAAAAAAAAAGCATCCAAACGCAAATGCAACTAAACGCAGCCATACGCAGTACTATGCTTTCCCATGTTAAACATAGGAACGCAATGTGCATACCTTTGGCTGCGTTTGGTTATGCTGCGCTCCGAAAGTAAATATGAAAGCGACCTAGGCCTAAATTTTTTTCTAGTACGATGTGAACATCAGGATTTTAATCATTATTATGATACAATATGTTCTAGCTAAATATCTTGATTAATCTAATATAATATTTACCTAGTGGCACCTGTCATCGACTTCCGTCTGTATGAGGCCATATCCCAGCAGGCACTGCACTCCAGCGGTAGCATGCCGGAAGCCGTATTATGCCAAGTGATGGGTGTCACAATATGGCGCCTGGCACCAACACTTCAAACCAAGCCGCACGGCCGGCCATATGCCAGCCTGCACACCCTGCTGCCTGCATGCACGCCCAGCTCCATGCCTTTCATCCCCACCGCACTGCTTACTGCCGCTTGGAAAGTCCAAGGCTCTGTTTGCAACCTGTCCAGGAGGAGATGGAGTGCGAGCACTGTCTGGTGGCTACAGATGGCGCCTCACCCCATCTGCTTCTAAACACGCCACAAACAGAGCCTCGGACTTTCCCAGTGGCAGTAAGTGGTGTGGACACACACAAACAGACAGAAAAGGCACACACGTATACACAGACACACAAACCTCTCCTCTTTCTGTTCTCCATGCTTAGTGTGGTACACAGAGACACAATGCAAAGATTGGGTTGAGTTAACTTCTCCCCCTTTTATGTAGCTTCAGATGTGATTTTCATATTGCCCACACCTGTTACTTGCCACTGTTGAGTTTGAACGACCATCTAATGCTTGAAACAAAGTTGTTTATCTACAATTTTTGGAAAGGTACAAACAATTACGTCCGGCCCATTTTTGATATTTTGTCTGAAATTAAGTCCAATTTGTTTTTTTTTTTTTTACTCTGCTATTGTGCTGTTCCAATATACCCAAAAGGAATAAACGTGTGTGACAAAACATGTGTGATTGCAAAAATCCTCTGGAAGAAATACGTCATATTCTAGAACAATATCAAGGGTGCCAACATTTTTGGCCATGACTATCATATAAATAAGCAGCTTTCTTTAAACAACTCCTGGTTTTGACAGAAAATAGCTCAAAGCCTGAAATATGCAATGGCACGTAATAACATTTGTCAACTGAATATCCTTGCAAACACTTATTTCCAGATTCCAAGGATGAAAAAAAAATAAATAATGCTCAAAAGTCCACAGGCAAAAAGCCAGGAAATCATCAATTATGCTAAACTACCAAGCAACAAATTGTGCTCAATCCTAGAACAAATTCCATGAAAACACTGGAATTCTGTGGGAATGTGGAAAAGTGGTCACATACAGCCAAGCCTAATCTTGGGAAGCATGAAATGGCCAAATCTCCCAGAACCAAAGGTTGCATGTGGTTTACCCTTTCTATTCCTTGTGCGATTGCAATGTTGAGTCTAGAAAGAAGAATTATACAGCTGCATGAAGCCAAAGGCAGAAATCTACAGTGTATAAATAGCCTCTGCAGAAACGATCACGTTTTATCAAGCATTGCAGTAATGAATGTGGGCATGTGCTCTAATAAGCCATGAAAGCTGGCAGACCCATTATATATCTCTGCAAATGTGAATTCAGCCCACGACTAGACCTCATCATCTTGCAAACACATTTTTTCAAGTCCTTGAAGCATAGTGGTTCACAAAAAAGATAAAAGGATGGCAGATGCCTTGCAATATTGCCACGTCTTAGAGCAGTGTTCCTCAATTTCAAAGAGGAATTTTTCTACCATTTTTTGTCACATCTTCATTTCAATTAATCGCAGCAAAAAGCTTGGAAGTGTGATGAAACTGTACAGCTTCAGCACCATAAATCTAAACCTCTGAATGACACATTTACTGTAGGGCAATGTCAGCATCCCAATGGAGGACGACACATGGAACACGCTGAGGTTACTGCACCACACATGTGAAAAGCATGGATACAATGGCAGATTAATTATACTCTAAGGCTAGCTGCACAAATCTACATGCGATTAAAAATGATGTGTTTCGGAATCCACTCCACTGACCTAATTACAATCAATTTCCAACATGGCCTCTACACCCCCTTACGGTCACCGCGCTTCCAAATCAAGACACAGCCACATGGAAGACAGGCCAGGAAGGATTTTTCATTTTTTATTATTACTTGCTCAGATTTTGTATAAATTCCATATTATTCAAGTATACAAGACTCAAGAACTGTACAGAATTACGGTATATACTCGCGTAATTTGGGCTGAAAAGTCCCCCCTCGGCTTATATGCGAGTATACAGTATAAGTATACAGCAGCAGTCCCCGGAGGTATACAGGCCCCCCCATCATGATCCAGGGCCCCCCCCCCCCCCTTGCGCGGCAAACCTGTAAAGTAAAATCATACTTATCACTGTCCTGTCGCGCTGTCCTGCCGCTTGCCGACATCACGATCCCGGGCTTCATTCCGTGTCTTCCGCCTTCCTGTGGTCGCGGGCAATGACGTCATTGCCCGCGACCACAGGAAGCCGGAAGACGCGGAATGAAGCCCGGGATCGTGATGTCGGCAAGCGGCAGGACAGCGCAACAGGACAGTGATAAGTATGATTTTACTTTACAGGTTTGCCGCGCAAGGGGGGGGGGGGGGCCCTGGATCTTGATGGGGGGGGCTGTATACCCCTGGGGCTGCTGCTGTATACACCCCTGGGGCTGCTGCTGTATACTACCTCTGGGGCTGCTGTATACTACCTCTGGGGCTGCTGTATACTACCTCTGGGGCTGCTGTATACTACCTCTGGGGCTGCTGTAGACTACCTCTGGGGCTGCTGTAGACTACCTCTGGGGCTGCTGTAGACTACCTCTGGGGCTGCTGTAGACTACCTCTGGGGCTGCTGTAGACTACCTCTGGGGCTGCTGTAGACTACCTCTGGGGCTGCTGTAGACTACCTCTGGGGCTGCTGTAGACTACCTCTGGGGCTGCTGTAGACTAACTCTGGGGCTGCTGTAGACTAACTCTGGGGCTGCTGTATACTACCTCTGGGGCTGCTGTATACTACCTCTGGGGCTGCTGTATACTACCTCTGGGGCTGCTGTATACTACCTCTGGGGCTGCTGTATACTACCTCTGGGGCTGCTGTATACTACCTCTGGGGCTGCTGTATACTACCTCTGGGGCTGCTGCATACTACCTCTGGGGCTGCTGTATACTACCACTGGGGCTGCTGTATACTACCACTGGGGCTGCTGTATACTACCACTGGGGCTGTATATACCTCTGGGGCTGCTGCATACTACCACTGGGGCTGCTGTATACACCTCTGGGGCTGCTGTATACTAACCACTGGGGCTGCTGCTGTATATACCACTGGGGCTGCTGTATACCACACTGCTGGGGGCTGTATACCTGTGCTGGGGTCCACCCTCGGCTTATACACGAGTCAATAGGTTTTCCCAGGTTTTGGGGGCAAAAGTAGGGGGGTCGGCTTATACACGGGTCGGCTTATACACGAGTATATACGGTAATTACTTTACAGCTCACATAAAAGCAGAGTAAGCAACTGCTGGCATTTAAGACAATTTAGTGTGAAATGTGTGAAGCAATTTTCCAGGAAACATTACTTCCTCAATTACAAGGGTCCATTCACAAAAGTTTTGTGATAAGAAATTATTTAGTTCCTGCTGTGTTGGCACAAGAAATTCAGTTCTCTGTGATGAATGGAAGTCCGACTATACCATATTTATGGTGGCGCTAATTAATATAGCATCAGAATAGGTTCTCCAATAAGTCTGCGGAGGCTGTCCTTGCATGTCATGTAACGCATATGCATCGCCCACCAGTGCCGTGGGTACTTGGGATCGGTCCCTGTTCTCTGATCACAGGGGTATGTCACAGTAGTTGCCGTGGACCAGTTCCGTGGCCCTGGAGGGACTGCAATAAAAAGCGGGAAATATACAGTTAGGGCCAGAAATATTTGGACAGTGACACAATTTTCGCGAGTTGGGCTCTGCATGCCACCACATTGGATTTGAAATGAAACCTCTACAACAGAATTCAAGTGCAGATTGTAACGTTTAATTTGAAGGGTTGAACCAAAATATCTGATAGAAAATGTAGGAATTGTACACATTTCTTTACAAACACTCCACATTTTAGGAGGTCAAAAGTAATTGGACAAATAAACATAACCCAAACAAAATATTTTTATTTTCAATATTTTGTTGCGAATCCTTTGGTGGCAATCACTGCCTTAAGTCTGGAACCCATGGACATCACCAAACGCTGGGTTTCCTCCTTCTTAATGCTTTGCCAGGCCTTTACAGCCGCAGCCTTCAGGTCTTGCTTGTTTGTGGGTCTTTCCGTCTTAAGTCTGGATTTGAGCAAGTGAAATGCATGCTCAATTGGGTTAAGATCTGGTGATTGACTTGGCCATTGCAGAATGTTCCACTTTTTTGCACTCATGAACTCCTGGGTAGCTTTGGCTGTATGCTTGGGGTCATTGTCC
Organism: Allobates femoralis; assembly: GCA_033576535.1. Lineage (NCBI taxonomy): Eukaryota > Metazoa > Chordata > Amphibia > Anura > Aromobatidae > Allobates > Allobates femoralis. The sequence continues at coordinate 357,081,469 of JARQOC010000001.1, forward strand.
ATCTGTACTATGAAGCGCCGTCCAATCAACTTTGCAGCATTTGGCTGAATCTGGGCTGAAAGTATATCCCGGTACACTTCAGAATTCATCCGGCTACTCTTGTCTGCTGTTATGTCATCAATAAACACAAGTGACCCAGTGCCATTGAAAGCCATGCATGCCCATGCCATCACGTTGCCTCCACCATGTTTTACAGAGGATGTGGTGTGCCTTGGATCATGTGCCGTTCCCTTTCTTCTCCAAACTTTTTTCTTCCCATCATTCTGGTACAGGTTGATCTTTGTCTCATCTGTCCATAGAATACTTTTCCAGAACTGAGCTGGCTTCTTGAGGTGTTTTTCAGCAAATTTAACTCTGGCCTGTCTATTTTTGGAATTGATGAATGGTTTGCATCTAGATGTGAACCCTTTGTATTTACTGTCATGGAGTCTTCTCTTTACTGTTGACTTAGAGACAGATACACCTACTTCACTGAGAGTGTTCTGGACTTCAGTTGATGTTGTGAACGGGTTCTTCTTCACCAAATAAAGTATGCGGCGATCATCCACCACTGTTGTCATCCGTGGACGCCCAGGCCTTTTAGCGTTCCCAAGCTCACCAGTCAATTCCTTTTTTCTCAGAATGTACCCAACTGTTGATTTTGCTACTCCAAGCATGTCTGCTATCTCTCTGATGGATTTTTTCTTTTTTTTCAGCCTCAGGATGTTCTGCTTCACCTCAATTGAGAGTTCCTTTGACCGCATGTTGTCTGGTCACAGCAACAGCTTCCAAATGCAAAACCACACACCTGGAATCCACCCCTGACCTTTTAACTACTTCATTGATGACAGGTTAACGAGGGAGACGCCTTCAGAGTTAATTGCAGCCCTTAGAGTCCATTGTCCAATTACTTTTGGTCCCTTGAAAAAGAGGAGGCTATGCATTACAGAGCTATAATTCCTAAACCCTTTCTCCGATTTGGATGTGGAAACTCTCATATTGCAGCTGGGAATGTGCACTTTCAGCCCATATTATATATATAATTGTATTTCTGAACATGTTTTTGTAAACAGCTAAAATAACAAAACTTGTGTCACTGTCCAAATATTTCTGGCCCTAACTGTATGAAAGGGGTTTAAAAGAAACAATAGTGTTTGTCACTGTGACGCCACCTGTGGTATGCGGCCAGATGTGACCACCGCTGCTAGTCTCAGCTCCGGGGATGGTGATGAGCCCTCCACAGGCAGGGTCGGTTAATCCCCTGCACCGGAGATGTTGTAGTTTATAGTGAGGTGACCGTGGGGGTGCAATTTACTACTCACAGCTGTGCTTCTGGCCTCTCAGCCTTTCATCTTCTCAGGTGCTTAACTGGTAACCAAGGGCGCATAAGTTTGAATCAGGTATTTTACTCCCTGCTTAATGCACATTAGCACAGTTCAGTCCTGCAGTGAGCAGTAACGGTAGCCAAAGAGTAGCTGAGATGGATAACCAATACACGCCCTTTCTCAATCCTTTTGGGTCTCCCCTCAGAACCGCTCACAAACTCCGGGATAGCAGTCGGGGACTTTTCCTTGGGTATCCCGTAGATCCCCAATCTTAGTCCTATGTGAGGCCTTTCCTTTGGTGTGACGGTCAGTTAGGTTCCTGGCATAAAGACAATTCACCTCAGGTTAATTGGTGTGGCAGAGGTTTATAACAGTCAGCCACATTCACAGGGCCAGTACCCTGGTAGTCGACCCGGTCTCCCAGTGGCTCCGTACGCCGGTCTTCCACTGTCGACCCCCTTCCTCTGCACACCTGATCAGCAGTCTTGGACCCGGTCAGCCTCCAGATAACACCAGCTGCCGGGTCCCAGTTTTTCTCTTTAGTTGGTTTCTGTCCGGAGTCCTGTTCCTACTCCTTACCTCCTCTGCGTCAGGACTCAACTCCCTGAGGTAACTGTCACTCTTTCTCCCCGGTAACTGCTTTGCTAAGGTAACTCTAGCTTCTCCCCTTTTACCTCAAGTGTCTCCCCTAAACTCCACCCACCACTCTGCTCTCTGCCACCTCTCTTTGCCTGGCATAAAGTCCTAGGTATAGGGATTCGGGCGCGTGTTGGGTGTTTGGTTTGGGGTACATGGTTCACCATCTCAACTGTTTTATTCAGCGTCCACCGGTCCGCAGGGCCACTACACACAGCATGCACATACAGCCTGAACGAGTGTGTAAATATGAAGAGACCTGTCCATGCAGGGGAGCACAGAAGGTGTTGGGAACCTACTTTGGGCTGATCATCCGAGTCATGTCATCTCCGAAGACTCTTAAAAATAGGCTTGTACCTTTCAGAACCTTTCAGAGAAAACATGCACAGCTGCAACACACACATTATACTAGATAGATCGATAGAGATAGATATCTATATCGATCTATCGATCTATCTATCTATAGTAGGGTAAACCCTTGTTGGCAAGCAAAGCAGTGAGACGTTTCTTGTAGTTGATGATGAGGTTTGTGCACGTCAGGAGGAATTTTGATCCATCAGATCGTCTCTAAATCATTAAGATTTTGTTAATGTTTACATTTTCTATGGGATTATGGTATAATATAATAAGCATGCCAGCGACAGAGCAGGGCGGGAATCTGTCGCTGGCATGCTTATCAGAAGCCCTGCTTGCAGAGGGCTACTGCACCAGCTTCCCGCCCTGCTCTATGTATACAGCATAACACGGAGCAGGGCGGGCAAAAGCGCTGATGTCAGGGGCAGGAGGCGGGACAGGCGCGAGGGCCCAAAACAAACATTACCTCACTCTGTGCCTGGGTCAATGAGCACAAGGAGGCGCAGGCGAAGATAGCTCAACACACCAGGGAGGCGGCGAGAAGCAAGAAGGCGGCACAGAGAGGCAGGGGGTGGGAATGGCCCCCTGTGAGTAGAGCTGACTCCAGCCCCAGGGAATGCCCTCCTGACTCCAAACCAGTGTTTTCTCCTAACGCTATATCTCGGGGTACAGCGCAGCCAGACACATGGGGGACCCCTTTCCTGAATGCAGCATACATGCTGTATTCAGTGCTGCATTTAGATTGCAATCCAGGAGGGTGGTGACAGGTCCTCTTTAAAGAGATCCCGTCACAAGGTCAAAAGTGATGAGGAAAACTACTTGTAATTAGTGACGAGTGAGTGGCGTAATATTCGCACTCGCTATACAAGTAGTTTTCAATACTCGCATATTCGTCCGAATAGCGAGTATGTTAGTCAATTAGTGATAGACTCCGTCCACTCACATCCGGCCATAAAACGAGTCTTTCCAGGTCAGGGCAGGAGGGCGGGCTTTTTTGCGTTTCTACTGTATAAAACACCTTGCAGTGCCCCCCAGAAAGATCCTAACATTCAATCTGCCCTCACGGAGGTCCAGCTCACTTTGTGTAAGGGAGCTGGCAATTCGTGTCAGATTGTTCACGATGGACACATCACTAACAAGCACCAGCGATAATTGCCGAGTAACAAGTATCGTGAATACCGTACTATCCATGCGAGTAGCGAATAGTAACAATTACCTTCACTCATCACTACTTGTAATATGTTGGGAGGCATTAATGAGAACAACCCATATATAAATACAGTACACACCTATCTTTAAAGCGAATCTGTCAGGAGGTTATTGCTATGTAATCTGAGAGCCCCATAATGTAAAGAGCCTGATTACAGTGATGTGTTTGTTACTGGGCTGGGTTTTGCTGTTTCAATAAAACTAGTAATTTTATCAGCAGGGGATTGTCATTCAGGACACCTTGGCACATGCAGGGTGGCCTAACCACACCCCAGCACTGATTAGCAACTATGTCACTGTACAATGTATACAGAAAGCTGTGACGTAATAACAATGATCATTTTATTTATATAGCGCCAAACATATTGTACAGTGCTTTATGTGGCGCCCTGTGGTTCAGGTAGCCACAGGAACCCTAGTGCACGTAGGGATTTCCACATAGAGTACACCTCACACATGCAACCCCTGGACCAGGGGTGGGCAACTCCGGGCCTCGAGGGCCGTACACAGTGCAGGTTTTCTGTATATCCTTAGCATTTGACAGTAGGTAATTTAATGTCCTGCACAGGTGATGATTACAACTGTCAAATGCTAAGGATAGCCAGAAAACCTGGACTGTGTGTGGCCCTCGAGGCCTGGAGCTGCCCACCCCTGCCCTGGACTGTAGGGGGAGCTCTACCAGCTGCCGTCAGGTGAACTGTGACGACAGTTGAATTCCCCTATAAATACAGGTGCAGGGGGCAGAGCTAGTCAGACAGTCAGCGGAGGAGAGAGTCAGAGTCTGTGCAGTGCGGGCAGCACTGTGAAGAACCTGTTGAACGGAGCCATGCTAGGCCCATACCAGAGAACTGTCTGAACCAGTGTGAGGGCCCTGGGAGTAGGGGACGAAGGCAAGGCAAAAAGCAAAAAACCGGGGGCAGAGGAGCCATACCGGCTCACCCCACGAAGTACCCGGATACTGGAGTCAAAGTCTGCCTAGGGGAGTTTAGCCCAGCTGAAAATATCGGTACACCGAGGAGACTCCAGTTTCCCAAACACCCGCAGCACATTCAACTTGAGAGCTAGGAACTGCAGAGAGGAGAAAGGCGTAATCCAGTAAAGGGTTCTCAATGCAGTTAATACAGGTGATAGACAGCGGAGGCCAGACTAAGTTTCATACAGGTCATGGCTTCAACAGGAAGGAAACAGGGACCAGGAGGCCCTACAAACCACTTGGTGTGGAAATCCCGAAGTGCTACCCGACTACCTGGAGTGTACATTGGACTATACCTGCTTAACATCAGTAAAAGGTATAAATACTACTCCCAGTGTGTGCCTGCCAGCTCTTTCCGCCCTGAACCTGCACCAAATATAGACTACGTCATAACCTCCTATAGAGCTGTTCCTGTGTGAAATCATTTCTTTACCTCATTGCCCTGGGGACATTGCTCCGCCTGCAGGGAGTGACATCATCCGGCTGCCTACCCATCAATCCGGGAGCGCTGCTGGCAGCACTGGTGCAATCACCAGATACTGCAGGTGGCGTCATGTTAAAAAAAACAACAACTTATTATTCTATTTTTAGTAAACCCCTTTTTCCTGACTACCAGTGCCACAGATCCGGGCACCGGCCACCAGTGCAGTGACAGTCACTTAAAGCTACGCCCAGGATCTGAGTACCCCGGCCCTGGGGTGTGTCACTTTACAATTCAGAGGGGACATGAACATACAAAGATATTTCATAGTAACACAATTCACCAGATACCAAGAGGAGTGAGGGCCCTGCAATCTACAATCTATGAGTGGATGAGGTTATACACAACATATGAGCTCTGCTAAATGTGCAACAAAGAAAACTTTGTCTCTATCGTAACTACTACAACCAGTAAACTAAGTGACACATTGCTGGAATCGGGCTTTGTCACAACCTTGTGGCGCTCTCAAGATTACATAGCAAGAATCTGATGACATACTCCTTTTAATACGTGTGATTAGCATTAGTTTCCAAAATTGAATCCAGAAGAATCAGATGGAGACACAGCTTATTATACTGCAATGATCGGTGACCAAATGTGAGATTTCAGCTCCTCTTGAGCAGTCATCTCACTGTCAAAAGGATACTGGAATAGAAGATAAAAATAAATAAAAATTATTGTAATGCTTGTGATTCAGAATCCTGGCTGTCATACCTCCTCCTCTCGCTTCCTAAAGCTCCACAGGGAGAAAACTGAACTCATCATCTTTGCCCCATTTCCTACATTTTTCCTACCTATCATTTCCCCCATCTCCCACATCTTTCCTACCCTATCTATCAGAATAAATGACATCACATGACTTACAAAGCCATCTACAATCTGTTTCCCCCATATATCTCTGAAATAATCTCCTAATTTCATCCAACTCGCAATCTTCGATCCTCCCAAGACCTCCTTCTTCCCTCCACACTTGTATGCCGGCAAGACTTCGCCCGAGCATCCCCCATCTTCTTGAACTCTGCACCCCAAAACGTCCGACTGTCCTCTACAATCGGAACTTTCAAGTGCAACCTGAAAACCCATCTCTTCTGAACAGCCTACAGCAAGGAGTGACCGTACTGCCAGCAAGCTGGCACTCCACCACCACCGGAGCTGACCCAACCCACTGTCTCCTTTTCCATTACCCTATAGAACAGGGGTAAGGAACTCCAGGCTCAAGAGCCGCAAACAGGTCATGTTATCAGGATTTCCTCAGTATTGCACAGGGGTTGGAATCATCACCAGTGCATTTGATTATATAATTACTAGTGATGAGCGAGCACTAAAATGCTCGGGTGCTCGGTGCTCTGGCCGAGCATCTCAAGATACTCGTGTACTCGGCCGAGCACCGAGCCCAATGTAAGTCAATGAGTGACAGGCTCCGCCCACAGACTTCCGGTTATAAAACGAGTGTTTCTGGGAAAGGCGGGAGGGTGGGCTTTTTGACATCGCTGCAACATACAACACCTTGCTGTGCCCCCAGAGGTATCCTAAGAATGAATCTGCTCTCTGTGAGGTTCCAGCTCACTGTGTGCACTGAAGGGAGCAGTGTATGTGTCTCAGATCGCTATTTATTAGCGAGCAGTCCGAGCATCTCGGCAGTACTCGGTGCTCGCCGAGCACCCCGAGTACCGAGATACTCGTGCGAGTACCGAGTCGCACAGAGCATACTCGCTCATCACTATATTACCTGTGCAATACTAAGCAAATCCTGAAAACATGACCTGTTGGTGGCTCTTGAGGCTTTGAGTTCCCTACTCCTGCCGTAGAAAGTAGGCCCGCAGGGGCAGGGTCCTCTCCCCTCTGTACCAGTCCGTCACTATTAAGTTTGTTCATTTAAATTTTCTATTTTTGTTTTGTATGTAACCCTCTCTCATGTAAAGCACCATGGACCCCCAATGGTGCTTTATAAATAATAATGTCTGGGAAAAATGCTATGGCCGCGGGTGCAGGGTTGTACTCAAAACAGCCGACTCTGGTTGGTGGCTGTTTTGAGTTCAGCGTCCTTGGAGACCAATAATGCTCATCCATTTCAACATTTCGTCGCAGATCAATGAATTATAACTTTACCACTGTGTCTGTGAATAATTGCTAATTGCAAAAACTGAAGATTGGAGTCTGCCGTGTTTCTTTATATGAAGCTGGTCAAAGGTGGACAGTTTTTGCTCTTACGTCATTCCCACGGTCCCCTGATTATTTACATTTTTTGTGCTTTTTTATTTTTATTTAAAAATCCACCATGGGAAATAAAAAAAAAGTGACTTTATGTAGTGCTAATTTTTCTGGTCAATACCAAGGTGGGGCTGTGTACATGATTCTCTGGGGGTGCGACCTGGTAAAGACTAGAACATTAGCGCTATAGAAAAAGGACCATATTCCTAGAACAGTCTAGTAGTAGCAGTGTGACAAGATATACAGTATATTATTTAAAATACCAAGAAAAAGTTTGGAGTAAAAACTATCCTCTTCTGACCTATGGACTGGTGCTCCTTAAATAGTGCTGTAAACTGCATTGCAAAACCACATCAATTTACTGCCACCTGTATTGGGAACTCATAAGGCCACGTTACACACACAGATATCTGTGACCAACTTCTGAACAGATCTCTGGTTGCAGTGAAATCATGGACACATTGCTCTATTTGTACACAGACACAAAATGGAACAATGTGTCCATGATTTCACTGCAACCAGAGATCTGTTCAGAAGTTGGTCACAGATATCTGTGTGTGTAACGTGGCCTATAACCCAAAAACATATACTGTACTTAACCTGAAGTCCTTTTTACAATAGTACCAAAACGACTCAATAGAAAAAGTGGTGGTCAGGCTCTGTACACACCATACTTAGGCCTACATCCCATACACATCTGCACACCAAGAAACCTATAGAGGTGTTTGCTGTAGATTTCCATGGGTTTCTATTGTGCAGAATAAGTCAATTCTGTCCTTTAACTCTGCATATTTAGTGTTAGGGAGCTGAAAAGAATGGATTAAGGTAGTCTGAGGTAGGGAATAAAATTAATAATAGGTGCGACATATTTCACAGGTAAAACATACCATTCATGATGGGTATTAAAGAGGCTTCTTTACCTTGTCATCCATGTAGATTATGGACAGTTAACCATCTTGATATTTACCAAAAAGGACTAATGTGGAAAAAGCTCAAACACCCGGGAAACAATTGTGTACATCACCACTGACAACACAGACCACACCGTAAATGTCACTACTGTAACAACCAGACACACTACATACTATATGTCCTCAGGGATTGAAGCCACACAATGGTCTAATACAGCAGACATTAAACAGTATAAAATTAAACATACAATGCCGCCCCTTATATACCATCTTTGAGCCAACACGCAGGAAGTTGAAGGATCATTACCTACTGCATAAGTGTTTCTGTATAGATTGTCCCCTTCTCTCCTATCTGCAGGCTGGAGCTCACAGACGGCTGAGCAGTCACTCCGACTCTGAACTAGCCAAAACTAAGCCAATAGAAGTTCAATGGGAAGAACAAGGCAGACCCACACCCAAGCACTAACATTGCTGGAGACTGAGGAGGAGGAAAAGAACACATTCAGAGTTCACAAATCGCCCAAATCAACGCACTTCTCTGACATTATTCCATTTAATCAACTTCATGAATCTTATGGCACGGTCTGCTTCCTCTGATGGATGGATGGAGGACTCGCTGCTATGGAGTAACACACAACACATATGTGGAGTGATTGCAGCAAATATTCCTTACCAGGGCTGACTTCAGAGCCAGAAAATGGAATGATTAACCCCTCAAGGCTTCTAATAATTTGAGCCTTTAAAGGGGTTTTCCCACAAACCAAAGTTAATTTTAATCAATAAATATTCAAATATTTATACTTTCCACAGCTGGATGTTTAAAAAAAAATGTTCCTGTGCTGATATAATGTTATATATGTGTCCCAGCTATGTACTGTGTAATGACTATGTCTGACCGTACAGAGACATGGTCTGATCATAACCACATCTCTTGTGCTGAGATAATCTTATATATGTGCCCCTATGTACTGTGTAATGGATGTGTCTGACCCTACAGGACATGGTCTGATCATACCACATCTCCTGCGCTGAGATAATCTTATATATGTGTCCCTGCTATGTACTGTGTAATGGATGTGTCTGACTGTACAGGGACATGGTCTGATCAACCACATCTCCTGTGCTGAGATAATTTATATGTGTGTCCTGGCTATGTACTATGTAATGGATGTGTTCGACCATACAGGGACATGGTCTGATCATACCACATCTCCTGTGCTGAGATAATCTTATATGTATGTGCTCCTGCTATGTACTGCGTAAAGGCTGTGTCTGACTGTACAGGGACATGGTCTGATCATACCACATCTCTGTGCTGAGATAATCTATATGTGCTCCTGCTATGTACTGTGTAATGTGTGTCTGACTGTACAGGGACATGGTCTGATCATACCACATCTCCTGTGCTGAGATAATTCTATATGTGTATCCTTGCTATGTACTATGTAATGGATGTGTTCGACCATACAGGGACATGGTCTGATCATACCACATCTCCTGTGCTGAGATACGGTAATTCTATATGTGTGTCTTGCTATGTACTATTGGTTCACTAAGGAATGTGATCATACAATCCTGTGCTGAGATATTTATATAGTGTCCTGTATGTACGTTAATGGATTGCTACGTAAGGAAATGTTGATCTACATCTCGTGCTGAGTAATCTTATATAGTGTCCCTGTAGTACTGTTAATGGATGCGACACAGGACATGTCTGATCATACACATTGGGCAGAGGAGGAAGTGAAAAAGTATATAACGATATTACAGCACAGGAGCACAACAAATTCTTTGAGGTTAAACACCTTTAAAAACAGGCAGGGATATATTTTACTTCACAAAAAGAATCTGCTGTTAACCTGTGTTGTAGTGTCTGTATACTTTATTACTTCTTTTTACTTTATGAAAAACAACGGTAGTGTGAAACCAGAACAAGATGTACCTTTTCTATTTATAGAGAAACCCTTTAACCCCTTGCCGACCCATGACATAGGAGGACGTCATGGGTTGATTGCCCACCTTTGATGTGCTGAGCTCACATCTAAGGGTGCGTTCACACACTGCGTATTTGCTGCGTATTTTTACGCGAGTGCTGTTGCAGTTTTTGTAGCCAAAACCAGGAGTGGAACAATCAGAAGAAAAGTCTAATGCTGCGTTCACACTGGGCGTATTTGCGGCGCTTTTTTGCACGCGTATTTCCCCCTAAAGCGCACCTGCGTCTGCGTGTCACAGCCAAAGTGAATGCACTTTCACTTTTGCTGTTCACACGCAGCGCAATTTTCGGCCGCGCTTTTATGGGAGAAAGCGCGCACGTAAAAAGAATGAAAATGTTCATTCTTTCCGCCTTTTTACGTGCGCCTTCTCCCATAGGCCCCATTTTAACCCCTGGAATTACGCATCGCCGTTCAGACGATGCGCATTCCAGCGCGGGGCAAGGGGTATGTGGAGGAAATGTCGTCACACGGGAACAGCCCCAGGGAAAACAGGAACAGGAAATCCCACCATTTTGGGATTCCTGCTTTCCCTGTGGCTGTTCCTGTGTGACCGAGTGTCTGGATACTCACCGCTGCTCCTCAGGATGCATGGGAGAGGCGTCCGGTCCTCCTCGCGGCTTCCAGCATCTACCGGTGAAACGATCAGCTGACTGTCAGCTGACCGGCTCATGATGTACGAGACGGTCAGCTGACAGATCGCTTCACCGGCACACCGACAGACTTGGAGGAAGGTGCAGAGGACATGGGGGGCATTGCAGAGGACATGGGGGGCATTGCAGAGGACATGGGGGGGCTTGCAGAGGACATGGGGGGGCTTGCAGAGGACATGGGGGGGCTTGCAGAGGACATGGGGGGCTTGCAGAGGACATGGGGGCATTGCAGAGGACATGGGGGGGCTTGCAGAGGACATGGGGGGGGCTTGCAGAGGACATGGGGGGGCTTGCAGAGGACATGGGGGGTGAGAGGACATGGGGGGGTTGCAGAGGACATGGGGGGGCTGACAGAGGACATGGGGGGGCTTGAGAGGACATGGGGGGGCTTGCAGAGGACATGGGGGGGCTTGCAGAGGACATGGGGGGCTTGCAGAGGACATGGGGGGGCTTGAGAGGACATGGGGGGGCTTGCAGAGGACATGGGGGGGCTTGCAGAGGACATGGGGGGGCTTGCAGAGGACATGGGGGGGCTTGCAGAGGACATGGGGGGGGAGAAGAGACAGGAGGAGAGGAGGGCACAAGGAGAGGAGGACACGGAGAGTGGAGGGCACGAGGAGGGAGGGCACGAGGAGAGGAGGACACGGAGGACAGGAGGAGGCACGGAGGAAGGAAGGACACGGAGGAGAGGAGGACACGCAGGAGAGGAGACCAGGGAGGACAGGAAAGGGAGGCAAGGGGGAGAGAAGGAGGGAGGCAAAGGGGGAGAAAGGCCAGGGAGGAGAGGAGGACATGGAGGACGAGCAGGGAGGCCGGGACGACAGGAAAGGTAGGCCAGGAGGAGAGGAGGCCACCGTACAGTGCTACCACTGAGCAACTGTATACAGTGCAAACAACTGAGCCACCATATACAGTGCTAACCACTGAGCCACCATATACAGTGCTAACCACTGAGCCACCATACACAGGGCTAACCACTGAGCACCGTGTACAGGGCTAACCACTGAGCCACCATATACAGGGCTAACCACTGAGCCACCATATACAGGGCTAACCACTGAGCCACCATATACAGTGCTAACCACTGAGCCACCATATACAGTACTAACCACTGAGCCACATTACAGTACTAACCACTGAGCCACCATATACAGTCTAACCACTGAGCCGCCATATACAGTGCTAACCACTGAGCAACGTGTTACGGCTAACCATGAGCCCGTGTACAGGGCTAAACACATGAGCCACCGTGTACAGGCTAACCACTGAGCCACCATATACAGGGCTAACCACTGAGCCACCATATACAGTACTAACCACTGAGCCACCATATACAGGGCTAACCACTGAGCCACCATATACAGGGCTAACACTGAGCCACCATATACAGGGCTAACCACTGAGCCACCATATACAGGGCTAACCACTGAGCCACCATATACAGTGCTAATCACTGAGCCTCCATATACATCATGATGAGCCCCAAGCGACGTCTATTCTGCCTGTTGAGGCGCCGTCGGTCCATTAATGAAAATGCAGCATGTAGATTGTCCATTCTCTAGTACACTTTTCAATGGAGAATGTAATAATGGCAAAGAAAGGAAATTACATCACAAGGCTTTTTTTTTCTTTTTTTTTAACAAACTTTATTTCTATGTGTTTGCAGTACACAAGCAGAAAAACACGCGTCCGTAAAAAATAGGCACTGTGTGAACGTAGCCTAAGGGCCACGTCACACGGGTCAACTTAGTGAATGATATCGTTTAAGCAACCTGTTTTTTGATCGCTTAAGCGATATCGTTTGTGCGTCGCTGCGTGTAATCAAACGATTTTTCTTTGAAAAATCGTTTGATTGTTTGATTGCAAATTTGAACGAGCTCTAAGTGCCTCGCAGCCTATGCTGGGAGCTCATATCCATGGTAAACATCGGGTTACTAAGAGGGGCGCCTAGTAACCCGATATTTACCATGGTCACCAGCGTTCTCGCTGGTCCACATCGTTGGCGAGTCTGCCTGTGTGACAGCTCACCAACGATGTGAACGATATTGTTAGCGATCGCGCGTGCATGTGATCGCTAACAATATTGTTCAGGAAATTGACCCGTGTGACGTGGCCCTAATAGAAACAGGTGCTCCACTTCTGTATTTAATCACCCACTGCTGGTTTTAATCAGCCACTCCTGGTTTTGACTACAAAAACTGCAACAGCACTCGCGTAAAAATATACAGCAAATACGCAGTGTGTGAACGCACCCAAACACCCAACATCTCAGCTGATCTCATCAGCTGAGATGTCGGACTTCCAGCACCGATCGGATCCGGGATCCGATCGATGCTGTTAACCCCTTGGAATCCAGTGTCAATCTTTGACAGCAGGATCCAAAGCCGCCACGGCGGGGGAATGCTGTTCCCCGCCTGCATTGGAGATCCTGCGATAAGATCGCGGGGATTCCGGTGCTCAAATGACAGCCCAGGGCCCTGGCTTGACCCTGGAAGCTGTTATGGAGCACTTCCTATGAGTGGGTGGCAAGCGCTGCCAACCACTCACATTAAGCAATTGTGACAGGTCCTGATGTGATGTAGCTCATAGAGACCTGCCACAAGCAATCAGCCACTGCAGTACTGTGGTGCCCTATGGGGCCATGTAAAACAAAGAATGAATTGTAAAATAAAAGTTTTTAAGAATATGAGGGGGGAAAAAAAAAAAAAAACTAAAAGTTCAAATCACCCTCCTTTTCCCCCATTCAAAATAAAAGTATTAAAAAAAAAAATACACATAAATGGTATTGCCGGGTTCAGAAATGCCTGATCTATCAATATATAAAATCAATTAATGAGAGCTATAAGCTGCATAACGGAAAAAAGGGTTGAAACGTCACAATTACATTACTTTGGTCGCCACAACATTGCTCTAATATGCAATAATGTAACAGCGTATCCACCCAAGCCGCCAAAAATAAGCCGTCACATAGCCCCAGATCCCAAAAAATGAGGGCGCTACAAGGCGCGGAACATGGCGCAAAAAGTGTGATTTTTTGATTAAATTACTGAATTTTTTTTCACCACTTAGGCTGGGTTCACATTTGCGCACGATGTGCGCTGTGAACGCAGCGTACCTGAGCGCAGCAAGACACAGGCACTATGCGCTCCTATGTTTAACATAGGAACACATAGTGCCTGTGTGTACCTGCGCTTAGCTGCATTTGCCTTCGGCTGCGCATAATTTATGCGCATGGTGAATGGAAAATGTTGTATTTTTTGTGCGTAGCTGTGGGCTTGCTTTACGCGCAAGCAGACAGCTGCGCACAGAAAATGAATGAAGGTGAATCTGTGTGCATTGCCATCTGCTGGTTTAAAATAGCCGGCAGGAAAGCCAGCGGTGAAAACACTTCACCACTGGCTTTCCCACCCTGCTAATTCAAATGATCAGCAGGGCAGGAAAGCCGGCGGTGAAGTTGGCTTTCCCGACCACTACTTCAAATGAACAGCTGATGCTGCCACATCGGTGATCATTTGAATTAGCGGGAAGGGAAAGCCAGCAGTGAAGTGTTTTCACCGCTGTTTTTCCCACCCGCTATTTTAAACCAGCGGCAGGGAGGAAGAGATCAGCGGCAGCCGGGAGGAGATCTCCGCCGCTGATCTCCGCCTCCCGGCTGCCACCGCTGATTGGGTGGCCGTGCACACTCACAGTGCCATTTCATGTGAACGCATGAGGACAATCACTGCTACGTTCACATGAAAGTGTTTGCGTTCGGCACTGCATATGGGTATGCGCAGCATACGCTGCAGTGCCGAGCACAAATCTGAAGTCTGCCTTAGATACCAGTAGAAGTATACATGTTTGGTATCTACGAACTTGTACTGACCTGAAGCATCACACTGTCACATCAGTTTTACCATATAGTGAACATGGCGACTAAAAAAAAAAACAAACGTCTAATTGCACTTTATTTGCAATTTCACAGCATTTGGACATTTTGTCCCATTTTCCTGTACACTATATGGTAAAATAAATAATTGCATCTGAAAGTACAACTTGTCCTGCAAAAAACAAGCCGTCATATGTCTATATTAACGGAAAAATAAAAAAAAGTTATGGCTCTTGGAAGCAGAGGAGCAAAAAAACAAAAAATTAAAACAAACAAAAAAGTCGCAGGGTGGTGAAGTGGATGCAAATTTAAAAAATGGTTTGTGAAGTATGAGGTAGCAATAATAATTATATCTGACCATTATTAAGGCTCCTCACTGTAACCGCTCCGCGGTCCAGCGCCTCCGCCCTGCACCCTGTCCTTCCCTCTTCTCGTGCAGTTACCCTTCCTTCTCGGTTCCGGGGTCGGGGTCCCAGGTTACAGGCCGTCCGCAGGCGATCTCGGGGCTGCAGGGTGCTTCATCGCGCACCTGCTGCTCAGACCGTCGCTCCCTGACTGCTGCCAGTTCTGCTTCCTCTCTGTGTTCACTAGGGGGCGGGGCCGCTCTCTCTGTTACCTTTATAGGGCCAGCTGGCCAATTAGTCTGCCCCGCCTTCCGGCCAATCCCTGTAGGGCAGCAGATATATAAAGTGTGCACTTGCTTCTGGACCTTGCCGGGGCAACTTCATTCATCCCGAGGTTGCCGGTCCTGGTATGTGCTGTTATTCTGCAGTGTTTAACACTCATCTGTTTTTGTTGCAGTGTCGCTGTTCTGCCTCCGTGCTGCTCTGTGCTGCTCCGTGCTACTCCGTGCGGCGCTTCTACCATTCCTTCGGACCGTCCTTATGAGGTTTCTCAGGTCTCTCCCCGGACCAGACTCCGTGGTGATCGCAAGTCTCCGTGCTGTTCCTGTGCAGTTCCTCCGCCACTTATCCGGACCGTCCTGGTGTTGGTTCTCTAGCCTTCCTCCTGGCCGGCTTCCATAGTGTTCTACAGTTTTCTACTTTCGTAGTTTTTTTGGTTTTGTGCATTCTGTGTTGTTCCTCTGTTTTCGTTTACCGCCTGGGGTCGGTTTAACACGGGTTATTCCGCTCACAGACCTTCCGGAGCTCCGTGCTGGGAGCAAATCCCTGTACAGGGGTCAAGGCCTTCCCGGGCGTCTCCGGAGGAAGGAACTGTGAGGGGGCCCCGTGGCCTTCCCTAGGGGTAGACTCCTTGTACTAATAAACCCTTTATGCAATACAGATTCTAGTCCGGCTCTCTCTCTCTCTACCCTGGTATCGGCATCCGCTTTACACGGTCCAGTGGGTCCACGTGTGAGTCCGTCAGTAGGACGTGACACTCCTTTTCCAACCTCCTCTTGAAACCTCTCCATTCTTAGAAAACTTTTTTTCTTTGTGCTTTTGTGACATAATGGCATTGTTACAAACATTGCCTGACATCACTGTTCCAGACCAATATGTCAACTGTGAGGGAAACAATTACTTTCATGACAGAAATCACACAAAATATGTTGTCTTGATGCGTGTAAATGGTAGTGTTTATATGTGGAAGTTGGCTAAAGGCTGAAAACACTCCTCATGGATGAGGACAATCTTTGGGCTCGTACCTTCAGCCCAACTAGCGAAGTGGATTGAAAGGTCAAAAAGGAAAAAAATTTCCTTTGCATACTTGGCTACAGCATCAGCGTGGAATGTCAACATCGCAGCACTGGGATGAACAATGCTGGATGCTCTAGGGACAGGAAGAGCGCTTCTATCTGCAGGTTGTTAGAGCAAGTTCCTAAGGCGCAGTCACACATACACACAAAATACACAGTGTATAATAAATAGGACTTATACAACACCCTTGTAACGGAGCTTTTTAACACCATCATTTCAACAAACCACACGCAACATTTTTTCCTAATTTGGGCAAAATAATCTCGTTGAGATACAATAATGAAATTTAGCTTCAGGGTTTAAAATGAATCATGTCATTATGTTATTTCTGGCACATCCAAGAGAAACCTATAGTAAAAGGAGAAAGCCGGATTACAGCAGTGTGTCACTTACTGGGCTTTATGCTAAAAACATTGTTTATCTGTAGCATCACTCAGTACTTCGTATTCCTGAGCTCCGGCTATCCATCCTTCCTACCACCACTACAGATTATATCCATCCTTCCTACCACCACTACAGATTATAGCCATCCTTCCTACCCCCACTACAGATTATAGCCATCCTTCCTACCCCCACTACAGATTATAGCCATCCTTCCTACCCCCACAACAGATTATACCCATCCTTCCTACCCTCACTACAGATTATAGCCATCCTTCCTACCCCCACTACAGATTATAGCCATCCTTCCTACCCCCACTACAGATTATAAACATCCTTCCTACCCCCACTACAGATTATACCCATCCTTTCAACCCCCACTACAGATTAAACAGGGAGTTACCAGCAATGGCAGGGGAGGAGATTGCTAGACCTTTTGAATACGGAGATGTACACTACCGGTCAAAGGTTTGGACACATCTGTTCATGCAGCGGTTTTACTTTGTAGATTACAACAAAAAGCAGCAAAATCATGAAGGCACACATATGGAAACAAGGAATAAAGAGACTTGTGAAACAAACCAGAACAAGTCAAGCCTTATATGCCACAAAGTACACGGGCGGGAGCTTTATTTTTTGTATCACTGTAATGAATGTGTATATCATTACATGTTTGAATGACTGATAATGCAATTCATTAATCTGCCAGGTTAGACTTTGATCACATCTGTGATGTAAACAATGCTGTGATGGGCAGCCTCTGGGCCAAACAAAATATACCATACATTTTAATGCAGTTTGTGTGGTTTTATCTTGGTGTCCATCTTCCCTGGGATGGAAAAAAAAAAAATGTATGCCACATGTTAAAGAAGACCCGTCACCAACCTTACATGGTAATCTAATTACAGCACTGAATGAAGCATGTCTGCTGCATTCAGGCAAGGGGTCCCCCAGCCCTTGAGCCCCCTGTACCCCGAGATAATACACTTTGAAAACTTACATTGTGGAGCCAAATATGAGGTGGCTTGTGGCTCGAGCCAAAGGGCAGTTTCACACCCCATGTATGTTTAATCTGCCCACCGCCGCCTCCCTGATGCCAATCATTGTCTCCCTCGCCTGCTGCATAGTACACAGAGATTATTGCAGTGCTGGCCACTTTGCCCCGCCTCCTGTGGTGACGTCACCACATTTCCCCACCCTGCTCCATGGTTAACATGGAGCAGGGCGGGTATAAGCGTGATGTCACAGCAGGAGGAGGGGCGGGCGGCCTCCTGCTGTGACATCACCACCTTTCCCTGCCCTGCTCCATGTTAACTATGCCCCAGTGTTTACTATGTGACAGTGTACAGGCTCTAGCCCTAGTGTTTCCTATGTGACAGTGTACAGGCACCAGCTCCAGTGTAATACAATGTATACATTGTTAATGTGGTAAATATCTGGTATTTATAGTGCAATATCTACATAAGTATATAGAGGCCCATTTCCAACAACCACCACTCCAGTGTTTTAATGGTACCTTGTGTTTGCTAACTGTGTAAGAAGGCTAATGGATGTTTAGAAAACCATAGAAAACCCTTGTACAAGTATGTTAGCATAGCTGAAACCAGTAAGGCTGAGTAAAGAAGCTATAAAATTGACCTTCCTTTGAGCTAGTTGAGAATCTGGAGCATTACATTTGTTTGTTCTATGAAACACTCAATATGGCAAGATAGAGAACTTTCATGTGAAATGCGACAGTCTATTCTTGTTCTTAGAAATGAAGGCAATTCTATGCGAGACATTGCTAAGAAACTGAAGATTTCCTACAATGGTGTGTACTACTCCCTTCAGAGGAGAGCACAAACAGACTCTAACCAGAGAAAGAAAAGTGGGAGGTCCCACTGCACAACTGAGCAACCAGACAAGTACATTAGAGTCTCTAGTTTGAGAAATCGACTTCTCACAGCTCATCAGTTGGCAACTTCTTTAAATAGTATCCTCAAAATGCCAGTGTTAACAGCTACAGTGAAGAGGCGACTCCGGGATGCTGGTCTTCAGGCCAGAGTGGCAAAGAAAAAGCCATATCTGAGACTGGCTAATAAAAGGAAAAGATTAATATGGGCAAAAGAACACATGCATTGGATAGAGGAAGATTGGAAAAAAAGTTTTATGGACAGACGAATCAAAGTTTGAGATGGAGGAGGATCACACAGAAGAACATTTGTGAGATGCAGAACAATTGAAAAGATGCTGAGAGACGCCTGACGCCATCTGTCAAGCATCGTGGAGGTAATGTGATGGTCTGGGGTTGCTTTGGTGCTGGTAAAGTGGGAGATTTGTGCAAGGTAAAAGGGATTTTGAATAAGGAAGGCTATCACTCCATTTTGCAACGCCATGCCATACCCTGTGGACAGCGCTTGAATGGAGCCAATTTCATCCTACAACAGGACAATGACCCAAAGCACACCTCCAAATTATACATGAACTATTTCGGGAAGAAGGAGGCAGCTGGTATTCTGTCTGTAATGGAGTGGCCAGCGCAGTCACCAGATCTCAACCCCATTGAGCTGTTTTGGGAGCAGCTTGAACGTATGGTACACAAAAAGTGCCCATCAAGCAATCCAACTTGTGGGAGAGGCTTCAGGAAGTATGGGATGACATTTCTCAAGATTACCTCAGCAAATTAACATCTAGAATGCCAAAGGTCTGCAATGCTGTAATTGCTACTACAAAGGGAACATTCTTTGACAAAAGCAAAGCTTGAAGGAGAAAATTATTATTTCAAATAAAATCATTATTTCTAACCTTGTCAATGTCTGGACTATATTTTCTATTCATTTTGCAACTCATTTGATAAATAAAAGTATGAGTTTCCACGGAGAACACAAAATTGTCTGGGTAACCCCAAACTTTTGAACAGTAGTGTATACTAATTGTAAGCGGGACACTGGCATTATAATACGGACCCCATTTAACATTAAAAACATTTTTTCCTCTTTTCCTTCACCAAATTTGGACTGTGTCTTATAAAACAAACAATATTGTACTTATTTGATAAAACTGCCACCATTCCAGCATTGTCTACCATGCTTTCCACTGGCTGGTGCTGCAGCAATAATGTTTATGACTGCAGTGGACAGACCCTTAATGGTATATAACTGCCATCGGAGAAATCATCGCTGTGGGACTAGAGATACCGTCAGACGCTTCAACATCGTCGGCAACTGACGGGAGCGCGCACGTTTTTGGCCGCTGGCCAAGATCGCTGTGCTCCTGTCATACGGAGAGACATCGCCGGCAAAACAGCGGCGATGTTGAAAGCAGCTATCGCTGACAGGGTTAAATTCAACCCTGGCAGCAATCCTTAACATTGCAGTCAAGGGGGGAAGTTGCTTACAACATCGCTGTTGCGATGTCAGACCGGACATTGTCCTGAAACCTGGCGATGTTGCTGAAGCAACTATCGCTGTTGAAATCAGCCTGTTACACGGGGCAACTCTCAAGTGATGTTACCGCAACTTGGCCACGCCCCTGAGTTGCCGGCGATGTTGACGGAGATGTTTCCCTGTGTAACAGGGCCTTAGGAGTCAGGGATTTAGTAGGTAAGCAATGAGTAATTTTATGCAATATCCTCCTATTGGTCCACTGTACGTGAAGAAGTCAGAAACCCCCCCATTAAACCATGTAATTGAAAATAATTTCAGTGGTGTGAAGAAAAAAAAAAAAGTTTCTAAATTGTCCTCATATACCCTCAGATGTAGCAACAAAAAGTAATTACCTGTGTAATAGGGGTGAAAACCCATTTCTATGAAATAATAGCACTGGTCACAGTAAGTTAGTGGAACACAGCAATCACAATTTGATGGTCTCATTTAACAGTACATGCTGGGACGGGGACATAGTACTGCAATTAAAATACACACACATGAATGACTGGGAATGAAAGAAGGACGTTGGCGCTTTGGCAGATGACGGGTAAACAATTGCACCCACTGTTACAGGTCTTCTAAACAAACTCATATTTCCCATATTTAGCAGAACTGGTGACAAACAACGAACACACACAAAAATGATTATATGTTAGTTAACAAAAGGGAAACAAATCATGTATCCATTGTAAGAACATTCAATGTTTTTGTCTTAGGCAGTGTGCACATGATCCAGAGGCACTGTGGACCTGTGGGAACCCGAAGGTGAACAAAGGGAGACTGCAGCCGCCCTGTGCCCAGGATCTGCATTCAGTGCAGGACTGTTTCTCCCTGCATTCACCCATTGGAGATTGCTTTAGACTCCGCAGCATGAAATTAACATGCCGCTGAGATGAAGAAGTCCAGAAACCCACACCGCAGCTGAAATAACACTGCGCTGGGTAGAAGCACAGTGAGCAT
Organism: Allobates femoralis; assembly: GCA_033576535.1. Taxonomy (NCBI): domain Eukaryota; kingdom Metazoa; phylum Chordata; class Amphibia; order Anura; family Aromobatidae; genus Allobates; species Allobates femoralis. The sequence continues at coordinate 357,102,508 of JARQOC010000001.1, forward strand.
GAGATTTCTTGAAATCCTATCCACTGTGCTTGTAGTGTACAACGCAGCAGCAATACGCTGCAATTCCAGATCACGTGCACACAGCCATAGTCAGATTCCAGCAGATCTATGCATGGATCAACAAAGTTGAGCTATTTCTATGAAAGTGGCGATACAGCCTTTTTGACTTCCTACATGTGCACCACCAAATTTAGGATGGTCATATTTAATGCTATTTGAATCAATATTATACAATAGCAACGGAGAATCAGTATGCAGTTAGAAAAAAAATCCTTAGGAAGCAAAAAAAAAAAAAAAAAGTTATGTTTCAGTGCATCTTGCTGATTAACCCCTGAAGACAGATGTCAGGGAAAACTAGCATAAGGCATGTTGGAATTCAATTTGCCTAAAGCCCCTTTCACATCAGCGTTTTTGTTTTGTTTTTTCAAATTGCAGCAGATTTGGCAGATTTACAGCATCTGCCGCCTATCGGTTGCACTTGCGTCACACTTGCGGCCAGCCCCATACATTATCTATGGGGCTTGCGGCAGTTGCGGTATTGCCGCTGTTCAGGCACTTGCGGCCATGAAAAAAAACGCGGTCAGCAGCGTTTTTTTCGCAGCCGCAATTGACGGAACAGCGGCAATACCGCAACTGCTGCAAGCCCCATAGATAATGTATGGGGCTGGCCGCAAGTGTGACGCAAGTGCAACCGTTAGGCGGCAGATGCTGTAAATCTGCCAAATCTGCTACAATTTGAAAAAACACTGATTGTGAAAGGGGCCTAAATCTGTTGTTCCCGATGTGAAAAATACTGTCAGAATTATTAAGCAGTGGTTGACTTGCACTTCCCAGTGGAAGATAAGTACCATCTACCTGTGCAGTGCATGCGCCCTGCCTGAACTAGTAGGAGCTCAAGTGAAATATACATGTATACAAACATATTCCTCTTCATTTCTTTTGTTTTTTTTGTAGTTATGCATACAAGGGTGTGGCCTCCCTTCCTTCAAGCTGGACATTATAATTATCTAGCTTCTCATTGCTGGGGGTCCATGTTAGGCCCTGCTCAATCCCCATTCACATTCATGTCACTATACACATGGTAAAATGAATATTCCGATGCTAGGATCGTGCCTCCATATGGTTGGATGGGATTATGTTTTTTTAATCAAATTAAAGGCCCCGTTACACACTACGATATCGTGAACGATACCATTGCAACATCACTGGTTTGGTGACGTTGCAGCGATATCGAAACAACATTGTTGCGTGTGACACGTATCAAGGATAAGTCGGTTGATAGTTGATTTACGGCCAGGACCATAAATCTATCGTTGGTCTCCCGCTGGACGGCCAGCATCGGTGCATTTGACAGCGGGAGGACCAACGACGAAAGAGCTCCCAGTGCCGCACAGCAAGCTGGTAACCATGGTAAACAGCGGGTAACAAAGCGTAGCGCTGCGCTTAGTTACCTGCTGTTTACCATGGTTACCAGTGTTTTCACTGGTCCTGATCGCTGGTGAGTCTGCCTGTTTGACAGCTCACCAGCGATCAGTTCACAATGTCCCAGCGATCCCAGCCAGGTGGGATCGTTGGTGGGATCGCTGGGACATTGAAGCGTGTAACGGGGCATTAACTCTAATGGGAGCCAACTAGCAGGATTTAGGGCTATGAAGTGAAGCCAGTACCTTACAGGCACTGGGATACTGAGTGCAATCAGAACTTTATTTTAATGATTTCATGTAGGATTGCAGAGAAATGTGTCATAAACACCTGGAATACAGAGCAGCATATGATTGATGTGTGCAGCACTGCATCCCTATTTGTTTGTTTTATTACTCCCCTGTGGGCATGCCTTTCTGCTGTAAGCCAAACCCTCCCCCCAACCTCTCATTCAACAGTACTGATACTGAAAGCAGAGATAAGAGGGAAGGGGGAGGGGTTTGAGGAAAAAATAAATAGTGTTGCACTGCTGCACGCATCAATCACCTGCTGACATGTTTTTCAGGAGTTCCCGGAGACTTTTCTCTACAATCATACATGCAATCATTGAAGTAAAGGTATGATTGCATTCAGCATCTCAGTGGCTATAAGGCACTGGCTTCACTTTATAGCCGTAAATCCTGCTGGTTGGTTCCCTTTAACACTAATATGATCAATAAAACCTAAACCCATCAAAACATGTAGAGGTGACCCATATTGAGGCACGGTCCTAGCATCAAAATATTTATGTTACCATATGTATAGTGACTTGAATGTGAATAGGGATTGAGCAGGACCAGGGCCTAATATGTTCACCCAGCAATGAGAAGCTAGATAAATGTAATGTCCAGATAGAAGGAAGGGAGGTCACACCCTTGTATGCATTACTACAAAGGAAAAAAAACAATGAAAACCAAAAGAAATGAGTCACACTCTGTGTGACTTCAGAATTATTAATCCCCTCTATATGAGAGCGGTGTTGTATCTAAACTCGAGCTTTTTAGGTAATATGTGCCCAGACTACTAGTAATGTGGTAAAGTGCGCTCTGTTTGGGTGATACATGGTAGGAAATATAGGAGCGGAATAACTCTTTAGACCAGCATGTTTGAGATCTAGTGAAAAAAAATAAAATAAGTATATGATTCTAATTCCGAACAGCAATTGTAGTTTTCATTGAAATGTATAATTACCGTATATACTCGTGTATAAGCCGACCCGTGTATAAGCCGACCCCCCTACTTTTGTCCCCAAAACCTGGGAAAACCTATTGACTCGTGTATAAGCCGAGGGTGGACCTCAGCACAGGTATACAGCCCCCAGCAGTGTGGTATACAGGCCTCCCCAGTGGTATATACAGGCCCCAGCAGTGTTACAGCAGCAGCCCCACAGGTATATATAGCAGCAGCCCCACAGGTAAATACAGCAGCAGCCCCAGGGTATATATAGCAGCAGCCCCACAGGTAAATACAGCAGCAGCCCCACAGGTAAATACAGCAGCAGCCCCACAGGTAAATACAGCAGCAGCCCCACAGGTAAATACAGCAGCAGCCCCACAGGTAAATACAGCAGCAGCCCCACAGGTAAATACAGCAGCAGCCCACAGGTAAATACAGCAGCAGCCCCAGAGGTATATAGGAAGCCCGCCTGCCACCATGAGTATACATGTGCCCCCCCATCAATATCCAGGGCCCCCCCTTGCAGGCCAAACCTGTAAAGAAAGATCATTATACTTACACCTGTGGCCGCCGCCGTCCCCGCTCTGCACCGCGCTCCTCCATCTTCTTCCGTCTTCCTCCTTGGTCGCACAGGCAATGACTCGCACAGGCAATGACGTCATTGCCTGTGCGACCGAGGAGGAAGACGGAAGAAGATGGAGGAGCGCGGTGCAGAGCGGGGACGGCGGCAGGCGCAGGTGTAAGTATAATGATCTTTCTTTACAGGTTTGGCCTGCAAGGGTGGGCCCTGGATATTGATGGGGGGGGGGCCACATGTATACTCATGGTGGCGGGCAGGCGGTTTGGGCGTACTTGCGTTGGTGTACTCGCGTATAAGCTGAGGGGGTACTTTTCAGCCCAATTTTTGGGCTGAAAAACTCGGCTTATACGCGAGTATATACGGTATGTTTTTAATCATGATGTGGCAGCGCACTGATGACATCACAACACTGGGTTATTTATGCACCGGAGGTGACGTCAGACGCCACACCAGGACCCGTGGAAGCAGTAGGTACCGCGAAACGGCAGGCCGTCGTCCACTGTCTCCCCTCCCCCTCCTCCGCTTATGATCGCACTGAAATGTATTTGGATGTGTGAATAAACGTTTAAAGATCATCTCCGGTGAGTGCCGCAATTTAAATCTGACCTAATAATTTTGAGGCTGGAGAACAACCTCTACATTAACTTGGGTTTGAGGCAAAGCTGTAACCACATGGGCAACATCTCTAACAATCTCCGGGTATAAAGGAATTGCCTCTTCACAGTTAGTTTTGATGAATGGTTGAATTTTTCTATCTGTTTGAGAGCAAGTGAAACATTTTGCTGAAATACGGTCAATCTGCTGCTACAGGAGACGGAGTGAAATCTTTTTCCTTGCGTCAACGCTTTGCCTGCTCCATGTCATCCAAATACTTGTCAAAGTCAAACTCCTCATCTGATGAGGATGAAGATATGGCAGCAATAGCATCATCAAGACCCAAGTCCTCTTGCGCTTGGCAGTCCTGTAGGTCACTCATCCTAACTGCTACCTCAGTCAGAGCTTCTTTTCCTTTAGCAATTTGTTGATCATCAAGCAGTATACGATGACTTGGGTCCACATAAACAGCTGCCAGAAAATTTTTATTTTCCAATAGCTGTGTCTCTCTCCGTTTCATTAAAGCAGAAATGCCATCTGCGATTAAACCTCCTCTTTGGGACAGGCAAAATAGCAAGTTCTTCCACTCCCTTATGAAAATGGCAGGAGTTAAATCCTCAGCTTGTAATTGGTTGCAGGACCTCTTGTCATGCAACCGAGCCGATCAGCTGACACGTCAGCTGATCAGCTCGGTGACGTAATAACATGTCCTACAGCCAGACGGTTGCATCCCGGAGGCGCTGGACAGGTGATGTATCCTCCATGAGGAGATTTATTATTATTTACATACCAGAGGAAAGAGAAGGGGAGAGGACAGGAGAGGGGGGACATGACAGAGGAGAGGGGGCACAGGATAGAGGAGATGGAGGATGGCGGAGCAGGGAGAACAGGGACAGGCAGGGTTATGTACTGAGCACTGCTTCTGGGCATGCTCAGTACATAACAAGGGAGCTGACATCGGATCCGATGCCCATAGGCTCCCATGTTATGTAGCACGGAACGCAATGGATCTGTCTCGGATCCGTGGTGTCCAATTTTAGTCACGAACACCAAAATCGCAGCAGCCTACGATTTTGGCTCCGTGACCAAATCGGACAGCAACGGATGGTGCTAAAATCGGATGCCAATAGGGACACATCCAAGCCCATAGGGATACATGGAAGGCAAAATCAGATCCACGCGTATCTGTTTTGAAATGGATACACACGGATGCCGAAAAATTGTGATGTGAAGCCAGCCTGATGGTGGGTTTACACACACCAACTTATCTGTCCAACTTCTAACCAACTTACTGGTTGCAGTGAAATCATGGACATATTGCTCCATTTTGTGGCTGTGTACAAATGGAACTATGTGTCCATAATTTCACTGCAACCAGCAAGTTGGTCAGAAGTTGGACAGATAAGTTGGTGTGTGTAAACCCACCATAAGAGTCTAGACAAAGCCTAGATCCTCAGACTACATTCACACCATGGGCGTAGCCAGGATCAAAACTACCTTATACTGTTCCGCAGAACCTCATACTGCACTTCTCAGCTGCTGCAGAACTTCATACTGCAAACCCCTACACTTGAAAATAAAGCCTGCACCTGAAGAAGATGTGGTGAATGCAGCCTATTTATTCCAACCATCAATTGATGTTGATGTGTTATGGTGGGTTTACACACACCAATTTATCTGTTCAATATCTGAACAGATCTCTGGTTGCAGTGAAATCATGGACACATTGTATCATTTGTACACAGCCACAAAATGGAACTATGTGTCCATGATTTCACTGCAACCAGAGATCTGTTCAAATATTGAACAGATAAATTGGTGTGTGTAAACCCACCATTACTGAAGATGAGCAATGCCTGTCCTGGGTGTGTCCTTTTGGGCAGCTATGAGGTGTACCTGACAGGTGCGAGAAAAAAAAAAAAAAAAAAAAAAAAAAGGAGTGTTAGGGCCCTTTCACATCAGCGTTTTTTGAAATTCGCGGCAGATGCGGTGAAAAAACCGCATCTGCCGCGATTACCGCATACCGGCTGCACTTGCGGCGCGGTTGCGGTAAACGCCATGCAAAGTATAGGCGTACTTGCGGCAGGTGCGGCAAGTACGGTTTTGCACTTGTGGCAGGTGCGGCCGCGAAAAAAAAACGCAGTCAGCCGCGTTTTTTTTCGCGGCCGCACCTGCCACAAGTGCAAAACCGTACTTGCCGCACCTGCCGCAAGTACGCCTATACTTTGCATGGCGTTTACCGCAACCGCGCCGCAAGTGCAGCCGGTATGCGGTAATCGCGGCAGATGCGGTTTTTTCACCGCATCTGCCGCGAATTTCAAAAAACGCTGATGTGAAAGGGCCCTTCTGCCCAGCTTTCATTCCTTCTGGGACAGATAAGATATGGATAGACGGATATGGATAAATGGATGGATAAAAAGCTTAAAGTTACACACAGCACAGTACTAGTACATACAAGTAGGTGCAATAGTCCTGTCCACTGTGTGGTGATACTTATCAAAAAAAACAGGCAGCACTCCAGGCGCAAAGATGTTTTCTGGACCCTTTATTAGACCATGTGATGCGACGTTTCAGTCAAAAAGACTCGAGTTGGTTGAAAAAAGTATTTTTGACTGAAACATTGCATCATGTGGCCTAATAAAGGGTCCAGAAAACATCTTTGTGCCTGGAGTGCTGCCTGTTTTTTTTTTTTTTTTGATAGATAGATAGATAGATAGATAGATAGATAGATAGATAGATAGATGAATACAGAGGAATAGATAGATGGAGGGATTGAGTGGGATAGACAGATGACAGCTACAGACAGCAAATAGTACATTGCAGATATCATGCATTGTACAGAGCGCACATAATAATCCCCTACAATATTAGCCGGTGGAGGACAGGAGCACTGCAGCATACAAGTGAGTTTTGATAGGTGCGTGCCCCTGCTTCTGGGGGAATATCAGCTGCCCCCTGCCCCTCGCTGGCTACGGCCATGATTCACAGACCATGTTTTTGCGGATCCATTTTTTGCAGTGAAATGCAGTGACTCTGGGCATCCCAGCAAAGTCAATGGGTTCCAAGATATGACATTCAGACACATCATTTTGTGACGGTCCGTTTTTGGGCTCAAAAACGGATCCTCACAAAGAATGAGCTGTCAGTTTGTGCAGCATTTTTCTAATCTGCTTTTGCTATTGAAAACATTATCGATGCAGGTTTTTAAAAAGCTGATCTGCTTTTGCAGCTGAAAAACGTATCCTCAAAAAACGCAGCAAAAACGCTGTGTGAATGTAGCCTTAGATCAGGAACAGAACAGCCATTTATAGGTCATTTCATAACTTTCCCAAATTCCCATGACAAAATATTCAGCACATTCTGCACTGAACTGTACCCAATTTATTATATATTTTAGGAGTTGGAGTTGGTCCATTTTAAACCGACTCCACCAAAATTAGCACAGACTCCACAGCCCTGGTTAGCACTGTAGCTCTGCAGCTCTGGGATCCTGGGTTCAATTCCTACAAGAACGACATCTGCAAGGAGTTTGAATGTTCTCCCCATGTTTGCGTGGGTTTCCTCCCACATTATAAAGAGATACTGATAGGATGATTGTGAGCCCCAATGGGGTCAGTGTTGCAAATGTATGTAAAGTGCCATGGAATTAATAGTGCTATATAAATGAATAAATATTATATTATATTGAACAAGGCTGCACCCACAAATTGTGGTTTTGCTAGGAACATGCATATCAAATACTTGTGGTCCATTCCTGACTTACAGGGGACTCCTCGCAGCACCCAGTGCATGCACTGAGAGAATTGATAGTTCTGCTTAACTATCATTAGACCAGACAACCCCTTTAATGACCAGTGTGAACATGCTCATACACATTGCATGTATAAGTATACAAACTTATATTCCAGTTCATTTCTTTGGTTTTCATACTGAATTATGGTTACATTGCTGGTAAATCATTGTATTAATAAGGGCATGAGCAAAAAACACCTTCTCTTGTGTCCAGCGACCATGAGAATTTTAACCCATCTTTTTAAGGGGCTCAAAAAAACATTGACACTTGACAGCTGGGAAGTTTTTCTACCAATTTAAACTTCTACCACCTTCCGTTTAGTGAAATGCTATGTTTTACAGAGCTGTAAATTATGCAATCTACAAAATACACACATGTTGCAAGACACGTGGCACTTACTATCTTTGGAGATGTTGGCTCCACAATAGGATAAATGTCCCTGAATGACAAATACTACCCTATTTATAACATGTGCAAGGGGAACTTGAAGTAAAGCCTCTTTAGATGGATGAAAAAAATCATAGAAGACTTGTTGTCGAATGTCTATTCATCAGAATATTAAACAGAGCTGAATAAAGATATTTGTGCACTTTGTGTGAGCTTCTAAAGAGACTGTAAGAGACCTCTAGAACAACTATACCCAGCAGCAACATGAGGATGCACAGATTTATTCCAGAAATGTTTGCAGCTGAGGAGTCATTCTAGATCTCTGATTGAGGAAGATAGCATGTCGCTATCGATACATTGTGGAGTGCAAAGAACTTTTAATAAAGGTTTGTAAGTTTAATCATTTCTAATACATCTCCTTTTGCCCCAGAGCTCCTAAAGACCACAGTCTTTTTTTTGCTTCCTTACACACATCCCCCTTGTGGGTGACCTGCTGGAGCAGCTTAGGGCACATCAACATCTCCTGTTTGGCTAAAGGACCTGCGGCGACGCGAGTACCGGTGATGCCTACCCACAGTCACGTGATCAGGTCCGGTGATCACACAAGGAAGAGCCACACGGCACAATTCTCCGAGTCCCTTCAGCTCCACGCTCAAACTTGGGTTGTGCAGGGGTGCACAACCCCAAGAGGTGAGAGGCTCCTTGGCGCAAACAATCTTAACCCCGTAGACCACCAGGTCCTGCTCATGTGTGCTCCCTATCCTTTTTTTATTGCATATATCTGAATGGGCTGTTTGTATCCGGAGAACCTATGGACATAAAGCAGATGCATAGACCCAAATTATTATACACGGTGTAAGTATGTACGTTCATATGTATGTGATTTATTTTATATACATACATACATATAAATTATACACACAATTATATATACCCATACACAGTGGGGGAAATAGTTACTTGATCCCTTACAGATTTTGTAAGTTTGCCCACTGACAAAGATATGAAGAGTCTATACTGTTAAGGGTAAGTTAAGTTTAACAGTGAAAGAATATCAAAAATAAAATCCAGAAAATCACATTGTCTAAATTATATAAATGTATTTACATTTTTCAGAAAGAAATAAGTATTTGATCACTCTGGCAGGCAAGACTTAATACTTGGTGGCAAAACCCTTGTTGGCAAGCACAGCAGTCAGACGTTTCTTGTAATTGATGATGAGGCTTGCGCACATGTCAGGAGGAATTTTGGTCCACTTCTCTTTGTAGATCATCTCTAAATCTTTAAGATTTTGAGGCTGTCATTTGGCAACTCGGAGCTTCAGCTCCCTCCATAGATTTTCTAAGGTATTAAAGTTTGGAGATTGGCTAGGCCACTCCATGACCTTAATATGCTTCTTTTTTATCCACTCCTTTGTTGCCTTGGCTGTATGTTTTGGGTCATTGTGCTGGAAAAAACAGCCACAACCCATTTTTAATGTCCTGGCGGATGGAAGGAACTTGTCACTCAGTGATTTACAGTACATAGCTCAATCCATTGTCCCACTGATTCGATGAAGTAGTCCTGTGCCCTTAGCAGAGAAACACCCCCAAAACATGTTTCCACCACCATGCTTGACTGTGGGGACGGTGTTCTTTGCGTCATAGGCAGCATTTCTCTACCTCCAAACACAGCGAGTTACTGACAAATAGTTCAATTTGTGTCTCATCTGACCACAGACCTTCTCCCAATCACTCTCAGAATCACCAAGGTGTTCATTGGTAAACTTCAGACAGGTCTGCACAGGTGCATTCTTGAGCAGAGGGACTTTGCAGGCACTGCAGGATTTTAATCCATTAAAGTGTAATGTGTTACCAATGGTTTTCTTGGCAACAGTGGTCCCAGCTGCCTTGAAATCATAAACAAGTTCCCCCTGTGTAGTTTTAGGCTGATCTCTCACCTTCCTCACGGTCGTGGAAACCCCACGAGATGAAATTTTGCATACAGCCCCAGATTGATGTCGATTGACACTCATTTTGTATTTCTTCCATTTTCTTACTATTGCACCAACAGTTGTCTCCTTGTCACCCAGCATCTTACTTAAGGTTTTGAGCCCGTTCCAGCCTTGCGCAGGTCTAGGATCTTTTCCCTGACATCCTTAGAAAGCTCTTTGGTCTTGCCCATACTGTAAAGGGGAGTCTGACTGATTGAGTGTGTGGACAAGAGTCTTTGATACAGGTGACAATTTAAAAAGTGTAAATGTTATTTCATTGAAAAAAAATAAACGCACTGGTTGTTAATGATGGGTCACATAGCAGCTAAGACAATTATTTTTTTGGGCCATGTGACTGATTTTATCCCATTTTTCTGTGGTCTTTAAAAAGCTGCATTTTCTGTCTGTGTGGGGAGTGGCCAGCAGTGTGTGAGAGAGCAGGCTGGTAATGAACTGTGTGGAAAGCCAGCAGACAAGGGGTTAACAGAGATTGCTGTGTGGAGACAGATGACATTACAGAGAAGCTTGTATAGAGGAGTTTACACTCAGCTCTGTGCTGTAATGTGACACCTATGTAGATTTAAAGACACTTCTGAAGAAACGTGCACAGCTGGACAGTGACATTTTTCCTATCCAAATGCAGGAAGGAGAATCGAATTCCCAATGGACTCCAATTACAAATCCACTTCTGCATACCACTAATTATGCAGAACTTTGCCACAGAACCTCTGAGAGGCTTAGGAACCACCTTTTGCATGTCTTCTACAGCCTCAAAAGTAACATCCAGAGGGAATTGGAAACACGGTGGAACACACTTACAGAAGCCATGGAACAAAATTACAAACTCTTCTGATTCACAACAAGGAAAAGAAATTACATAGATTGTATTGAGTGCTGAATTGATGCGCAAACAAAACAAGGACAAATCCTGACAACTTGGACAACCGCTCCTGTCAGAAAGCATCTAATGTGTCATCAACCTTTCGGATTACAAACCCAACAGAGTGGAACTTGCTGTGCTTTCTAGAAAACTCTAATTTTGTCCTACTAAAGCTCTGGATAAAATTGAACTGTGCAAGTGTGGCGCCCCTATGGCTAGGCGCCACAGGGTAGTATTGCACTTTAATAATAATGTGTTAACCCTGTAAAGTTGCCAGTTCAGGGTTCACCTTATGGAGTCTGCTTTTACACCCACCTAGGACCACACCACTTAGAATAGGGGGGGGGAGCCGATAATTTAGTAGGTCCCACACAAGGGAGGGGGGTGGAGTCTAAGAGAGTAGTGGGAGGGAAAGTTTCAGTTTAGACAGTTAGTGCTGGAAGGCAGTCAGTAAGGACGAGCCTGACAGCAACTCTGCTGTGAGGAACCCCAACCTTTACGGGGGGAGCCAGGACAGAGGGCAACGGGCCAGGACTCGTTGGAGCCGGCTGGTCGCGTTGGGAAGCATCGGCAGTGCGGGTAGACTTAGCAGTCAGACGTTCATCTCTGGCTGCAGACCGACGAGCTGCAGGCGCATTACTAAAAGGTGTAGCTGACAGCACCACAAGGTACCTCACCCCTCAGGACCACATTAGATCCAAGATCACAGGGGTAGCGGCCTGAGTACCGACGTCGGGGGAGTGACGGGTCTCCTCTTAAATCCAGGAAAGGACACCCGTGCTCCACCGTGGGAGATCAAGGGACTGGCGGGAGAGCTCTGTGAGGGTGGTAGAAGTTAAAAAGCATAAGTTTAACCCAGAAAGCCATAGAAGGAAGAACATCTAGAGACTCCATAACGGGAAACCCTGGAACTGGTGACAGACCCCCAGATAAACCAGACTGTACCGTATACCATCAACATCTGCCGGTAACCATTAAACTGGAGCAAAGTTGAATTGGACTCAGTTATCCTTATTGCGGTGACCAGAGGGCTCAGCACCATCAGCAGCTCAGCAGAGGGGTAAGAACTGCAACACCAAACACCTACAACAGCTTCCCTCATCCACAGTCCTTAACTGCTGCCCTGAGGTAATAGATCCACCTGTAGGGAGCAGCTCCGCACTCTGCTGCACCCACCATCACCTCAGCGGCCATCTTGCAGTGTCGGTACCACTTTACCGGGAACTACAGGTGGCGTCACGATCCCCTGTAAATACTCCTTTCTACCCCACCATATAATCAAATGATCACCAGGGCAAGGAACCAGGATCCCGACCATCCGTGATCTCCCCACCCAAGCTACCATCAGTCCCAGTGTCCGAGTACCCCTCTAGCCCAGGCCATATAACAGCTACATGGAGGATTAGTTCAAGAGACTACACCTAAGAGAATTATACAGCGACAAAGAGGACTCCAAACCCAACTGGGCTGAAGGAAGAGGGATCCTGACAACTAAGAAAAGGTCAGACTTGACACTTAAATCTGATCGCAACTCCCATTTGGAAAAATATATAGATACTTCAGACATTTGGTAAAATCCACTACCTTAGATACATACAAGAGTCAACCATCCAACGTCAATGCCCAGGAGAGAAGGGCCATACAGTCTTTGAAAACAACAAAGAAATCACCATTAAACCTGCAGACAAGGGTGGTGCAATAGTCCTGATGAAAATATCTGACTGCCTTAAAAAAGCAAACAGACAGCCGACGGACACATGCTACTACAAGAAATTGGAGTCTGACGCCACACAGGACTATCACAAGGAATTAAACAAGCTGGTCTCTTGTCTGCCTGACATATTCTTAAGAGCTGATGACCTGATACCAGAAAGTCCAAGAACAAGCACATTCTACATGCTTCCCACAATTCACAAACCAGGAAATCCAGGAAGACCAATCATTTCATGTGTGGACACCCTCACCGAACAAATTTCTAGGTGGGTAGAGGGTGTTCTCAAACTGCTGGTAAAAGAGACATCCAGCTACATACAAGACACAACTGACCTATTGAATAAACTGTCAGCAATAGGTCCTCTACCAGAAGGAACCATCCTCGCCACCATGGATATGGAATCTCTGTACAGCAACAACCCACACCAGGATGGATTAAATGGCTGCAAAACCTTCCTGGAAAACACAGGGATTGATGCTGACTCTGTGGTGGAGCTCACGAAATTCATCCTCACGTACAACTACTTTACATTTTATGACAACGTATATTTACAGGAGACTGGCACAGCAATGGGAAGTAAAATGGCACCACAAAATGCAAATCTTTTCAAGGTTAAGCTTGAAGGTGACTTTTTTCCTCTTGTCCTATCAGGCCTCTGGCCTACTATTGTTATATCAATGACATTTTAATCATCTGGACAGAGACTGAACAACCGCTAAAGACATTCCATGAACACTTTAATCAGTTTCATCCCACCATCAACTTAAAGGCCCAGTTACACACACAGATAATTGTGCAGAGATTGTTCGCAGATCTCTGGTTGCAGTGAAATCATGGACACATTGTTCCATTTTGTGGCTGTGTACAAATGGAACAATGTGTCCATGATTTCACTGCAACCAGAGATCTGCCAACAATATCTGCACAATTGTGTGTGTGTGTAACTGGGCCTTACCACTCAACTACTCCCGCACTGAAATCAGCTTTCTGGACACCATCATTAAGCTACAGAACAATGAAATAGAGACATCCCTGTACCGGAAGCCAATTGACCGTTCAACATATCTCCAATGGGACAGTTTTCATCCAAAACACATTAAAAAAACTCTATTGTGTACAGCCAGGCACTCAGATACAATCGGATATGTTCCAACCATACAGATTGAGACCTTGAAGACCTCTGAAAGACGTTTTTGAACCAGGGCTACCATCCAAGAGCAATCGAGAACCAGATTACAAGAGCCACCGGAATATCATGCAATCATCTCCTACATTAAAAAACCAGAGAAGAAAACAACAGAGTTCCTCTCGTAGTCACCTACAATCCAAATCTAGAGGTGCAACCACTCCTACAAAAAGATGCCAGACTAAAATCAACATTTCCGGATCCCCCACTCTTGTGCTGTAGACAACCTACGAATCTATAAAACAATCATTTGTCAGAAGCGCAACCCCTGCAACCAGAACAGGTGCAAAACTTGTCCATTTAGAATGACAACCGACAAGATAAAGATTCTTGGCTCACATCAGGACTACAAGATCCCAGGTAACTTCAGTTGCACCAGAAGTAATGTGGTGTACTTAATTATATGTACCAAATGTCCAACAGGTGGCATGTACGTAGGGGAGACCAGACAAAAAAAAAAAAAAAAAAAAATCAGAGCAAGAATGAATTCTCATCACCACTCAATAAAAGAAAAGCGTATAGATCTACCTGTAACAAAGCATTTTTCCAGCCCTGACCACAGTGAAAGCGATATTAGTGTGCTCATTTTAAAAAGCAACTTCAAATCTCAGAAAGAGAAGAATTTGGGAATTGATAACGACCTTTGACACATTCAAAACAGGATTAAAGCCCCACCTGAGGAAGACAGCGAGACGCTGTTGACACGCGTAGTGGATAACCTAAATAAACAGGTCTGCAATAATAAATTGCGTATACTTGTCTATGCTAAGCACTCCATGATAAGACCATTGAACCTTGCTATCCATATATGTTTATTCCACCCGTGGGATCACTGGCTGGAGCTGCATAGTATAGGGTAGGTAAACACAGAGGAACTGAGCTGAAAACCTGACGTGACATCAGCAAGCCCTGGTCAGCTGACAGGGTCCGGACATGTGACCGGAGGAGGAGCCTGAGAACTCAGGAGCCTGGGAGAGAGGTCCGGAGCCGTTTCAGTGCCATCGGACACATGCCGATACCGTGGTTGTGCGCGGACAGCACAACCACATCAGGTGAGTGGTAAATTCACTGCCACCAATAATTAACCCCCACTAGACCACCGGATACTGTTCAAGGTTGCGCCTTTCATATTTTGTTTTAAAAACAGGATTAAATGTCTCACATGGATTCATGCATTTTTACATAAAATGAAAGGGCATTTGGGGATATCACATTTTCTACAGACTACATTTAGAGGACAATTAACTTTTGACACTTTTTGTGTTAACTATCTTGCACCAATTTATGGCTTTCTGCTCTCACTGAGGAATCTTCAGGTCTCCAGAGACCACTAATCATAGAACAAGAATACAATCGGCTCCTCTTATCTTGGAATTTTTACTTCACCTTACGTTCCCAGCTTCTTTCCCCCTCCCTGGTCTGACTCTGCTTTGCGTCACCTGTCGCATTTACTACATCATCTGGCCCTACTTTTTTTTTTGCTTATGTATATATGTATGTGTCTAAAGAATTTGTGTCATTATCAGCCTGTTGAAGGGGCCATAGTGTCCCGAAAGCTTGATATGCTTACCCTCTTTTCAGTTAGCCATTAAAAGGTATCAACCACTGAGGACTCTCAGATTCTAATATTTGTGTGTGTGTGTTTATATATTACTGTATATACTTGTGTATAAGCCGACCCTGTATAAGCCGACCCCCCTACTTTTGCCCCCAAAACCTGGGAAAACCTACTGACTCGTGTATAAGCCGAGGGTGGACCCCAGCACAGGTATACAGCAGTGTGGTATACAGCAGCCTCCCCAGTGGTATATACAGGCCCCAGCAGTGTTACAGCAGCAGCCCCAGCGGTGTATACAGCAGCCTCCCGAGTGTGTATACAGCAGCAGCCCCAGTGGTGTATACAGCAGCAGCCCCAGTGGTGTATACAGCAGCAGCCCCAGTGGTGTCTACAGCAGCAGCCCCAGTGGTGTCTACAGCAGCAGCCCCAGTGGTGTCTACAGCAGCAGCCCCAGTGGTGTATACAGCAGCAGCCCCAGTGGTGTATACAGCAGCAGCCCCAGTGGTGTCTACAGCAGCAGCCCCAGTGGTGTCTACAGCAGCAGCCCCAGTGGTGTCTACAGCAGCAGCCCCAGTGGTGTATACAGCAGCAGCCCCAGTGGTACACAGGCGCCCCCCCATGAGTATACAGACCCCCCCCCATCAGTATACAGGGCCCCCCCTTGCTGCGGTAAACCTGTAAAGTAATAGATGATTATACTTATCCTGTCCCGCCATCGCACTCCTAAGCCGCCATCGCGATCCTCCGGCTGCATCCGTCTTCCTCCTCCGATGTGGGTGCAGGCAATGACGTAATTATCTGTGCACCGGAGGAGGAGGAAGACAGATGAAGCCGGATGCAGCCGGAGGATCGCGATGGCGGCTTAGGAGCACGATGGCGGCGGCGGGACAGGATAAGTATAATCATCTATTACTTTACAGGTTTACCGCAGCAAGGGGGGGCCCTGTATATTGATGGGGGGGGGCCTGTATACTCATGGGTGGGGGCGCCTGTGTACCAATGGGGCGTATGACTCGTGTATAAGCCGAGGGGGGTACGCGAGTATATACGGTAATTCACTTACGAATAAGGGAATCTAAAGGGGTGACGTTTGAGAATCAAGGTATGACCAATCACATGTAGAAAAATATGGAGGGTCACATGATTAATCAGTTATTAAATACGGTATTGTAAGGAGATTAGACATGGGCTGAACATTATGGGCAACACATGTAAAAAAAAATATATATAGATAACATACTGACAGGTATGTTGGTCTACATCAGGGGTTGGGAACCTCAGGCCACAGTGCTGCATGCAGCCCTCTATGACCTTTTCTGCGGTCCTCGGGCGTATTCCTGGGTACTGCAGTGCTCAGGCTAGCAGACACATTTTGCCGACTGCCTGCCTTTTAAATCCAGCTCCCAAGTGATTTATATGCCCTATCCTCAGTCTCTCTAGTGATGTATATGTTCCCAACCTCTCCTGTGAGGTCTAAGGCTCTAGCAAATCTGGAAAAGCAGAGAAGCAACATGATCGATATCACCTAACATCTCCAGCCACCACAGTAGGGATGAGTTGATTGTTTAACCAAATATAGCAGGTAATTTTAGCGTACCTTTACACGTCGCGATATCGTTCCGATATTGCATACAATTTCACGGGAGCGCTCACGTTTTTGGCACTCATCCAAGATCGCATAGGAGATGTCACACGGAGATATCGGCAGGCAACGCAACTACGATGTAGTACGCAACTTTTTTGCGCTGGGTATGAGCAACCCAAGGACCGAGCATTAACAAGTAGTGAATAGGGGAAGTTGCAAAAAAGATCGTAGTTGTGCCGTCACACAGCACAATTATGCCGCATCGCATATGCAATATTGTACGGTTGAAGGGCTTGCACAATCTTCTTGCAATATCGTACCTACGATTTTTTCCCGTTGCATTGCCCATTTACACGACACAATGCACGAACGATATCAACTGCAACGGCCGTACCACGTGACTTTTTGTCGATGTTGCATTGCGATATCGTGACGTGTAAAGGTACCCTTAAGTTGATCATTTTGTGCAGCCTCCGAAGAATGGTAGAAATTTCCACATGGCCCCAGCAGAAAAATGGTTTCCCACCCCTGTTCTACATGAATCATGTGATCTGACTAGTCAGTGACTAGAGATTTAGAGTCAGGCAGTCTTATGTGATGAGCAAAAGGTGCAAAACAAAATGTAAAGCTAGAAGACTAAACAGGAAATGACAGGTCAAATCTGCAAGATAATAAAATGTGAAAGCTTAGAGGTTCTGCTGGCAAGAAAAAGAGCTATTCAACACATATGGCCGGATTCATCATTTATGCCTTTAAGAAGTCACTTCTTTTGTCTTGTGGTATTGGTGCATGTGGTTCATAACTTTTCCACAAAATGTTCCTTTTTTATTAGGAGTTTTTTTTAAATTATCAGTGCAAGAAAAGGCAGATAAAGTGATTACAAAGAAAAGGTGCAAATAAAAAAAACAGGTGAATACCATTGTTACTTTTAGGCTGGCTTCACATTAGCGTTTGTGTCTGCATGCTGATGGCATGCAGACACAAACGCTGTCAAAAGCAGGGACACTTTGATGTGTCCGCAGCGGATAATGTCCGCCTGCGGACACATCACTAGGGAGCCCGGCAGCCAATCGGCGCTGTCCGGGGGCGGGCCGGGGGCGGAGATCAGCGCCGGAGATCTCCGCCCCCCCCGGCCGCCGGTAAGCTCCGGGACATGTCGGCGGGGAGAACAGCTGATGTGAGAGCTGTTTGAATCTTCCCGCGCCGACACTGAGAGGAGATGTCGGCGCGGGAAGATTCAAACAGCTCTCAGATCAGCTGTTCTCCCCGCCGACATCGCTAGGAGATTACAGGCGGCGGGGAGAAGGAGGACAGCAGAGCCTCAGCTGATCTCCCGGTGGCCGTCGGTGAGCTCCTGTGACATCACCGCCGGCCACCGGGAGATTTTTCAATGGGTCCGCAGCGTTCTCCTGCGGTGTCATGCAGAGGACACTGCGGACCCATTGAAGACAATGCATTTTTTGTACGCTTGGGGACGCTTGCTGATTGTCCAAGGTCCCCAAACGCACAAAAAAACCCAACTGGCTGCGTCCCGGGTGCGGATGCTGGACACCGGAAGCAGCAGATATCGTCCGCATCCGCACCCGAACGCAGCAAACGCAGGCACCATGCGTTCCTATGTTAAACATAGGAACGCAGTGCGCATGCGTTTGACTGCGTATGGGAACGCAGCAATACGCTGCCTTCCCATACGCAAATGTGAAGCCAGCCTTACATGGCCTGTGCAGTTCTGTTACTTGTTTGAATGGATATATAAATGCAGCTGGAAAACTACAGTGGATCTGAAGCATCGGTCACTAGCTCTTTTCCCCACCCAGTGCTGCCTTCTTCTGCTTGACCGACTGTTCCTTTGCCTGAATTCATATAGTATAGGACCTGTCAATCAAGCAAGAGGAGGTAGAAGTGGATGGGGAATAGGGCTGTAGAGATCGAGGCCATGCATCCACAACAGCTCTTCAGCCTCATATGACGTAGCAATTCAAACAATTTTTCAGTACTGGCCAACTGAAAGTATTGCTTGACTTGTCTATTAAAGCACTACAGGCACATATAAATAGTTTGGGGTGTAAAATCCTGCTGACAGACCCCTTCAATTTGTCATGTTAGCCTGCTTTCACATCAGCGACTATTGTAATTTGTGGCAGATGTCACCACATCTACCTAATCTACCACATAAAGACCGACTTGCGGCACTGATCCGACAAGCCCCATTCATTGTCTATGTGGCTTGCGGTGAGGTGCATAAATATTTTGGGTGTCAAGGTATGACAAGTGACCCAGATGAAAACAAATGCTATGATGCCAAAAACAGTGCATACTCAGGCATTTATAAAAACGCTCCTACAAGACCTTCCAGTCTAAAAAGACAACGCTTCCACCCAGAAGTTTTCAAAGCTGTCACTCAGAAAGATAACAGCAGCACCAAGTAACTTGTGCCCAGCACTTCCTGCCGCGAAGCAAAGGCGGAGGAAAGAGCATCTCAAACATCACTAACAAGATATTTGGTAAGTGACAAAGTTACTGTAACAATGACAGCAGATATGTTTAAAAGACAACTCATACAGCTTGTTGTGAAGGATGGTGTACCATATTATTTGCATGACCAACTTTTACAGCTCTTAACGGAGAAATTGCCCTCAAACTTGATGTTTCTCTGGAAAGAGAAAGTATTAGAAAATTAGTGATTGAAGCAGCCCTTAAACAAAAGATCTTAAAAAGACTCTCAAAAGATGTTTTATGTTTCTTAAAATGGATGCCTGCACACGTCACAGAGTGAACTATTTTGCCATTAATATTCAATATGTTTGTGACAACAAAGAAATTGTTACCAAGACTCTGGCAGTAAAAGATACTAAAGCTCATCACACCAGCCAGTTTATCCAGGCCTTAATGGAAAAAGTTCTGCAAAATTACAAACTCAAAAAAGAACAGGTTCTTGCTATTGTAACGGACAATGCTTCAAGCATAAGTACAATTAAACTGATGAATGAAAGTAATTAAGATGAAGAACATCTAGAAGAAAAACTGAATTAGTCCTTACCGGTAATTCCTTTTCTTGGAGCCTTCCACGACAGCATTGGAGGATGTCGTCCACGCCCTATTGGGGGACAGGAACACAGAGAGGTTAAAAGCCCCTCCCCTTCCTCAGTACTCCAGTGTTTACCAAGATCACCCTTAGCCATGGATTACCTGATACAAACCGGAACCAAACACCAACAAGGGGGGAACTGATGCTGTCGTGGAAGGCTCCAAGAAAAGGAATTACCGGTAAGGACTAATTCAGTTTTCTCCATTCGCCTTCCACGACAGCATTGGAGGAATACCACCGATACTCCTCCGGGTGGGACTATTGCCTGTAGGACTCTCCTACCAAAGGACAGATCCCGACCGAAGGACAGATCTAACCTATAGAGGCGAGAAAAAGTGAGGAGAGGCTACCACGTAGCCGCTCTACAAATCAGCTCCGATGAAGCTCCAGCCTGCTCCATCCAGGAAGAAGCAGCAGCCCGAGTTGAAGGAGCCTTCAACCCCACCGGAGGAGCAAGGACCGGAGCGACGTAGACCTCCCAGATCACCTTCGTGATCCAGGAAGTGATGGTAGCCTGGGAAGTCTTCTTCCCTGTATTATTCCCAAAAGCCGAACAAACAGGTTCTGATCTAACCTCCAGGAAGCAGACTCTCGGAGATAGAGGAGGACAGTCCGACGAACATCCAAGGAGTGAAACACGGCCTCAGCCGCATTAGCGGGAGATTGACAAATTGAAGGCAGAACCACATTCTGGGACCGATGGAAAGCCGACAACTTTCAGAAGAAAAGATGAATGCAACCGAAGCGTAATGCGAACAACGGACACCACGAGGCACGGAGTCCGGACAGAGAGTGCCTGCAGTACTCCAACTCTGGGAGCAGAAGTGATGGCCACCAAAAACGCCACCTTGTGAGAGAGAGACGTAAGGGATGCAGCAGACAAGGGTGCAAAGGGACTTCGAGCAAGCCCTTGGAGAACAAGCATCAAATCCCAGGGAGGGACAGAAGGCCGAATCCGGGACGCCACCCCGAAGCAGAAGTAAAAAACTGCTTGAGCCATGGATGGGAAGCAAGATCCTGGGCAAAAACCGCCCCAAGTGCCGACCTCTGGACTTAAAGAGTGCTCGGCCGAAGCCCCAAATCCAAGCCATGCTGCAAAAATCCAAGAGTTGGGCCACATTAGGATGATGCATGGTCGGGATGGAAGGAGCACACCAGGACAGGAACCGATTCCAGCCCTCCCGTAAATAGCGTTTGTCACAGGCTTCCTGCTCTGCTGAAGCGTGCGGATCACTGCCTGGGAGAGACCTTGGTCCTCAGGATCCCGGCCGCAACAGCCAGGCCGCCAGGATGAGCCACTGAGGGCCCGGGTGAAACAGAGGACCCTGGGACAGTAGGTTGAGACTGGGCTAACATAATCGGTCCCTCCAGGCCCAGGTCTCGGATGGCGTCGTACCACGCCAGTTTGGGCCCCAGGGGAGCCACCAGGATAGTGTCACCCCCTCCACCCGAATCTGTTGCAACGTCTTGGGAAGTGGCGGAAATTGGAGGAAATGCATACACCAACCGGAAGTCCCAGGGATGGGCAAAAGCGTCCAGCCCCCGAGGATGGTCCAACCTCGTCAGGGAGAAAAAAAGGTTGGCACCTTTGTATTCGAGCCCGAAGCGAACAGGTCGATCGAAAGGACACCCCACCTGTCCGTAAGAGAGCAAAATACTTCCGGATGGAAGCACCATTCTCCTGGGTGGACCTCCGTGCGGCTCAATAATCTGCCTGTACATTGGCCATTCCCTTCAGATGTACTGCCGAGGAGGCGAGAAGATGGCGTACTGCCCACAAAAAGAACAGTCTTGCCAGCCCCTGCAAGAGTAAGCCACGAGTACCTCCTTGGTACCTCAAGAAAGCAACCGTAGTCACGTTGCCTGACAGGACCTTGACATGATGACCCCGGAGAACGTGAGATGCAGCAAGAAGCGCTTCCTCCACTGCCAGAAGTTTGAAGACTGGCGCCTGACCGAGCGACTCCAAATCCCCTGGAACGGTGGGCGAACTACCATCGTGCCCCAACCGGAACCGCTGGCATCAGTGGGAACGGCGGTCACAGGAAGGTGTCTGGGATTCATCCCCAGGAAAGCGAGGTTACCACCCGCCCCGGGGTCCGGACCCGCGAGTTTAAGGAATCCTGACGTCTGTCCCGGAACTCAGTATGTGTTCCTGGAGCAGTCGGGAAGGAGCCTGAGCCCATGTTACTGACTGAATGTAGGCCGTCATGGCCCCTAACAGGGACATTGCTTCCCGCAAGGAGGGCGACCCCCTTGCCCGGAAGTGGGTCAGATTCACGCGGCGCAAAGCTTATATGCCGCAGGAAGGAACGAGGTCTGTCTGGAGGAGGCCAGCAAGACTCCCAAAAATTGACGTCGGGTTGCAGGCACCCGTTCCGATTCCCGAAGATTGGGACCCATCCCAGGGACTGAAGAATCTCCAATGTGTTGGAGACCTTTGTGCGCAGAAGCACTGCCGAAGGAGCCACCACCAACATGTCGTCTAAATAGGGAAGCATACATATCCCCTGGGTCTGGATGAATGTGATCGCTTCCCCCATGAGTTTGGTAACCTCTGGGGCCGACGAAATCCCAAAGGGCAGCACATTAAGCTGAGAATGGACCGTCCCGCCTGCCCCGGAGATCGTGAATCGCAGAAAGCGCTTGTGGGACGGGTGAATGGGGACATGAGAATACGCGTTCTGGAGGTCCACAACAACCTGGAGTAGTGCCCCTGGCTCTCCTCTCCAGGAGGAACCGGGGACCCCACACCCGAATCCAACAGGTGTCGCAGACCCGACAAGAAAAACCGTGCGAGAGTCTCCCTGAGGAAGGGAGAGGACTCGAAGACACGGAGGGGCTGGCTCTCGAATTCCAAGCGTAGACCCTCCCAAATGGTCGAGAGGATCCAAGGGCACAAGGAGATTGCTTGCCACTGTGGCAGAAACCGCAGGAGCCGCCCCGCAATGGGGAAGGCGGCCTTGTTTAGGGGCGGCTGGTGATGCCCCTGCTGGGGGAGCAAGATATTACGGGTCTTGTCCCAGTACTGGAATGCCCAGCGACCAGACTTACCCTTCCCTTTAGACTGGGAGGGAAGGCTGCGCTCAGGCCAAAAGGACTGCCTTCGAAAGGGCTCCTGCTCCGGGAGACACCTTTTCCGGTCTGACACCTTTTTCATGATGTCATCCAATTCCCTTTGCAAGGGGAGGCCACACAGCTGGAGCTTAGACGTGACCTCCCCATTCCACCTTGTAAGCCACACTGCCCTGCGAGCTGTGTTAGCCAACACTGCGGACCTGGCGCCAACGCGGAACGACTCAGCAGAGGCATCGGCCAGGAAGCCCGTAGCACGTCTCAGAAGTGGAATGGAGTCCAAAGCTCCTCCCTGGGAGTACCCTGCAGGATGAATTCTCCCAGCTGGGTGAGCCACTTAAAGAGAGACCTGCTCACATGTAGAGGAAATGTACACCTTTAAAGACATAGCTGCCGCCTCCCAGGATTGTTTGAGGACACCCTCCATTTTACGAACGAGGGGGTCCTTCAACCGGGAGGAATCTTCAAAAAGGCAACGTGGTCTTATATGCTAAGCTTCCCAAATGGAATACTGCCATAGACCTTCATGTTAGAAGTCCCATTGACTTTATAGAGACTTCCATAGAGATTCCCATTGGGTCTCTCATGAGGTCTCCCATCCAGCCCGTGACTGAGGCTCCTGCTGCTTAGCCTCAACAGTGTGTCAAGGGCATGCACAATGGGTTCACAATAGCAGCTGATTGCTACCCTGGCCACCTGGATGTCCACCTTCGGGACCTCCCAGACAAAGTCATCACCCTCCAATCCACTCGGATGGGGTGATCCGCTTAGCCTTCAGGCCTCTGAACATTTAGTCCTGTACAGAAGAAGGGGATTCCACCACCTCTACTCCCATGGTACAATGGACAGTGTCCACCAATGCACCCATGGACTCCGTGGAAAAATAGTAGTGTCCAGATTCTCGTGTCTGGACAGAGGCAACAGCGGCAAGATCCTCGCCGTCCTCTAACGCTGAGCTCTGGCCAGCCTCCATGAGATCCACAGAGTCACAATCCTGGAGCTTCCTCTCTTACGGAGGGGAAGGCCCGGAAGCTGCAGCAAAACCCCGCAGTGCCGAGATAGAAGCCTGCACCTCTTCCCTAATGGATTGGAGCTCCTCAAGCAAGGATGGGGAGTCCATCCTGACAACCCTGTCAGTCATGGCCGACACCTTGTTGTAGGAAGAGGGAAATTTTGTGCAGCAGTTGCTCCCTTTCACAGACGGCCCTCGTCTCCCTATAGACAAAAAGGGAAGAGAAGGGGGTCCCAGTGTGAGTGCAGGGCTTAAATAACTCTACCCCTTGTGACCACCCCCAGAAACACTTACATGAGCTGGGGGAACGCTGGGCTCTGCAGAAGCAGAGGTGGAAGCCTATCACCCTCCATGTTTCAGGGATCAGCCTTACCTGGGTGTAGCTTCCGGCGGGTACTTATCCAGAAGTACCGTGCCCCCAACGAGGAACACCTGTTCCCTCCCTCCTCCTGGTCACCGGCCGCGGGCAGTAGCGCGCGAAAGTCCTGCTGGGTTCCCTGGAGCCGCGCCCAGCCTGCCACAGCCCTTACAGGAGCCGCCTCCCGAAACCGGAAGTGCCATCCCGGAACCGGTAGTGCCGCACCCGAAACCGGAAGTGCCTCCACGGCACCTCTGATGCATGCCCCAGGGACCGCAGCTGGAGGAGGGAGACGCCGGAGAGCTGAACAGGCCTCCGGCGTTGCAATACACGGCCTGCTTTGCCCCGTAGGACGCAGGAAGGCCGGATGGTCCCACCACGGGAGCCCCGAGAAGGAGGAGGAGGCCGCCCCCGACGTCCATCCCTGGCCCGGCTGTAAGTACACCCCAATGCTGCCTCTGCCGGCCTGACAGCACTGGAACCTCTCCATGCCCCAAGGGGGACAGGAAGACACTGGAGTACTGAGGAAGGGGAGGGGCTTTTAACCTCTCTGTGTTCCTGTCCCCCAATAGGGCGTGGACGACATCCTCCAATGCTGTCGTGGAAGGCGAATGGAGAAATTTAGGATTCAGTATGTTTGAGATGGAAGGTCACAGTGCTGTTCATGTAACTGAGGAACAAACAGATATTACTACAGAAGAACAGCAAAATTATACTTTAGAATTAGATGATCTTGTTGAAGCTGCTTCAAAACACTTTCATATTCATCACATGCGCTGTGTTATGCACACGCGGCAACTGGCAATAGGAGATAGTCTGCAAGACGGACATGATGAAAATCTGATTGGAAAAGGTAGGTAATTGGTTATTGCTGCCAGAACCCTTAAAGTGATCCTGACCCCACAAACTGACCCCCCCGCATCTTTATACTTGTCCCTGCACCCCCTCTTATCATTTCTAGCCATCCCTTTTGCAGAAAAAAATCGATTTTGTAAAGTAGAGATAAGTTTATATTTTACCTCGTCCTGTGTGAGTTCTCTGTTTCTGCACGCCCCTCTCTGCTTGCTGCCTTGCATAGAGCCTGGCCGCATCATGAAAGGGGTGGGGCTAAAATCTCATCATACTGGAGCCCCGCCCCCTTTCATGATACGGCCAGGCTCTTAGCAAGCAGAGAGGCGCGTGCATAATTACAAGGGAGCAGCAGACAGGCCTGCCTATTGCGGCTTCCTCAGAAACAGAGAACACACACAGGACGAGGTAAATATAAACTTTTCTCTACTTTATAAAATCGATTTTTTGAAGGAATAGCTTAATTTACCTTGCCAAAAAACTACAAGCTGAGGATTTAACTCCTGGCATTTTCATAAGGGAGTGGAAGAACTTGCTATTTTGCCTGTCTCAAAGAGGAGGTTTAATCGCAGATGGCATTTCTGCTTCAATGAAACAGAGAGAAACACAGCTAATGGCAATTAAAATTCTTCTAGCAGCTGTTTATGTGGACCCAAGTCATCGTATACTGCTTGCTAATCAACAGATTACTAAAGGAAAAGAAGCTCTGACTGAGGTAGCAGTTAGGATGAGTGGCCTACAGAACTGCCAGGCGCAAGTGGACTTGGGTCCTGACAGTGCTACTGCTGCCATATCTTCATCTCATCAGATGAGGAGTTTAACTTTGACAAGTATTTGGATCACATGGACCAGGCAAAGTGTTGCCGCAAGGAAAAAGATTTTACTCTCCTATAGCAAGCAGATTGACCATATTTCAGCAAAAGTTTTCACTTGCTCTCTAAGAAATAAAAAATGTATCCGCTCATCAAAACTGACTGCACATGAGGCAATTCCTTTATACCCAGAGATTGTTAGAGATGTCCATGTGGTTATGGCTTTGCCTCCAAATACATCACGGCACATCACGGCATTATGGCTTCACATCACGGCACTATCAGATCCGGGGCTGTCCAGTGTGAACCTGACAGCCCTGGACCCAATTTGCAAACAGAACCGGAGGGCAAATATAACCTACGGTCCTGTTTGTAGCCGGATGCTGCAGAGCGCAGCTGTCCCCTGCGACATGGTGCTGAACCACTTCACAGCAGACAGTTCCCTTATGCTGAAGTTCAGCGTAGTTCACGCTGAACTTCAGCCGCCAGTGTCCGGTTCGCGGATGGGGCCAATCCAGCCCCATAGACTCCCATGTTTGGGAGCGCCGGATTGTCCCGGATCTGGGAGGATCCAATTTGGGCAGATTTTTCGCCCCAGACATAAAAATGCTGCACGCAGCATTTTTGTGTCCAGGAGAAAAATCTGAATACACCAAGATTCTCCCGGACAGATGGAAACTTTAAGAGAGTAATTGTCATGTTTTATATACAATCTGTTTTTAGTTTACTAGATACAACTTTAGACTGCAGGACTATTTAACCACATGCGTTAACCAACTCAATTAACATGACTAATTAACTGGGTGGGATATAACCCTGACTAACCAGACCATAGCTTTATATAAAATGAAGAGACTCTCTATATGTAGGACTATGAAACTGTACCTGATGAAGACACTGTAATGAGTTGAAACCCGTTGTACCTGGCTTTTTTTATATACTTGTATGAATAAATTTTCGGACAAAAATAATCACCGGGTTCTTTTTGGAAGCGCCGCGACACAAAAAAAAAAAAAAAGAAACAAACAGGATCTTCCAAAACGAGGACCTGATCCCTCCGATAAAGCGTGCTGCAAGCCACAAGGATCCATTTTTTACTAAATGCAAAACTTCAAGACATCTCAAAGGTGAGCAGTTTCTAGTTGCCTCACCCTGTTTTAATAGAGATACTGCACTTAGATCTGCGCCATTCCTTTTTCCCCTCTCTCCCCAAAAAGAGACAGCTTTGACTAAAAATTGTACTACTACAATAAATGTATCATTTAAATATAAGCAATATATGTGGGAGTCAGAGTGGGTGTAAGGGAAATTGAGGAGTCAAAGTCGGAGGTTTGACTTACAGACCCCACAGCCCTGCTAATAACCCAGTAAAAGTAAAGTGAATAAAACACACACACAGGAAAAAGTTTATTCAAATAAAGAATTCCCCACATTATCCCTCATTCACCAATTTATTGTTTTTAAAAAATTCACGGTGTCCTAGTCCGACAATGTCCTCCAAATTGTTACAATTAATGGAGCTTTCTTCATAGGAAAAGCTCCCACTCAGGCCAGACCCAGAATTTCTTATGCACGGTGATGTGAGCAACTCAGTGATGCCACCATGTGTGAGAATATCCGCGTCTGGTGCTGAACAGGAGCAACCTATGGAGGCTCAATAAATTGTAGTACCAATTCAGAAGCTCCAACAGTGGAAAAATTAGAAAAAAAATCTACAGCTCTCAGAATACAGTGATGCAAAACCAATTATGTTTCTATAAAATCATTTTTTAGTGTAAAAGTTGCAAAAAACATAAAAAAAAAAAATCATATTTGAAGATATGATATTTTACCACATTTTTTGTTCAAAGTTTTCTCTTTTTTTCCCACATAAAAACCTAGGGGCTGCCGATGGCTGCATGCATCTTATGGTCCGAAAAATATAGTAAATGTGGTAATGTTTACCACATAACTGTTTGAATTGTACTCATCTGAGGAATAAAGTGGTCCTAACACTTTTACCAAAAATGGTGAATGGCATAAACCTGCACCCCTCCAAAGAAAGGAAAAATCTAAATTGCTGTTTTATTGTTCATACTGCCCTCCAAAAAATTGAAACCTAATAGAAAGCATTCAAAAAGTATTATGTGCCTGAAAATGGTATCCATAAAAACGACAACAAAAAAAAAAAAAAAAAAAAAAAAGAGGGTCAAACGTAAAAAGCCAACATAAATCTGTTATTGCTGTAATCGCACTGACCCAAAGAAAAAAACAGTCTAATCACTTACACCATTTGGTAAATGGGAGAAACAGATATTTATTTGCCTCCCAAAGATCGCAGTGTGGCTTGATTCACATTTATCCTGCTCTTATATTGGGGTTTACTTGGAAGGCTACATTCACATGGAACGTTATTGCACCATTATTGCAGCGTTCCTTACGGATCTGCTGTTGCAGTAAAATGCAGTGACGTTGTCTGTCCCAGCCAAGTCAATGCATTTCACAATTTTGCATTCACACACTGTGCTTTTTACGGATCCTTTCTTGGGCTCAAGAACGGATCCGTAAAAAGAATGACCATGTCAATTTATTTTGCGCTTTTCGGATGCACTATTTAGAATCCTTTCACACACTGCGTATTTGCAGCTTTTTTTACGCGCTGTGCTCATCAGTTTTCGGAGACAAAACCAGGAGTGGAAAATCAGAGGAAAAGTATAATAGAAACAAGTGCTGCACTTCTGGATTTAATCACCCACTGCTAGCTTTGGCTACAAAAACTGATGAGAACGCACGTTAAAAAAAAAACACAGCAAATACGTAGCGTGTGAAGGCAGCTCAACTCACCTCCCTGTGCTTCCATGATGATCTCTAGCGATGTTCTCATGCTGGAGGCTGCAGGACTTGGGGAGGAACTGGCACTGCTCCATGTGACTGAGCAATGTCACTCAGTCACATGCTCAGGGTCCTAGAGGCACCGATCACTGCAGTCTCCTGGATGAGGGAACATTGCTGGAGACCCCTGTAGGGCACAGGGAGGTGAGTAAATAGAGCAGCAGCATTCACACACATCATTTTGGCTGCGTTTTGTGAGGAGCCGTTCTTGGTCCAGTTTCTGCACCAAAATCACATTTTAAAAAATGCAGCCAAAACACTGTGTGAAAGTAGCCTAAATCTCTTTAATACCACTGGAAGATTCCCAATCATGAGGCAGATAGAGACAATTTGGACTCTCTCATGCATGAAAGTGCAGACAATCACCTCCTTTATACACATCTTAAAAAACAGATATTGCTTAAAGGTAACCTGTCACCCTCTTTGGGCATTTTAAACTGTGCCCACCAGCATTAACATTAGGTAATTGGAGCTCCTGTAAACCCTTTATGTGCCCAAACACCCCCCTCATGCCTGAGAAATCAACTTTTATTCTCTACCTCACTGCATCCTAAAAGGTCTGGGAGGTATGCTCCATTGAAGATAGTGCCAAAGTCCTGTGAGATTTGTGAAGTATCACGAGACTTCGGCACTATCTTCAATGGAGCATTGTTACCTGCTCCACTGCGCAGGTGTGAGTGCGCCTGTCACTCAGCGGCTGTCCACAGGAGGGGCAGCAATTTTGAAAATGCAAGGCGGGGTTTTGCAGGCAGGGGGCAGCGAGGACCTTATACACCGGGACCAGAGAGCATACCTCCTGGACCTTTTAGGATGCAGAGAATAAAAGTTCATTTCTCAGGTATGAGGGGGACATCTGGACACATAGAGGGGTTACAAGAATATCATTTTCATTATGGTAATGCAGGTGGGCACAGTTTAAAATGCCCAAAGTAGGTGACAGGTTTCCTTTAACCCCTTCATGACCCAGCCTATTTTGACCCTAAAGACCTTGGCATTTTTGTCAATTCTGAGCAGTGTCCATTTATGAGGCAATAACTCTGGAACGATTCAACGGATCCTAACGATTCTGAGACTGTTTCTTCGTGACATATTGGGCTTCATGTTAATATTAAATTTGGTTGATAATTTTTGCGTTTATTTGTGAAAAAATCAAAAATTTGGCATAAATTTTGAAAATTTCACAATTTTCAAATTTTGAATTTTTATTCTGCTAAACCAGAGAGTTATGTGGCACAAAATAGTTAATAAATAA
Source organism: Allobates femoralis (assembly GCA_033576535.1). Lineage (NCBI taxonomy): Eukaryota > Metazoa > Chordata > Amphibia > Anura > Aromobatidae > Allobates > Allobates femoralis. The sequence continues at coordinate 357,132,711 of JARQOC010000001.1, forward strand.
CATTTCCCACATGTCTACTTTACATCAGCACAATTTTGGAAAAAAAAAAATTTGGGGGGGGGTAGGAAGTTATAAGGGTTCAAAGTTCATCAGCAATTTCTCATTTTTCCAGCAAAATTTACAAAACATTTTTTAGTGACCACATCACATTTGAAGTCCCTTTGAGGGGTGTACATGACAGAAAACGCCAAAAAGTGACACCATTCCAAAAACTGCACCCCTCAAGCTACTCAAAACTACATTCAAGAAAATTATTAACCCTTCAGGTGCTTCACAGGAACTAAAGCAATGTGGAAGGAAAAAATGGACATTTTAATTTTTCTAACAAAAAATGTTCTTTTAGCCTCAATTCTTTCATTTTCATTAAAATGGATCTTAAAAATTGTTGGGCAATTTCTCCTGAGTACACCGATACCTCATATGTGGTCATAAACCACTGTTTTGGCGCATGGCAGGGCTCAGAAGGGAAGGAGCGACATTTGACTTTTGGAGCCAATTTTCCATTCAAAAAGTGAAATGGCGCTCCTTCACTTCTGAGCCCTGCCGTATCGGTGTACTCAGGAGAAATTGGCCAACAGATTTTAGGATCCATTTTATCCTGTTGCTCATGTGAAAATGAAAAAATTTAGGCTAAAAGAAAATTTTTGTGAGAACAAAAAAAAATTACATTTTCATTTTTACAGATGAATTTGTCAAACATCTGGTCGTTCTAAATGCTCATGACCCATCTACATAAGTTCCCTGGGCGGAGGTCTAGTTTCCAAAATGGGGTCACTTGTGGGGGAGCTCCAATGTTTACGCACACAGGGGCTCTACAAATGCGACATGGTGTCCGCTAAGAATTTGAGCTGATTTTACATTCAGATTGTTAGCGGAGAGCCTGTGTGCCTAAACATTAAAGCACTAGTGACCCCATTTTGGAAACTAGACTTCCCCAAGGAACCTATCTAGATGCATAGTGAGCACTTTGATCCCCAAAAATGAAAAATGAAACTTTGTGGAAAAAAAAGTAATTTTTCATTTTTTCATTTAGTACACTAAAACTGCTCTGCTCAGTGTAATTTCACTTTAGCAGTATATCTACACAGAAATTGCATCCGGAGTAACAAATCCGGGCCTGTCCGTTCTTGTCTGTGTAGTCCTGCAAAAAACAGAAAAAACAGGATTCCCACGACAGGAACAAAACGTGATATGAAGGGGGCCTTATACATTTATAAAATCATATGTGCTCGTCGGCTCTCACTTACACCTCATGGGACAGAGAATTTTCAGCCTGGCAGCTTCATGCTGATGCAGAGATCAGGTGGTGTGTCGGGGAATGGACCCTGGGAACTGCAGGATCATACTACATTCCAGCCTCCTCAAAGTTCTGTATAGGCACGGGAGGGGGCCCCGCCCACATGCTCACACTATAATCCTTCCCTGATATACCATACTATGTGACAGGGGGGTCCAGGCTTGAAATAGCAATGATGTCACCAAGCAGATACAAATACATGCTGTGGTCCTCTGCTGTATGATGATGCATAATGTGTACTGTTATTGTGAGGCTAGAAGCAGGAGGTAATCATTACATTGATCGATTCAGATTTGTATGGTCTTCCCTCCCCCATAGGAACATGGTAGCTTCCTATCCCTCCAACTTTCAATGGATCCTCATCACTCCTCACTGAAATGTAGGCTGATCCTGCAACCTCCAGGGTCCACGACCCCAACACACCTCCTGTTCTCTGCTGCTGCAGGACGCCCTAAGGCTGAAAATTTTATGTCCCTTGAGGGAGGGAAAAGATCAAAACTGCAGATATGATTTTATTGATTTATAAGCGATCGATAGATCCTAGAACTGTAGTGTACACCTCTGCTTCATCAAGTAGGAGGGCAGGAACTGTACTAAACAGTTCTCTCTCCCCAGAGCTCCCCTTTAAGAGGCAAGTTCGAATGCTTTTAGTTCACACACACATTATTATATGTGTGTGTGTGAACTAAAAGCATTGGAACTCGCCTCTTAAAGGGGAACTCTGGGGAGAGAGAACTTTTTAGTACAGTTTCTGCCCTCCTACATGATGAAGCAGAGCTGTACACTACAGTTCTAGTATATAAAAACACACACACATATATATTATATATATATAGCGGTTGGACAAAATAATGGAAGCACCTGGGAAAATCAACAAAAGTTAATTTAATATGGTGTAGGTCCACCTTTTGCAGCGATTACAGCCTCAATTCTCCGAGGTATGGATTAATAAAAGGTGATATCATTGGCCCGGTGGATCTCCACAAAATAGCACCCCAGATCATCACAGACCCTCCGCCATGTTTTACGGTTGGGAGAAGGCAGTCTGGACAGAATGCTTCTTTCAGAGGTCTCCAAACGTACACTCGGTCGGAGGTCGGAAAATAGGGTAAACGATGATTCTTCTGAGAATATCACGTTTTCACTGCTTGAGGGACCAATTCTGGAGTTTCTACACCACTCTAAACGCTTGGAAACATTTGTCATTGAGAGCAGCGGTTTTCTAATTGCAGCTCTTCCGTGGAATCCAGATTTGTGCAGCTCCCGACGAACAGTTTTTGTGAAAACTGGGTTCTGTAGGTGTCATTGAGCTCAGCAGTGATTTTCAGAGCCGTGGTCTTGCGATCCTCTCTCACAATTCGCTTTAGAGTCTGACGGTCTCTCTCAGTCAACTTCGACTTTCGGCCGGACCTGTCTTTGATGCGGACGTTTTTCCTTCTCTTTCAAACGCAGTCATTACTTTGGAGACAGTACCTCTTGACATGCCAAGCATTCAGGCACTTTCTGTTACACTAGCGCCTGCCATACGAGCATCAACAATTTGGCCTTTTTGAAAATCCGAAAGGTCTGCCATTGGTATCAGTTCCTCATCAATGTTCTTAAAATTCGGCAAAACAAACAGTTAATTTACATACACATATCACTTAACACAAATAATCAACTACAAAACATTAACATATGTCACGGTTTGCATGTTTATAACATGTTCGAAGATTATGATGTCAAAACTTTAGGTGTTTCCATTATTTTGTCCAACCCCTGTATAAATGCATAGATGTAGAGAGAAAATGTGGAAAAGAGGAGGCGTTCACAATGTAAGGTGTTTTTCTTCCAACTGATTTTTATTACCCAATATGCACTTTAATCCATGTTACTAAAACCTATAGTAATACAAACTGAAGTTATATAACATTAGGTGACAAACATCACTTTTTTTGCCGTCTAGTGGTTTATATTCGTGCATGGGACTAATGCAACTGCAATTGGAGACATAAAAAGATGTGTAATGGCAATGCTAACAGGGTGGTCCCAGAACTCAGGGAAGGAAAGTCCATTACAAATTTCATACATTATCCTGAAGTTAATTACTCCTGGAGAAGCATGTTAAAATATGCAGATATCTCATAAGCCCCAAGACAAGCTCCTAAAAATCAGCCGTAACGAAAAAGACATTCAGCGAAACTACCTAACAAAGCAAGGAGTATGGCCAAAACATTTACAGAAAATCAGTGCTGAAACGAGATGCAATGATCACCCCCTGGGGCAAATGAAAGACTGCTCCAGCCAACCTTCTATAGAAGCCAAGACCTCTTGACATCTTGGCACAACCACTAAACATAAAATACTTTCAGATGGTTAAGCCATTTACACTTGCATGGAATGTCAAAGCGTTGAGTTTGTAACCAGCTGTGAAGTATCAGTCATAATGGCTATACAATGGACAGCAAAAAAAATAGATATTGAAAATTTCCCTCATTTTACAACCAGAAGCAGGGTTTAGCACAATGTAATGCAGGCATATAGTTTCCATCAAGAAACCCTAAACAAGGGAGATCATTTACACCATGTGAGGATTCATTTAAGGAAAAATAAAAAAATAAAAAATACATTTTTTCATACTGCTGAAATGTAAGAGATGTGATGTAACAAATGTGATTTGGCGCTGGAATAAACACACATGAAGAACGCCAGAACGGCTAAAATCTGGGAACTCAATTACAATTTTTTACCATGATATAATTCATCCTTCCTGTTATTTTCCCTGTTCCCCTCCAAAATCTGGGAGGTCACATACTGTGACGTGTCTACAGAGATCATTTGTATTGTACTTATTTAGATAACCTTCATGTCCTAGAAACAGTCAAAGCAGACTTATACATATATATGTCAATAACCAGAACCTTACACCGCCAGAACTGTACAGTCATTACAAGAGGAGAATCAAAGTACATTTTCCACAAAAAAAGTATGTTTATATAGATATAAATATTATTTTTATTTAAATGTTATGAAAACTATAAAATTATATATAATAGACTTCAGCATGTCTGCGGCTACAGGACATCACTAGTCTCTCACACTGCTCTGGTGTGATTTTGGTCCACTCTTCTTCTAGTCTCTTCCACAGTTCTGTGACTGTTGTGGGTTTCTTGGCCATAACTTTGTCACCAAGGATTTTCTAGAGGTTTTCTATTGATTTAGATCAGGACACTGGGCTGTGGCCATTTCATTGTTTCAATGTTTTCTGTTTCAAGGAACTGCTTTACCCGTATTGCTATGTGATGAGGGACATTGTTCTGCATGAAAATTATGACAGAGGCTGGTTTCACCATACCGTTTTTCGGTATCCATCTGAATCTGGATACACCCACACCCATTTTCGTCCCCACTGACTTTCAATGGGTCAGCAGGAACTTGCAGGTGTATCCAGTTCTTTATGGTTCCCCCTGATCTGCGTGATCATGGTTTTTTGCACTGAGAACAAAAATGCAATCTGTAGAAATTTTGGGCTCCGTGAGAAAACAGCGAACACCAGGACCCAGGGCAATGTGTGGTAAGTTACAACGGTGCTCTATGGAACCCGGATCTGGCGGGCGATAAAGGCTGCGTTCACACATTGCACATTTTTTAGCGCTTTTTTGCGCACGCTTTTCAAAAATACGCAATGTGCCTTTTGTCTGCCGGCAAAGTGAATGTGAAATTCACTTTGCCGTGCAGACAGTGCATAAAAATACACAGCGCTTTTCTGGGAAAATGCGCCTGCGTAAAAAGAATTGACATGTCAATACTTTATGCAGCATCGTCCGCGCTTTTTCCCATAGGAGTGGCGCTGCTACATCTGATGTCACATGACTGCGAGCGGTCAATCAGCGCCTGTAACGTCACTCTGACATCATGAAAGGCCCTGGCAGGACGATACATCGCCTTGCCTCTGTACCGAAAACTGCGAAAAGGTGTTGGAAAGGGTAAGTATTCATTCTTTATTATATTTAATACATTTAAATTTGACTTCGCAGTGTATATTAATACACTGTGAAATCAAATGGGTGCGGTCACAGATGTCACACAAGGGAGGAGGAACTAGGATTCTTCCTCCCCTCTGTGACATCACTCCTTCCCCCGGACTGTAATAAAGTATGCTGTGTAAACAGCACTGCTTCTTTTTTTGCGCATGTAAAAAATGCTGGTAGAAGCGCCCGCACAAAAAAAGCATGATGTGTGAACGTAGCCTTAAACCGATTCAGTTTTGGCGGATGATTTAAACTGATCAGCTGATGATGTCACGTGACACATCAGGTGATCGCTACCAGCCAATCACATCTTTAAGGTCCTTGCAGCGATCGGATGTCTTCCCCTCGGGGCCTGGGACAGATGACAGAGAGGCAAGTATTTTAATTTTTTTTATTTTTAATACCTTTTGTTAACTTTTATTTCGTTTTCGCAGTGTATGTAGATTCTTCCTGCCCCCATGTGACATCACTTCCCCAGGGCCCACGATTATAGGCATTGTCTGAACGACAATGCGTATTCCAGCTCCTTATAATGGGGCCTATGGGAGAAAGCGCACGCATATTTGCGCAAAGAATTAACATGTTGATTATTTTTACACGTGCGCTTTCTCCCACAAAAGCGCAGTGGAAGAAAGCGCAGCGTCTGAATGGCAAAAGTGAATTTCCATCCATTTTGCAGGCAAACGCAGACGCTGATGCGCTTTTGTGGAAAAGGCACGCATAAAAAGAAACAAAAATTACGCTGTGTGTGAACATCGCCTCACTATCCCCTGTGTGTGCACTTTCTCCCCAGGAAGTGCATTCTACTCTGGAACGCATATAGGAGGAACAGTTTCTTCTCTATGCATTCCACAGTTGAACGCAAATTGGAGGAAATGGAGAAGAATGTGACACTGAGGTGAAGGTTGGGTTGGGCTTGCAGACTTGCGTGCACCCTGTTTGGACACACGCCCTGCTACCGCGCATGACATGGTGTAAAAACATGGTGGGTGCATGTGTTCTAATGCCACATTTGTTCACCCTGTCATGCACAGTAGAAATGGAAGGCAGAGAGGAACTGTTCCTCTATGCATTCAATAGTGGAACGCATGCCACCCGGGGAGAGACTGCACACAGAGGGGATAGAGAAAGTGTGCACAATGAGGAGGACAGAGAGCACACTGAGAGCACACTGGGGTTCCCAGACAGGGACATTGAAAGGGAGGGGTGAGACAGAGCGCACAGGGTGCAGACACCAGCTCCACTTGGCGCCACCACATAGCTAATTTGCATGCACCTGCACATTAGCCATGTGGACTGATAACGTGACTCAACTGTCCCCGACTCCGGCCCTGTGCATGTGCACTCACTCATGCACATGATATGCAGACAACATGACCCTGAGATTATGTAAGATATATACATATGCATCCAACCACCTTTTCAAACCCAGTTTACTTGCAGATACAGTAGTAATTCACTGTGTAGCCTGCTTGCTGGAGCAGAGTGCAGTAATACTCCCAGGCAAAACAAAAATTTTGCAGCAGCAAGATGTTGTGTTGACATACTTCTCAAGAAAGAAGTTAAAGGGGTGGTCTGACATACAAAGAAATTTACATACTATATCCCTAACCATTTAAAGGGAATCCGTCACCAGGTTTTTGCCGCCTAACTTGAGAGTAGCATAATGTAGGGCCAAAACAAAAAAAACAGCAAGCAAAAACGCAGGTTTTCTCCTGCCAAGAAATCTGAACTTCTTAAGACACCCCTAAAGGTTTTGCTGCAGTAAAACCTTATGTGAATGAACATGTAATGTAATATCAGCTTGTACATACAAAAATTTTGCCAAAGCAGGGGGCAAACATTTTTTTGAGCAGGTAATAATGAAAGGTCTGCCAATCTAAAATATGCGTACCCTATTGAAAATTGTATACCTTATGCTGCTTTCACATCAGCGGTTTTCGCTGATCGCGGCAGTCGCGGTGAAAAAAATGCAACTGCCGCGATTACCGCATAACGGCCGTACTTGCTGTTCACTTGTGGCAAGCCCCATACAATGTCTATGGGGCTTGCGGCAGGTGCGGTTTCGGCACTTGCGGCGGGTGCGGCCGCCAAAAAAACGCGGCTGACCGCAGTTTTTCCCGCGGCCGCACGTGCCGCAAGTGTCGAAACCACACTTGCCGCACACTTACCGCAAGCCCCAAAGACAGTGTATGGGGCTTGCCGCAAGTGAACCACAAGTGCGGCCGTTATGCGGTAATCTCGGCAGTTGCGGGTTTTTTACCGCAACTGCCGCGATCAGCAAAAACCGCTGATGTGAAAGGGGCCTTGGGTGCATGATTTGCTGTGAGTGCAGAATTCACTTTGGGTTGCATGCCGCCTACGCATCCCCTCTCTTCTACTAAGCTTCAATCATTTATTAAAAAAGTTCGGCAGGCAGCTCAAGAAAAAAAACTAACACAAGTAGAATGATAAGTTGTTTTCACTAGTAACCAATCAGATCACTTCTTTCATTACCAACCTTGCTCAAAAAAGTGGAATGTTTGCAATAGAAATGATTGAGCCATTTCATTTAAAGGGAACCAACCACCTAAAAATAGCTATCTAACCTATAAATATCTGTCCTTGGAGCCTAAAATCACTATTCTAACCATCCCTGACTGACTAAATCTCGCTAACTACATGCACAATAAATCACTTTTTATACTTACCAAATCCTTGTCTGATGGGCGTTCCTCCAGGGTCTTTGTCAGATAGGTAGGGTCTTCAGGCCGCGCTCGCTGCTGTCTTATCTCCTTTCCAGGGCGGCATCTTCTTCCAGGATTCAAATTACCCTCCCATCGCGTCCTCGCAATGAGCGGGTCATGTGCTACAGGCCCCGCGTCACTTCTGCCCGCCGCGTCGCTGGGTCTATGATGTGCCCAGGCCGGCTTCAGCATGCCATCTGCGCGTGCTCTGAAGCTGGCCTGGGTGTACCAGTGACGCGGGGGCCTGCAGCACGTGACCCGCCCATTGCGAGAACGCGATGGGCGGGTAATTTGAATCCTCCTGGAAGAAGATGTCGCCCTGGAAAGAAGATAGACAGCAGCGAGGCGGGTGCGAGCGCGGCCTGAAGACCCTGCCTATCTGACAAAGACCCTGGAGGAACGCCCATCAGACAAGGATTTGGTAAGTATAAAAAGTGATTTATTGTGCATGTAGTTAGCGAGATTTAGTCAGTCAGGGATGGTTAGAATAGTAATTTTAGGCTCCAGGGACAGATATTTATAGGTTACATAGCTATTTTTAGGTGGTTGGTTCCCTTTAAGGCCCCGTCTCACACTTCAATGGTCGAACGATGCGATCAACGATTTGACTTGACCTAGATCGCTTGAACGACGTTCCATGATCGCTAGTGAAATGTCGCACATATATTGTTAACGACGCAGCAACGATTCAGCGACAAGCAAACAATACTTGCGGTCGTTAGATCGTCTATGTCCTTCACTTCTCAATAGGCGAGGTCATTAACAACATCGTTATCGAGGTGTCACACACACCCATGCTGCAGGTTGAACAAACGCTCATAGTTAGGTTTTAGGTTCGGTTCACAAACCTCCCATCAACGATCTGCCTGATCATTGTTGATCAGATGTACATGTCACACTGAACGACGTCGTTGGAACAACTGAAAACCCGTGATGTTTCAACGACATCGTTAACAATATCATAGTGTGTGACGGGGCCTTTAGTCTGTTTTTTTATGCACAAAGGTCAATGTGTGCCAAAACACACAGCAAATCAAAGCTACGCGAACCTTTCTATAAGGGTATGTGCGCACATTGAGGATTTGATTGCAGAAATTTATGCACCAAATCAGCAACTCCTGGCAGGATAAAAAATACACAATGCATTTTTAACATGTTTTATGCATGTGTTTTTCATGAATTTGGAGTGGAAAAATGCTGCCAGAATTGACATGCTGCAGAATTATTTCTGTACTATATCTGCAAAAAAAAAAAAAAACAACATGTGCACAACACTTCAGGATTCTCATGGACTTTACTGTATTAAGGATTTTTTTTGTGACAAAACTGTACTAAAATGTATAAAAAAAAAACATGCAGTGGGCATAGTGCCTAAGGTTGTGTTCAAACAGGGCATTTTTGTTGAAGCAAAAACGCAGCAAAACCTAAAGTAAAACCTGACCTGGGGTCAGTAAAATCGTTTTTCAACATCAAGTCAATGGCTTTAAAGGGAACCAACCACCCCAAATGACCCCCCCGGACTATTAATATGGTTCCCTAAACCCAGCACATACATTTGCTGCAAGCTTTTTTGCTAAAAAAAACCTGTTTTTTATAAGTGAAAATATAGCTTTAGAAAGTTTATAACATTAGGACGAGTGGGCGTAACTTAGCCTGTTATCCGGCCGAGTTGTAGCTGCCAGTCATCCTCCTCTCTCCCATCGCAGCAGTGAAGTCCAGCCCTTTCTTCTCGTCACAGCCTGGTGCACGGGATCTCATGCCCGTGCACACGTCATCAGCTAGAGCCGGGTCGCGAGCACACGCTCTGACTTCCACAGCTGAGCGCAGGAAGTCAGAGCGTGTGCTCGCGACCCGGCTCTAGCTGATGACGTGTGCACGGGCATGAGATCCCGTGCACCAGCCTGGGACGTTAAAAAAAGGGCTGGCCTTTACTGCAGCGACGAGGACAGGAAGATGACTGGCAGCAGAATCTCGGCTTTAGAACCAGCTAAGTTACGCCCACTCGTCCTAATGTTATAAACGTTCTAAAGCTATATCTTAACTTATAAAAAACAGTTTTTTTAGCAAAAAAGCTTGCAGCAAATGTATGTGCTGGGTGTAGGGAACCATATTAATAGTCCGGGGGGGGGGGGTCATTTGGGGTGGTTGGTTCCCTTTAAGGGCTGAAAAATCTGCTTCAATTGACATGCTGCATATTTTTCTGCAGCAAAATCCACACCTTCTGCGGAGGAAAAAAAAAAAACACAGTGTGGACACAACACTTCAGAATTCCTATAGACTTTGCTGGCTTGCGGATTTCTGACACATCAACACCATTTCTGAATTAAAATTAGCAACAAAAACATTGCCAAATGGGCAGAGCGCCTAAGGCTGCGTTTTTGGGCAGCATCAATGACAACAGTCGCTCCAAACACTGAGCGAGACCTGGTCTTCATAGGAACTGCCAGAGCTATCCCAAGCTCTGCACACACATGGATTCCCCACCATGTGCTTCTGGCAACATAGCTGCTGCAAAACCACAAGTAAGGGTGCGTGCACACGATCAGTGTACGCAGCGTTTTGGACGCAGCGCCTTGTCGCTGCGTCCAAAACGCTGCGTAGTACAGTACAAGCATAGTGGATGGGATTTCAAGAAATCCCATCCTCACTATGTGTAACCCGCCCGCAGCGTCTTTGGAGCTGCAGTGCTGGTTGCCGGGAGTCCACTCCTCCGCAGCATGAAATGAACATGCTGCAGAGCCGGAAGCGGCTCCCTTCGGGTGACTGTAGGGAGAAGCCGCCCTGCACCCGCTGCACATAGTGAGTACAGGGCGGCTGCAGTCTCCCTGCGGCCACCCGCAGCTTCAATGGGGTCCGGAGGAGCTGCGTTCAACACGCAGCTCCTCCAGACCGTGTGCACGCACTCTTAAAGGAAACATTTCTTAGGTGCCTTTCACACACTGCTTTTTTTGCTGCGTATTTTTACGCACAAGCTCAAAAAAAGCCCGGACTGGAACAAATAAAACCGGGAATGGCACACTCAGAGGAAAGGTCCAAGGCTGGCTTCACACTGCAGTTTTTCACTGATCAGTGTCCATCAGTGTTTGGGTGCCAAAACCAGGAGTGTCTCAAACTCAGAACAGGTGTCAATCTTTCAATTATACTTTTTCTCTGTAAGTTCATTTCCTGGTTCCTCTCCTGGTTTTGGCACACAAACACTGATGGTCACTGATCAGTGAAAAACTGCAGTGTGAAGCCAGCCTAAGGCTGCGTTCACACATTTGCGTATTTTGCTGCGCTTTTTGCCGCGTTTTTCGGCCGCGCAAAAAAGCGCAACAAAATACGCAGGGGCTTTCACACACTGCGCTTTCTTTACTCCAGAAAGCGCAGTGATGTCAGAGAGGGGAGGAAGAATCCTGCTTCCTCCTCCCCTCTGTGACAGTCCCATTAGATTTCACAGTGTATTAATATACACTGTGAAATCTAAATTAAACAGAGGCAAATGTATGTAAAATAAAAAAGAATGAATACTTCACCTGTCCGGTGCCTTCTCCCGCTGTCTGGTGCCTTCTGCCGCTCTCCGGTCTCCGGTTCCAAGTGAGCGGTGTACTGAGAAGACCTGTGGTGACGTCAGAGGGGGGGGCGTTCCCGGGGCGTTCCCAGCGCTGATTGGCTGTTCGCGGTCATGTGATATGTATCACATGACCGCGAGTGCCCGGGAACGCCCCTCTGACATCACCACAGGTCCTGTCAGTACACCTCTCACTTAGAACCGGAGACCAGACAGCGGGAGAAGGCGTCGGACAGGTGAAGTATTCATTCTTTTTTATTTTACATACATTTGCCTCTGTTTAATTTAGATTTCACAGTGTATATTAATACACTGTGAAATCTAATGGGCGGCCACAGCTGTCACAGAGGGGAGGAGGAAGCAGGATTCTTCCTCCCCTCTGGGAGAAAACGCAGGAGCAGCTGCGTAAACAATTGACATATCAATTGTTTACGGAGCTGCGCTTTCTCCCGGAAAACGCAGTGCGTATTTTTGCGCAATGTCTGCACTGCAAAGTGAATTTCACATTCACTTTGCTGGCAGACAAAAGGCACATTGCGTATTTTCAAAAGCGCGCGTAAAAAAGCGCAGCAAAATACGCAATGTGTGAATGTAGCCTTAAGGTACCGTCACACAGGGACATATCGCCGGCGATATTGCCGGGGATCGCGGGAGCGCGCATCCCTGACAACATCGCCGGTGAGATGTCACACTGAGCAACTTACCAGCGATGTCGCCGGCTAGTTGCCGCGGCTATCGCTCGCTGAGTTGCCCGGCAACCCAGCGAGCGATAACCCTCAATGTAGTAGATAGGCGGAATCGCCCGTAACATTGCGGATTGCCGCGTTACACAGGGCGATCAGGCAGAATCGCCTGAGCAACATCGCCAGGTTTCCCAACATTGTTGGGAAACCTGGCGATGTGACTCAGGCGATTCATCGCCTGATTATCGCCCTGTCACACACGGCAATTCGCCGGCGATGTCGCCGCAACCTGGCCACGCCCCTCAGTTGCCGGCAACATCGCCGGCGATATCTCCCCGTGTGACGGTACCTTAAGGGTAGAGACACACTTCAGATCCTGATCAGTTTTCCCTGATCACTGTTCATCAGTTTGTGTGCCAAAACCAGGAGTGAACCTTGCAGAGAAAAAGTATAATTGAAAGATTGACACCTGTGGTGGGTTTTGGAGTCACTCCTGGTTTTGGCACACAAACTGATGAACACTCATCAGGAAAACTGATCAGGAACTGAAGTGTGTCCCTACCCTAATAGAAACAAGTGCTACACTGATGGTGGGTTTACACGCCGCGATATCGGCGTCCAACTCCGACCCAACTCCGACAAAAAGTCACGTGGGTCGCGAGTTGGAGCCGATATCGGGTGCGCGTTGTATTGTTTTAGCATCCAACGCGATGCTGGAACGATGCCAAAACGATATCGGAGTTGAATAGCAAAGCTATTCAACTCGCCGATATCGCAAGGCCGTTGTACCAGCCCAACGTGTGACAGCCCAACTCCGATGTCTACGCTCACGTCACCCATTCACTCCCATGTTAACTGGTCGTTCCTGGGTTGGTGGGCGTAGACATCGGAGGGACGTTGCATCCCGATATCGCAGCGTGTAAACTGGCGATGCGATGCAGGGAGAAACGTGCACTAAATGCGCGCTCCCGCGTCGTTGCCTCCGATATCGCCGCGATATCGGGACGTGTAACCCCACCATTATATGTTTAATCACCCACTCCTGGTTTGTGATGAGCTTGTGCTTAAAAATACACAGCAAAAAAAGCAGTGTGTGAAGGCTGGTTTCACATTGAACCTGATCAGGGACAGAACAGCAATCAGGTTTGTGTGCCAAAACCAGGAGAGGAACTTGCAGAGAAAAACTACCGTATATACTCGCGTATAAGCCGAGTTTTTCAGCCAATGGGAACACAGTAGCCCACACCAATCCTCTCAAACGGGGAGCGGACTACAGAACGCTTGAGGCACGCCTATGGGAAATCATAGGCAACGCTTTCCATCCTTATCGCCCTATCACATGCCACAACACAGAAATCTTGCCTTAATGATTGCGGCTGATTACTGAGCACTGTTCAGGAATCAGGCGACGGTCGAGGGGCGATTTATTGCCGCAAAATAGCCCAATCACACGCCGCAACCGTGAGGCAATTTCACGCCGATTGCTCCAGGGCAACATATCGCCTTTACGATTTTCAGGCGATATTGCGGAATGTGACGGTACCTTGACACACACACATATCTGTGCGGACATTGGTTGCAACTCACTGGTTACAGTGAGATCATGGACACATTCTTCCATTTTGTTGCAGTGTACAAATTGTAGATTCTTATCCTAAAAAGTAGTTCAGTATGGCGTCAGATAGTGATATACCTAAACTCTGCAGCTCATTAACCAAACATCTGTGTCTGATACTTAAACATGAGAACAAATTATGCAAGCAAATAGTAATGTTGGCTTTAGGAGGGAAAGCATATGTCGCCATGTTAACCCACTAACTGCCTTCCATAAGCAGTAGGGTGGCTTCCTGGAACAAAATGTAAACAAAGAACCGCTCTCCTTTCCTACATATAAACATAATAAAGGGCAAACACATAAGGAAGGATGTGATCACTGCATACAAGACAACAAAGGATGTGCAAGAGATGAGTTAAGGAAGGACCCAATCTCAAGTGCTGCAAAGGGTAGACCGAATCTGACTTCCTCACATACAGAACATAGATAGAATTGAATAACTTTGTGACAGATGCTTCATTTTTATCAGTGATAACTCAAGCTATTCTTCCTGTGAGTTACATTTGTGCCAAACATGAGCCATGCTGTGCACGTCGGTAGTATGTTAGATGACCAGCATGCAGACACTGCACTCAGACAGCAGATGTCAGGCTATTTAGCCCTGCTCCCCACCCACTAAAGCTCAACTGGCTGCTGTTTACAGTCCGGATACAGGCAAAGCTCAGGGGAGCAGCACACAGGGCTATGGAAGATGAAGATGGATGACAGAGATGGAGAGAAGAGATGTGGGGGAGGGACGGGAAGTGACAATTCTCCCACAGCTGGCTGTGCTGTGCAGCAGTCAGGCCAGATACCAATATGACTTCAGTTACTCTCAACCACATCATTTCAAATCACTTCAGCTTCAAGGCAATCCTACCTGCACTTACAGACTCACACTCACCTCTGCCCTTTCTGAAAAACACATATGGTAAATATAATTATTATTATATATTATATAGCACCAACATATTCTGCAGCGCTTTACAATTCAATAAACAAAACTTCAAGGAGACCAAAACGGCAGCTTATAGGAAAGATCCAGTCACAGTGATCTTCAGCTATGGCATGTCAGAGGATCACACCAGTAAATCTCTCAAACCACTGCTATACCACCCCAAGATTTCTCTCAAGCTAGTAATAACATGTTTGGACCCTATGCTTAAGGTGCATTAACGCCACTCCTCTGCGAGCAACCACAGGCTATGGTCCAGGCCTCTGCACTATGACAGTGGACAATAGCTATGCAATTTTTCTGACCTCCCGGATTCCTCCGTGCAGTGTTTGATTTGCCAGACTGGTGTGACATTGCACCATCTGGCAAATGAGAAGCCAAGCATGGGATTAAGTAGATCAGGAAACATAACCTGCTCCTGTCCAAGGCCAGAATGCAGTGATCTGGAGTTGCCAGGTGATCCACTCATCTCTACCATTGATCAGTAAATATTTTACAAATCGCATTCATTTAAACCACAACCAGTAGCGCCATCTTCTGATTAGCCGGAAGTCATAAGTTAAATTATAAGGGCTCAATTCAAGTCTATGAGAGCCAGGATGAGGCCAGAACAAGGGTTTCATAGAGATGCATTGAGTTGTGACCTCCAGCTCGCTCCAGGGAACACTAGAGCTGCTGGGAGGTCATAAATAGAAGTAGACCAACAGCAAAAATAGTGATAGAAGATGAAGACATCCATCAGAGGGGGAGTATATGACCAGGGGCAGTGTACCGAGATTTAAAACACCACTTCAGCGCTGAATTTGAAAGAGAAAGAAAAAAAAAAAAAAAAAACTGCAGTGATGTTTTAATAACCACATTGAATGATCAGTAATACATTATTGCCCTGCCTTTGTTCTTGGCAGCACAACTCCTGTCAACACAAGACAACATGCTGCAGAGACGATGATCGAGCGGCCTTGCACAATATAAGTGAACTGAGTGACCCCGGACACATCTAGTTTAGAATGTGGCCGGAAATATGCATATTGGATACTTATGGTCAATTGACCGCCCACACCTAGCTCCGAAAAATCCTGACAGTGTATGTACACAGTGCTAGCTGTGAGGATTCACAAGTCTGCAGACACAGGGTGACTACATATTTGTGCCCCAGACCTAGACAACCCCTTTAATTATATAGAAAAGCAAATGTTTCTTGCTGTAAAGTTGGCCTCCTTTTGGTGAAGACCAATGAGCTATCGAAGGACACCAGAAACAAAATTGTAGCCCTGCAAGAGGCTGGAAAGACTGAATCTGCAATAGGCAAGCAGCTTGGTGTGAAAAAAATCAACTGTGGGAGCAATAATTAGAAAATGGAAGACACACAAGACCATTGATAATCTCCCTCCATCTGGGGCTCCACGCACGATCTCAGCCTGTGGGGTCAAAATGATCTCAATAAGAGTGAGCAAAAATCGCAGAGCCATGTGGGGGAACCTTAATGAATGACCTGCAGAGATCTGGGACCACCAGCAACATACTACACTGCCAGAAACGCAGATCCTGAAGTACCAGACGTGTCCCCCTGCTAAGCCATTACTTGTCTGGACCCATCTGAAGTTTGCTAGAGAGCATTTGGATGATCCAGAAGAGCATTGAAGGAATGTCATATGGTCAGATGAAACCAAAGTAGAAATGATTGGTAGAAACACAACTCGTCATATTTGGAGGAGAAAGAATACCGACTTGCATCCAAAGAACACCATACCTACTGTGAAGCATGGGGGTAGCAATGTCACGCTCTGGGGCTGTTTCTCTGCCAAGGGACCAGGACGACTAATCTGTGTACATGAAAGAATGAATGGGGCCATATATCGTGAGATTTTCAATGCAAACCTCCTTCCATCAGCAAGGACATTGAAGATAAAACGTGGCAGGGTCTTTCAGCATGACAATGATCTCAAGTACACCACCAGGGAAACCAAGGAGTGACTTCATAAGAAAGCATTTCAAAGTATTGGAGTGGCCTAGCCAGTCTCAAGATCTCAAACCCTATAGAGGGTTGGAGGGAGTTGAAAGTCCATGTTGCCCAGCAACAGCCCCAAAACATTACTGCTCTAGAGTAGATCTGCATGGAGGAATGGGCCAACATACCAGCAACAGTGTGTGCCAACCTTGTGAAGACTTACAAAACATTTGACCTCTGTCATTGCCAAAAAAGGATATATAACAAAGTATTGAGATGAACTTTTGTTATTGACGAAAAACTTATTTTTCACCAAAATTAAAAAAAAATTAAATTTCTTTCCAAATCAGACATAGGTTTTTCAGGATTTGTTTTCTCATTTTGTCTCTCATAGTTGAGGTCTACCTATGATGTCAATTATAGGCTGACCTCATCTTTTTAAGTGGGAGAACTTACACAATTGGTGGCTGACTAAATACTTTTTTTCCCACTGTATACGTTCAAACGGAAATATGCTAAACGCTTTAGCACACATCAGTGTACACTTCAGTTGCATATACACATATATCCATCTATCTCATCGAAGGCTCCACTCACATCACCTTCACCAAGCCGTTTAATAAAGAAAGGCGTCAGATATCACCCATGTGACGATTATTGCTTACTCTATAAACAGGCACTATAGGTGACAAAACTTATTTTTCTTTGCATTTGAAATGTTATATTTATTATAAAATATCAAATATTTGTTAATACAGTTTCATTAAATAAAATTTAGCTAAAAGTAAGAAACTCTACACAATATCTCGTTTGTAGAAAAAGTGGGTGGGAATCTTCCTATACCCAGCAGCCATCATCCAGTAACCAGGATATGGAAGTTCAGCATCCTGTTTACCCCGTACATCACTCATGAAGACCTGTCAAAGAATACGATCAGTGAAGAGATTTCTTCCTGGTTATGTTCCATTGCCTCAGGCAGTATGCAACCCTGGAGCTGAGGGAATAAACATTTCTCATCATTCCATTCATGAATGGCACAACAGGTTAAAGTCCAAATCCTCCTCACAAATAGAAAACTGAAGAAAAAAATTGCAAGGCATCCATACCACAATCTGATAAAGACTCAGTCAGTTACTGATGAAGCCAAATAGGGTTTCTCGCCCAACATAAGGCACATGATCCACACACTGACATACTGAGTCTAATTGATCCATACATAGAGCAGTTTTAAAAAAAAAAAAAGACCCATATCTCTAGCCCATGTGACTCAGCCAGCCATTAACATCTATGAGGACACAAATGAAACTAAGGCGGCCGTCAGACGTCTCGACATCTTGAACGATATTGTAAGCGATCACGTGCACGCGCGATCGCTAACAATATCGTTCACATCGCTGGTGAGCTGTCACACAGGCAGACTCACCAGCGATGTGGACCAGCGAGATCGCTGGTAACTATGGTAAATGTACTAAGGCCGCGCGCTTAGTAACCCGACGTTTACCATAGATACCATCTCCCAGCATAGGCTCTGCGCTGGGAGATCGTTCATCGTGGTGTCACACACCACGATGAAGCAGATTGAACAAGCGATGATCGCTTGATATGAGCTCCGGCTCTCGTATCTGCGATGTCACGATCAAGCGATTTTACATTGTAAAATCGCTTGATCACACGTAACGATGCACAAACGATATCGCTTAAGCGATCAAAAAGCAGATCGCTTAAACAATATCATTCAAAATATTGCATCGTGTGACGGCCACCTAAGGAAGACACACTTAGTACTCACTCAGAGCTCCATCCAAGTTTCATCAACTTTTAACTGATTCATTGTACTGTAAATCAATGGATTAAAAAGGCAGGAAAAAAAAAAAACTAACTGATACAACTAGAAAACAACTAAGGCTGTCTTCACACTGCGGTCAGGTCAGATCCAGGGCTGTCAGGGGTGAACCTGGCAGCCCTGGACCGGATCTGGACACAGAACCGAAGGGTAAATATACCCTCCAGCCCGGTATGCAGCCAGATGCTGCAGAGCTCAGCTGTCCCCTGCGAAGTGGTGCTGAACCGCTTCACAGGGGACAGTTCCCTGGTGCTGAAGTTCAGCGAAGCTCATACTGAACTTCAGCCACAGGTGTCTGGTTCCCGGATCGGGGCAATCCGGGCCCCATAGACTCCCATGTTAGGAGCACTGGATTGCCCCGGATCCGGGAGAATCCAATTTGGGGAGATTTTTCTCCCTGGAAACACAAATACAGCATGCTCCGATTTTGGATCCGGGAGAAAAATCCGATTCCTCCCGGACACATGGAAACCGGATGGCAGAGAGTTGCCATCCGGCTCCATAGGGTTGCATGGGGTGAAAATCGGGTCCGGGGCTATCTGGTTTACACCGGACAGCCTCGGATCGGACCTGACCGCAGTGTGAAGCCAGCCTAAGATGACACCTGACAGGGGTTGCGGAATTGGTCCATTTCTCTTGGATAGTAAGTCTGTGTGCACACGTTGCACATTTGTCACATTTTTCATGCATTTTTTTCAGTGCAGCTGTTACAAAACCTGAATGAAGAGTTTCCCAATATCAGCAATGAGAATCCTGAAGTCTTAGCTTAGCGATAGGAAACAAAGGGTGGTCATTAATGGAACACACTCAGAATGGGTCACAGTTAACAGTGGGGTACCACAGGGGTCTGTGTTGGGCCCGCTTCTTTTTAATATATTTATTAATGACCTTGTAGGGGGCATACAGAGTAGAATCTCAATATTTGCAGATGACACTAAACTCTGCAGGGTAATCAATACAGAGGAGGACAATTTTATATTACAGGAGGATTTATGTAAACTAGAAGCTAGGGCTGATGAATGGCAAATGAGCTTTAATGGGGATAATTGTAGAGTCATGCACTTGGGCAGAGGAAACAAAAAGGTATAATTATGTGCTTAATTGTAAAACACTGGGCAAAACTGTCACTGAAAAAGACCTGGGTGTATGGGTAGATGACAAACTCACATTTAGTGGCCAGTGTCAGGCAGCTGCTGCAAAGGCAAATAAAATAATGGGATGCATTAAAAGAGGCATAGATGCTCATGAGGAGAACATAATTTTACCTCTATACAAGTCACTAGTGCGACCACACTTAGAATACTGTGTACAATTCTGGTCTCTGGTGTATAAGAAAGACATAGCTGAACTAGAACGGGTCCAGAGAAGAGCGACCAAGGTTATTGGAGGACTGAGGGGTCTGCAATACCAAGACAGGTTATTAAACTTGGGGTTATTTAGCTTGGAAAAACGAAGGCTTAGGTGTGATCTTATAATAATGTATAAATATATGAGGGGATAGTACAGAGAACTTTCTAATGATCTCTTTACTCTTAGGCCTGAGACGGGGACAAGTGGGCATCCTCTACGTCTGGAGGAAAGAAGGTTTAATCATAATCACAGACGTGGATTCTTTACTGTAAGAGCAGTGAGACTATGGAACTCTGCCACATGATGTTGTAATGAGTGACTCACTAACATTTAAGAAGGGCATGGATGCCTTTCTTGAAAACTATAATATTACCAGTTATATATACTAGATTCTTTGATAGGGCGTTGATCCAGGGAACTAGTCTGATTGCCATATCTGGAGTCAGGAAGGAATTTTTTTCCCCCAATGTGGAGCTTAGTGTTGCCACATGTTTTTTTTTTGCCTTCCTCTCGATCAACATATTAGGCTATGGGTTGAACTAGATGGACTAAAGTCTTCCTTCAACCTTAAAAACTATGTTACTATGTCTCATACACACATTGAGTATTTTCTTCTTGAAGATATGGAGCAGATCAACATCTGCAGCATGTCAATTCTTTCAGCATTTCTATAGATTTTACCCATTCTAATGAATGGGAAAATTTTGCACCAAAAACTAATCAAAATCGCACTTACAAAAATGCACGATTTTGCCGCAGCATTTTTTCCTGCCAAGGGATGCATAAACAGTGCAAAATTTCGACAAAATACTTTACATGTTCACATACCTAAACAGCCAAATGAATATGTGAATTTAGCCTAAGAATGGATGAAGATCACTACTGCAGACCATAATTTTATCATGTTTCCATAAACACCACTGCCAACAAACAGGTAATAGAATTGTGACCTTACACTCACTTAGTAATAAATGAATGTAGCATAACTGCATAAACATTTCCCAATAAACACATGCTGCACTGTAGAAGGTCACCAGCCTATGTACCGTAAATTAACAGGTTAATAGCATGGCCTTGGGCTAGGGAGCCTTGTGACATTAATTCCCTGTGCAGAAAAGGCTTGCAGGCACACATTCTGCATCTTCTTTGCATGTCTCTCTTCATAGGCCACTGACACCACTGACCTAATCGGCAATAATTAGCAGTTCGCTGGATACAAATAGCATGGATTCTGTACTGACTAGATCCATAAAAGAAAGTTAACATTAGTCATAATAAACCTGTTGCAAAACCCTCCCCTGTCCATACTTACAAGGACCGTGCCCAGAGCATGCACCTCCACATTTAGTGGTCATTGTTGCAAATCCCTGCCAGCACACATCTACGTTCTCCCATTACTGTAAACTGATACCGGTATACTTGTCCACAAAGAAGCATCCCAGTCATGATCAAACGAGTGCAGAAAAAGTGAAAAAATAAGTGTTAGAGTACCCCTAATGGTCAAGATGCTATCCCAAAATCCCATACATAAAAAGAAGGCAAATTTCAGACTTCGGCCAGGTGCACATGGCGTCTTACATATGCTGGCACACCCTGCAACTTTTTAAGGTGAAATCACTGACTATTAATTTCATTAAGTGACTCCATTAGCTGCCGCCTTCTCTTACTGTGTATTTCTGCGTTTAGAGAGCAGGCAGTTTCCCACCAGAGGCCGCACAATGAGTGGACAGGTCACTCCTTTTGGCCTCATCAGGTTGTTTGAAATCCGAAGAGGATAAGAAAAATGACACAAGAAAAAACAGTGCACAACAATGTCATTTTGACATTGCTGTGCATTATGGTCATTTTATGCAGTGCTTTTCAAGGTGGTTTAGTAAAGACATGTCTAAGTTAGGCTTAAGGTACCATTACACGGTACGACGTTGGAACGATGTCTGCAACGATCTCATGGCAGCGCAGTCGTTGCATTGTTTTGACATCATTGGCAAGTTGTCACACATCTTGATATTGTGGATGACGATGTTGTGAGCAGGGATCGTTCACAAACCCTGCGAACGATCCCTGCTCATTGGTGTCAACAGGCGAAGTCGTCCATGACATCGCTATTGCGGTGTCACACACAACGATCCACCAGGTTGGTGGGTCGTTAATCGTCAGGTTTGAGAAACATGTTTTCAAACCTGCGATGAAAGATCCACCAACTTATCGTTGTTGAATCGCGGTGTTACATGTGACAACATCCTAACGATGTCGCTGGTATGCCTCCAACCCCATGATGTATCATCGACATCGTAAACAATGTCAGCCCATGTAACGGGGCCTTTACTTCTCACAATCTGAGTATTACATTAAAGGCTTCTATAAAAGTGGGTAAGGCTAAAGCCGATTTCACACGTCTCATACACATGGTATGGTCATAGTCCAATATTACACACTAAGTAAATCTGTCCATATTGGTATTTTCTTTTTGCAAGTTCCAGAGATGTGCGGTCTGGGCACTACGTTTTATATAAGAGCTCAGCTGCTTCCCATTTAGGGCAATTCCCCGATGCTTCGACAGGAACCCTTCGAAGTGGTTACTCACCACGAAACGGTGCCGTCGTTCCTCCGGCTCCTCACTCCCTCTCCCCGCCGCACTGGAACTTTTAATGTACTGAAAAGTAAACATTAAAGAATACTGAAACCCAGCTACCGGTGAGTGCCGCCTATATTTTTCTATTTCATATGTTTTATTTATTTTTGTTTAAAAACGTACACAGATTCCGACTGCAAAAATACCTGAAAAAAATGCACCTGGAACACTGAAAAATTGACACAAACAAGAAAATAACTGTTTGTAATACAGCTCAAATTTTCCTTGGCTTTCAGTTTACATCTGTCAGCAGCATATTTTTCTGAAGAAAAAAAAAAAAAGCTAGAAAAATCTTGGCAACAACATGCTCTTTTTTTTTTCTAAAACTCTGTATGTGGAACCACCCTAACATAACATAATATTTCGTCCAACTTTGGGGCTCTCCACTAGAGTAATGCTAAACCAAATAAATTGTTTCTTGTCTAAAGTCCAATTACAAGGAACAGATAACAGATCTGCTGTTCAGAATACATGAAACACCCAAGTATCTATTGGCATTTAATAACTTATGGCCATATAGACTCGCAATAATTGCCAGTGTTTTATTCCTGATCATCAGCCAATCTAAACTAGCCAGCAGTTACCAAATATATAGATGTGCTGCTGATAACACCATTCAGTGTGTGGCACAAAATGATCACAAGTCAATCCAATTCCTATCACTGTCTCACCTGCCTCCGTAAATAAGCTAGGATACGAGCAACAGTCGACTCATAAATAGCCAGTCAGTGGTCATATAACAGGCTGGAACAGTCTATCTAATTGGGCCATTAGCTGGTAGGTCTGTGGCTGTTGGGTCACATTCTCTCATGCATGCACAATATATGTAGTTAACTTTTAAAATAAAAAAGGTAATAAGGCTTGAGAAAGTAAGAGCAGTTTGTGGTATACAGAACAAAATACAATACAATAGGAGTGGTACGATCCCACTGTTCAATATGTCTTAAATGCAGCGAGTACAGTTTTGCCGAATTGGGGCCGTACTAAGCTGTCAGATTGGTGAGCAACAGCTCATATGTCCAATATAGTGCAGGTGTATGCTGAGCTGTCAGTGTGTTGATTAACAGGTTAGGCTGGGTTCACACTGGCGTTCCCCTCTGCAGCGTTCTGCGGAGAGGAACTGCCATGTGTGCGCAGCCAGCGCAAGTCCCTATCTTTATAATGGGAGCGCACGGTGCTGCGCTTGACTGCGCATGACCGCGCGCTCCCATTCACTGCCATATGTGATTTGTACACAGGCGGACGCCTGCGCACAAATCACACAGTCTCCTCCGCACCAGGAATGCAACATGTCGAGTCCCTGGTGCGGAGGAGAGTGTGTGATTTGTGCGCAGGCGTCCGCCTGCGTACACATCACATACGGCATTGAATGGGAGCGCACGATCTTGCGCAGTCAAGCGCAGCACCATGTGCTCCCATTATAAAGATAGGGGCTTGTGCTTGCTGCGCTCACATGGCGCTTCCCCTCCGCAGAACGCTGCGGAGGGGAACGCCAATGTGAAACCAGCCTTAGGTATGTGCACATCAGGGCGTTTTGTGGCTGCTTTTGGACGTTTTCCGTCGGCGTTTTCCGCTCAGTTTTTATGTTAATTATGTTAATCCTACCCTCGGTTGGATTAACATGCTAGTCAATGGATTTAGAAAACTCTGTCCTACATTACAACGTTTTTCTTCTGGTCGGTTTCATCAAACTGAGTTTTTCACACGGTTTCCAAAAATAGAGCAAGTGACTTCTTTCCTCCGTTTTTCCACCGGTTTCAGCTGAACAAGTGCACTAAAAACTCAGTTTTAAAACCGCTCAGAAAAACCGCCGACAAAACGCTGTAAAACCGGGCGGAAAACGAGCAAAAAACGAGCAAAAAACGAGGGACACTGCTGAGCACAGAAAACTCAGTTTCTGCCAGTGTCCTCCGGTTCCCGGTCGGTCTGCAGAAATGCAGAACCGACTGATGTGCACATAGCCTTAGTTATCCAGAGACTTGAAAGTGATGGGCTTCTTCAGAAGTCCCAGATCACTGCCAGTCGTAGCATTTGCTCATTGGTGCATGTTGGCCTCGTTTATCTGTGCTCATTGTTTTGAGCTATTGCCTCCTCTGACCATCTGTTTGCTTGGCCCTTTTGCTTTCACCCATTAGCCACCTAGTATTCTGACACTGAACTGCCTATGCCTTTGTCTTTCCCCTTAGTTCGGCATGCTCTCTTTGTATCTGACCCCAGAACATTTGACTAACTTACCTCTGCCTGTTAATGAGTACTGACTAGCATCATAGAGAGATCATGGACATATCTGGGGAAAAACATGCACTTTGTAACAGAACATTCTTCCTAATCCCACCTGTACAATAGCCACTACACAATAGGAGAAATTGACTAAAATCCACATTTTAGACAGATATTGATGGGTCAAATTGATACAAAGTCACATTTGACAGAGACTGTCCTGTAAGAAATAAACCCCTATTCATCCATGTTGATTTAAAGGGAACCTGTCAGGTGGTTTACGCCTCCCCATCTATCACTGTCTGTAGCTGTAGCTTTATAATACCAGTCTAATCATCCCTGACTGAGCTCAGAGTAATGTGAAAGAAAAGCATTTATACACTTACATTTCCTTATGTAATGATGCAGTCAGTCCCCAGCTTGGAGGACGGGGACTGTTTGGCAGGTTAATAGTTAACATTTCAGCCTTATGTTAGAACATGTTGGGAGACCTGATGTGATGTCACAACCATGTGACTACAATAGGCGGAGCTAAGTTCTCATAGAACATATTACGTTTGCAATCTTAGCTCCGCCCACTATGGTCACATGATCGTTACATCACACAGGTCCTTTAGCATCCAAGTTACAAGTGAGTTAACTATTATCCTGCCAGACAGTCCCCCTCCTCCAAGGTGGGGACTGAAATGTAAGTGAATAAATGCTTATTTTTCACCTCTAACATTACACCATCAGCTCAGACAGGGATGATTAGAATAGTATTATAAAGCTGCAGGTACAGATAGTGATAACTGGAGGGGCATAAACCACCTGACAGGTTCCCTTTAAATTGGTTTCCAGTCAGAACCAGTGCAACGTGACTTCCACACCACAAACTGTCTGCCCGACCCCCTACAATAGGGAATGGTAGCCCCAAAATCGTGAGTAGCTCCATACCCCATCACCACAGGGAGCCAACCCGTGATGGTCCCTCCATCATAGTATTACCTGGACTGTGCACAGTATTACCTTCCATACCTAGTGAAGAGGCCTGTTCTCCAGCCGCCTGAGAGGCCCAAATTAGCTTGTTCCATGAGGAGAAATAACCTTCTTTTATACAGAAAATATCCAGTGTATCCTATATGGTGAACCACAGTCACTTTGCCTCCAACAGACTGTATTCAATTATTACCCGAAGTAAAGTATTATATTTTCAAGTGCACCTGATGTCTGGCTACCTAAACAAAAACATCAAGGGCACTATAACATTTGCGCCCAGACATCACTGCTACAGGAGCGCCACTGGGGGTCATATACCATCACTAGAAGTGCAACCTCCCGCTTTGACCATTGTTGTGGACACGAGGGAAGCGTTTAGGGGTTCAGCAACCCACTTCAGCTACCTTGACATTACCATCTGCTGCCAGTGCAACTACATATCCAAGCTAACCCATCTACAACACCTGGCACCACCCCCGTGGCTCACCACACAAACATCCGACTTCAATGTCCAGCTATTGCCATCACATACCTGTCATTAGGGTTGTGGAGTCAGAGTTGTGGAATTGGCGTCCATTTTTCTGCAGTCGGTATAAATTGGACTGACTCCGACTCTAATACCGTGTTTCCCCGAAAATAAGTCACCCCCGATTATAAGACAGGGCAGGGCTGGGGGCAATTTTTTTAATATAAAAGTCATACCCCGATAATAAAACAGGGTGACTTATTTTCGGGGGAAAATTTGGTGGGGTGGGGGGGGGCCCAGGGGAATATCTCATGCTTACCGCTGCTGCTGTCTCCGTGTCCCCGCTGTGTTCCCGATGCCTGGGTGAACGGGCGGGTATTTTAAATCCCTCGCCCGCTGTCCCGGCCAATCACAGGCCAGGAACTGCCCAGAGGCCAATCGCAAGCCAGTCGATCTGCAGACGTCAGTCTGGCCTGTCATTGGCTCCCCAGGCAGCTCCTGGCCTGTGATTGGCCGGGACAGCAGCACGTGTGGAGGCCGGGCTGTCTGTGCGACGATGCCCAGCCTGCGTGCTGCCCCTGGTGCCCGGGCCTGTCGGAGGTGCCCGGGATGTGCTGCGGTCCTCAGGCATGTGGATGCCTGGGATGTGCTGCGGTCCCCTGGTCGAGGAGCCAGGTCAGTGTGCCTGTCAGGTGCCCCGGTCAGTGTGAGGTGCCCGGGCAGTGTGATGTGCCCCTGTATGTGTGAGTGTGCCCCTGTATGTGTGAGTGTGCCCCTGTATGTGTGAGTGTGCCCCTGTATGTGTGAGTGTGCCCCTGTATGTGTGAGTGTGCCCCTGTATGTGTGAGGTGCCCCTGGGTTAGGGCTAGGGTTAGGGAGGGAAATATAAGACATACCCCAAAATAGTCAGGGTGGGACTTTTGGGGGTACAATTAATATAAAACACTGTCTTATATTCGGGGAAACACGGTATAATAATAAATTGGGTACAATAGTTCAATGCAGTATGTGCTGAATATTATTATTATGTTCTATCTTAATATCTTGATTATTGTATCATAATAGTAATTAAAAGCCTGATGTTCACATTGTACTACAATAAATGTATCACTTAACGGGAGCCAGTCACCGCGTTTAGACCCCACAACTTATCAATACTAAGGATGGACGAACATCTTCTACATCCCAGTGTTTGGTATCGGGGCAACACTGTGAAAGCAAAGAAAGGGTTAATACTGAATAAATACAGCTGATATATTTACTGGGTCCACGTTCTGGCTTCCTGGTGTGACGCGCGCCGTCCGTTATCTTTTGCCCACATGTGATTGGCTGTTGGAGCCAGTCACATGACGAATCCCCCGGATGTAATGCTGCGCCGCCGCACATCAGGAACAAATATCGCGGACTGGTAAGTATAATTAGGGTGATTAACAACCCTTTCCTTGCTTTCACAGGTCGACCCGGATCACGATCACAGGGATATACAAGATGTTCGTCCATCCCTAATCACTACCTGTTCCTGCAGCTTGCTACTACATTCCTAACCATCCATGTCTGATCTAATTGTTGTGACTTATAAATGTTGAAAAAAAAAAAAGCGATTTATACACTTACATTTTCCCCCATTCTGTGGGAGTTCCTAGATGGCCGGTCGATGGGTGAACAGTCTCTCCGGATCTATGCTCCCCCTTCCTCGCTCCGTGATATCATGCCCCGGTGGGCATGATAATTCATTGTGAAGCGCGTTCCCGATTTAAAATTCATGGCTTCCGGGTATGATGTGCTGGCTCCAGAGCCTGCCGATATGTCAATAAAAACCCTCACACTGCGCAGGACTGGAAATGATGCTAGGCCAGCGAGTCATACCCGGAAGGAGGAGCCATGAATTTTAACCCCTTCAGGACCCAGCCTATTTTGACCCTAAAGACCTTGGCCTTTCTTGCAATTCTGACCAGTGTCCCTTTATGAGGTTATAACTCGGGAACGCTTCAACCGATCCTAGCGATTCTGAGATTGTTTTTTTCGTGACATATTGGGCTTCATGATAGTATTAAATTTAAGTCGATAATTTTTGCGTTTATTTGTGAAAAAATCTAAAATATGGCAAAAATTTTGAACATTTCACAATTTTCACATTTTTTATTTTTTTTTCTGATACACAAGAGAGATATGTGACAGAAAAAAGTTATTAAATAATATTTCCCACATGTCTACTTCACATCAGCACAATTTTGGAAAAAAAAAATTTTTTTGGTAGGACGTTATAAGGGTTCAAAGTTCATGAGCAATTTTTCATTTTTCAACCAAAATTTACAAAACCATTTTTTTTAGTGACCACATCACATTTGAAGTCCTTTTGAGGGGTTTACATGACAGAAAACACCCAAAAGTGACACTATTCCAAAAACTGCACCCCTCAAGCTACTCAAAACTACATTCAAGAAGATTATTAACCCTTCAGGTGCATCACAGGAACTAAAGCAAAGTGGAAACAAAAATGGATATTTTAATTTTTTTATCAAAAATGTTCTTTTAGCCTCAATTCTTTCATTTTCACATGGGCAACAGGATAAAATGGATCTTAAAATGTGTTGTGCAAATTCTCCCGAGTACATCGATACCTCATATGTGGTCATAAACCTGTTTGGGCGCACGGCAGGGCTCAGAATGGAAGGAGCACAATTTGAATTTTGGAGCTAATTTTACATTCAAAAAGTGAAATTGCGCTCCTTCCCTTCTGACCCCTGCCGTGCGCCCAAACAGTGGTTTATGACCACATATGAGGTATCGGTGTACTCAGGAGAAATTGCCCAACAAATTTTAGGATGAATTTTATACTGTTGCCATGTGAAAACGAAAAAAATTAGGCTAAAAGAAAATTTTTGTGAAAAAAAAAGTACTATTTCATTTTCACACATCAATTTGTAAAGCACCTGGGGGTTCAATATGCTCACTACCCATCTAGATATGTTCCCTGGGGGGTCTAGTTTCCAAAATGGGGTCACTTGTGGGGAGCTCCAATGTTTAGGCACACAGGGGCTCTCCAAACGCGACATGGTGTCCGCTAACAATTTGAATAAAAATCAGCTCAAATTGTTAGCTGTAACCATGTTGTGTTTAGTGAGCCCCTGTGTGCCTAAACATTGGGGCTCCCCCACAAGTGACCCCATTTTGGAAACTAGACCCCCCCAAGGAACGTATCTAGATGCATAGTAAGCACTTTGAACCCCAAGGTGCTTCACAAATTCATCCATAAAAATGAAAAAGCACTTTTTTTTCCACAAATATTTTCTTTTTTCATTATTATGGATCAATTTGTGAAGCACCTGGGGGTTCAATATGCTCACTACCCATCTAGATATGTTCCTTTGGGGGTCTAGTTTCCAAAATGGGGTCACTTGTGGGGGAGCTCCAATGTGGAGACGCACAGGGGCTCTCCAAACGCGACATGGTGTCCGCTAACAATTTGAGCTGATTTTCCATTCAAATTGTTAGCGGACACCATGTCACGTTTGGAGAGCCCCTGTGTGCCTAAACATTGAATCTCCCCCACAAGTGACCCCATTTTGGAAACTAGAGCCCCCAGGCAACTTATCTAGATGGGTGGTGAGCATTTTGAACCCCCAGGTGCTTCACAAATTAATCCGTAAAAATGAAAAAGTACTTTTATTTCCACAAAAATTTTCTTTTTTCATTTTTCCAGATTAATTTGTGAAGCACTGGGGCGTTCAAAATGCTCACCACCCATCTAAATAAGTTCCCTGGGGGGTCTAGTTTCCAAAATGGGGTCACTTGTAGGGGAGCTCCAATGTTTAGGCACACAGGGGCTCTCCAAACGTGACATGGTGTCCGCTAACAATTTGAGTTGATTTTCCATTCAAATTGTTAGCGGACACCATGTCACGTTTAGAGAGCCCCTGTGTGCCTAAACATTGGAGCTCCCCCACAAGCGACCTCATTTTGGAAACTAGACCCCCCTAGGAACTTATTTAGATGCATAGTGAGCACTTTGAACCCCCAAGTGCTTCACAAATTGATCCGTAAAAATGAAAAAGTACTTTGTTTCCACAAAAAAAGTATTTTTTCATTTTTATGGATCAATTTGTGAACTACTAGGGGGTTCAAGTGCTCACTATGCATCTAGATACGTTCCTTGGGGGGTGTAGTTTCCAAAATGGGGTCACTTGTGGGGGAGCTCCAATGTTTAGGCACACAGGGGCTCTCCATACGCGACATGGTGTCCGCTAACAATTGGAACGGTTAGCGGACACCATGTTGCGTATGGAGAGCCGCTGTGTGACTAAACATTAGAGCTCCCCCACAAGTGACCCCATTTTGGAAACTAGACCCCCCAAGGAAAGTATCTAGATGCATAGTGAGCACTTTGAACCCCCAGGTGCTTCACAAATTGATCCGTAAAAATGAAAAAATACTTTATTTGTGGAAAAAAAAAAGTACTTTTTTATTTTTATGGATCAATTTGTGAACTACTTGGGGGTTCAAGTGCTCACTATGCATCTAGATACGTTCCTTGGGGGTGTAGTTTCCAAAATGGGGTCACTTGTGGGGGAGCTCCAATGTTTAGGCACACAGGGGCTCTCCATACGCGACATGGTGTCCGCTAACAATTGGAATTGTTAGCGGACTCCATGTCGCGTATGGAGAACCCCTGTGTGCCACTAGCATTGCCATCAGCACAAGGGAACTGGAAGAGTTGGGGTACAGCACCAGAAAATGGTACCTCTAATGTGCTATTTTCTGTGGTGGCTGTGGGTTGCAATTTGCAGCGTGGGGGCCACAACATTTGGGTCTCTCCACGATGAGGATTGCAGCCCCCAACTGCCAAGTTGTACCTGGCTGGCATCCAAAAATAAGGCAAAGCTCCTTGTCATTTTATTGGTAGAAGGAAAAAAATGGCATGGGGCTCCGCCATATTTTTGGTCCAGCCAGGTACAACTTGGCAGCTACGGACTGCCACCAGCCCCCAGCTGCCTCGTCATACCTGGCTGGAACCAAAAATACAGCGAAGCCTATTTTTTTTTTATTTCTAGAATTATCTCTAGAAAAAAAATGACATAGGGCTCCGCCATATTTTTGGTCCAGCCAGGTACAACTTGGCACCTACGGACTGCCACCAGCCCCCAGCTGCCTCGTCATACCTGGCTGGAACCAAAAATACAGCGAAGCCTATTTTTTTTTTATTTCTAGAATTATCTCTAGAAAAAAATGACATAGGGCTCCGCCATATTTTTGGTCCAGCCAGGTACAACTTGGCACCTACGGACTGCCACCAGCCCCCAGCTGCCTCGTCATACCTGGCTGGAACCAAAAATACAGCGAAGCCTTTTTTTTATTTCTAGAATTATTTCTAGAAAAAAAATGACATAGAGCTCAGCCATATTTTTGGTCCAGCCAGGTACAACTAGGCAGCTGGGGGCTGGAATCCTCAGCATAGAGAGGCCCAAGCGTTCTGGGCCCCCCATGCTGAGAATTGCAGCCCGCAGCCGCCCCAGAAAATGGCGCATTCATTGAAGCGCCATTTTCTGGCGCTGTACCCACGCTCTTCCAGTTGCCCTGGTGCCGGTGGCTAACTGGGTAATAAAGGGGTTAATGCCTGCTTTTTATTGGCAGCTGGCACTAAGCCCGAGATTCATAATATAGGGCCAATGTTAGACCCGCCATTAGGAATCTCTGGTAAATAGTCAGAAAATACACACAGAGAAAAATCTTTTTATTTGAAAAAAAAAAACAAACAAAATTCGGACTCCATCTTTATTATAAAGATCCGACGTAGTCCATAACGAAGGTCCCACGATGCTCGATCGCCTCCGATGTAGTCCACAACGAAGGTCCCACGACGCTTGATCGCCTCTGCTACATCCAGAGACTGCAGCAAGGGATCAAGTGTCCTCTTGTTGTAGTCTCTGGAGTCGAGTCATGGTGCACAGTACGGCAGATCATTGCCATACAGTGCACCATGACTGACCCCAGTGACTACAACAAGAGGACACTTGATCCCTTGTTGTAGTCTCTGGGGTCACAGTCATGAAGTACTGTATGGCAATTATCTGCCGTACCGTGCTTCATGACTCTGACCCCAGAGATTACAACAAGGGATCAAGAGTCCTCTTGTTGTAGTCTCTGAGGTCAGAGTCATGGTGCACGGTACGGCAGATCATTGCCATACAGTGCACCATGACTGACCCCAGTGACTACAACAAGAGGACACTTGATCCCTTCTTGTAGTCTCTGGGGTCACAGTCATGAAGTACTGTACGGCAATTATCTGCTGTACCGTGCTTCATGACTCTGACCCCAGAGATTACAACAAGGGATCAAGAGTCCTCTTGTTGTAGTCTCTGAGGTCAGAGTCATGGTGCACGGTACGGCAGATCATTGCCATACAGTGCACCATGACTGACCCCAGTGACTACAACAAGAGGACACTTGATTCCTTGTTGTAGTCTCTGGGGTCACAGTCATGAAGCATTGTATGGCAATCATCTGCCGTACCGTGCTTCATGACTGTGACCCCAGAGACTACAAGGGATAAAGTGTCCTCTTGTAGTCTCTGGGATCAGGGTCATTGTGCACGGGATTGCAATGATCGGTCATACCGTGCACAATGACGCTGATCCCAGAGACTACAAGAGGACACTTGATCCCTTTTTGTAGTCTCTGGGATCAGCGTCATGGTGCACGGTATGGCAATGATCTGTCATACCATGCACCATAACGCTGATCCCAGAGACTACAACACAAGAGATCAAGTGTTCCCTTGTTGTAGTCTCTGGTGATTGTTTCCATGATGATTGGATCCTCTAAGTGCTGTGATCCCTGAGATCACAGCACTTAGAGGGTTAACACAGCCAGGGCACAGCAATCACACAGATGCTGTGCCCTGGCTGTGACACCGCTCCTCTGCACAGTCATTTCCATGCTGGGAGATAACTGTGCAGAGGAGCCGGCAGAAGAAGCAGGACGGCGCAGGAAGAGGACAGCAACAGAGAAGACAGAAGACAGAGCAGACCGGAGGACAGAGGAAGAAGAGCGGAGGAAAGAGGGAGAAGATCGGAGGACAGAGGAGAAGGAAGACGACAGGTGAGGAAGAAGAGGGAGCGGGAAGAGGAGACCGGGCGCGGGCAGCGGTGACATGGGGAAGGATCGCATGGCGGGGGCCGGGGGATATCACAGGGGAAGGAGATCACGGGGGTGGAAGATCACAGGGGAAGGAGATCACAGGGGAAGGAGATCACAGGGGAAGGAGATCACAGGGGAAGGAGATCACAGGGGAAGGAGATCACAGGGGAAGGAGAAAACTGAGGGGAGATCACACAGGGGAGATCACACCCGGGGAAGATCACACAGGGGGAGATCGGAGGGCAGGGGGCACATCGGCGGCCAGGAGCAAGGCGGAGGGCCCGGGATCGGCGGCGCCCCCACAGATCTGAGGTGGGGGGGGGGGGGGGAAGTCACAGGACCCCTTCTCCAGCCAGTGCCTGATGCTGTCCAGCATCAGGCATTGGCTGTATTGTTATGGTAATATCTTACCAAGTTACATTGGTGCGATATTACAATTACTCCGATTGGCAGTTTCACTTTCATTTCACTGCCAATCGGAGCGGTCCTAGCCCCGGGGGGGCTAAGCCACCCCCACTGGGGTACAGTGCAGGTCCTTCCGTACCTGCGTCTCTATTAACCCCTTAGTGACCGCGGTTAATAGAGCCGCAGGACGGGAAACTGGCAAGGACGCAGCATATGCGTCCAAGGTCGGGAACGAACTTGTTTTGAGGACGCATATGCTGCGTCCTGGGTCGGGAAGGGGTTAAATCAGGAACACACTTCACAATGAGTTATCACGCCCACTGAGGAGCGATACCACGGAGTGAGGGGGAAGAGAATAGACCCAGAGAAACTGCCCACCTGTCAGCTAGGCCAGAAATGCCCACAGAACGGGCAGTGTATAAATCGCTTTTCTTTCCAACATTTATAATCCACAATTAGATCAGACAAGGATGATTAGGGATGTAGCAGGAAGCTGCAGGGACAGGTAATGTTAGGTTAGGATTAATGTTAATGTTTAATTAGGATAAACTAGGTGACTGATTCCCTTTAAACATGAGCCATGTATGAGGGAGTCAGAGTCAGGGAAATTGAGGATTGGAGGGTTAGCTTACTGACATAACAGCCCTGCACTTCTCATGGTTTCCTGGCATCAGAACATCCAATTAATGTGCCCAGAGTTGGAAATGTGAGGATTTTTATTGACTGTACATTAGCAGGAGTAACCGTATCCATTCTACAAAAGAATCCCACTACTGATCCTGTGTGACCACCACCATCACTATACACATTAGATGAACGTTCTATGAGGGTAAACAAAAGGACCAGTGCCCAGGATGCTCTTCTTTCACAGGACTGCAGAGACCTGTGATTGGCTGTGCAGCGGTTGGGCAACTAGGATGGCACTCCTTTCTATTCAACTGTTGCCGCAACCAATCACAGATATCAGCAGTCCAATAACAGTAGAATTGCAAAGTCAACGGCTCTGATGCTGGTGAAGTCTTTACTATATCTATGAAGATGACACCAAGTGAGTATGCCAGGCTTTTTTGTATTCCCTCTATGCCTTCTTGGCAATGTTTAGAATTAGACTTGTATGTTCAGTATAGGCCTTAATTTACAAGATTATTAAGGAGTGCAGCATCACAGTTTCTGGTATCATCAGAGAGCGCACAAGTTAGGCCACAATATCAAACAAGCAAGTGTACATTACTCCCAGATAAGAGCAAAGTGAATGCCTGGGGAGCACACACTCCTGATCCCCAACATGGTAATCCCTTTGAACTGACCTGTAAGTAGTATTTATAGTCCCTGATACACAAGTACTGTCATCCATGGAGTTTAGAGGTTCCCTTATTTTCACTGCATTGTGTAAGGCCCCTTCCGCATCAGCGTTCTTCGCTGATGTGCGGCAGAGCCAGCAGATTTACCGCATCTGCTGGATCTGGAGCCTAACGGCCGCACTTGCAGCCTGGGTCCGGCAAGCTCCATGCATTGTCTATGGGGCTTGCGGTACGGTAAGCAATAGACAATGCATGGGGCTTGCCGGATCCAGGCCACAAGTGCGACTTTTAGGCGGCCGATCAGGCAGATGTGGCGCCACCTGCTGGATCGGCCGCACATCAGCGTAAAACGCTGATGTGAAAGGGACCCAACACCTCTATAAAATGAACCTGTGGGAGTCATGGAGATGGAGTCTTTGGCAGACAGTCACTGTGACATCCCTGGGCATCCTTGTCCACTGGCATTACTTAGGCACTGAACCACCAGCCTATGAGGGGAAGGCTTGTGAATAGGGATGTTCTGGACATGGCATACCCCCACACAAGTCCTTATCTGACAGGCTGGTGACCTCTAGATACATGCGTAGTGAGTGGGGTATACTTGTACTGGCATCATTGATGGCACTGGATCTGCCAGCCAGAAGGCTGGAGATTACTGATATTCTTGACACAGGCTTATGGCCACTTTACACGTCCCAACATCGTTTCGATATTGTATACAACGGCACGGGAGCGCGCACTTTTTTGGCTGAAATCCAAGATCGCATAGGAGCTGTCACACAAGGAGATATTGGCAGGCAACACAACTGCGATATCTACGCCCCCTTGTACGCGCGAACCAGGGAACGACCATTTAACATGGGAGTGAATTGGGGAAGTTGCTCTCCAAGTCGGTGTTGGGCTGTCACACAGAACGATCCCGCCAGATCGTCCATCCAATATCGGGCAGTTGGAGAGCCTGCACAATTCTCCCCCGATATCGTTTTGGCATCGTTCTTGCATCGAATTGCACATTTACACCATACAACGCACGTACGATATTATCGCCAACGCACGAACCACGTGACTTTTTATCGAAGTTGGACGACGATATCAGGACGTGTAAAGCGGCCATTACACCAATTAAACCAGTTTAGTGCACCCAGAGGGTGCCAGCTTGTCCATAGAGGCTTGAGATTGCATATTCGACACTTGAAATGAGGCAGCGATGGCTGGGTACAACCTGTCCACTGACACCTGTGGTGAGATCTGCCCCTATGACTCCTCCACACAGGGGTGCAGGGACTCTACAAGGATAGAGCTAAAGGTACCATTACACGCTGCAATGTCATTAAGACATCATTAACAATCTCGGTCGTTAAGACATCGTTAGTGAGCTGTCACATGTATAGATATCGTGGACGATGCACCAACGATGTGGAGAGCAGCTATCGTTCGCACAACCCAGCGAACGATACTTGTTCACTGTTGTCAATAGGCAAAGTCCTTAACGACATCTTCATCGCGGTGTCACACAGAACGATGCAGCAGGTTGGCTGATTGTGGATCGTCTAAATAAATAATAATAAATCTGCGATCAGCGATCCAACGATTTATCGTAGTTGTATCTCGGTGTTACAAGAAATGACATCCTGACGATGTCGTTTCAACGACTCCAAACCTGTGATGTTTCAGCGATATCGTGCCATGTAACGGAGCCTTAAGTGATGACCAAGGAGGAGAAGGATCCCTCACACCAACCCACCATGATCGGGCAGAAAACAATCAATGGCAGAGGACAGATTTGGAGGGAAATAACAGGACCCTTCTTTTGATCATGGGTGAGCTACCATGTTTCCCCGAAAGTAAGACCCTGTCTTACATTTTTTTGGGGCCAAAAGTGGCCCCCGGTCTTACTTTCGGGGTGGTCTTACATTGGGTGCCCCAGCAGTGTGGCCTACAGGCCCCCTCCTGCTGGGACACTGCGGGAACGGGTCGCACGTCACGTGCGCCCGCTCATTACATATGCACTGCATCCCCCTGTCAATCAGCGACAGGGGGAGCAGTGCATTATATGGTATATATGGGCCCCCTCCTGCTGGCACACTACCCCCCTGTTCTGAGGCCCCCACCGCTGCTGCTGCTGCAGACATCTTGCCCTCCAGGGTCTTCTTGCAGCAGCCAGCGCGTCGGTCCTCTGTCCTCGGCTGTCTCCCGGATCATGTGACCCGTCGCAGCGCATGACGTCATCGCGACTGCGACCGGCCGGTCACATGATCCGGGAGACAGCCGAGGACAGAGGACCGACGCGCTGGCTGCTGCAAGAAGACCCTGGAGGGTAAGATGTCTGCAGCAGCGGTGGGGGCCTCAGAACAGGGGGGTAGTGTGCCAGCAGGAGGGGGCCCATATATACCGTATAATGCACTGCTCCCCCTGTCGCTGATTGACAGGGGATGCAGTGCATATGTAATGAGCGGGCGCACGTGACGTGCGACCCGCTCCCGCTCCCCCCCCCCCTCCGCTAGGGGCCTTACATTGGCCCCCCCCCCCGGTTGTAAGGCCTTATAATTGGGGGAGGCCTTACATTAGCAGGCCCCCCCTTTACCCCTAGGCGGCCTTACAATCGGGGGGGCCTTACTTTCGGGGAAACACGGTACCACTGCTACCTACCCCCTACAATCACACACGGGGCACAGCTGGGTAGAGCCTGCAGGGCTGGGGAGAGAGCTGCCCAGAATGGCTGCCCCGCACCAGGTGCTAAGAAATGGTGGTCATACCTGAGAGGAGGCAGCCAGAGAGCTATCCTCCACCCGCAGCCTCCCCGGAGCTATCCTCCACCCGCAGCCTCCCCGGAGCTATCCTCCACCCGCAGCCTCCCGGAGCTATCCTCCACCCGCAGCCTCCCGAGCTATCCTCCACCCGCAGCCTCCCCGGAGCTATCCTCCACCCGCAGCCTCCCCGGAGCTATCCTCCATCCGCAGCCTCCCCGGAGCTATCCACCATCCGCAGCCTCCCGGAGCTATCCACAGCCTCCCCGGAGCTATCCTCCACCCGCAGCCTCCCCGGAGCTATCCTCCACCCGCAGCCTCCCCGGAGCTATCCTCCACCCGCAGCCTCCCCGGAGCTATCCTCCACCCGCAGCCTCCCCGGAGCTATCCTCCACCCGCAGCCTCCCCGGAGCTATCCTCCACCCGCAGCCTCCCCGGAGCTATCCTCCACCCGCAGCCTCCCCGAGAGCTATCCTCCACCCGCAGCCTCCCCGGAGCTATCCTCCACCCGCAGCCTCCCGAGCTATCCACATCCGCAGCCTCCCGAGCTATCCTCCATCCGCAGCCTCCCCGAAGACTATCCACCATCCAGCAGCCTACTACACCATCCCAGCCTCCCGAGCCCTCTGCCCGGGTGAAGAGATTGCGCAGCACACACACATGTACTTAGACACATACACACACAGCGCCGCTCATCCCTCCGCTCTCTACTTACCCGCGCAAGGTTCAGAAGCTGTCTGCCGTTCAACCGTGACGTGTAGCACGGAGCTATGACGACACAGGGCCGGTTTCCCGTCAGAGATGAGTGTGCCCGGCTCCAAGCTCTGCCCGGCCACTGCCACCATTCAAATTCCCCGACACGAAAGCGAGCGGGCGCCACTACTGACTGCAGATGAGGCCACGCCTTCCCTCACACGTAGGCCCGCCCACAACATAGTGCGACACGCTCTACTCAAACCACTACCACAACACAGCGGGAGCCACGCCCACCCCCGCAGTGCCCGCCTTCTGCTCTCGCGCCTCATTGGCTGGTTAAGACGTCACTCACGCTCGTTTACCAGATGGCCTCAGCTACACGACGTTCCCTCATATTCCTCTCAGACTCCATCTCTACGGTGTGTCCAGCTGTCGTGTTACTACTCCTCCCAGCAGGCAGCCACAGCAGGCAGGCTAGGAGCAATACTTACAGCCTGTCGTTGCATGAAAAGCTCCTACCTCACATTGCTGCAGTGGTAGCAGGAGTTTCTGTCCGTCTTCCTGACAGAGTTTTGGGCCCCTTGGCTCCAGGACCCCGGATGTGATTCCAACCTTTGCACCTATGGTAGTTAGGTCCCTGGTTTTGGGGGACACCGGTCACTTTACCATACAGTTTATTTGAAAACATGTCTTAAGGCCGCTTCACACACAAGCATATCGTTAAGGATATCATTGAAACGTCACGGATTTGTGACCATTCCAACAATATCGTTAGTGCGTCCTTGCGTGTAAACGAACGATGTAGGATGGAAAAAACGTTGGAACGGTCATCACAAAATGAGATCCTGACCTCAAATCTATCGTTCGTCGTCCAATTAAGGAACTGTGAAGAAGCCACATCGCTCAGTGTGACACTTTTATGAACGACCTCGTTCAAAATTCTCCCATTCATGCTGCTTTAAAACATCATTAGTCCTTGCTCTCCTATTTAACTGGTGCGTTGCCGAATGGGA
Source organism: Allobates femoralis (assembly GCA_033576535.1). NCBI lineage: Eukaryota > Metazoa > Chordata > Amphibia > Anura > Aromobatidae > Allobates > Allobates femoralis. The sequence continues at coordinate 357,172,265 of JARQOC010000001.1, forward strand.
TAACGTTAACGATATCCTTGTGTGTGACAATGCACTAACGATGTCGGAACGATCACTGTCACGTGATCATTCTAAGGACATCGTTAATGATATCCTGGCGTGTGAAGTGGCCTTAAAAGAAAATCAGAGCAACGATGTTAAAAAAAAAATGCAATTCCACTAATGAATTTTCTAGATTTGTTTTTCAGGCATTCATTGTACAGTAAGAATAACCCAATATGATTCTCCAGGTCACTACCGGACATTCATTGTTTTGTTTTTTAAGTGATAGAAAGTTAGAAATACATTTAAAAAAATGTCATTTTCTGCGCCTCGTAATGTTTTCCAGTTCAGAGCTGTGTGAGGGCTTTTTTGCATGGTGAGCTGATTGATACCATGTTGGGGTGAATACAATTTAAAGATCGCTTCATGGTACATTATTTTGAGGTGCAAAACCATAATTATCGGGTTTCTACTTTTCTTTTTATAATGTTAAAGAAGTTGTCCAGGCTTTTTATAAAAATCTGTGTGTATATCTAGTGTGTAAATTTACACCCTGTCAGCATTTTGCAGGCTTACCTAGATACCACGTTTCTGCATCTACAGAACACCGACCAGATGTGTGTTTGTTTTGGAGCTTGGACATAACGTCACTAATTGTCGTTTACGCAAACACTTCTACAAGCATGCCCCATACTGCAACAAGCCCGCCCCATTCCAAAGCATTCCCACCATCTCTAGTCTCAGTATACCCGTATGCCAGTGTATACAAGTTATTTCATCAGTTGCATGGAGAGAATGAACTTTTTTAAAGAGGACCTGTCACCTCCCATAGATGATGATCTAATTGCAGCACTGAATGTAGCATGTCTGCTGCATTCAGGCAAGGGGTCCCCCATGCCTTGATCCCCCCTGATAATTGATTTAGAAAACTTACAAACTGGAGCTGGATAGGAGGGGTCTTGTGGCTGGAGCCACTTCTCATAGGGGAATCTCACACCCCTGTATAACGTATCCTGAGGGGTGCACGAAGCCACCCTGCCGCCTGAGCCGCGGGTGAGGAGCTGGGGGGAATTTTCTGTCAGCGGCGGCCGCGGTTGAGGAGCGGAGGGGGGTGCTTTCAGTGGCAGCTGTGGGTGAGAGGCAGGAGGGGAAGCGCTGCAGGGCTGTTGTACCTGCTGCCCTGCTCCCGACATCCACTTGCTGAGCTGAGTGGAGCAGCAGGCGCAGCCCTCTTCATGTACTGCCGTTCCCCCTGCCTCCTTGCCACCTGAGCCTGAGGGCTCACATTGTCCAATGTACAGTGCGGCCCTGCGTATCCTCCCTTCGCCACCTCCTCCCTGTCAGTCATGGTCTCCCTCGCCTGCTGCATACCAAGCAGGACGCAGGCGCAGTGCGAGGGAGCGTTTTGTGACTATGCTGTCATAGACATAGAGCAGGGCGGGTAAAGGAGTTCACGTCACCGCAGGAGGCGGGGCAGACGGACAGCATCGTCACGAAACGCTCCCTCGCACTGCACCTGCATCCAAATAGAGCTGTGCAGAGTGCCAGGCATGGATCAGTGTGCAGCGCCAGGAGATCCAGCAATGGTTGTGGGGAACGAAGATGGCTTACAAAGACGCTCTGATCCGTGTGCATCAGCAGGAGCTGGTGGGGTGTCCATGCATACTACCCCCTTCAGGACTGGGTTGCCCAAAAGGTTGCGGTATCCAAAAAGAGTATAGTTGCCCAAAAGGGGGCAGAGTCCTGGAAAGTGGTGGGTGCGCAAAAGGAGGCGGAGCATCCCGAATTCAAAGGGATGGCGCAGACAGACTGCGGCCGAGGACAAGTGTGTTCATTCTATGTGTGTCTGGTCTACCATATGAACTACCCACCAGGAGAGGTTCACACGTTTGTGCCATGGAAGTCAATGCAGAAATCGTGACTGGACTTGTAGACTCTGGGAACTTGGTGACCCTAGTGAGGGCCGCGCCTGATGTCTAGCAGATGCCCGGAAGGAAGATTGAAGTCACCTGCATTCATGGGAAGACTGAAGACTATCCAGAGTTGTCACTGAGACAGCCAGGGACATTGGGACCCATGACCTTGGTGTAGTCCTAGACTTGGTGCATCCAGTCATAATAGGCCAGGACTCCAAATTATTTGTGGACTTGTGGGAGGAAGAGCTGGTGTCTGGCTGCTCTGGTAAGAGCCAGATCAGTCCTACAGAAGCGTTGTTACAGAAGGAGGCTCAAAGGATTGCATGTGATATATTAATGTGTAAAAGCAAGTTGATATCTCCTAACTATGACAGACCATCAGGGCTGACCAAAGAAAAGTGCGGGTCTCCCCAAATTAGAAACATGACGGTTGAAGTGAAAACTGACAACATGGATGTTGCTTACAGGGTAGCTCTAGAACAGGGGCGGGGAACCATTTTTCTGCCGAGGGCCTTTTGGAAATTTCTACGATCCTTCAGGGGCTGTGCAAAATTATCAACTTAAAAATTACCCGCTATATTTGGTTAAACAATCAACTTATCCCTACTGTGGTGGCTGGAGCTACTTCTCATTGGCATCGGTGATATTGATCATGTTGCTTCTCAACTGCTTTACCAAATTTACTAGAGCCCTAGACATCACATGAGAGGCTGGGAGCATATACCTCACTGGGGAGTTTGAGACGGGGCATAAAGATCACTGGAGAGCTGGATTTAAAGGGCAGACAGTCGGCAAAACGCGTCTACCAGTCTGAGCACTGTGGCCCTCGGGAATCTTCCCGGGGGCCACAAAAAAGTCATTGAGGTCCGCATTCGGCACTGGGGCCTGAGGTTCCCCACCCCTGCTCTAGAACAAGAGGTTGATGTCAAAGTGGGAGGTGACTTGTTGATCCACAACAACAAGGGGAGTGACACAGACTCCAGAGCTGACAGTGACGCTACCAAAGTAGAAAGGGAATGCAGTCAGGAAGAGTTCAACGAGGTGAGAAAGTCGCCCTCTCGTCGCCAACGGCGCAAGAGTCACAAAGAGGTTGCTCATGTAGCCCTTGCTGACAGTGTAAATGAAGAAGATACAATGCTGGGTGCTTCCATTCCAAGTGTGGATCCTCCTTCAGAAGTATAGGAGATCAGGATGGCAGATGAACTGTCATTGCCCGTAGCAACCACTGGGGCTGAGACAGATATTGTGCTGTCAGAGGATCTGACACAGTGTGATGACACTACTCTTCAAGTGAAAGACATGGAGAAGGAGCCAACCAGGAAAACAGTATGGGTGTCCGCTCCGTTGCCTGAACAAGCAGCTGATGCTCAGTCAGTTGGTGGCACTGGAAAGTGCTAGTGGAGCAGGTATCACTATGTAGGGAATAATGATAAAGGAATGGCAGTTACGGGCAGGGTGACCAGGGAAGACTAGTCTGACCCTAGTCTAGGAACCCTGAATGGCCCTGATCCCGAAGGTATCTCTGATGGTGAGAAGGTTAGGGCCTCCAGCCTCTCCCTAAAACTCCTCCACCAGCCCTGCAGTATTCCCCCCTCACCTCCCTCCACAGAACGGGGATACAGCAACTCCAAAGGAAAGGACATAAGCCACACAAACACACAGGTCAGCACGGCTTCCCGGCATAGAGTGAGACTGTATCAGCAGCACCACCTGGTGGAAGGAGAGGCTACTTAAAGGCTAGGGGGAGGGCAGTTCAGGTGAGTCACACATTAACCCCTCAACCAGCAGTTGCACCTAATAGTGAATGCAGTTCTGGAGTACAACACAGGAGGCAAAGACCCTCACAACCGTCAACCATGCAGCTCTTAAAGACAAACACATACACAGCAGCATCCAGCAATGTCAGCGCCAACTAAGCGCATGACAGCAGGAGTCCACAATGGTCATTAAGAGCAGAACAACAATAGTTCCACCTCTAGGGAGGCTGGAAGTAAAAACAGCATCATGGGTAAGGAAATGGAGAAGGTTGAGGACTCCAAAGACCCTGAGGGTGAAGTGTTGGAGGGGGTGAAAACCTCTAATGGTGACACTGCTGAGATCCATGAGAAGGCTGAAGTTGCTGATGGTGTGACCCAGGTAAAGACCGAGGGTGCAGAAATGGAAGAAGCCACAGAGGAAGTGAGGTCTGAAGCAGATACCTCTTCAAGTAACGGACGTTCAATCAATCCAGAGGATGATAGAAACGAGCTAAGGAGGCTCAAGGAGACAGTGCAAACCCAATGGAAGCAAGAGAGGCTTTGGAGACATGCCGTTGAGAGCCAAGTAAGTGTGCTGGAGAGAGAGATATCCAAGCTCAGAGGTCATCTAGTGAAAAGCCAGTCGATGAATAAGGCAGCATTGGAGAAGATGGAGCGACAGGTGTCTGTTCTATTAAACCATCTCGAAGAGGTGGAAGTCCGGAGAGAGATGATTCCAGAAAATGAGTAAGGTGATCATCTCCTGGCAGAAGAGAATGGTGAGAATCCCTTGTTCAATAGCCTGGTAGAGTTTCCTGAAGACTTGAGGGAAGAATGTGGCAGTGTGTCTGTGCATGACGACTTTAAGAAGGCCGTGGAAGCCTTGTAAGGTGTACTGATCCACAGAAGTTAAACAGCTGGTGATACTGTCCACATCCAAAGTCACCGTGGATGGGATGGCTATCCTGAGGGACATGCACTTGAGGTTTGTTCACATGAAGCTGTTGATCTGGCTGAAGAATGAAGAATCTGCTAAGTGGCTGGGGCTTATAAGACAAGCCTGGAGTCTACTGCAAGAGATTGTCCGGGTGCCTGGTGCTTTGCTGAAAGAAGTCATCAGGAAAAATGGATGACTCATGCAGGAAATGGTGGATTAGTCTGGAGTGATGAGAGCGAGAATTCCCGATACTAGCGAAGACAAGATACCCAGGGAAGTGGGTATGGTTCCTTTGCTTATGGTAGGAACAGTGGAAAATCTTGGCAATATGCAAATTCTTCGCATATATAGGGTGACTCACCTAAAAGAAGTACAGCAGTTAAGGCTGGAAAAAGTGACAATTGATAGACAGCGTCACTGCCAAAGATGGAAGTTATCTTTATATCATGGTACCCAACGAAGTCAGGGTCTTTCCAGTAATAGAAGGCCCACAGCAGAAGCTTGAGAGAAATGGTGCAACGGGAGTCTAGGCACTGAAAAAAGGCGCCAACAGAGAGCTTTCCAAAGACGTCCTGAGGATAGGGGGCGTAATAGGTTGTAGGGGTAGTGAATCCTCTGTTAAACCACTGCTGAGGGTCCTAGACAAAAGACCTAATAGTGTATGTCATGATACCGAGTCGGACCCGACCGTAGATACAGAATTGCTCTGCTCTGTTGACCGCAGGGGGTGGGGGAGGCCTACCACAGACATGACTCTAAAGGTACCGTCACACGCGGCAATATTGCTTGCAATTTCACTGGCAATTTGCTGGTTGCAGTGAAATCATGGACACATTGTTCTATTTTGTTGCCGTGTACAAATGGAACAATGTGTCCATGCTTTCACAGCAACAAGCAAATTGCCAGTGAAATTGCTAGCAATATTACCACGTGGGACAGTACCTTAAGACATAAGGTGAGTGAGTCCGAAGGGCCATGGTTCACAAAGTGAAAGTTGGTGACAAAGAGAAACTATGTTGCAAGATCTTATTCTCATAGTCGACTTAGACAGTCCTTTGGGTGAAGGCCGAGATAATAAGGATCTCGGGGCCCCAGATCACGGTTATGTGTTCATCCCCACGGGTTTGAACATAGAGGGAAAATATGTGATGTGCCAACCGGCTTTGTTGAGGATAACAGGTATGTATCACTCAGACAGAGGTCTGCTGCAATCTTACTCCAGAATGATTGCTGAGACTTGTTGTTCCACAAGCCTCTATAGTGTGATTAGGGCTGGAGTTAAGAATTAAACAGAAAGTAATGGGCGGTCTGGTTAACCACATACCTCTCAGGGGGGTGTTGCTGCTGATGTCATGAGACTCTCCCTGGTCACATATCTCGGATGTCAGAGAAGCCCTGAGTCTGAAAGACTTCCTGTTGGGGAGCACATGGAAAACCCATATCCAGAAGGCTGCAAACTGGCTGCTGCTGGAGCACATTGGAAGACACCAGGTCTGGAGCTGGCTGTAGCACCTGACGCCGTGGACTGTATCCGAACCTGTGCATGTGTATCCATGTGTGAGGTAAATGGACTGTGTACTATACCTTATGTTCCTGTAAAGCCAAAGAAAAGCTCATCTTTATGTTCTGGAAGTGCGGTTTAAGAAGCATACTAAACCGACAGTGGACTGTTGTGATCATACTCTGGTGCGGTGTATTGCTTTGTACTGCCAAGAAAGTATACCCCTATTTTTTCCAGCCAGTAATATATATTGTGACGTAGCGATCACAGATCGGGTTGGGGTTCACTCGGCAGTGATATTCAAACACAGCAACAGGCTCTCCATTTAAATAAGTTCATGTCAGTTTATTATGTCAGCATAAACCGCCCTCCAGCACATAAACAGGAGCCTTTCTGCAGCTTACAGGAACATATTGCCCAGTATAGTCTGTTTTTACCTCACACACGGGTGCACAGGTTTGCGTATATGTGGCGCCCCAACATGGAGGTGCCACAAAAAGGGGTACTACACCCATAAAAGCGGTGTAGTCACCCCACTGCAAGTGGAACTTATGGACGGTAGGAGGGACCCTATAACCACACCCCACACTAGTCACACAGTGGAAGGGACCCCGGGAGGGTATATAGTAGCCCCCAGGGGGATAAAGGAGGCCTTTGGCCTGGTCTTCAACCGTCGGTCCTGGGATCGTTGTCCTTTTGGCTGGAGGCCTGAGGACCCGTCGCAGCCTCCAGGGTTTGGAAAGTTAGCAAAGTTCAGGATGGGAACCTGAGGCACGAAAGACCAAGGGAAGCAGAAAGTTAGGTCCCAGAGAGAAGAAGACAAAGAACACAGAGAGAGTTCATCCCTGTAAGCTGGAGGGAGTTCACTCTAAGGAAGAAACCGGGTACCGGAGCCTGCACCTGCAGGAACCTTCACGGCCTGTAGAAAATCCATTGTCCGGGGGTATCTCCAGATACGGCCCTGACTCCTAAAGCATCCAATAGAGGGGAATCAGACCCGCGGTAGCCGGCTGCGGTAATCAACAGAGGTTTACCCGACGGGAGGTAAAGAGAGACAGCAGAAGGTCAGACAGACTCTACAAGAAGTCAGGCTTCACACCGCCACTGGGAGGCAAGGGAAGAGAAAGAATAAGAAAGGCACACAGGAGGGATCCATCTACCAACCATAAAATCCACTTGCAGCCACCGTAGCCATTTGTCATTATAACATCTTCCTGCACTGAAGGACTGTAATGATTACAAAAGGATTTTCAATAAAGTACCGGTGAAGTGACTTCCCGTATCTGCTGCATCTTTCCTTGCATGAACTGATTCCTTTCATAGAAATGCTGCCCCGGAGGTCCAGACCTGCCTGCGGAGGACTACACCATCATTGCACAATACCATCGACCACCGGAGGACTGTAGTTGCGCTGGGGAGCATCACCAGGTACTGCAGGTGGCGTCACGAACAAATTTTATTTTATTTCCCCTTATTTATTGACCACCAGGGTCAGTCTCAAGCAGCCACCTGTGACCTCCAGACTGAGCCTGAGTTCTGAGTACCCTGCCCTGGGTGCGTCATATGCTTCTCCAGCCACAGAGCACACTGCACAATATGTGTTCAGCAACAGGCTTTTCCAGCCTCCGAAACATTGAGCTGACATCACAGACCATGCGATCATGAAGGAGTCACACTATATCAGATGTGACACACCCATGGGGAGGAACTATGATGGTCAGTGCCGCCTACCACTACCCAACCATCCTTTACACCTTACAGGTCTGTGGAATAATTGTAGATGCCGCCTGTCCGGGGTCCCCACTTCACACCCTGTTTCCCCCTCTTCCCGATCTGTTACCTGTCCTTCCCGGGGTCGGGGTTCCAGGGTGCCGGTCATCCGCAGGCGGCTCCGGGGTTCCAGGTTGCCCTGACTTCTGCCTGCAGCTTTTTTTTTTTTTTCCTTCCCTCAGATGGGGAAGTTTTGAGTCATACAAAAAAACCAAGACTAAAAAACTTCAAACCAAAAACAGCATTTCTAACGTGCTGACCCATCATCATTGGGAAATCTCAATCGTTAATGTAGAAATGCAACATAACAAAACACACAAACAGTACTAAAATTCAAGAAACATCAACAAAATCAATCCATTTTTTGGTCTTCCAGATGCCCTCCACATCAAATTCACCATTTCTTTTTGAATCCCGCAAAAAAACAAGTATACATTTTTTCCAAAGCCATCCTAACACTGTCCCTAACTGCTATCTCTGATCTTTTAAACACATACACATGCCTCACATCCCACAACACTTCCTTCACACATGCCAACATCAACCACAACACTTTCTCCTTCGTCCCATCACAAACACCCAAACCAAACATAACTCAAAAGTCAAAAATTCACACCAGTCAATTCCCTACACAAAGGTCCCATTCTCCTAATCACATCTCTTGCATACCCACAATTCCAAAAAACATGCTAAAACACTTTCACGCCCACCACATCCAGCCCTTGGACAACTCTCACTCCTCACCAAACCCCGATTTCTCTGAAATTCCCTAACAGGTAATACTCCCTGCAAAGACTGCCACACAATGTCACTCTGTCTGTTGGACATACCATCCATCCTCACTTTCTTCCATACTTTTTCTACATCACTCCCTCTTACCCAATTTATACCACATTCCAACTCTTTACACTCAACCATTCTATAAACTAATTTTTTATTGCCCAACATCCGCACATCCACATCACCTAATTCAAATTTCATCAAAAACTTATACACCCACACATACCACACTGGCACCTCACCCGCAACCGGCTTCCATAAATCTCTCACACACCATTTCAATTTTAACATATACACAGCAAACAAATACCGACACATACAAGAAGACATATCATCCTTACTCAAAATCTTTAACATAAAAAGAACCATATTTACGCCAAAGAAAACCTCCAGGTTTGGAAAACCCAAACCACCTTTAACCAGGCTTTTAGTCACAATATCCTGCCTTGCCCGTTCCATCCGAGAACCCCAAAAAAATACAAACAAAATTCTATTTAGGCGCCATAAACACTGATCACCTGGTGGACAAACCAAAGCGATATACAGAAAAATAGGCAGAATGACACTTTTAATTACCAAAATTTTCCCAACAAAGGAAAGGGTGCGCAACTTCCAAAACCCCAATTTTTGTTCTACCTTACACTCCACATCCTCCCAACTCTCTTTCCCATCCAAAGCTTCCGTGAATTTCACTCCCAAAATCTTAATAGGACCACTCACCACATTTATCCCTAAATCTTCACTCACTGGACCATTCCCAAAAACCTTACATTCACTCTTATCCCAATTCACTCTAAACCCAGACGCACCACAGAAAATAGAAGTCAACAGTTTAGCTCTTTTCACTGAACACTCAGAATCACACAACACACATACATCATCCATATAGCCATTCACCTTCCACTCTCTACCACCACCACCCGGAACTTGCACACCCCTAATCACCTTATCCTTTCTTAACAGACATAACAATGGTTCAATCGCACATATGAAAGCAACAGGTGACAATGGACACCCTTGCCGCACACCAGACCCACATTCACTCTCCTTCCTACCCATCCATTCAAAAAAACACAACCATACTTCTGCCTGCAGCTCTGAATGTGCTTCCTGCTTCCTCTCTGGGATCTCACTAGGAGGCGGGGCTGCTCTCTCAGCTCCTTTTATAGAGTCTGGGTGCTGATCAGTCTGCCCCGCCCCCTGGCCAATCATTGCTGTGCTGCAGGGTTATAAACCCTTCATTCACTGCCAGACCTCGCCGGGGCAACTTCATTCCTTGTGAAGCTGCCAGTCCTGGTCCTGCTAGTCTGTTTATTGGCTTGCTAACCTATTACCTGTCTTTTGTTCTTATTGCAGTTGTGCTGTTCCATTGCTTCGCCCGGATCTTCCTCGTGCTGCTTCTCTGTTGTCTCACATCCGACCTTGCATTGTTTCCCCTGCTGTTTCTGGTCTGATCTTCATAGTGCAACCTCGGGTCCTGGCGCTGATGGCTCTTACTTCTGGGTCCGGTCTTTGTGTTCTTTGATTTTGCATTGTATGTTTTCCCCCTTGGGTCGGTGATTCGCAAGTAACGCTCCACCGGGCACTACGAGTATAAGGTAATGCCCTTCGGTTTGAGTAATGCTCCCGCAGTCTTTCAAGAATTTGTAAACGATGTCTTCAGGGACCTTCTCTATGTATGTGTCGTGGTCTACCTGGACGGCATCCTGGTCTTCTCTCCCGATCTTCCCACACACAGGCGAGACGTCCGGCGGGTTCTGCTCCAGTTACGGGAGAACCGACTTTATGCCAAGTTCGAGAAATGTTTGTTCGAACGGACTTCGTTACCCTTCCTGGGCTACATTGTCTCCGATTCCGGACTCGAGATGGATCCAGAAGGTATCCGCCGTCCAGAAGTGGCCTCGACCAGTGGGACTCAAGGTGATTCAAAGGTTCCTGGGCTTCGCCAATTACTATCGACAGTTCATCCCTCGTTTTCGGAAGTAGTCAACCCGCTCACCACTTTAACCCGGAAAGGGACGCCTGCTAAGGCTTGGACTCCTGAGGCCGAGACTGCCTTCCTAACGCTTAAAAATGCTTTTTCCTCTGCTCCTGCTCTCCACAGGCCCATGGCAGACAAACAGTTCTTCATGGAGGTGGACGCATCCTCCTCTGGAGCGGGAGCCGTTCTTACTCAGAAGACCTCCTCAGGACGCATGGTGACTTGTGGCTTTTTCTCCAAGGCCTTCACATCCTGTGAACGGAATTACTCCATTGGGGACCGGGAGCTGCTTGCCATCAAAATGGCCCTGGAGGAGTGGCGGTACCTCCTTGAAGGCGCAGTACATCCCATCGTGATCTACACCGACCACAAGAACCTGGCATAGCTGCAGTCAGCCCAGAGACTCAACCCCCGGCAGGCGCGCTGGTCGCTGTTCTTTGCACGCTTTGACTTCAGTCTTCATTTCCGTCCGGCACATGAGAACATCAAGGCCGATGCCTTGTCCCGGTCCTTCCTCTTCGAAGACCAGGAGGATGAGCCGTGCTCCATCATCAATCCATCCAATATCGGTATGGTTGCTCCTCTCCGATTGTCTCTACCCCCGCCAGGTAAAACGCTTGTAGCCGAGGCCGATCGAGGACACGTATTAAGCTGGGGTCATTCCTCTCGGATTGCAGGGCACTTAGGCATAACAAAGACCCTTCACTTGATAGCTCGACACTACTGGTGGCCTCGTATGCGACGGGATGTCACCGACTTCGTCTCTGCCTGTTCTTCCTGTGCCCGCAACAAGACACCCAAGCCGTTGCTCGTTGGTCCTCTCCTGCCCTTGCCGGTGCCCTCTGAGCCCTGGAGGCACATCGCCATGGACTTCATCACTGACCTTCCGGTCTCCTCCGGTAACACCGTGGTATGGGTAGTGGTGGACAGGTTCTCCAAGATGGCCCACTTCATCCCGCTGTCTGGTCTTCCCTCTGCACCCAGATTAGCGGAGCTGTTTGTTCTATATGTCCTCCACTTACACGGTTTGCCATCTCACATAGTGTCTGACCGAGGCGTACAGTTTGTATCCCGGTTCTGGCAGTCGCTCTGCAAGAAGCTCGATGTCACCTTGGACTTCTCGTCTGCTTATTATCCGCAGTCCAACGGGCAGGTGGAACGGGTGAATCAGGTGTTATCCGGCTATCTATGGCACTTCATCAATGCCCATCATGACGACTGGTCCTCCCTGCTTCCCTGGGTAGAGTTCTCCTACAATAACCATGTCGGTGAGTCCTCCCATAACTCTCCTTTTTCATAGTCTATACGGTCACCATCCAAGAATACCGACTCCCGTGGACATCACTACCTCTACTCCTGCGGCTGTGCAGACAGCTCGAGACTTCTTCAAGATCTGGACTGAGACGCGGTCTGCCCTGGAAAAGGCATCTAGGCGGATGAAAGACCATGCCGACAAACGACGTCTGGACTTCCCCCTGTTCCAGCCAGGGGATAAGGTATGGCTTTCTTCCAAATACGTCCGTCTCAAGATTCCTTCCTATAAGCTCGGTCCTCGCTACATCGGTCCCTTTGAAGTCATCCGGAGGATAAACGAGGTATGCTACCAGCTGAAGTTGCCACCTACTCTGCGGATCCATAATGTTTTCCACCGTCTCTCCTCAAGCCGCTAGTCCTCAACCGTTACTCCCAGGATCCGGGAGCGCTGCCTCCGCTGGTCTCGGCCTCTGACGTATTCGAAGTCAGTGCAATTCTGGACATGAGAAAGAGGGGTCGCTCTACGTGGTATTTAGTTGACTGGAAGGGGTTTGGTCCTGAGGAACGGTCCTGGGAGCCTGAGGGGAACATCAATGCTCCTCGCCTCCTGCGCAGGTTTCATGCCGGTCTGGTTCCGGGGGGGCGTGGAGGGGGGAGTACTGTAGCCGCCCCGCTGTCCGGGGTCCCCACTTCACACCCTGTTTCCCCCTCTTCCCGATCTGTTACCTGTCCTTCCCGGGGTCGGGGTTCCAGGGTGCCGGTCATCCGCAGGCAGCTCCGGGGTTCCAGGGTGCCCTGACTTCTGCCTGCAGCTCTGAATGTGCTTCCAGCTTCCTCTCTGGGATCTCACTAGGAGGCAGGGCCGCTCTCTCAGCTCCTTTTATAGAGTCTGGGTGCTGATCAGTCTGCCCCGCCCCCTGGCCAATCATTGCTGTGCTGCAGGGTTATAAACCCTACATTCACTGCCAGACCTCGCCGGGGCAACTTCATTCCTTGTGAAGCTGCCAGTCCTGGTCCTGCTAGTCTGTTTATTGGCTTGCTAACCTATTACCTGTCTTTTGTTCTTATTGCAGTTGTGCTGTTCCATTGCTTCGCCCGGATCTTCCTCGTGCTGCTTCTCTGTTGTCTCACGTCCGACCTTGCATTGGTCCCTCTGCTGTTTCTGGTCCAATCTTCATAGTGCAACCTCGGGTCCTGTCGCTGACGGCTCCTCTTCTGGGTCCGGTCTTTGTGTTCTTTGATTTTGCATTGTATGTTTTCCCCCCTTGGGTCGGTAATTCGCAAGTAACGCTCCACCGGGCACCTCGGTTAGCGGGTCCAGGTGATATCCCTGTCCTAGGGGGTCACCTATCCTGGGTACCTTACTGAGGGGTACTTGTGTTGTATCCTTGCGGCCTTCCCTTGAGGCCACCTTGCTTTTGCCTTGGTTTTAATAAAGCCTTCAAAGTATTCAGTTGTCCGGTTCTCTGTCATCCTGGTATCGGCATCCGCAATAGCTGCGGTACAGTGGGTCCACACCTCAGGGTACGCCCTAGGGCGTAACAATAATAAGTGTCAGCAAGTCATGCTGGATTTATATCGCAGCTAGACACAGGCTGCTCATTGGCCAATGAGCGCAGACTATGCAAATAGGCGCGAGAATTCAAAGTTCGAATTTCGCGCCTATTTGCAGCCCGGCGAGAGCGGCGCATTATCTCGCTGGGATACACAGTGGCCGCAGCGGCGGCTCTGCATACAGCCCCCGCTCCCCGCTGCTCGCTCTCCCTCCTCCTCCCCCTCGCCGCTTTGTTCTCACCCTCCATCAGCGTTAACATTGCAGCCTGTCTTCCTCCAGCCTCAAACTGTTTGGAGCCGGTCATGTGACAGGCCATCTGTCAGGCCCTGTCACATGACCGGCTCTAAACAGATTGAGGCTGGAGTAAGACAGCCTGCAATGTTAACGCCGGTGGAAGCCAGAGGACAGGGGGCAGGGGCCACACAGAACAGGTGGCACACAGGACAGGGGCAGAGGACAGGGAGACACATAACAAGGGCAGAGGACAGGGCCACACAGGACAGGGGGCACACAGAACAGGGGCAGAGGACAGGGGACACAGGGCCAGAGGACAGGGCGACACAGGGGCAGAAGACAGGTGGCACACCGAACAGGGGGACACAAGGTAGGGGACAGGCACCAAACAGGACAGGGGGCACACAGGACAGGGCCAGAGGACAGGGGGACACAGGGCAGAGGACAGGTGGCACACAGAGCAGGGGCAGAGGACAGGGGGACACAGGGCCAGAGGACAGGGCGACACAGGGGCAGAAGACAGGTGGCACACCGAACAGGGGGACACAAGGTAGGGGACAGGCGCCACACAGGACAGGGGGCACACAGGACAGGGCCAGAGGACAGGGGACACAGGGCAGAGGACAGGTGGCACACAGAACAGGGGCAGAGGACAGGGTGACACAGGGCCAGAGGACAGGGTGACACAGGGCCAGAGGACAGGGCCAGAGGACAGGGCGACACAGGGCCAGAGGACAGGGCAACACAGGGACACAGTGGCAGAGGACAGCGGGACACAGTGGCAGAGGACAGTGGGACACAGTGCCCCCCCCTCACCGGCTCCATCCTGCCCCCCCCCCCGCCGCCACCATCCTCCCCCCCCAGCCGGCTCCATCCTGCCCCCCCCCGTCGGCTCCATCCTTACCCCCCGCCCCCCCACCCGCTGGCTCCATCCTGCCCCCCCGACAGCTCCATCCTGCCCCCCTGCCACCATCCTGCCCCCTCGCCGGCTCCATCCTGCCCCCCCCCGTCGGCTCCATCCTTACCCCCCCCCGCTGGCTCCATCCTGCCCCCCGCCACCATCCTGCCTCGCTGCTTAATCCTGCCCCGCTCGCCACCATCCTGCCCCGCTCGCTCCATCCTGCCCCCCCGCCACCATCCTGCCCTGCTCGCTCCATCCTGCCCCGCTCACCACCATCCTGCCCCGCTTGCTCCATCCTGCCCCACTGGCTCCAACCTGCCCCCCCCACCATCCTGCCCCCCCGCCACCATCCTGCCTCGCTTGCTCCATCCTGCCCTACTCGCCACCATCCTGCCCTCCCCCCATCCTGCCCCCCCCCGCCACCATCCTGCTCCTCCGCCTCCATCCTGCCCTGCTGGCACCATCCTGCCCCACCGGCTCCATCCTACTCCCCCGCCACTATCGTGCTCCCCACCACCATCCTGCTCCTCCGCCTCCATCCTGCCCTGCTCCCTCCATCCTGCCCTGCTTGCTTCATCCTGCCCCCCGCTGTTCTTGCCCCTCTCTGCCTCCATCCTGCCCCCCCTCTGTCTCCATCCTACCCCCCCTCTGCCTGCATCCTGCCCCCCCTCCGCTTCCATCCTGCCCCCCCTCCTGTCTCCATCCTGCTCCCTCTCCGCCTCCATCCTGCCCCCTTTCCGCCTCCATCCTGCCCCACCCCCTGACTCCATCCTGCCCACCTGCCTCCATCCTGCCCCCCCCCGACTTCATCCTGCCCCCACGGCTCCATCCTGCCCCCCGACACAGTCCTGCCATCCCCCCCCCCGTCACCATCCTGCACCCCCAGCAGTTAGCGGTCATGTGACCGATCAGCTGATCGGTTTCCCAGGCAACGACTGGTCCTAATGGCCTGTAGGACCTAGAAGACAGAGGTGGAGCAAGCCGGCGGACAGGTGAGCATCCTCACTGAGGATTTTTTACTTTTACTGTGGAGGAGGGGGGGGCGCGGGGAGCGGAGTATCGCAATATACAATAGTGCTGCTATACATGTATTGTAATGTACGCCATATACCATAGTGCTGCTATACATGTACTGTAATGTACCGCCATATACTATAGTGCTGCTATACATGTACTGTAATGTACCGCCATATACCATAGCGCTGCTATACATGTAATGTAATTATTATTTTATTATTATTAAGTATTTATATAGCACCATTAGGTTACATGGCACTTTACAAGTGAGAGGGTAGACAACAACAATAGCAAAAACGACGACAAATCGCCAAATTAGTCATAGGGGTACGTTAGAGCGGAGGATCCTGTCCGCGAGGGCTCACAGTCTAGAGCAGGGGTCTCAAACTCGGCTGGGTTGGTGGGCCGCACATAGAAAAAAATTATTATCGGGGGCCGCATTGCTTGGAGGACTAAGGGTACCGTCACACTAGGTGACATCGCTGGAGATATCGCAGGCGACACACGGGAGCGCGCACATTTTTGGCACCTCGTCAGCGTCGTGTGTTTAGACGTGGCGATACCTTTGGTGATGCTTTGGCGATGTTTCAGGCAATGTCACTGTTGGGGTGTCTAGAAACCCCAGCAGGGATCCTGTAACATGGGAGCCTATGGCTCCCATCGCCTGTAACATTGCTATTCGCGATGTTACACAGGGCGATGCTTACACATCGCCTGAGAGTGGTTGCCTGGTTTCACAGCAGTGCTGTGAAACCAGGCGACCACTCTGAGCCGATTTTTCGGTGCAAAATCGTCACTTTACACGGGGCGATGTCACCTGGTGTGACGGTACCCTGACATTTTTAGTAATACCAGATTTTTTGGTCAATGTAGTAACGTCCAAATCTTGATCCCCTTCTTGTAGTAATGTCCGCATCTTGGTCCCTTTCTTGTTGTAATGTCCCCATACTGGTCCCCATCCTGGTCGTCCTCTTGTACTAATATCCCCAACCTGATCCCCTTCTGTAGTAATGTCCCCCGTGCTGGTCCCTTTTTGTAATGATGACCCCCTTACTGATCCCCTTTTGTAGTGATGTCACCATCCTGTCCCCCATAGTGTAGTAATGTCCCCCATGCTGGACCTCTTTTTTAGTGATATCCCCAACCTGGTCTGCCTTCTTTCTCCATTCGCCTTCCACGACAGCATTGGAGGATGTCGTCCACGCCCTATTGGGGGACAGGAACACAGAGAGGTTAAAAGCCCCTCCCCTTCCTCAGTACTCCAGTGTCTTCCTGTCCCCCTTGGGGCATGGAGAGGTTCCAGTGCTGTCAGGCCGGCAGAGGCAGCATTGGGGTGTACTTACAGCCGGGCCAGGGATGGACGTCGGGGGCGGCCTTCTCCTCCTTCTCGGGGCTCCCGTGGTGGGACCATCCGGCCTTCCTGCGTCCTACGGGGCAAAGCAGGCCGTGTATTGCAACGCCGGAGGCCTGTCCAGCTCTCCGGCGTCTCCCTCCTCCAGCTGCGGTCCCTGGGGCATGCATCAGAGGTGCCGTGGAGGCACTTCCGGTTTCGGGTGTGACACTTCCGGTCCGGGATGGCACTTCCGGTTTCGGGCGGCGGCTCCTGTAAGGGCTGTGGCAGGCTGGGCGCGGCTCCAGGGAACCCAGCAGGACTTTCGCGCGCTACTGCCCGCGGCCGGTGACCAGGAGGAGGGAGGGAACAGGTGTTCCTCGTTGGGGGCACGGTACTTCTGGATAAGTACCCGCCGGAAGCTACACCCAGGTAAGGCTGATCCCTGAAACATGGAAGGTGATAGGCTTCCACCTCTGCATCTGCAGAGCCCAGCGTTCCCCCAACTCATGTAAGTGTTTCTGGGGGTGGTCACAAGGGGTAGAGTTATTTAAGCCCTGCACTCACACTGGGACCCCCTTCTCTTCCCTTTTTGTCTATAGGGAGACGAGGGCCGTCTGTGAAAGGGAGCAATAATGTGGCTGCGGCACAAAATTTCCCTCTTCCTACAACAAGGTGTCGGCCACTAGGGTTGTCAGGATGGACTCCCCATCCTTGCTTGAGGAGCTCCAATCCATTAGGGAAGAGGTGCAGGCTTCTATCTCGGCACTGCGGGGTTTTGCTGCAGCTTCCGGGCCTTCCCCTCCGTAAGAGAGGAAGCTCCAGGATTGTGACTCTGTGGATCTCATGGAGGCTGGCCAGAGCTCAGCGTTAGAGGATGGCGAGGATATTGCCGCTGTTGCCTCTGTCCAGACACGAGAATCTGGACACTATTATTTTTCCACGGAGTCCATGGGTGCATTGGTGGACACGGTCCATTGTACCATGGGAGTAGAGGTGGTGGAATCCCCTTCTTCTGTGCAGGACTAAATGTTCAGAGGCCTGAAGGCTAAGCGGCTCACCCCATCCGAGAGGATTGGAGGGTGATGACTTTGTCTGGGAGGTCCCGAAGGTGGACATCCAGGTGGCCAGGGTAGCAATCGGCTGCCATTGTAAACCCATTGTGCATGCCCTTGACACACTGTTGAAGCTAAGCAGCAGGAGCCTCAGTCACGGCTGGATGGGAGACCTCATGAGAGACCCAATGGGAATCTCTATGGAAGTCTCTATAAAGTCAATGGGACTTCTAACATGAAGATCTATGGCAGTATTCCATTTGGGAAGCTTAGCATATAAGACCGCGTTGCCTTTTGAAGATTCCTCCCGGTTGAAGGACCCCCTCGTTCGTAAAATGGAGAGTGTCCTCAAAAAATCCTGGGAGGCGGCAGCTATGTCTTTAACGGTGTACATTTCCTCTACATGTGAGCAGGTCTCTCTTTAAGTGGCTCACCCAGCTGGGAGAATTCATCCTGCAGGGTACTCCCAGGGAGGAGCTTTGGACTCCATTCCACTTCTGAGACGTGCTACGGGCTTCCTGGCCGATGCCTCTGCTGAGTCGTTCCGCGTTGGCGCCAGGTGCGCAGTGTTGGCTAACACAGCTCGCAGGGCAGTGTGGCTTACAAGGTGGAATGGGGAGGTCACGTCTAAGCTCCAGCTGTGTGGCCTCCCCTTGCAAAGGGCATTGGATGACATCCTGGAAAAGGTGTCAGACCGGAAAAGGTGTCTCCCGGAACAGGAGCCCTTTCGGAGGCAGTCCTTTTGGCCTGAGCGCAGCCAACCCTCCCAGTCTAAAGGGAAGGGTAAGTCTGGTCGCTGGGCATTCCAGTACGGGGACAAAACCCGTAATATCTTGCTCCCCCAGCAGCGGCATCACCAGCCGCCCCCTAAACAAGGTCGCCTTCCCCATTGCGGGGCGGCTCCTGCGGTTTCTGCCACAGTGACAAGCAATCTCCTTGTGCCCTTGGATCCTCTCGACCATTTGGGAGGGTCTACGCTTGGAATTCGAGAGCCAGCCCCTCCGTGTCTTCGAGTCCTCTCCCTTCCTCAGGGGGACTCTCGCACGGTTTTTCTTGTCGGGTCTGCGACACCTGTTGGATTCAGGTGTGGGGTCCTCGGTTCCTCCTGGAGAGGAGGGCCAGGGGTGCTACTCCAGGTTGTTGTGGACCTCCAGAACACGTATTCTCATGTCCCCATTCACCCGTCCCACAAGCGCTTTCTGCGATTCACGATCTCCGGGGCAGGCGGGACGGTCCATTCTCGGCTTAATGTGCTGCCCTTTGGGATTTCGTCGGCCCCAGAGGTTACCAAACTCATGGGGGAAGCGATCACATTCATCCAGACCCAGGGGATATGTATGCTTCCCTATTTAGATGACATGTTGGTGGTGGCTCCTTCGGCAGTGCTTCTGCGCACAAAGGTCTCCAACACATTGGAGATTCTTCAGTCCCTGGGATGGGTACCCAATCTTCGGGAATCGGAACAGGTGCCTGCAACCCGACGTCAATTTTTGGGAGTCTTGCTGGCCTCCTCCAGACAGACCTCGTTCGTTCCTGCGGCATATCAGCTTTTGCGCCGCGTGAATCTGACCCGCTTCCAGGGCAAGGGGGTCGCCCTCCTTGCGGGAAGCAATGTCCCTGTTAGGGGCCATGATGGCCTGCATTCAGTCAGTAACATGGACTCAGGCTCCTTCCCGACTGCTCCAGGAACACATACTGAGTTCCTGGGACGGACGTCAGGATTCCTTAAACTCGGGGGTCCGGACCCTGGGGCGGGTGGTAACCTCGCTTTCCTGGGGATGAATCCCAGACACCTTCCTGTGACCTCCGTTCCCACTGATGCCAGCGGTTCCGGTTGGGGCACGATGGTAGTTCGCACACCGTTCCAGGGATTTGGAGCTCGCTCGGTCAGTCGCCAGTCTTCAAACTTCTGGCAGTGGAGGAAGCGCTTCTTGCTGCAGCTCACGTTCTCCGGGGTCATTATGTCAAGGTCCTGTCAGACAATGTGACTACGGTTGCTTCTTGAGGTACCAAGGCGGTACTCGTGGCTTACGCTTGCAGGGGCTGGCAAGACTGTTCTTTTTGTGGGCGGTATGCCATTTTCTCTCCTCCTCGGCAGTACATCTGAAGGGAATGGCCAATGTACAAGGCAGATTCTTGAGCCGCACGGAGGTCCACCCAGGAGAATGGTGCTTCCATCCGGAAGTATTTCGCTCTCTTACGGACAGGTGGGGTGTCCTTTCGATCGACCTGTTCGCTTCGGGCTCGAATACAAAGGTGCCAACCTTTTTCTCCCTGACGCGGTTGGACCATCCTCGGGGGCTGGACGCTTTTGCCCATCCCTGGGACTTCCGGTTGGTGTATACATTTCCTTCAATCCCGCCACTTCCCAAGACGTTGCAACGGATTCGGGGGAGGGGGTGACACTATCCTGGTGGCTCCCCTGGGGCCCAAACTGGCGTGGTACGACGCCATCCGAGACCTGGGCCTGGAGGGACCGATTATGTTAGCCCAGTCTCAACCTACTGTCCAGGGTCCTCTGTTTCACCCGGGCCCTCAGTGGCTCATTCGGCGGCCTGGCTGTTGCGGCCGGGATCCTGAGGACCAAGGGTCTCTCCCGGCAGTGATCCCACGCTTCAGCAGAGCAGGAAGCCTGTGACAAACGCTATTTACGGGAGGGCTGGAATCGGTTCCTGTCCTGGTGTGCTCCTTCCATCCCGACCATGCATCATCCTAATGTGGCCCAACTCTTGGATTTTTGCAGCGTAGCTTGGATTTGGGGCTTCGGCGAGCACTCTTTAAGTCCAGAGGTCGGCACTTGGGGCGGTTTTTGCCAAGGATCTTGCTTCCCATCCATGGCTCAAGCAGTTTTTTACTTCTGCTTGGGGGTGGTGTCCCCGGATTCGGCCTTCTGTCCCTCCCTGGGATTTGATGCTTGTTCTCCAAGGGCTTGCTCGAAGTCCCTTTGCACCCTTGTCTGCTGCATCCCTTACGTCTCTCACAAGGTGGCGTTTTTGGTGGCCATCACTTCTGCTCCCAGAGTTGGAGAACTGCAGGCACTCTGTCTGGGCTCCGTGCCTCGTGGTGTCCGTTGTTCGCATTACGCTTCGGTTGCATTCATCTTTTCTTCTTGAAAGTTGTCGGCTTTCCATCGGTCCCAGGATGTGGTTCTGCCTTCAATTTGTCGATCTCCTGCTAATGCGGCTGAGGCCGTGTTTCTCTCCTTGGATGTTCGTCGGACTGTCCTCCTCTATCTCCGAGAGTCTGCTTCCTGGAGGTTAGATCAGAACCTGTTTGTTCGGCTTTTGGGAATAATACAGGGAAGAAGACTTCCCAGGCTGCCATCGCTTCCTGGATCAAGAAGGCGATCTGTGAGGTCTACGTCGCTTCTGTCCTTGCTCCTCCGGTGGGGTTGAAGGCTCCTTCAACTCGGGCTGCTGCTACTCCCTGGATGGAGCAGGCTGGAGCTTCATCGGAGCTGATTTGCAGAGCGGCTACGTGGTAGCCTCTCCTCACTTTTTCTTGCCTCTATAGGTTAGATCTGTCCTTCGGTCGGGATCTGTCCTTTGGTAGGAGAGTCCTACAGGCAATAGTCCACCCTGAGGAGTATCAGTGGTATTCCTCCAATGCTGTCGTGGAAGGCGAATGGAGAAAACTGAATTAGTCCTTACCGGTAATTCCTTTTCTTGGAGCCTTCCACGACAGCATCAGTTCCCCCCTTGTTGGTGTTTGGTTCCGGTTTGTATCAGATAATCCATGGCTAAGGGTGATCTTGGTAAACACTGGAGTACTGAGGAAGGGGAGGGGCTTTTAACCTCTCTGTGTTCCTGTCCCCAATAGGGCGTGGACGACATCCTCCAATGCTGTCGTGGAAGGCTCCAAGAAAAGGAATTACCGGTAAGGACTAATTCAGTTTTTTACACACTCAGACATATTCACTCACAATCACACCCACTCACACATTAACTCACCCACACTCACATTAACTCACACTCTCACACTCACGTGGAACAAAAGGGGGGGAAAGCACAACCCATGAGCGGTACCTGGTGGTCTAGTGAGGGCGTCAATAACAGATATGGGGGGTTCGCATCTCACCTTTGGAGGTTCTGCAACCCTGCACAACCTCGGCGTATCGCAGTGGATGGCTCCGGACTCCAGCGGTCGGGGTTTCCTCCACGAGCAACTCCTTCTTCCAGTCAGTTGACACGAGCAGCCGATCACCTGCCCCTGTGACGTTCTCAGCTACGTCACCGCAGGTCCTTTGGATTCTGTTAGCGGTGACTTTGGCTTACAGCTGCTCCTGCTGCAAACCTAGGATGGGGATATGATATTTGTACAGAAGTGTGTGATTATAACAGAAGCGCTAGAGCACAGGAGGCACACGTTTAATTACCTTTGATATACCACAACGTGTTTCCACGGCGGCCCGCCGTCTTCATCAGGTAAATCCACCTGATAAGAATGCGGACCACCAAGGACTTTTGTTATAATCACACACTTCTGTACAAAATCGCGCACTCTGACACCCTCACGCATTCACACTCACAGGCACCCCACAGGCTCTCTGACACCCACAGGCACTCTGACACCCACAGGAACTCAAGAGGCACTCTCAAGACAGGCACTCACACACACAGGCACTCACACACACAGGCACTCACGAACACAGGCACTCACGAACACAGGCAGTCACGAACACAGACACTCATGCTCACAGGCACTCGCGCTCACAGACACTCACGCTCACAGACACTCACAGGCGCTCACACTCACAGGCACTCACACTCACAGGCACAGGTACTCACACACACAGGCACTCACGCTCACAGGACTCACGCTCACAGACACTCACAGGCGCTCACATCACAGGCACTCACACTCACAGGCACAGTCTCACCACACAGGCATCACGCTCACAGGCACTCACGCTCACAGGACACTCACAGGCCTCACAGGCACTCCATCACAGGCACTCACAGGCACACACTCGCAGGCACTCACACACACAGGCACTCCACACACAGGCACTCACGCTCACAGGCACTCACGCTCACAGCACTCACAGGCACTCACGCTCACAGGTACTCACACACACAGGCACTCACGCTCACGGGCACTCACGCTCACAGACACTCACAGGCGCTCACAGGCACTCACACTCACAGGCACTCACACAGGCACAGACACTCACAGGCACTCACACACACAGGCACTCACACACACAGGCACTCACGCTCACAGGCACTCACAGGCGCTCACAGGCACTCACGCTCACAGGCACTCACAGGCACTCGCACTCACAGGCACTCACACTCACAGGCACTCACACTCACAGGCACTCACACACACAGGCACTCACGCTCACAGGCACTCACGCTCACAGGCACTCACAGGGCTCACAGGCACTCACGCTCACAGGCACTCACAGGCACTCGCACTCACAGGCATAGGCGCTCACAGGCACTCACAGGCACAGGCACTCACAGGCACTCACACTCACTCACAGGCACTCACACATCACAGGCACTCACACTCACAGGCATGCACAGGCACTCACAGGACTCACACTCACAGGCACTCACACTCACACGCACAGGCACTCACACAGGCACTCACACTTACAGGCACTCACACTCACAGGCACTCACACGCACAGGCACTCACACGCACAGGCACTCACACTCACAGGCACTCACACGCACAGGCACTCACACGCACACTCACAGGCACTCACACTAGCACACACTTTTATTACACTAACCATGCTGGTCCAGTGCATGGGGACCCTGGGGCTTCCCTGTGCGGCCCCCAGCACTTTGGACCAAGAACCATGCTTTCTCCGCTATAACATTACTTGCGGCCGCTTCCTGTCTCTGCCACTCGCTCTGCAAGTTCAATGCGAGTCACCGTCAGCCAATGAGAGGCCCGCAGGTGACGTCAGCGGCCTCTCATCGGCTGAGGGCTTGTATTGAGCTTACAGAGCGGCAGAGCGAGCGGCAGAGACAGTGAAGCGGCCGCAAGTAATGTTATAGCGGAGAAAGCGGCGGCACCATGCACTGGACCGCCGCCAGCATGGTTCTTGGTCCAAAGTGCTGGGGGCCGCACAGGGAAGCTCCAGGGGCCGCATGCGGCCCGCGGGCCTCGAGTTTGAGACCCTGGTCTAGAGGGTGTGGGAGGGAGACAGTAGGAGGGGGAGAGGTGAGATGGTGTAGTGTGTGTTGTAGGCTTGTAGGAAGAGGTGGGTCTTCAGGTTTTTCTTGAAGGTTCCCAGGGTAGGGGAGTGTCTGATGTTGTGGGGGAGGGAGTTCCAGGGTATGGCAGAAGCACGAGAGAAGTCTTGTATGTGGTTGTGGGAGGTGGAAATGCGTGGGGTGGAGAGAAGGAGTTCTTGAGAGGAGCGCAAGTTGCGCGAGGGGAGGTAGCGGGAGACCAGGTCAGAGATGTAGGGAGGGGACAGGTTGTGTATGGCCTTGTATGTCAGGGTTAGGGTTTTAAAGCAGGATCGATGGGGTGTGGGGAGCCAGTGGAGGGCTCGGCGGAGAGGGGAGGCAGGGGAGTAACGGGGGGAAAGGTGGATGAGTTGGGCAGCAGAGTTGAGGATGGTGCGGAGAGGTGCAAGGGAGGAGGCAGGGAGGCCTGTGAGTAGGAAGTTGCAGTATTCCAGGCGGGAGATGATGAGGGCATGGACAAGTGTTGTGGTCAAGGAAGGAGCGGATACGGGCAATGTTTTTTAGTTGGAGTCGACAGGCGATGGCGAGGGCTTGGATGTGTGGCTTGAATGAGAGGGAGGAGTCGAGGATTACCCCGAGGCACTTGGTGTGGGGGACAGGTGAGAAAGTGCAGTCGTTGACGGTGATGGATAGGTCAGGAAGAGGGGCAGGGTTGTTCGGGGGAAAGGCGATGAATTCGGTCTTGTCCATGTTGAGTTTGAGGAAGTGGGTAGAAAAGAAGGATGCAATGGCGGATAGGCAGGGAGGAATTTTGGATAAAAGGGAGGAGATATCAGGACCAGACAGATAGAGCTGGGTGTCGTCGGCGTAGAGGTGGTATTGGAGGCCGTGTGACTCGATGAGGTTGCCTAGGCCGAGATTGTAAATGGAGAAAAGTAGTGGTCCCAGGACCGAGCCTTGGGGAACACCTACAGAGAGGGGGTGGGGCGAGTAGGAGGTGTGGGAGTGGGTGACGCTGAAGGTCCTGTCCGTTAGGTAGGAGGAGATCCAGGAGAGGGCAAGGTCAGTAATGCCAAGAGATTCAAGGATTTGGAGTAAGAGGGAGTGGTCAACAGTGTCGAAGGCAGCAGAGAGGTCGAGAAGGATGAGGACGGAGTAGTGTCGTTTGCTCTTGGCTATCAGGAGGTCGTTTGTGACTTTGGTTAGGGCTGTTTCGGTGGAGTGGTGAGGTCGGAAGCCAGATTGTAGGCGATCAAAGAGAGTACAGAACGAGAGGTGGGAGGATAGTTCGGAATAGACGTGTTGTTCAAGAAGTTTTGAGGTGAACGGGAGGAGAGATATGGGGCGATAGTTGGAGACTGTTGTAGGGTGAAGGGATGGCTTTTTTAGGATGGGCGTGATTAGGGCGTGTTTGAAGGGTGAGGGGAATGTGCCGGATTTAAGTGATACGTTGAAGAGGTGTGTTAGGGCAGGGATGAGGACTGTGGTGAGGTTGGCGATGAGGTAGGAGGGGAGTGGATCAAGAGCGCAGGTGGTGATGTGTGATCGTGCTAGGAGGGAGGAGAGGTGGTCCTCTGTCATGCGGGTGAAACTGCATTTGGGTGCGGGGGGATGGGCTGCAGGTGGGATGGGGCGTGGGGAGTGTGGGTCGAAGCTTTTCCTGAGTTTGTTGATTTTGTCTTTGAAGTCAGTGCCGAAGTCGTCGGCGGAGATGAGGGGTGAGAGAGGAGGTGCAGGTGGACGAAGTAAAGAGTTGAAGGTTTTGAAGAGCTGTTTGGGATTGTGAGACAGGGGGGGTTATTAGGGAGGAGAAGTAGGATTGTTTTGCGGAGTCGAGGGCAGTCTTGAAGGTAGTGAGGGAATGCTTGTATAGGGCGAAGTGCTCTGCGGAGTGGGATTTCCTCCATTTCTGCTCAGCTGCCCTAGTCATCCGTCGGAGTTTTTTGGTGAGGGTCGTGAGCCAGGGTTGTCGTTGAATACGTGTTGTCTTAAATGTGAGAGGAGCAGCCTGGTCGAGGGCTGTAGTGAGAGTGGAGTTGTAAAGGGAGGCGGCTGAGTTAGTGTCTTGAGAAGAGGCCAAGTCTGAGGAGGGATTCTGAGAGTGAGTGGAAGTCTATCAGCTTAAGGTTTCTGCGGGGGTGGGGGAGTGTCCGGAAAAGGGGGGAGCGTGGTGGGGGGGAGAGGATGAGAATGTCAGCAGGTTGTGGTCAGAGTGGGTGAGGGTTGAGTATGTGAGGTCGATGAGAGAGCAGAGGCGGGTGAATACTAGGTCAAGTGTGTGGCCACCAGTGTGCATGGTGGAGGAGATCCATTGGGAGAGGCTGAAAGAGGATGTGAGGGATAGAAGCTGGAGGCAGCGGCTTTGGGGGTGTCGATGGGGATGTTGAAGTCACCCATGACGGTGGTAGGGATGTCGGAGGAGAGGAGGTGGAGGAGTCAGGTGGTGAAGTGGTCAAAGAAGGTAGAGGGGGATCGAGGGGGCGGTAGACAACGGCCAGTTGGAGGTTGCAGGGGGAGTAGATGCGAACAGCGTGTGCCTCGAAGGAGGGGAGAGGGGGAGGAGTGAGTGGGGAGAAGGAGCAGTGGTTGGCCAAAAGTAGGCCGACACCTCCGCCGCGGGTGTTGGTGGGGCGGGGAGGGTAGGAGAGCGTGAATCCCCCATAGGAGAGGGCAGCCAGGGAGGTTGTGTCAGAGGGGGTAAGCCAGGTCTCTGTGATGCCGAGGAAGGAGAGTTTTTTGGAGATGAAGAGGTCGTGGATGAGTGTGAGTTTGGTACAGACTGAGCGGGCGTTCCAGAGTGCGCCGGGTAGGGGGACAGGGGAAGCCAAGGTGGGGGGAATGGATCGGAGGTTAAGGGGGTTACGAGGGTTGGTGATGGGTCGTCGAAGTGGGATGGAGGAGAGTGAGGTGGTATGGTGGGGTGGGCCAGGATTAGGGGAAATGTCATCGGAGAGTAGGAGGAGCAGGGAGAGGGTTAGGAGGTGGGAGCAGTGGAGCTTGCGTGGTGGGCGTGTACGTTAGAAATGGTGGGTTGAAAGTGGGGGAAAAGTTCGGAGGATAGGGTGAGGTGGCTAGGAAGGATGGAGGATAAGAGGAGAATTCCTTTGCTCAGTGGGGGGATGCGTGGGGGTAGTAGGAAGTGGAGAAGGATGGGAGTGAAGGTGAGAAGAAGAGGGAACATGGTGGGATGAGTAGGGGAGGAGAGGTGACTGGGGTCGGAGGTAGCCGGGGATCTGGTATGGCAAGGGTGAGTTCAAAGTGATGGGTGGCTAGCCGCGTTTGGTGTGGCCAGGTGATGAGGTGCAGTCCGGGGGAGGAGATGCAGTTCAGGGGCAAGGTGCAGTCCGGTGATGAAGTGATGCAGCCGAGGCCGTCGCGGCCAGGGCGAAATGGCGCAGGTGAGTCAGCCGGGGAATAGGTGTTGCGGCAGAGGATGAGGTGGTGCAGCCAAGGATGAGGTGGTGGAGCCGAGGATGAGGTGGTGGAGCCAAGGATGAGGTGGTGCAGCCGAGGATGAGGTGATGCATCCGGGGATGGGTGTGATGCAGCCGAGGATGAGGTGATGCAGCCTGGGATGAGGTGATGCAGCCTAGGATGAGATGATGCAGCCGAGGATGAGGTGATGCAGCCGAGGGTGAGGTGAAGCAGCCAGGGTGGGGTGAGGCAGCTGGGGTGAGATGATGTGGCCCAGAAGGAGATGGTGCAGCCATGGCAAGGGGTGAAGCAGCCGGGGGATGAGATGAGGCAGCAAGGGGATGAGATGAGGCAGCCAGGGGATGAGATGAAGCAGCCGAGGAAGAGATGAAGCAGCTAGGAGACGAGATGAAGCAGCCAGGGGATGAGATGAGCAGCCAGGGGGTGAGATGAGCAACCAGAGGATAAGATGATGCTGTCGGAGGACGAGATGATGCAGTAGGGCAAGTGCAGCCGGGGCGTCAGTGAGGCAGCCGGGGTCGGGTGCAGCCAGAGGGGTCCAAGAGGCAGAGGGGTCACTGTAGCCAGGGGCCGTGAGGCCGAGGGGTCTGGAAAGCAGAGGGGTTATGGCGTCAGGGGACCATGAGGTAGAAGGGTCCATGTGGAGTGACCCTGCAGCAGAGGGGTCAGATGAGACCAGGTGGTCAGAAGCCCGAGGTCGTGGTGAAGGAGGTGGACACCACTGGCCAGTCAGCAGGCTGTGGCAAGCTGGGGCCGCTGTGGGGCATCAGGCTGTGTGACCGATGGAGGCAGGGCACTGCATGCGGCGTTGCTGGTCCCTGCTCAGCCTACAGCCCGCGCCGCTGTGGAGGGACCCGAGGGTAGCGCTGCCGGCCCCAATGGTGTCCGCAGCTTGGTTAGGCAGCGGTGGGCCCCGTGGGTAGCGCCGTGTGTCCCCCGTAGCCGCGCTATGCAGCGCCGCGGGGGGGCCGGGAATCACCACAGGAGCCCAGGAGTGGGGCCGGACAGGCCGCGACCGGGGCCCGCAGCGGTGGTGGGGAGAGGTGGAGGGCAGGAGCGGCGGCACCGCACTTACCGGTGGCGTCTTGGCGGAGGCGAGGCGGGCTGGGCACACGCGGGTCTGGAGCTGTTACAAGGAGCCACACACAGCCTCTACCACCGGAGTGCAGGAGGGCCCGCCATATACCATAGTGCTGCTATACATGTACTGTAATGTACCGCCATATACCATAGTGCTGCTATACATGTACTGTAATGTACCGCCATATACTATAGTGCTGCTATACATGTACTGTAATGTACCGCCATATACCTTAGTGCTGCTATACATGTGCTGTAATATATGGTAATATACCATAGCGCTGGTATACATGTAATGTAATGTACCACCATATACCATAGCGCTGCATATTATATATACACAGTGCCTACAAGTAGTATTCAACCCCCTGCAGATTTAGCTGGTTGACACATGCGGAATTAACTTGGCATTGTGACATTTGGACTGTAGATCAGCCTGGAAGTGGGAAATGCACTGCAGCCAAAAAGATTTTTTAATTTATTTATTTTTTTTTAAAGCATTAAAAGTTAATTCAGAGGGTCATTTATTATTCAACCCTCAAACCACCAGCATTCTGTTTGGTCCCCTTAAGTATTAAGAAGTAGTTCAGGCACAAAGAACAATGAGCTTCACATGTGTGGATTAATTATCTCTTTTGCCAGCCTTTTCTGACTATTTAAGACACTCCCCAAACTTGTGAACAGCACTCATACATGGTCAACATGGGAAAGACAAAGGAGCATTCCAAGGCCATCAGAGACAAGATCGTGGAGGGTCACAAGGCTGGCAAGGGGTATAAAACCCTTTCCAAGGAGTTGGGCCTACCTGTCTCCACTGTTGGGAGCATCATCCGGAAGTGGAAGGCTTATGGAACTATTGTTAGCCTTCCACGGCCTGGACAGCCTTTGAAAGTTTCCTCCCGTGCCGAGGCCAGGCTTGTCCGAAGAGTCAAGGCTAACCCAAGGACAACAAGGAAGGAGCTCCGGGAAGATCTCATGGCAGTGGGGACATTGGTTTCAGTCAATACCATAAGTAACGTACTCCACCGCAATGGTCTCCGTTCCAGACGAGCCCGTAAGGTACCTTTACTTTCAAAGCGTCATGTCAAGGCTCGTCTACAGTTTGCTCATGATCACTTGGAGGACTCTGAGACAGACTGGTTCAAGATTCTATGGTCTGATGAGACCAAGATAGAGATCTTTGGTGCCAACCACACACGTGACGTTTGGAGACTGGATGGCACTGCATACGACCCCAAGAATACCATCCCTACAGTCAAGCATGGTGGTGGCAGCATCATGCTGTGGGGCTGTTTCTCAGCCAAGGGGCCTGGCCATCTGGTCCGCATCCATGGGAAGACGGATAGCACGGCCTACCTGGAGATTTTGGCCAAGAACCTCCGCTCCTCCATCAAGGATCTTAAGATGGGTCGTAATTTCATCTTCAAACAAGACAACGACCCAAAGCACACAGCCAAGAAAACCAAGGCCTGGTTCAAGAGGGAAAAAATCAAGGTGATGGAGTGGCCTAGTCAGTCTCCTGACCTTAACCCAATTGAAAACTTGTGGAAGGAGCTCAAGATTAAAGTACACATGAGACACCCAAAGAACCTAGATAACTCGGAGAAGATCTGCATGGAGGAGTGGGCCAAGATAACTCCAGAGACCTGTGCCGGCCTGATCAGGTCTTATAAAAGACGATTATTAGCTGAATTGCAAACAAGGGTTATTCCACAAAATATTAAACCTAGGGGTTGAATAAAAATTGACCCACACTTTTATGTTTAAAATTTATTAAAATTCAACTGAGCAACATAACTTTTTGATTTGTAAGATTTATGCTTCTGTTAATAAATCCTACTCTCGTTTGCAGTTTGAAGGCCCTAACTTATTTGCATCTTATCAAACCACCTAAATCTGCAGGGGGTTGAATACTACTTGTAGGCACTGTGTATATATTTATTATTATATATATATATATATATATGTTCACTCATGTTGACTGAACAAGTTCTGTCAGTCACAGCATGTCACCTGCATACATATTCTAGAATACCCGATGCGTTAGAATCGGGCCACCATCTAGCATATATATATCTAATATGTAATTGTCTAATGGCCACTTCCGTCTGAGGCCGAAATCACGCGCCGTAGACGGAAGTGGCCATGTGCAAAAGAGCCGAGCGGCGCCGTCGCTGATTGGTGGCGGGCGGCCAGGCAGGACCAATCAGCGACGTGGCAGCGGCCACGGGTAGATGGCAGGCTCGGCACTCCGTATCTAAGCCGCCAACCCACCGCACCCCGCACCTCGCACCTAAGCCGCCGTTGCCCGCTTCTTCACTCTTCCCTTCTTCACTGTGATTCTCCGGAGGCTGCAGGACCTGCGGTGGATGATACAGTCATGTGATTAGTCACATTACCATCACATCCCCACAGCTCCCGTATTTACCATGCAGCCAGGCAAACTGCAGAGGGGGGAGCAGAAAGAGAACACAGGGGGGCCAGAGAAAGGACGTGGGGGCAGAAAAGAGAGCATGGGGCAGAGACAGGGGGCAGAAAGAGAGCACTGGGGGCAGAAAGAGAACACTGGGGGGCAGAGAGAGAAGGCAGAAAGAGAACAGTGGGGGGCAGAGAGAGAAGGCAGAAAGAGAAAACTGGGGGCAGAAAGAGAACACTGGGGCAGAGACAGGGGGCAGAAGAGAACATGGGGCAGAGCAGAGCAAAAGAGAGCACTGGGGGGCAGAGACAGGGGGCAGAATAAGTACTGGGGGGCAGAGAGAGGGGGGCCAGAGAAAGGAAGGGGGGGGGGCAGAAAAGAGCCTGGGGCAGAGACAGGGGCAGAAAGAGAACACTGGGGGGCAGAGACAAGGGGCAGAAAGAGACCACTGGGGGGGCAGACACACAGCATAAAGAGAGCACTGGGGGGGCAGAGGCGGAGCAGAAAGAGACCACTGGGGGGGGCACCGCTACATACCGACACCGCCGCACACCGCCTCTGCTGTACACCGACACTGCTGAACACTTGCACTGCTGTAGTCATCTACTATATAATCGTCTAATTATGTCTGTTTGTCTGTAACCGAAAATCCGCATCGCTGATTGGTTGCGCCAGCGGCCCGCGACCAATCAGCGACAGGCGCAGTCTGGCCACGAATTATCGCGGGATTTGAACCACGCTTCACTGATTGGTCGCACCTGGTAAGCCGCGACCAATCAGCGATATTGGCGTGGGATTTAAACCCAGTTCGCATTGCATTATTCTTAAATCTTCATACATAAACTACATACATACTCTAGAATACCCAATGCGTTAGAATCGGGCCACCATCTAGTATATATATATATATATATAGTGTGTGTGTGTGTATACAGTGGGGGAAATCTTGCTGATTTTGTAAGTTTGCTTGCTGACAAAGTCATGTACAGTCTATAATTTTGAGGGTAGGTAAATCTTAACAGTAAGAGATAGATTATCAAAAATAAATGACAGAAAATCACATTATATAAATTATATAAATGTATTTACATTTTGCAAAGAGAAATAAGTACAAGGCGGGCCATTTATATGGATGCACGTAAATAAAATGGGAATGGTTGGTGATATCAACTTCCAGTTTGTGGCACATTAGTATATGGGAGGGGAAAACTTTTACAGGTGGGTGGTGACCATGGTGCCCATTTTGAAGTTGGCCATTTTAGATTCAACTTTATTTTTTTCAATGGGAAGAGGGTCATGTGACACAAACATGTTAAGAATTTCATAAGAAAAACAATGCTTGGTGTTAACGTAACTTTATTCTTTCATGAGTTTTTTACAAGTTTATGACCACTCATAAAATGTGTTCAAAGTGCTGCCCATTGTGTTGGATTGTCAATACAACCCTCTTCTCCCACTCTTGACACACTGATAGCAATACCACAGAAGAAATGCTAGCACAGGCTTCCAGTATCGGTTGTTTCAGGTGCTGCACATCTTGAATCTTCACAGCATAGACAATTGCCTTCAGATGAGTGATGAGTCAAACTTTTTTGAGCATGGTTAAGTCAACAAACAAAACCACCGCTATTGGTCTGACACTAACCCACAGAGTCTAGATCCCTCCAAGACTGTTGGAACACAAGAATTGATGATATGGTGTGGTATATGGGGTACAAATATAGTGGGGCCATTCTTCATCAATGGAAACCTCAATGCCACTGGATATCTGAAATTGCTACATGATTCAGATATCCAGTGGCATTGAGGTTTACATTAATGAAGAATGGCCCCACTATCTTTGTACCCCATATACCACACCATACCATCAATTCTTGTGTTCCAACAGTCTTGGAGGGATCTAGCCTCTGTGGGTTAGTGTCAGACCAATAGCAGTGGTTTTGTTTGTTAACTTAACCATTCACAAAAAAGTTTTCCTCATCACTCATCTGAAGGCAATTGTGTATGCTGTGAAGATATGAGATGTGCAGCATCTGAAACAACGGATACTGAAAGCCTGTGCTAGCATTTCCTCTGCAGTGTTGCCATCAGTGTGTCGACAGTGGGAGAAGAGGGTTTCATTGACAATCCAACACAATGGTCAGCACTTTGAACACATTTTATAAGTGGTCATAAACTTGTAAATAACTCATGAAAGAATAAAGTTACATTAAAACCAAGCACACCATTTTTTTTCGTATGAAATCCTCAATAAGTCTGATGTGTCATGTGACCCTCTTCCCATTGAAAAAAATAAACTTGGATCCAAAATGGCTGACTTCAAAATGGCCGCCATGGTCACCACCCATCTGGAAAAGTTTTCCCCCTCCCATATACTAATGTACCACAAACAGGAAGTTGATATCACCAACCATTCCCATTTTATTTAGGTGCATCCATATAAATGGCCCATTCTGTATTTGATCCCCTACAAACCATTAGGAGTTCTGGCATTAAAGACAGCTGTCCACACACTCAATTATTGTAACCTCTACAACATGGGCAACACTAAAGGTACCGTTACACGTGGCAATATGGCTTCCATATCGCCGGCAATTTGACGTGAGCGCGCACATTTCGGGCACTTTTTTACACATCGCCATTGCCCTGTCACACATAGAGATCTCGCGTACCATCTCCAGCGATCCTGCGTTCCGGAAATCCCCTGCCGCAGACTGGAAGCAATTTCACATACCCACATCGCCGCCAAATCTGCGCGTCACACGCCTCCACCATCAGCGATGTGGGAGTAGAGTGTGAGCACGCAGAGGAGACAGGCGTGCCAGAGTGTTGTACACCGCGCCCCTACCACTCCGATTGGCCTACACAATTGTGTTACCATTGGTCTGCCTTGTCAGGAAGTCTGCCAACTACATGACGCATTTGCCCTTTCTACTATCTCGCTACTGCCAGCTCGTGACATGTGTTGCGGCTTCCAAAAGACACTTTGCCTTTGCCAAACTGCCACACAGGACGGCTCGTCTGTTGCACTGTGGAGTACACCATGAATGGCTATGTGTGCGTCTGTTGTTTGCATAGGTAAGCTGAAAACAACAGTATGGATTGTGTGTGGTCATGCCTGAACTATGTGTGTGCATACATGTGTGTGTGTGGCTACTGATGACTACCTCCATCCTCAACAAACACAATACAAATGTGCATGTGTGTTGACATATACCCATGTGTAAATCCATAACATATTCTGAAGGAGACACAGTGTGAGCATAGAGTGTTGGCCAATGGGCTGGACCTGTGTACTGGACATTAGCAGACAATACAGCTGGGACCACTAACGACCATTGTGTTGTCACATACCCCTCTACATAATGCTGCAAAGAACGGCTAAACCTGTACTGTTGCCATACAACAAACAAGAGTGCCATACAACTGTTGTGCTGTTGAGACATAGTGCCTTTGCTAATACATGTATACCTACCCAACCGTGTGTCGAATAGTCCTTCTTCTAGCCATTCATCAAACTACATGTGGTAGTACTTTTCAGCAGGGTTAGGCTAGGTATTCACATTTCACAATGTCAGGCTTCATTGCAATGTTAGGCCCAATTATATCATATTAATGCCTGGTTGTGATGATGTGCCCATTAATCTGGCAACATTATGTGAATATAAATACATGTATGTGTTGATTTTGATGTGCTTTGTTCTTATGTTGCAGATGGGGGACAATCAGGATTTTATCCGGGCATTGCTGGCCATGTAAAAGGACCACGAATGCCTGTGGCGGCTGCGCTCACCTGATTATAAGAACAATAAGGTGAAGGATGTGGCCTATGGCTGCCTTGTCACCCTCGCCCAGGAGTACAACCCTGGTGTGAGGTGGGATAAGGTGATGGTCAAGAATAAGATCAAGCACCTGGGCACCGTATTCCGAAAGGAACACAAGCTGATCCAGAGTTCCCAGCATTCTGGGATGGGGAGTGAGGAGGTACGTGTGCCACAACTGTGGTACTATGACTTCCTCACTTTCACTCTGGACCAGCACATTTCTCGAGGATTACGGGGCGCCAGGGAGTTTGCTGACACCAGGGCCACATCCGAAGCCACCCCTCTGTCACAGGAGGTAGGTTTTTTGCATTTATTGGTGAATGTGCATCCCTTGGTGGTAGTACTCATATGGTGTGTTGTAAAGTTGTTTTAGCGTCAATCCTGTCGGTGTTTCAACAATCTTCTGGCTGTCTTGGTAATGGGTCACAAACTTGGTTCCTCGGTTGTTATATTGCTTGGTTGTAACACACATCACTTTACATGGTGTCCCATCAGGTAAGTAGGGTGGACATTTTTCACAGTGTAATTTTCTTGCTGCTATCAGTTAAATGTTTGTGTGCATGTAATACAATGTATTGCTACTGGTGCTGTTGCAGTACATCTGTGATGGATAGAATACTCTGGGTGGAACATGGACAGTGATTGTTTTTATGTTGTTCCACTTCCTTCGTTACAGGAGCCGCTGGAGCAGGAGACACCGCTGGAGGGTTACTCTCAGGATCCTCCTCTGACAACATCTGCAGGGGAGGCTGTGCCTGGTCCCAGTTCGGTGGACCAGCACCCTGGTCCCAGCTCAGGGATCAGTCGACGTCGGGCCCTTACATCGCCCCATACTAAGCTGGGAGCGTGGGCTAAGCGGGTGCTGGTTCACACGGAAAACCAGCCAAATACTGGGATTGGGCACCAGGTGAATGAGCGGGTGACCCTGATGACACCACTACAGTGGCGGATTTCTGAACGGCTCATAATTTGGGTCCTGGAGGCGGGCGTGTACGAGGCCCTGACGACACAGGCATATATTGCCATACCCAGTGACCAGGCGTCAGGGTCACACGGTCCTCGTCCGCCATTACATGGTCCCGGACAAAATCCTGATTTGTCCAGGGGCCCCAGACAACCCCACCCCCAAAGTTGCGCTCCTGGTAGGGGATATGGGGACTCGGGGCCTCAAACCACGTCTGAACCAGTAGATGATTACACCTATGTGAAGAGACGCTAATAATGATTTCTGTTTTGTGTATGTTCTGTTTATTTTAAGTTCACATTTATACACACAGTATGTGGGGGTTTTTTTGTGTTGCACACAAATGCATTTTTCGTTTGGCCACAATATCATGTTTGATTTTTAAGAGTCATGTATGTGTACATATGTATTATGATGTAGTTTGAGAGGGAAAGACTGTGGGTCACCTGTTTAAGGCAATTAAGTAAGGAAACATGTTATACATATATACTACATATTTAGACATATGATAAATCCCTTGCTCCCCTAGTTGACAAAATGTTGGGTTTCCCAAAATTGAACACCTACATGGCTGTACAATTGTGTCCACGTCACACACCTTATGTTTGTGTTCTTGGCCATACAATGTTACTGAGTAGTGTGTAACCCATTTTATGGGTTGGCCGGTGGTTTAAATTGGGTCAGTAATGTAGTTTACTGTTACAAACATTAAAGGGGTTCATTAATGCACCACTTACGTATGTTGACATTATTTTTGGGCCCTTCAATGCTAATGTGACCCCTCAAACAGTTATAACGGCCATTACGATGTTGTGTTATGAAAGAGGTGTATATAGTAATGAGGCAAAACACAGTAGTGGGATTTCCTGAAAGTTTTTGTGGTTAATCTCTTTTTATTAATTTTTGAAAAAGAAAACAAACAGTACAGGTTATACATGTAAATACAATTCAAAATCCTGAATGTTTTTATTCTGAAAAATCCCATTTCTTTTTTTGTTTTTTTTTGTTTGTGGACCAATCGGTTGGCCAAGGTGACTTTTATTTTAAGGAATTGGTTGGTAACCAATTGTCACCTTTCTGTTGTTTTTTTTTGGGTTATCCATTAGTTGTTACTTTTGACCTTTTTTTTTTTGTTTTTTGGCCAAACCATATGATGGATTTTTTTCATGAATTTTTGGTTCTAAAAGTTTTTTTGTTAAGGTTTTTTTTGTCCTTTTAACAAACCTTTGGTTTTGTTTTTTTGGTCCAACAATTTGTAAAAATGTAAATACCGTATATACTCGTGTATAAGCCGACCCGTGTATAAGCCGACCCCCCTACTTTTGTCCCCAAAACCTGGGAAAACCTATTGACTCGTGTATAAGCCGAGGGTGGACACCAGCACAGGTATACAGCCCCCAGCAGTGTGGTATATAGGCCCCCCCAGTGGTAGTATACAGCAGCCTCCCCAGTGGTATGCAGGCCCCAGCAGTATATACAGCAGCCCCAGTGGTATACAGCAGCCCTTAGGTAGTACACAGCAGCCCCAGGGTATATACAGCAGCCCCAGGGGTGTACACAGCAGCCCCAGGGGTGTACACAGCAGCCCCAGGGGTGTACACAGCAGCCCCAGGGGTGTACACAGCAGCCCCAGGGGTGTACACAGCAGCCCCAGGGGTGTACACAGCAGCCCCAGGGGTGTACACAGCAGCCCCAGGGGTATACACAGCAGCCCCAGGGGTATACACAGCAGCCCCAGGGGTAGTACACAGCAGCCCCAGGGGTAGTACACAGCAGCCCCAGGGGTAGTACACAGCAGCCCCAGGGGTAGTACACAGCAGCCCCAGGGGTGTACACAGCAGCCCCAGGGGTATACACAGCAGCCCCAGGGGTATATACAGCAGCCCCAGGGGTATACACAGCAGCCCCAGGGGTAGTAC
Source organism: Allobates femoralis (assembly GCA_033576535.1). Lineage (NCBI taxonomy): Eukaryota > Metazoa > Chordata > Amphibia > Anura > Aromobatidae > Allobates > Allobates femoralis. Next base: position 357,210,004 of record JARQOC010000001.1, read on the forward strand.
ACAGCAGCCCCAGGGGTAGTACACAGCAGCCCCAGGGGTATATACAGCAGCCCCAGGGGTGTACACAGCAGCCCCAGGGGTATACACAGCAGCCCCAGGGGTAGTACACAGCAGCCCCAGGGGTAGTACACAGCAGCCCCAGGGGTGTACACAGCAGCCCCAGGGGTGTACACAGCAGCCCCAGGGGTAGTACACAGCAGCCCCAGGCCCCCCTCACTGTTTGTCGCCCCCACCTCAGGATGCTTTCCCCCCCGCATGCAGCGCTGCGCTCATACATTACCAGCCTGTCAGCTGTCATCCTCCGGTGGCGGATCGCGGCTCCCGGCTCCGGCTTCCATCTTCATCTGTGTCTTCCTGCTTTGTGACCGGGGCTCATCGCGATGACGTCATCGTGACGCCGGCCGGTCATGTGACATGCAGGAAGACACAGATGAAGATGGAAGCCGGAGCCGGGAGCCGCGATCCGCCACCGGAGGATGACAGCTGACAGGCTGGTAATGTATGAGCGCAGCGCTACATGCAGGGGGGGGGGGCATCCTGAGGTGGGGGCGCCAAACAGTGAGGGGGTCCCGTATATACTCGCGTATAAGCCGAGGGGAGACTTTTCAGCCCAATTTTTGGGCTGAAAAACTCGGCTTATACGCGAGTATATACGGTAACACATGTAACAATACATATAAAAAAAAATGCTACATGCCACATAATTGACACACAAGAGGCATGGGAAAAGGGGAACATTTTAAAAACATTATGGCTGTGCCCCAAACCCAGGATGCGCCCCAGCCTGGCCACCAGTGAGACGCTGGATGAGGGCCCACATCTGATCCAAATTGGCCTGCGCCTCACGTTGGACAGCAAGCAGCTCATTGATGGTTTGTTGGCCTGAAGGGAAAAAATACTAAATTACTACAATGTAGTTCTGTGCAGACCAATGTTATGTGACTGTGTTAGGGTACCTTTACACGCCGCAACTACGGTGTAGCAACTGAGAGGTAATCCGGAGTTCCATCAGCGTTGCCCTGAAATTGCTACGAAATTGTGACGTGTAATTGTGGAACGCGATGGTGATTTTTAATGTTGCTCCCGGTTGCGGTTTCAGAGCATTGTTCAAAAACCAGAGGCAACCCTGAAGGTGAATTGCCCTGGTTTTGGCGTGTGAATGGGCGATAGGGATGGAATCTGCGTCGCCTAGTGATTTCCCGGAGGCGTGCCACAGCATGCTGGATACCACGCCCCATCAGCGATGATTGGTGGGGGCTACTGTGTTTCCATTGGCTGTCCCTTCACAGGGCGCCATATTTGAAGAGCTGTCCATTCACACTACACGATTGCAATGGCGTCATGTATTAGCCAGCCTTCCTGCGCAGGCTGGCCAATCATGATGTTATTGCGTTGTCTAATCAGCGTGTTTGGGGTGCAGAATACACCAGTCTGTCACGCCTATGTTCTTGCGGCGCTGAACATATAAACCCACATTCCTTTGGGGATTGCGGCGTGTGAAGCGGCATCAGGAGTCAACCAGATGTTTCCCGCAGGTTCTGTGGCAACGTCCGGGGAGCCACGGTCCCTTGGGTTGAGGGCGCAATTGCGACGTGTACATGTGGCATCGGCATTCGGTAGCAACCGTCAAAAACGTGCACGCGCACGTTCGGTTGCCTCCAATCGCCGGTGATAGTTGCGGCATGTAAAGGTACCCTTAATGAACTTACGATTCAGGTCAGCATGCATCAGCCAGTTCCCTTCCTGCTGGGGGTGAGGACATCCCTGCCAACATTGGCTCTGCTGTTGTGCCATCTGCATGAAGCAAAGGGATACAACACAAACAGGAAGGCATTAACACTGGCTCACACAGGCCAAATTTGGAAACACAAGGAAATTTAATATGGTGAACACGTACCATCAGGCCCATATCCACCAGGCTCAGATTCAGCCTGTGGGGCCCATTCCCCATCAGGGCTGCCACCTGGGCTGCCTACATTGGCTGGAGGGCTGGCGACAGGGTCTGTTGTCTGTAGCCAATGCTGTGTAGGGCTGGGGTCAGACATTGGCCCTCTGGAATCCCTTGCAGGTGTTGTGGCCAGTTGGCTGTGCGGACCTGAGGCTGTGCTGGCAGATGCAGAGGGGGTACTCGGAGGGCCTCCAGAGGCCGAGCTGGCTGCAGCTGAGGAGCCTGCCCTTCCAGGATAAGGTGATGGTGGGCTGCCAGAAGATGGTTGTGGCGGTGAAGGAGGTCTGGCAGGTGGTGGGCTTGCGGCTGGTGATGGGTGGCCTGCAGAGCTGTCCGAATCCTCTGTAAGATTACACATTGCAATTATGTACACATGTGGACCACCCACAACACCTAAGACTAAAAACATGTCATTTGTGTGTGTGTCAGTAATGCATGCAGTCAACATGGAAATGCTTGTTGCTTTGCCCATAGAGATGTGATGTGATCTGACTGTGGCCCTCTCTACATGGCCATGGCCATCCCAGTTTAAGGCACATGCAGCCCAAACACAAATATCATGATGCCCAGGACAGAGACTCTGACACACACAATTGGGCCATTCATGTTGTGTTTGCAGAGCTATGTTGTGGATGATGGGCCTACAGGATGGAATATTGTCCCGCACAAATCATTGTGACAAATGAAAACAAGTATAGTGACACATCCATATCCATGCAGACTAATGTACAGATGCACATGACCACACAGAGCTAAGGTGGTTTAGTGGTTATGTGGCAATATTGCAAGAAAATGTGGGTAATGAATATAGTGGCATTCCCAACAACATTGTGTGACAGGCTATATGTCACACAGCATGCTAATATTGACTGTATGTGTCATAGTGGTGAAGACATAACGTACATGTTAACTTCAGCCTTACTATCCAGCTATGTGTTTTGATATGGTGATATGATGAGTATGTTCACATCAGAAATGGCAACACTACAATAGTACTGTAGTGTACACTTTCTTGTTGCTTTTTCAGTAACCGGCAGATGCAGAGGGATGAAGGCACAATATCAGATGATCATGATACCTATGTGACAGGCTACACTTAACCTCTAGACGACAGCCTTACGTCTACAGACGTCGGAAAAAAAGGGTACTAAAGCCTAGCCGACGTCTGTAGACGTTGGCAGGAAAAAGCCCGGTAGCGCTGCCCCTGGAGCTAATACCTCTAGGGTGTCAGCATACCGATTGTAGCTGACACCCTAGAGATTAGTAATTAGCTCCTTTTGAACCCGCACCTGTAATGTGATGACCGGTAAGCACCGTTTACCGGTCATCACATTACAAAAGTGAAAGTGCTTTATAAAAAATGCTTTCAATTTGATCCGACATGAAAACACATGTCGGATCAAAGTGATCCATTAATTCCCAAGGCAGCTAAGACCCCCTGTGCCTAAGATCGAGCCCCCCCGGGCCCCCACACCTCCATCCCCCCCGGTCCATTCAAAAATGGCGGCGGTGCGCTGCCTCCGCTGCATCTCCATGCAGCCTGACATGTCACACATGTCAGGCTGCATGGGAATGTCCTCCCCCGGTGCTCCCCTAGTCCCCTGCAGGGATCCCCCAGCCTCCGGGCATCCCCCGGCCTCCGGGCACCGGGCACCCCCGCCCCCTCCCCTGATGCCTTGTGCCCGGTGCCTTTTCCCCAGAGGCCCCGCCGCCTCTAAACTGTTTGTGGGGCCCCCCCGTGCCCCAGTAAATCCCCCCTCACCACTCTTACCTACCAACGATCCTGATTCCGGTCCCGCGGTCCTCCGGTCCTGGGGGCTTCTCCTGCCGGCGGCTCCTGCTGCTCTCTGTCTCTTCTGCGGCGCTCGCCTCCTCTGTGCGCGCACCCTGGTGTGCGCGCACGCGTGCGCCGCTGTTGACCCCTGCTGTGCGGCCCAGGGAATGACAGGTCATGAACTCAGTGAGTTCATGACCTGTCAGAATCCTAGGGTCACAAGGGGTTAAATGTGCTTTTCATGGTGGTCTCCACATCAGATCACCATCAGTGGTGATCTATCAGGATCCTGGGATCCCATAGGGATCCTGGGATCACCACTGATGGTGATCTGATGTGGAGACCACCATGAACAGCACAGTTAACCCCTTGTTAACTGTGCTCTTTATGGTTATCTCCACATCAGATCACCATCAGTGGTGATCCCAGGATCCCTATGGGATCCCAGGATCCTGATAGATCACCACTGATGGTGATCTGATGTGGAGACCACCATGAACAGCACAGTTAACCCCTTGTTAACTGTGCTCTTTATGGTGATCTCCACATCAGATCACCATCAGTGGTGATCCCAGGATCCCTATGGGATCCCAGGATCCTGATAGATCACCACTGATGGTGATCTGATGTGGAGACCACCATGAACAGCACAGTTAACCCCTTGTTAACTGTGCTCTTCATGGTGATCTCCACATCAGATCACCATCAGTGGTGATCCCAGGATCCCTATGGGATCCCAGGATCCTGATAGATCACCACTGATGTTGACCTGATGTGGAGACCGCCATGAAGAGCACAGTTAACCCCTTGTGACCCGAGGATTCTGATAGGTCATGAACTCACTGAGTTCATGACCTGTCATCCTCCTGGCAATGAACCTGCTTTTATAGCATACTAGTAAAAAGGCCCGATGCAATTGCATCGGGAGCAGGGTGAAATGAATTGTGTGTATACAGGTGGGCCAGTGGGTAGCAGAGTATACAGGGGGCTCTGTGGGTAGCAGAGTATACAGGCGGGTCTGTGGGTAGCAGAGTATACAGACGGCTCTGAGGGTAGGAGATTATACAGGTGACTCTGTGGGTAGTGAAAGTATACAGGCGGCTCTGTGGGTTAGAAGAGTATACAGGTGGTCTGGTGGGTGTGGAGTATACAGGCGTGTGTGGTGGTGGGGCAGAGTTATACAGGTGTGTGTGGTGGTGGTGCAGAGTATACAGGCGTGTGTGGTGGTGGCAGAGTTACAGGCGTTGTGCTGGTGGCGGCAGAGTATACAGGCGTGTGTGGTGGTGGCTGGCAGAGTTACAGGCGTGTTGTGGTGGTGGCAGAGTTACAGGTGTGTGTGGTGGCGGCAGAGTGTACAGGCGTGTGTGGTGGTGGGGCAAGTATACCGGCGTGTGTGGTGGTGGCGGCAGAGTATACAGGCGTCTGTGGCTGGTGGCGCAGAGTATACAGGCATGTGTGGTGGTGGCAGAGTATACAGGCATCTGTGCTGGTGGCGGCAGAGTATACAGGCATGTGTGGTGGTGGCAGAAGTATACAGGCGTTGTCCGGCCCTTGGGCAGAGTAGTACAGCTGTGTGTGCTGTGGGGCAAGTGAACAGCAGTCCCTGTCTGGCTGGTGGCTGCACGAGTATGATCAGCATTGTGGTGATGGCAGGTACAGCGTATGGGTGGTGGCGATAGTGACAGGTGCTGTGTGGGTGGCAGAGTGTAACACGTTGTGATGTGGTGCAGGATAGTACAGCAGTGTGTGGTGGTGCAGAGTATACCAGCGTATGTGTGGATGCGCAGAGTACAGCGTCTGTGCTGGTTTGGCAGAGTATACAGGCTGTGTGTGTGGGCAGATGTAACATGCTTTGTGGTAGGCTGGCAGAGTGTACAGGGTGTGAATGGTGTAGAGTATACAGGGCATGTGTGGTGCAGAGTATACAGGCGTGGCTTGTGGGTGCAGAGTATACAGGCGTGTTGTGGTGGCAGAGTATACAGGCTCTGTGTGGTGGAGGAGTATACAGGCTGACGTCGTGGGTGAAGTATACAGGCAGGTGTGGTGGTGGGTCAGAGTTACAGGCGTCTGGGTCTGGTGGGTAGAGAGGTATACAGGCTGTGTTGTGGTGGCAGAGTGATCAGGCAGTGGTGGTGGCAGAGTGTAGTGTGGTGGTGGTGCAGAGTATACAGGCGTTGTTGGTTGGTGGCAGAGAGTATACAGGCGTCTGTGCTGGTGAGTCGGCAGAGTATACAGGCGCGTGTGGTGGTGTGGTGGCAGAGTGTACAGGCGTGGTGGTGGTGGTGGGCAGAGTGTACAGGCTGTGTGTGGGTTGTGGGGCAGAGTGTACAGGTGTGTGTGGTGGCAGTGTACGGGTGTGGTGTGGAGTTACAGCGTGTGTGGTGGGTGGCAGAGTGTACAGGGCGTCTGTGTGGTGGCGGCAGAGTATACAGGCATGTGTGGTGGTGGCAGGAGTATACAGGCATCTGTGCTGGTGGCGGCACGGAGTGTATACAGGCATGTGTGGTGGTGGCAGAGTATACAGGCGTGCTGTGCTGGTGGCGGCAGAGTATACAGCGTTGTGTGGTGGCGGCAGAGTATACAGGCGGTGTGCTGGTGGTGGCGGCAGAGTATACAGGCGGTGTGGTGGTGGGGCAGAGTATACAGGCGTCTGTGGTGGTGGCAGAGTGTACAGGTGTGTGTGGTGGTGGCAGAGTGTACAGGGTGCTGTTGGTGGTGGAGAGAGTATACAGGCGTGTGTGGTGGTGGCAGACGTATACAGGCGTGTGTGGTGGTGGCAGAGTATACAGGCGTGTGTGGTGGTGGCAGAGTATACAGGCTGTGTGTGGTGGTGGCAGAGTTACAGGCGTGTGTGGTGGTGGTGGCAGAGGTTACAGGAGTGTGTGTGGTGGCAGAGTATACAGGCGTCTGTGTGGTGGCGGCAGAGTATACAGGCGTGTGTGGTGGTGGCAGAGTGTACAGGCGTGTGTGGTGGTGGCAGAGTTACAGGTGTGTGTGGTGGTGGGCAGAGTGTACAGGCGTGTGTGGTGGTGGGAGAGTATTACCGGCGTGTGTGGTGGTGGCGGCAGAGTGTTACAGGCGTTTGTGCTGGTGGCGGCAGAGTATACAGGCATGTGTGGTGGTGGCAGAGTATACAGGCGTCTGTGCTCGGGTGGGCAGAGTATACAGGCGATGTGTGGTGGTGGGCAGAGTATACAGGCGCTGTAGTGGTGGGGCAGAGTATACAGGCGTCTGTGCTGGGTTGGCGGCAGAGTATACAGGCGTCTGTGCTGGTGGCGGCAGAGTATACAGGCAGGTGTGGTGGTGGCGGCAGAGTATACAGGCGTCTGTGGTTGGTGGCAGAGTGTACAGGTGTGTGTGTGGTGGCAGAGTGTACAGGTGTGTGTGGTGGTGGCAGAGTGTACAGGCGTGTGTGGTGGGGCAGAGTGTACAGGGTTTTGTTGGCGAGGTACAGGCGTGTGTGGGTGGGGCAGAGTGTACAGGCGTGTGTGTGGTGGTGGCGAGGTGTACAGGCGGTGTGGTGGTGGCAGAGTTACAGGGTGTGTGGTGGTGGCGTGTGTACAGGCGTGTGTGGTGGTGGCGGCAGATTACAGGTGTGTGGTGGTGGCGAGTTACAGGGCTGTGTGGTGGCAGAGTGTACAGGCGTTGGTGTGGAGAGTGTAGGCGTGTGTGGTGGCGCAGAGAACAGGCGTGTGTGGGGTGGCGCAGGTTACAGGCTGTGTGGTGTGGGGCAGAGTATACAGGGTGTGTGGTTGGGGCAGACAGGGGGTGTGGTGGGGCGCAGGTAAAGGCCGGGTGGGAAGTGGATTGTGTGGTGGAGTATACAGGCGTGTTGGTGGGCAGAGTTTACAGGGGTGTGGTGGTGGCGGAAGTTACAGGGGTGTGGTGTGGCGGCAGGTTCGGCGTGGTGTGGTGGGGGCAGAGATAAGGCGTGTGTGTGGTGCGGCGAGTTACAGACGTGTTGGTGGGCGAGTTAAGGCGTGTGTGTGGTGCAGAGAGTACAGCATGTGTGGGGGGGGGGGGGCAGAGTGTACAGGCGTGTGGGTGTGGCAAGTGTACAGGGTGTGGTGGTGGCAGAGTGTACAGGCTGTGTGGTGGTGGCAGAGTGTACAGGCGTGTGTGTGGTGGCGGCAGATATACAGGCATGTGTGTGGTGGCAGGTATACAGGCGTTTGGGCGTGTACAGGCGTGTGTGTGGTGGGCAGAGTATACAGGCGTGTGTGGGTGGTGGCGGCAGAGGTACAGGCTGTGAGTGGTGGTGGCGCAGAGTTACAGGCGTGTTGGTGTGGTGGCGGCAGAGTATACAGGCTTGTGGTGGTGGCGGCACAGTATACAGGCGGGTGTGGGGGGCGGGCAGAGTATACAGGCTTGTGGTGGTGGCAGAGTATACAGGCATGTGTGGTGGTGGCAGAGTATACAGGCGTCTGTGCTGGTGGCGGCAGAGTATACAGGCGTGTGTGGTGGTGGCGGCACAGTATACAGGCGGGTTGGTGGTGGTGGCGCAGAGTGTACAGGCGTGTGTGGTGGTGGTGGCGAGTGTACAGGCGTGTGTGGGTGGTGGGGCAGAGTGTACAGCAGTGTGTGGTGGGGGCAGAGTGTACAGGCGTGTGTGTGGTGGCGGTGAGGTTGTACAGTGCATGTGTGGTGGTGGCAGAGTGTACAGGCGTGTGTGGTGGTGGCAGAGTGTACAGGCGTGTGTGGTGGTGGCAGAGTTACAGGCGTATGTGGTGGTGGCGGCAGAGTGTACAGGCGTCTGTGCTGGTGGCAGAGTATAGAGGCGTGTGTGGTGGTGGCGGCAGAGTGTACAGGCGTGTGTGGTGGTGGCGGCAGAGTGTACAGGCGTCTGTGCTGGTGGCGGCAGAGTATACAGGCATGTGTGGTGGTGGCAGAGTTATACAGGCGTCTGTGCTGGTGGCGGCAGAGTATACAGGCATGTGTGGTGGTGGCAGAGTATACAGGCGTCTGTGCTGGTGGCGGCAGAGTATACAGGCGTCTGTGCTGGTGGCGGCAGAGTATACAGGCAGGTGTGGTGGTGGCGGCAGAGTATACAGGCGTCTGTGGTGGTGGCAGAGTGTACAGGTGTGTGTGGTGGTGGCAGAGTGTACAGGCGTGTGTGGTGGTGGCAGAGTGTACAGGCGTGTGTGGTGGTGGCAGAGTGTACAGGCGTGTGTGGTGGTGGCAGAGTGTACAGGCGTGTGTGGTGGTGGCAGAGTGTACAGGCGTGTGTGGTGGTGGCAGAGTGTACAGGCGTGTGTGGTGGTGGCGGCAGAGTGTACAGGCGTGTGTGGTGGTGGTGGCAGAGTGTACAGGCGTGTGTGGTGGTGGCGGCAGAGTGTACAGGCTGTGTGTGGTGGTGGCGGCAGAGTGTACAGGCGTGTGTGGTGGTGGCGGCAGAGTGTACAGGCGTGTGTGGTGGTGGCGGCAGAGTGTACAGGCGTGTGTGGTGGTGGCGGCAGAGTGTACAGGCGTGTGTGGTGGTGGCGGCAGAGTGTACAGGTGTGTGTGGTGGTGGCGGCAGAGTGTACAGGCGTGTGTGGTGGTGGAGTATACAGGCGTGTGTGGTGGCAGAGTATACAGGCGTGTGTGGTGGTGGAGTATACAGGCGTCTGTGGTGGTGGCAGAGTGTACAGGCGTGTGTGGTGGTGGAGTATACAGGTGTCAGTGGTGCGCTCGTGCAAGGCAGGGGTTAAAAAAAATAAAAAAAGATTATGCTCACCTCACCCCGAGCCCTCGCCGTCTTCTGCCGTGTTCCGCCGTCTTCTGCCGTGTTCCGCTAGGCTCCCGGTGGCTGTGCAGGCTCCCGGTGCCTGCAGTGATCTTCTATCTACTGAGAGTGAAGGACCTGTGGTGATGTCAGAGTCACGTGACCCGCGATTTGCCTGGAGTAAGCTGGTGTCACGTGACTCTGACATCACCACAGGTCCTTCACTCTCAGTAGATAGAAGATCACTGCAGGCACCGGGAGCCTGCACAGCCACCGGGAGCCTAGCGGAACACGGCAGAAGACGGCGGGAGACGGCGGGAGACAGCGCGGGCTCGGGTAGAGGTGAGGCTTTTTTTTTTTTTTAGAGTAGTGCGGGTCTGCGGCTCGTGATGACGCTGCGCGTCATCACTCGCAGTCCCGCGCAAAGCATGTTGGGATTCGGCTACAACGCCCGAAATCCCAACTGCGGATTATATAAGTAGATGGGGGATGCCCCATATGCTATAAAACTGAGAATCGTCGCGGGACCTCCCACTGGACTACGTCGGACCTTCCCACTGGACTACGTCGGACGTCAAAGAATAATAAAGATGGAGTCCAAATAGTGTTTGTGTTTCTTTTCTAATAAAAATATTTTTCTCTGTCTTGTGTCTTCTTTACAAATTACTAGAGATTCCTAATGGTCCGGTCTAATATTGGCCAGACGTTATGAATCTCGGGCTTAGTGCCAGCTGCGAAAAAGCTGGCATTAACCCCTTATTACCCAGTCTGCCACCGCTACACGGCAGCTGGAAGATCTGGATACAGCACCAGAAAATGGCGCTTCTATGAATGCGCCATTTTCTGGGGCGGCTGCGGGCTGCAATTCGCAGCGGGGGGGGCCCAGAAAGCTTGGGCCTCCCTACGCTGAGGATTCCAGCCCCAGCTGCCTAGTTGTACCTGGCTGGCCCAAAAATATGGCTAAGCCCACGCCATTTTTTTTAAACATTATTTCATGAAATAATTAAAAAAAAAAGGGACTTCCCTATATTTTTGGTTTCCAGCCAGGTAAAACTAGGCAGAAGGGGTTGGTGGCAGCCCGTAGCTGCCTGCTGTACCTGGCTGGACCAAAAATATGGCAAAGCCCCACGTCGTTTTTTTAAAAAAATTTAATAAAGAAATACAAAAAAAAAAAATGCACAGGAGGAGACGACCAGGACACGGTGTCTCCGTGTCTTGTGCACATGCTCTAAAAGTGAGAAATTGCGTGAAAAAAAGAAAATATTCAATATGACATTATCAAATTCTGTGAAGTAGCTGTAGGTTCCAAATGCTCACTATACCCCTAGATATAATCCTTGAGGTGCCTAGTTTCCAAAATGGGGTGACTTGTGCGGGAACTCCAATGTGTAGGCACATAGGGGCTCCCCATATGCTGCGACAGGGGCGTATCTAGGGGGTGCAGCTGGACCTTTTGCCCCGGGCGCAACTCAGCGGGGGGGCGCCAGCGGCACCCCCCCCTGCTCCTCAACCAAGGCTGCAACAGGGGCGGCGGGGCTGAAAGCTGACAGCACCCCCCCCCGGTTCTCACCTACTTTGGGAAGGGGGCGCCAAGATAGATCTTTGCCCGGGCGCCGTCAAACCTAGTTAACCGCTGAGCTGTGACATGGTGTCCGCTAACTATTGGAGTTAATTTTCCATTCAAATTGTTAGTGGACACCATGTCGCATATGGAGAGCCCCTGTGTGACTAAACATTGGAGCTCCCCACAAGTGACCACATTTTGGAAACTAGACCCCCCAAGGAACTTATCTAGATGCATAGTGAGCACTTTCAACCCCCAGGTGCTTCACAAATTAGTCTGTAAAAAGGAAAAAAAAGAAAATTTTTGTGAAAAAAAGTACTTTTTCATTTTTACGGATCAGTTTGTGAAGCACCTGGGGGTTCAAAGTGCTCACTATGCATCTAGATATGTTCCTTGGGGTGTCTAGTTTCCAAAATGAGGTCACTTGTGGGGGAGCTCCAATGTTTAGGCACATATGGGCTCTCCATACGTGACATGGTGTCCACTATAAATTGGAATTGTAAGTGGATACCATGTCGTGTATGGCGAGCCCCTGTGTGTCTAAACATTAGCGCTCCCCCACAAGTGGCCCTATTTTGGAAACTAGACCCCCAAGGAACTTATCTAGATGCATAGAGAGCACTTTAAACCCCCAGGTGCTTCACAAATTGATTTGTAAAAATGAAAAAGTACTTTCTTTTCCACAAAAAGTTTCTTTTTTCATTTTTACGGATTCATTTGTGAAGCACCTGGGGGTTCAAAGTGCTCACCACCAATCTAGATAAGTTCCTTGGGGGGTCTAGTTTCCAAAGTGGGGTCACTTGTGGGGGAGCTGCAATGTTTAGGCACACAGGGGCTCTCCATACGTGACATGGTGTCCGCTAACAATTGGAGCTAATTTTCCATTCAAATTGTTAGCGGACACCATGTCGCGTATGGAGAGCCCCTGTGTGTCTAAACATTGGAGCTCCCCACAAGTGACCCCATTTTGGAAACTAGACCCCCCAAGGAACTTATCTAGATGCATAGAGAGCACTTTGAACCCTCTGGGGCTTTACAAATTGATCTGTAAAAATGAAAAAGTACTTTTTTTTCGCAAAAATTTTCTTTTGTCCTCAATTTTTTCATTTTCACATAAGCAACAGGATAAAACGCATCCTAAAATTCGTTGGCCAATTTCTCCTGAGTACACCGATACCTCATATGTGGTCATAAACCACTGTTTGGGCGCACGGTAGGGCTCAGAAGAGAAGGAGTGCCATTTCACTTTTTGAATGGTAAATTAGCTCCAAAAGTCAAATTGCGCTCCTTCCCTTCTGAGCCCTGCCGTGCGCCCAAACAGTGGTTTATGACCACATATGAGGTATCAGTGTACTCAGGAGAAATTGGCCAACAAATTTTAGGATGCATTTTATCCTGTTGCCCATGTGAAAATGAAAAAATTGAGGCTAAAAGAACATTTTTGTTGGAAAAATTAAAATGGCCATTTTTTGTTTCCACGTTGCTTTAGTTCCTGTGAAGCACCTGAAGGGTTAATAATCTTCTTGAATGTAGTTTTGAGTAGCTTGAGGGGTGTAGTTTTCGGAATGGTGTCACTTTTGGGTGTTTTCTATCATGTACACCCCTCAAAGAGACTTCAAATGTGATGTGGTCACTAAAAAAAAGGTTATTGTGACGACCGTCCGCTGTAAGGCTGAGCTGCTGTAAGGCAGCACCCGAGAAACCCCGAGACCCTTAACCCTATACAGGGATCTGGAATTATAGCGGAGCCCAGGGGGTAGCTGCCTATGGGAGCAGCAGAGCAGGGAGGTCGTCTAGGAAGGAAAAAATCAGGAAGCGAAGAACGTAGTCAGGAGTCCGAGTCAAAACCGAGAGGGCAGCGAAGGTAAAAATCGTCAGCAGAGGCAGAGTCAGAAATCCAGGCAAAGGTCAAGGGCAAAACCAAGAGGGCAGCTGAGGTACAAAATCAATAGGCAGAGGCAGAGTCAGAAATCCAGGCAAGGTCAGAGACAAAACTAAACATACACTATATCACTGGGGAACCAAAACTATATCTGGCGGCCTGCAAGACAGGCTCCAATGTATTTGAAGGGCGCGGTTACCTCCATAGGCTGGAGCTCACAGCCTGATGACCTCATCCGAACCGCCCCTAGAGCCAGGCCAGATGGAGATGCACGACTGGCTCCACCAGCCCACCTCTGACAGAAGAACGCAGGCTGCGCTAACGGACACCTGTGCAGGGCCCGCTCTTCTGCGACCAACACCACCCAGAGGGGAAACACAGCGGCGCTCAGCGACAGAGGCAGACGTCGCTGGAGCAGGTCCATATGAGGACAAGGCCTTCCTATCACCAGCACCACCAGACGAAGGAATCCGGCTCCTCCCAGCGGCCGAGGCAGGAACACCGGCCACCGAGTCCGATGGCGATGTGACAGTTATGTAAATTTTGCTGGAAAAATGAAAAATTACTAATGAACTTTGAACCCTTATAACGTCTTAACCAAAAAAATTTTTTTTTCCAAAATTGCTGCTGATGTAAAGTAGACATGTGGGAAATGTTATTTATTAACTCTTTTGTGTCACATAAAGCTCTGGTTCAACAGAATAAAAATTACAAATTTGAAAATTGTCAAATTTTCAAAATTTTTGCCAATTATTTTATATTTTCACAAATAAACACAAAAATTATCGACCAAAATTTAATACTAACATGAAGCCCAATATGTCACGAAAAAACAATCTCAGAATCGCTAGGATCCGTTGAAGCGTTCCGGAGATATAACCTCATAAAGGGACACTGGTCAGAATTGCAAAAAACGGTCTGGTCATTAAGGTGGAAATTGGCTCCGTCACTAAGGGGTTAAATATGGTGTTACAGGTTTGTTTGTTGTTGTGATGAGGTATGTGTGTATCACAATTACTCACCACGCAGCCTCCTAATCCGTGCATGGATGGTTTCAATGCGCCCTGGACACTTGTATCTCAAGTCCGCCACCTTCTTCTGGATCTGATGGGAGGTGCGCTTCACACCCAGTTTCCTCAGCAGGGCCCTCTTTCCTTTACGCAGGATGGCCTGCTTGTGGATACGTGGGTGCTGGTGGCACTGCTGACACCAATAGTCACAGCTGTCCAACATGTTGATGAGAATCAACAGTTCAGGCTCACCCCATGCTGCAGATCTCTGTCCTGATGCCATCACTACCTCTGCAAGGGAAGGGAAAGCACCTGGAAGGCAGGGACCAACGTGACACAACGACATTATGTCATTGCGCACGCTTGTTACGCAGAGGAGACTTTAGGGACTGCAGAACTTTATGCGCAACAGTGTCGTGTGCCTTGGAGAGACACCGTAACGTCATCTCAATACATCAAGAACGAACCGCAGGGTGACGGACGTGCGTGGCACATGTAGAATGTACATGCGTTACTATTTTTATGTGGGGGTGACATATGGTTTGTGATTTGTGTATGGTGCACATGTTGGTTTACACATTTCGCCAAACAAAACTGACACTTGTATTATGAAGCATATTTTTAAGTCTATGTTTGCATACACCAATGTACATTTTGCCCCTATTACGAAATGATTCAGGTCGTACTGACATCATACACGCAGTATCAGTCTGATGCCGTACTCCATGACGCTTGTACTTTGCCTTTTCACACACTTGTGAAGAAGATGAAGAAGATGCGTCTGGTTAAGAACGCAAAGATCATCAAATATGGCGCCATGGCCATGGGCAGCCAATGGGAACACAGGAGCTGCCACCAATCGCGTATGATTGGGCACGCCAAACAGCACGCTCAAGCACGCGTCAGGAATTTCTTCCAGATTGTCTGAGCTCGCTTTCTACATCGCTATTGCCCTGTCACACGGCATGATGCGCAGAGATCGCCTGGTGGAAATCGCCTGATTTCTCGGCAGAGCAGGGCGATCAGGCAATGCGCCACCAGTGATTTATCGCCGTAAAATAGCCCTGTCACACGCCACTACGCACAGGCGATGTGGTAGCGATATCGCCGCATTCGGAGATTGCTTAGCAAATCTCCCGGGGTTATCTCCACGTGTGACGGTACCTTAATGAGCTTTTCTAAGGATTTCAGGGAAAAGATCCTAGAGCTGCACAAAGCTGGAATAGGATACAAAACCATAAATAAGACATTGGCTGAGAAGGAGATAACTGTTGGTGCAATAGTAATTAAAATGGAAGAAATACAAAATAAGTGTCAATCAACATAGATCTGAGGCTCCATGCAAAATCTCACCTCGTGGGGTATCCAGGATCATGAGGAAGGTGAGAGATCACCCTAAAACTACATGGGGGTAACTTGTTAATGATTTCAAGGCAGCTGGGACCACTGTCATCAAGAAAACCATTGGTAACACATTATGCCGTAATGGATTAAAATCCTGAACTGCCCGCAAAGTCCCACTGCTCAAGAAGGCACATGAGCAGGCCCGTATGAAGTTTGCCAATGAACACCTTGGTGCTTTTGAGAGTGATTAGAAGAAGATCTGTAGTCAGATGAGAGAAAAAATTAACTCAATTGGCCATGTTTGGAAGAAAATAATTGCTGCCTATGACCCAAAGAACACAGTCTCCACACTCTAGCATAGTGGGGGAAACATTTTTGGGGATGTTTATCTGCTAAGGGCATAGGACTATTTCACCACATTAATGGGACAATGGATGGAGCCATGTACCTTAAAATCCTGAGTGACAACCTATTTCCCTCTGCCAGGACATTTCTTCAAGCACGACAATGACCCAAAACATACAGCCAAGGCAACAAAAGTGTGGCTCAAAAAGAAGAATATTAAGGTCATTGGAGAGGCCTAGCCAGGTTCCAGACTTATGGAGGGAGCTGAAGCTCCAATTTGCCAAGCGACAGCCTTAAAATCTTGATGATTTAGAGATGATCTGCAAAGAGGAGTGGACCAAAATTCCTCCCGACATGTGCACAAACCTCATCATCAACAAAAAGAATTGTCTGACTGCTGTGCTTGCCAATAAAGATTTTGCCACCAAGTATTAAGTCTTGTTTACCGGAGGGGTCAAATACTTATTTCCCTCTACAAAATTAAAATACAGTTAGGGCCAGAAATATTTGGACAGTGACACAAGTTTTGTTATTTTAGCTGTTTACAAAAACACGTTCAGAAATACAATTATATATATAATATGGGCTGAAAGTGCACACTCTCAGCTGCAATATGAGAGTTTCCACATCCAAATCGGAGAAAGGGTTTAGGAATCATAGCTCTGTAATGCATAGCCTCCTCTTTTTCAAGGGACCAAAAGTAATTGGACAATGGACTCTAAGGGCTGCAATTAACTCTGAAGGCGTCTCCCTCGTTAACCTGTAATCAATGAAGTAGTTAAAAGGTCAGGAGTGGATTCCAGGTGTGTGGTTTTGCATTTGGAAGCTGTTGCTGTGACAAGACAACATGCGGTCAAAGGAACTCTCAATTGAGGTGAAGCAGAACATCCTGAGGCTGAAAAAAAAGAACAAATCCATCAGAGAGATAGCAGACATGCTTGGAGTAGCAAAATCAACAGTTGGGTACATTCTGAGAAAAAAGGAATTGACTGGTGAGCTTGGGAGCTCTAAAGGCCTGGGCGTCCACAGATGACAACAGTGGTGGATGATCGCCACATACTTTATTTGGTGAAGAAGAACCCGTTCACAACATCAACTGAAGTCCAGAACACTCTCAGTGAAGTAGGTGTATCTGTCTCTAAGTCAACAATAAAGAGAAGACTCCATGACAGTAAATACAAAGGGTTCACATCTAGATGCAAACCATTCATCAATTCCAAAAATAGAGAGGCCAGAGTTAAATTTGCTGAAAAACACCTCAAGAAGACAGCTCAGTTCTGGAAAAGTATTCTATGGACAGATGAGACAAAGATCAACCTGTACCAGAATGATGGGAAGAAAAAAGTTTGGAGAAGAAAGGGAACGGCACATGATCCAAGGCACACCACATCCTCTGTAAAACATGGTGGAGGCAACGTGATGGCATGGGCATGCATGGCTTTCAATGGCACTGGGTCACTTGTGTTTATTGATGACATAACAGCAGACAAGAGTAGCCGGATGAATTCTGAAGTGTACCGGGATATACTTTCAGCCCAGATTCAGCCAAATGCTGCAAAGTTGATTGGACGGCGCTTCATAGTACAGATGGACAATGACCCCAAGCATACAGCCAAAGCTACCCAGGAGTTCATGAGTGCAAAAAACTGGAACATTCTGCAATGGCCAAGTCAATCACCAAATCTTAACCCAATTGAGCATGCATTTCACTTGCTCAAATCCAGACTTAAGACGGAAAGACCCACAAGCAAGCAAGACCTGAAGGATGCGGCTATAAAGGCCTGGCAAAGCATTAAGAAGGAGGAAACCCAGCGTTTGGTGATGTCCATGGGTTCCAGACGTAAGGCAGTGATTGCCTCCAAAGGATTCGCAACAAAATATTGAAAATAAAAATATTTTGTTTGGGTTATGTTTATTTGTCCAATTACTTTTGACCTCCTAAAATGTGGAGTGTTTGTAAAGAAATGTGCACAATTCCTACATTTTCTATCAGATATTTTTGTTCAACCCTTCAAATTAAACGTTACAATCTGCACTTGAATTCTGTTGTAGAGGTTTCATTTCAAATCCAATGTGGTGGCATGCAGAGCCCAACTCGCGAAAATTGTGTCACTGTCCAAATATTTCTGGCCCTAACTGTAACTTTATATAATTAAGACAATGTGATTTTCTGGATTTTATTTTTGATGTTCTAGCTCTCACTGATAAAATTAATCTATCCTTTAATTTATAGACTGTTCATGTCTTCGTCAGTGGGCAAATTTACAAAATCAGCAAGGGATCAAAAACTTATTTCCCACACTGTGTATATATATACTTGGGGACAAGAAAAAAGCTGACACCAATGGATCCAGCACAAAACTGACACAATTGAATGCCAATAAGAAGCAATCCGTGCACATCCATGCCCAAAGGGATACATGGAAGCCAAATCAGATCTGTGGCCATCAGTTTTACAAAGGATAGACACAGATTCACAAAAAATGTGATGTGAAGGGGGCCGTAAAGTCACCTGCCCTGGTATGATCTATTGTGCTCTGTATAGTATATTAATCACATTTGTATGTATGTACTTCATACTTATCTAACACTACTGTATATAATTATGTTCTTTTTTTGTGTGTTTAAATTTTAGCAACTGTCGTGAGAAAGGCCCAAGTGGCCGAAACGCGTTGACACTCAAGGTTTCTCTTTTTGTACTTTGAACAAATAAAATTCTTTTTTGCATCCAAAAGGAGTGTGCGATTGATCCTTACTCTATATATACATATATACTCACACACGTATACACATGCGGCAGGTCACAACACACACGCATATATACACACACATATATGTATATATATATATATATATATATATATGCACACACATATATACATAAGTTGCACCGGGGACCTGGTTATTTCTCTGGACTGTACCTGTTACCCTTTCACCAGTAAAAGGTACCGAAACAAAGATCACTGTGTGTGTGTGCCTGCTTAACCGCCGCTATTCACCGCATTGACTGCAGAGACGTGACTACTACTCCCCTCATCCTTCCCCGCTGCCTTGAGGTAAAGCTCCACCTGTGGGGAGCTGTACCACACTCTGCTGCACCCACCATCACCTCAGCGGTCGGCTGCAGCGCTGGTATACCCGTTACCAGGAACTACAGGTGGCATCACATTAGCAATCCCCTTATCCTCCCCCCATTCCCCGCCATTGAGGGTCCAGGGCACTGGACCGGGGACCGACCAGCCGTGATCCCCTATCGAAATCGCCATCAGCCAAAGTACCCGAGTACCCCCTTCCCTGTCGACCGCCCCAACCTGGCATCATGAACAGGATCCCGTGCCCGGTAAAACCCGGTACTGTGTGACAAAAGTTGAACTTTATTAACAGTTTGTGAATTGTAAAACCGGGCCGCCATTACAGAAATTGAACTGCGTCACAGAGCGGGCGGAAAAAAGTGGGAAGATAAGCCCCGCCCCTTCACTCTGCCGGAGATTAGCGAAGCGCAGCTCCCAGTTCCGGAGATACCCAAGGTGCTCAACTCCCCCTTCAGAGCCGCCGACAACCGGAAAAGTTTGTTTATTGTTTATACCTCTCCAGCTGGCAGCGATTAACTATGGGGGCCCCATCATGAGTGACTCAGACGATGCACAGGTCCTCAACAGGGGGGATGCCCGGAATGCAGCACCCGGAACAGCGTCCCAAATAATGCCAATAGCCTTGCCGTACATACCAAATGGTTATCAACATATGAAGGCAAACCCGGTACCTTAGCAGCCTTTAAGTAAAAGATGTGTGCAATGCTGGACATGTATGCGATGACAGAAAAGCAGCAAGCCACCGTTGTGCTGGGACAATTAACAGGTGCAGCGGAGCTGGAGGTTGAGTCCTGGAGTGATGCTGATAGAGACTCTGCTGCTAAAGTGTTTGATAAGCTTAAAGTTGTTTTTGAAAAACGCACAGTCTGAATTGAGGATGCTGTTCTATCAGTGCAAGCAGAGACCGCAGGATACCATCAGAGACTTTGCCCTCCGTTTACAAGGGGCACTCCAGTCTTTAAAGCAGGTAGACCCGGCAAGTGTACTGGAAGAGGATAAAATGCTTGCAGAGCAGTTTACGGAAGGATTGAGGTCAGACTATCACCGCCAGCAGGTACATATGTGGGTCTTGGATCACCCAACTGTAAACTTTAATGACTTAAAAGATTGTGCTATAACAGTGTTATGGGATCCAGTGCCTGCAGAACCTGCAATACAATCCTGGCAGATTAACACTTCTCCCATGGACTTTAAATCCTCTTCCAAAGACCCTGCAAAAGTGGAAAGACAAGCTGTAGCAAATAACTCAGATGATGACTTGTGCAACCAGGTGCTGCAGCTAACTAAAAATAAGGACTATGTACTAAAACTCTTGCAAGCCTTGCCTGGGGCACCACCATCAAGCAAAATCCAACTAGCTGATTGCCCTGAGGATGTCCCGTGGATGAGGAGGAAGAACAAGTCGCCCGTGCAGGGGACCAACGCACCATTCCAACGTAGACCCATGTCGCCTGTGGAGGGGACCGACACACCATTCCAATGCAGAGTTAGGGACTACACGGATTCTTCAGGACAACCCATCTGCCTGCGATGCAACAAACCAGGCCACTTTGCAAGAGGGTGTCCTTTAAACACGAGATTCCTGGGCCTGAGGGCCAACCCCCAGGAGTAGAGCAGTTGGGCCCATATGACTGGCGTAATCGGTACATGGGAGGCCGTCCGTACCCCAACATTACGCTAGAAGGAATCCCCATGTTGGCCCTACTGGACACCGGGTCGCAGGTTACCACCATCCCACATATCCTTTACAAACAATTTTGGTCTGATACCGATCTTAAACCCCCGGACCCCAATTTTTATATTATTGCAGCTAATGGACAACCACAGGGACAGGTGGGCTACAAAGAATTTACAATAAAGTTGGGGAGGGTAGAGTTAAAAGGCCAAGGGATATGTGTGGTAGAGGATAATCCTGATGAAAAATACCCCTACATGTTAATTGGTACTAATGTGATTGAAAACTGCCTTGGAGAAGTGTTGTTTTTTCTCCGACAGATTGCTGAGACTGCTGGTTATGGGCAAACGAGAGTCATCCAACGAGAAATCCGAGCCCTCATCCACAAGCAACAGGTAAATCTGTCTGGGGAGAGATTGGCAGTGTGCGGGTAGCAGACCCAGTTCCCATTGTGTTGCCACCAAAAAGTGAAATGATGATATGGTGTCGAGCAGCAATAGGTCTCAGAGGAAAGGAATACCAGGCAGTTGTAGAGCCGGTATATTCAGAGCATAGACCTACACTACTGACAGCCAGAGGGGTGGTGGATGTACGCAAAGGGAAGAGTACCAACCCGTGTATTAAATTGTGGGGAAGAGAAAGCAAAACTATCCTGGTATGCTACTGTAGCAAAGCTGTATACTGTATGCAACAACAATATACAGGCAGTAGAACCCGTTTCCTCGTCTAGTCAGGCAGAGGATAACAACTCCAAAGGACAGCTAGAGGAGTGGTGTCTGCAGTTGCACGTAGGAAATGATGACACCCCTCCTCACCAGAAGCGCTGAGTTTACGGGTAGCACAAGAGTTTGAACAAATCTTCAGTAAGCATCCATTAGATTTTGGGAGGATTAAAGGGGTACACCACCGCATACCCACAGGAGATCATCCCCCAATTAAATTGAGACACAGACCCATTCCACCAAATCACTACCAGCATGTCAAAGAGATGCTGTGGGACATGAAGGAAGCCGGGGTTATAAGAGATAGCTGTAGTCCCTGGGCAGCCCCCTTAGTCCTAGTCAGAAAGAAGGATGGCACAATGAGGATGTGTGTGGATGACAGGGAGGTCAATAAGATCACTCACAAAGATGCTTACCAGTTACCCCGAATAGTGGAGTCTCTTGTGCATTAAAGACTGCTAATTATTTCTCCACATTAGATCTCACTACTGGGTATTGCAGGCAGGCCTCCGTTGCAGAAGAAGAACGAGATAAGACTGCATTCGCAACACCAATAGGCCTATGCGAATTCAACAGCATGCCATTTGGGTTATGCAATGCACCAGGAACGTTTCAAAGACTCATGGAAAGTTGCCTGGGACACCGGAACTTCGAGACGGTGCTATTATACCTAGAACACCTGGCGGAGGTATTTGAAGCTTTAGCAAAGTACGGGATGAAACTCCATCTAAATGTCACCTGCTGAAACCTAAAGTCCAATACTTGGGGCATGTGGTCAGCGCAGATGGAGTAGCACCAGATCCGGAAAAAGTAACAGCTATCCAGGATTGGCAGAGACCAACCACCGTCACTGAGGTACGTCAGTTCTTAGGTTTGGTTGGGTATTACAGAAGATTTATTAAGGGCTACACAAAGATGGGGTGGGTGATGAGGGTGCTAAATGCAGTCACTTTTTTTTGCTTTTTGTATAAGATATGGAGTTGCTGGCTCCATGACTGCACTTAGCACCCTCATCACCCACAGGTGGTCTGAGGTTGAGATGGTGTCCACCCACCTAACAGTGGGACAGGGAGGAAAAGGAGGACAGGGATGTCAGCGCAGGACTCATCAGACCTAGGAGCACCGTGACGTGGTTGGTGAGCAAGCAGACATTGGCCAATGTATGTACTAAGACCCCCAGAAAATAAAAATTAAGAATAATGAGTTTTTTGAAAAAACGCAAGTTTTTTTAAATTTTTTTCTCATTTTTTGCTTGTTAGCATGTGTATGATATTGGTAGTAGCTGAGTGCTGCAGAGACATTTTTTTTCTAGATAGATAGATAACTAATTAGTTTTATCTATCTATCTATCTATCTATCTATCTATCTATCTATCTATCAGATCTATAGACTTCAAAAATGGTAAATAATATGCATAACATACTAAACAAATGACACATTCTTGTGAAAGATCAATAAGCAGCTGTTATCTCAATAAAATGTTACATATTCTTTGCCTTTCCACACAGCTTAGGAATTTGGACGCAAACCACACATTTAGCAGACAAAGAAGCATTCTGCGTATCTGTTCTGCTGCACAATGACATTTTATCCCAACATAATACTGTATTCAGTACTACCATAAGTTCTATTTTTCGCAGCAGTTATCATTTTGTGTGTATTATTTTCCACTCTCTTACATAGCTTTCTGGCTGTTCATATTAACACTTGCATCCTTGTGTCTGTGTTCAGCAAAGCCAGTCATTGTTGAATCGAACGTGAAAGGATAATTATAACGATATATGGTGAATAGCGCAACAAGAAAGATTTGTTTTGGAAACTGTATAATATTGCATCTTCTTGACTCTATAGTTTTCTTATAAGTTTACATCTCCTACATTGATAATTATATTAGTTTTCCTTCCTTTTAAACCTTTTACATAAGTGGTACTAGCTTTTGGATTTCTGTGTCTTGTTTTCAAAGTTTATTTCAAAGTTCAAAGGGAATCTGTCACTGGTTTTTGTTACCTCATCTGAGAGCATTAAATACACAAAGAGAGAAAGAGGAGTAGAGGGGGGTTTCTGCCCCGATAGTTAGTTGCATAGTAAGAGTCCATACTGTTCCTGTTCTCAATAAAATGTAACTTTCAATGCTTTCTTTAAAACAGGGGTAGGGAACCATTTTCTTCCAAGAGCCATTTGGAAATATCTACAATACATCGGGGGCTGTACAAAATTATCAACTTCAAAATGACCTGCTATATTTGGCTAAACAATCAAGTCACCCCTACTGTGGTGGCTGGAGCAGCTTCTCTTTGGCATGGGTGATATTGGTCATGTTGCTTCTCAACTGCTTTTTAGATTTGCTACAGCCCTAGACATCACAGGAGAGGCTGGGAGCATATACCTCACTGGGAAGGACCATGCTGGGGCATAGAGATCACTGGAGAGCTGGATTTAAATGGCAGATAGTCGGCAAAACACGTCTGCCAGCCTGATCACTGCTGTCTCCAAGGAATCTGCCCGGGTGCCACAAAAAAGTCATCGAGGGCTTCAGCCCTGGGGCCTGAGGTTCCCCACCCCTACTTTAAAAGAACATACATACAAAATACATTTTGGGACAAATACAGACCTTTCACAGGCATCACGTTTTTTTTTACAAAGAATAAATATAAGGTGATAAAGAATTGCAGATAAAAAGTAGGGCTCAAATAGCCTTCCCTTTATGAGGGATACATTCATCCAAACAACCTATATACTGTAGATGGGTGTTATAAAGGTTTATGTCCCTGAAGTTATCACAGGAGTTCCCCCTTACTTGAGACTTGATCGGCCCTGAAACTGTCCTGTGGGGCTAGCTGTTAATCTATTTAACAATGGCCAAAAGTTTGTAAAAACCATGATGTTTGTGAAAGGTCTGTATTTGTCCCCAAATGTATTTTGTATGTATGTTCTTTTAAAAAAATCATTAAAAGTTACATTTTATTGAGGAGAACAGTATGGATTCTTACTATGCATCTAAATATAATCGGGGCAGAAACCCTTCTCTTTCTCTCTTTGTGTATTTAATGAATCTACTTAGGAGGGGTTTACCTGAGCATATAACTTCTGATTTACACATTTGCCGGGTAACTTTTTGTTTAATACTCATCTGAAAGCAGCATAATGTAGGAAAAGAGAACCTGATTTAAATTATGTATCACTTAGGCTGGCTTCACACCACGGTTTATTTTTATCCGGGGCTATCCGGTGTAAACCAGGCAGCCCCGGACCGGTTTTTGGCCCCATAGTATCCTATGGGACCGGATGGAGCCGGATGGCAGCTCTCTGCCATCCGGTTTCATCTCACCGGTGGAATCCGCGAGAATTCGGATTATTTTCTCCGGACACAAAGATGATGCTTGCATCATTTTTGTGTCCGGGGAGAATAATCCCATTTGCCGGATCTTGGATTCGGCCGGATCCTCCTGTATCCGGGGCAATCCGGCGCTCCCTAACATGGGAGCCTATGGGGCTGGATTGCCCCGGTCCGGCAGGATCCGGCAACCGGACACTAGTGGCTGCACGTCGCTGTTCTTTCAGGACCGCAGCTAGCCGCGGTCTTGAAAAAACAGCAGCTGCGGCTGCAATTACAGGCATCCGGCTGCACACAGGACCGGAGGGCACATTTGGCCCTCCGGTTCTGTGTGCTGATCCGGTCCGGGGCTGTCAGGGTCATGCTGTAGAAAAGCCTGACGCAGCTCCTTTACACTACAGTCTCCCTCAGTTCTCCCAGGAACTGGATTCTTCACAGTACTGCTACGTACTGAACTCCAAACTAAACTCAACTACTTCCTCTTGACCCAGACTATATAAGGGAGCTGGTTTAGCTCCCCCTCCTGGCCCAGAGGTGCTAGTGTAGTGTCAGTGTGTTGTGGGGAGGGAACCCGTGTGATGCTACTGTGGCACATTAACCCTTGGGGTGCCATATTTGCACCTGTCAATTTTTGAAATAATGCATATTTCACATTTTTGGTTAGTACAATAAACCTCATTTCAAACCTGAAATATTACTGTGTCCATCAGTTATTACATATATCACACTGAAATAGCTGTTGCAAAAAAAACAATTTTAAACAAAACCATAAAAGAGTAAGATTAAGGGCTGCTTTACGCACACCAACTTCTGTGTCCAACTTCTGAACAGATCTCTGGTTGCAGTGAAATTATGGAAACATTGTTCCATTTTGTGGCTGTGTACAAAATGGAGCAATGTGTCCATAATTTCACTGCAACCAGAGATCTGTTCAGAAGTTGGACACAGAAGTTGGTGTGTGTAAAGCGGCCCTAAGAGGGGTGCCCAAACTTATTCATATGACTGTATATGCTAATGACACTCGTTTCACATGGAAGAATCAGATCACAGTTGCAGAGAAGATGGAGAGCTTAATTTCTCCATCTTCTCCATTGCCGCTCTCGATGTATATTGGACTTCACTCAGATGTCATCCAATTGCAGTATGATGTTTTTCACGCACCCATAGTCTTGCAAGAAGAAAAAGATGCTGATGAGCACTGCCCAATAGTATGACAATGGAGCGAGTGCTCTCTGAAAAACATTGGATAACACTTATCCATGTCATATGTTTGTGAGAACAAGCCCTTAGACCAGGAGTGGGGAATCTTTTTCTGCTGGGGACTATTTGGCAATTTCTACCATCCTTTGGAGACAGCACAAAATTATCAAATTAAAAATTACCCTACTAAATTTGGCTAAACAATCAACTCACCCTACTGTGGTGGCCGGAGCTGCCACTTTGTCGTGGCTGATGTTGGATGATATTGATCATGTTGCTTCTCAACTAATTTTCCAGGTTTGCTAGAATCATAGACATCACAGAAGAGGTTGGGAGCAAATACGTCACTGCAGAGGCTGAGGCTGGGGCATAGAAATTACCGTATATACTCGTGTATAAGCCGAGTTTTTCAGCCCAAAATTTGGGCTGAAAAGTCCCCCCCTCGGCTTATACACGGGTCTATACGGTAGACCCGTGTGGTGGGGGCTGTGTGGTGGGGGCTGTGGAGGCTGGAGGAGGCGGGGGGGGCTGCTGTATGAGCGGCCCCGTCACGTGGGGCCGCTCATTAAATATGCACTGCATCCCCTGTCAATCAGCGCAGGGGGAAGCAGTGCATATGGCCCCCCAAAAGCTGGCACTGTCCCCCCTTGTAAGGGCCCCCCCCGGTGCTTATACTTTACCATCCCGGTGTTCTGATCGGCGCCGCTCCTCGGTGCTGCGTCGCCGTCTTCATCCTCCCGTCTCGCTGCATCCATCCGGGTTCTCCGGCGGTCGCAGCGATATGACGTCATCGCGCGACCGCTGGAGAACCCGGATGCAGCCAGCGCGGGAGGATGAAGACGGCGACGCAGCACCGAGGAGCGGCGCCGATCAGAACACCGGGATGGTAATGTATAAGTAGCGGGAGGGGGAGGCCTTACAAGGGGGGACAGTGCCAGCTTTTGGGGGCTGTTGGTACCCCCAGGGGGCTGCTGGGTACCCCCTGGGGGCTGTTGGTACCCCCAGGGGGCTGTTGGTACCCCCTGGGGGCTGTTGGTACCCCCAGGGGGCTGCTGGGTACCCCTGGGGGCTGTTGGTCCCCCCTGGGGGCTGTTGGTACCCCCTGGGGGCTGTTGGTACCCCCAGGGGGCTGCTGGGTACCCCCTGGGGGCTGTTGGTACCCCCAGGGGGCTGCTGGGTACCCCCTGGGGGCTGTTGGTCCCCCCTGGGGGCTGTTGGTACCCCCAGGGGGCTGTTGGTACCCCCAGGGGGCTGCTGGGTACCCCCTGGGGGCTGTTGGTACCCCCTGGGGGCTGTTGGTACCCCCAGGGGGCTGCTGGTACCCCCAGGGGGCTGCTGGGTACCCCCTGGGGGCTGTTGGTACCCCCTGGGGGCTGTTGGTCCCCCCTGGGGGCTGTTGGTACCCCCTGGGGGCTGTTGGTACCCCCAGGGGGCTGCTGGGTACCCCCTGGGGGCTGTTGGTACCCCCTGGGGGCTGTTGGTACCCCCTGGGGGCTGTTGGTCCCCCCAGGGGGCTGTTGGTCCCCCCAGGGGGCTGTTGGTACCCCCAGGGGGCTGCTGGGTACCCCCAGGGGGCTGCTGGGTACCCCCTGGGGCTGCTATATGTACCCCTGGGGCCTGCTGTATACCACTGGGGCTGCTGTATACTACCACTGGGGCTGCTGGGGCTCCTGTATACTACCACTGGGGCTGCTGGGGCTCCTGTATACTACCACTGGGGCTGCTGTATACTACCACTGGGGCTGCTGGGGCTCCTGTATACTACCACTGGGGCTGCTGGGGCTCCTGTATACTACCACTGGGGCTGCTGGGGCTCCTGTATACTACCACTGGGGCTGCTGGGGCTCCTGTATACTACCACTGGGGCTGCTGGGGCTCCTGTATACTACCACTGGGGCTGCTGGGGCTCCTGTATACTACCACTGGGCTGCTGGGGCTCCTGTATACTACCACTGGGGCTGCTGTATACTACCACTGGGGCTGCTGGGGCTCCTGTATACTACCACTGGGGCTGCTGGGGAATCTGTATACTACCACTGGGGCTGCTGGGGCTCCTGTATACTACCACTGGGGCTGCTGGGGAATCTGTATACTACCACTGGGGCTGCTGGGGAATCTGTATACTACCACTGGGGCTGCTGTATACTACCACTGGGGGGCCTGTATACCACACTGCTGGGGGCTGTATAACTGTGCTGGGGTCCACCCTCGGCTTATACACGAGTCAATAGGTTTTTCCAGATTTTTGGGGCAAAAGTAGGGGGGTCGGCTTATACACGGGTCGGCTTATACACGAGTATATACGGTACTGGGGATCTGGATTTAAAACACAACTGCCAGCCTGAGCACTGCGGTCCCCAGGAATCTGTCTAGGGGTCGCAGAACAGGTCATCAAGGGCCGCATTCGGCCCTGAGGCCTGAGGTTCCCCATCCCTGCCTTAGGGCCACTTTACACACACCAACTTGTGTGACCAACTTCTGAACAGATCTCTGGTTGCAGTGAAATCATGGACACATTGTTCCATTTTGTGGCTGTGTACAATGGAACAATGTGTCCATGATTTCACTGCAACCAGCAAGTTGGTCAGAAGTTGGACAGATAAGTTGGTGTGTGTAAAGTGGCCCTAAGGACTGCTAAAAGTCAGAATGGCATCACCTGTGTTAATTTATGCTATTTTGCTGCCAATATTTCAATTTTTAGGCTGCTTTGCTCCAAATCACTTTACATTAAATTACTTTTTTAACAAGAAAATAAAGTTTTGTTTTTTTATACTAAAGATACAAGCCTTAGGGCCGCTTTACACACACAGATATCTGTGTCCAACTTCTGAACAGATCTCTGGTTGCAGTGAAATCATGGACACATTGTTCCATTTTGTGGCTGTGTACAAATGGAACAATGTGTCCATGATTTCACTGCAACCAGAGATCTGTTCAGAAGTTGGTCACAGAAGTTGGTGTGTGTAAAGCGGCCCTTAGCTTAATCTGTAGATTCTAAGGGTACCGTCACAGGCGGCAATTTTGCTAGCAATTTCACTGGCAATTTGCTGGTTGCAGTGAAATCATGGACACATTGTTCTATTTTGTTGCTGTGTACAAATGGAACAATGTGTCCATGATTTTGCAGCAACCAGCATATTGCCAGTGAAATTGCAAGCAAAATTGCCGCATGTGATGGTACCTTAAGGGTACTGTTACACGACGCAATATTGCATGCATCCCCGTGTTTGCGAGGGTTTCCTCCGGGCACTCCGGTTTCCTCCCACATTGTAAAGACATATTGATAGGATGTTTAGATTGTGAGCTCCAAGAGAGACAGCATTACTGATGTATGTAAAGTGCTATGGAATTAATAGCGCTATATAAATGAATAAATATTATTATTATTAATTTCACTGTCAATTTACTGGTTGCAGTGAAATCATGGACACATTGTTATATTTGTACACAGCAACAAAATAGAACAATGTGTCCATGATTTCACTGCAACCAGCAAATTGCCAGTGAAATTGCATGCAATATTGCGTTGTGTAACAGTACCCTTATACATACAATATGTACAAATTATAGTGCTAGCCATGCTGCTTCTGGTTCTATAATGGCAGAAATAGTGTTGTCATGGTACTGCAAAGCATTACATCAGCTGCATTCGTGTCCCATGATGATTTTCAACCTTGAAAGTGTTTGTAAGTAAAGACTCATACCATGAAAATGTGTCTTGGGAAATACACTCTAGAGAGTTTACACAGAAGTAAAGGTGAAGAAAACATTTTTGATTTTCTAGTCCTAATGTAACCACAATGCTTAGAATTACATCATCATAACTGTGTACTTCTGCTGACTCCTTTTATTTAATCTCCATCACAGCAAGAGCTGTCTACATCTGCGATTTCAGGGGTGACTTGTCAGGCAACTCCATTACCTGCAGAGTCAGTTATCCCCAGAGGAATATCCCCTGCCTTGTTTCATAAGCATCACACAATTGCATACAAACCTCCAAGACAAGTACAGACTTTCCACTCAATAACTGCACTTGTGCTGAAGATGAATATGCCATAATCTGCTTTTTTTTTTAGTCCCTCAAGGGTTTTATGTGTATGCTCCAAAAACAGAAAGATGCTTTACTGGATGCTGGAATGTATTTTCTCGTTACTACTTTATTTGGCATATTCTTTGAATTAAAAAAAACACACTATAGACAAAACATAATTTATTTTACAGATTACACACAATTCAGAGTCAATAGTTCTGTACTGAAGGGGTATAGCAAACACATGGCTGTCCACACGGTGGGGTTTTATCTGCTGCGGATATAGTGCTTTTTGACATTGACTTTTCTATGACTGAGTATTTTTGTTGCAAATCTGCCGCGTATCTGCATGAACAATTGACATGCTGCAGATTTGTCTCCCCTAAAATACGCAGCGTCTTTGAAGCAGAAAAAAAAGCACCAAGCCGGCAGGACTTCTCAAATCCCGTAGACTTTGCTTGGAAAACACGCTACTGCATATTTGGTGCAGATCTGCTGCTTTTACGCACCAAATCCGCCTCAAATCTGCAGCAAAATACACATCGTGCGAACAAACCCTTGAAATCTCCCCTCCTGTATGTGTACGACTTGATTGTCCATATATATTGTACTTGTCCTCGTCTGACCCTTTCCATATGTAAAGCACCATGGAATCTAATGGTGCTATATAAATAAATAATAATAATATTAATAAAATAAATGTATCATGATACAGGATGATGTCATCACCACGTCACCTATTCCTGAGAAAAAAAATATGGGTTTATCAGATCTTGGAGAGTAAATACAAGCAGATACTCCCAACTGACACAAAAGTATAATTAAACCACTATTGCAAAGTTATTTTTTCAGTGCTAGAGCTGTGCTTTTAACCTAAGGCCCTTGCTGCTACTGATACCCTCCAGCTTTTTTCGCCATCAATTCAGTACCTCAGCGCCATCTTGCGACCACAACTTCTGGCTGTCCAGTAATCAGAAGTTTTTTTTTAAATCAAATACCGTATATACTCGTGTATAAGCCGACCCGTGTATAAGCCGACCCCCCTACTTTTGCCCCCAAAAACTGGGAAAATTTATTGACTCGCGTATAAGCCGAGGGTGGACTCCAGCACAGGGTATACAGGCCCCCAGGCACAGGGTGCACAGGCCCCCAGGCACAGGGTGCACAGGCCCCCAGGCACATCTGCACAGGGTGCACAGGCCCCCAGGCTCAGGGTGCACAGGGTGCACAGGCCCCCAGGCTCAGGGTGCACAGGGTGCACAGGCCCCCAGGCTCAGGGTGCACAGGGTGCACAGGCCCCCAGGCTCAGGGTGCACAGGGTGCACAGGCCCCCAGGCTCAGGGTGCACAGGGTGCACAGGCCCCCAGGCTCAGGGTGCACAGGGTGCACAGGCCCCCAGGCTCAGGGTATGGCGCCCCCCCCTCCATGCTGCCGCTGCTGTACAATAAATACAGTGTTATTATCTCAGCGGCCCGGTCTCAGTGAATCCTCCCTCCTCCCTGCGAGGCTGCGTGTTATGTGACCGGCCGGTGACGTCATCGCCGTGAGCCCCGGTCACATGACACGCAGGGAGGAGGGAGGAGGGAGGATTCACTGAGACCGGGGCCGGTGAGATAATAACACTGTATTTATTGTACAGCATGGAGGGGGGGGGCCATACTGCGAGGGATGGGGGGGGGCTGTATACCCCGTGCTGGGGGGCTGTAAGGCGATATGCACTGCTCCCCCCGCGGATGGGCGGGGGATGCAGTGCATATCATGAATAAGTTATGAGCGGCTGCAGGTCACGAGCCATTTATATTGCAGCCTTCCCCCCACCTCCTCCAGCCTCCTCCTGCTCCCGGACACAGCCCCCACTTCACAGAAAAGTATATGACTCGTGTATAAGCCGAGGGGGGACTTTTCAGCCCAATTTGTGGGCTGAAAAAGTCGGCTTATACACGAGTATATACGGTACATTTTTATTGATATATTGTAATCAATCATCATAACAGATATAACATATGTAAATCACGCAGTACAACACCAGTAATCAGAAGTTACGTCACAAGCTCTCAATGCAAATCTATGAGAGCCAGAGTGAGGCCAGAATAAATCTTTCATTGACTTGCATTGAAAGAGTGACCCCTGGAGTGCTCCATGAAATATTTGAGCAGCCAGCAGGCCATAAACTGCAGAAGATTGACTGGAGCGGTGCTGAAAATAGATGAAGATACTGACAGGGATTATAAGAGTAGGGCAAGAGGACAATGATTAGACCTTCTTGTGGAGGTATGAAGTGTTTCCATGTAATGAATATAAATCAGGACTATAAGATCATGGATTTCTTTTCATGTACAATCTCCAATATACAAGATGCCCTGTAGGAACATATATTGGGCAAAACTAAACTAAAACTACGAACAAGGATGAATCCACAACAGGCACACGAAAAGGAATGAGCTGGATACACCTGTGGGAAAACATTTTTCTGGACCTGGACACAGTATAATAGATGTAAAAGTCTTAATTCTGAAAGGTCAATTCAAAGATAATGAAGAAAGAAAAATCTGGAAATTCAAGCTCATAAGAATGTTTCAGTCTTTAATGGTGGGTTTACACACACCAATTTATCTGTTCAATATCTGAACAGATCTCTGGTTGCAGTGAAATCATGGACACATTGTACCATTTGTACACAGCCACAAAATGGAACTATGTGTCCATGATTTCACTGCAACCAGAGATCTGTTCAGATATTGAACAGATAAATTGGTGTGTGTAAACCCACCATAACAATGGGACTCAATTTAACACCTGGATTTATGATTCATTACATAGAAACACTTCTCATCTCCATAGGAAGGTCTTCTGATCACTAATGGTACCTTTACACGCCGCTACCGAAGGTAGCAACAGGTAGGCACCGCACGTGCACGCGCGCGTTTTCAACGGTTGCTAACGGCAGGGGTGCACCAAGCCCCACTGCCGCCTGAGCCGCGGCACCGATTACGGGGGGGGTGCTAGTGGAGCCAGCACTGCCGCCCCTCCTGTATCGCTACTGCCGCCTAAGCCGCGGCAGTGATTGCCGGCCGTGGCCGTGAGTACGGGGGGGGGGGGTGCTGGTGAAGCCCAGCCCAGCGCTGCCGCCCCTTCTGATCTTGTCCCCCGGCGGGTCGCCGCTTACCTGCGGTGCGCGGGGTGAGCGGCCGGCGCCATGACAGGGGGAGGCTGTGTGCATGAGCGCGCCCCCCTTCTGCACTGCCGCTCCCCTGCCTGCTGCCGCCTGAATGACAGGGCTCACACTGTCCAATGGACGGTGCGGCCTGGCTAACGGTACCTGATACCGCAAATACACGCCGCCACAAGGTGCTCCCCAGAAGGTATTTTTGATCCCTGGAAGTGCCGACGGGTGCCGCAGGTTACCTTCTGTGGAGCACCTTCCCTGATTTAAACGCCGCTACCACAAGGGAATCTGGGTGTACATATTGTGCGCCGTAACTACATAGGCGTGACAGAGTTGTGTATTACGCGGCGCTCGTACGGTGATTGGACAATGCAATAACATCATGATTGGCCAGCCAGCGCAGGGAGGCTGGCTAATACATGACGCTATAGCAAATGTGTAGTGACTGGTCATCTCGTTAAATATGCCGCCTTGTGCAGGGACAGCCAATGGGTACACAGTAGCCACCACCAATGATAGCTGATGGGGCGTGGTATACATGACGCTGTAGCACGCCGCAGGTAACTCAAATACCTTGCCTGTGCCCCAATTACACGCCGCCACCATAGAGGTTATACTTGCTTGTTTTTCAGCACGGCTGAAAGACAGGTATCCACAGAGACAGGAAGGTACAACCTGAATTACACGCCGCCACTTCGCGGTGTTTTGAAGGTACAAGGTACAATTGTCTCCGACACCTGCCGGTTTCTACCTTTTGGTAACGGCGTGTAAAGGTACCATAAAAGACCACTTTCACCTAATCTGCAAATGTAACAACCTTAATTTGATGTCTTTGTCTTATCTTTAGGAGGCATCTCCCCATTTTTCCCATGTACTGTTATAATATCTATTTAAAGAGGATCTGTCACCCCCCCCATGGATGTGAAACTAAGCTCAGCACTAAATGCAGCATGTCTGCTGCATTCAGGCAAGGGGTCCCCATGGCTCTGTGGGGCTGCTACCCCGATACATAGGCTTATAAAAACTTACGGTAATTTTCCATGGAGACGGGCCCTTGTGCTGCAGCCTGCACCTCTGTAACGCCCATGTCCTCGTGCCAGTCATGAAATCCTCGCGAGATATTGGTTATCAATGCCCAGGTGGCTGTCCCGTCTCCTGCTCTGATGTCAGAGCCTTTCCCGCCCTCCTCCATGTTTTGCTATGGAGGAGGGTGGGGAGAGCCTTTCCCCACCCTCCTGCATGTTATGCTTTGGCGGAGGGCGGGGAAAGCCTTTGACATCAGAGCAGGAGGCAGGATGTAAGGAGCAGAGCGAGTCATTGCTCATCACCGCCCCGGGTGGCTGTCCCACCTCCTGCTCTGATGTCAGAGCCTTTCCCCGCCCTCCTCCATGTTATGCTCTGACAGACATGTTTTGCTATGACATGACAGATTTCTCCTATTCCTGCCACTTTATGAAATCGTTCACTAAGATCTGCGGATCGACGCTGGCACAATGCCAAATTAGAGATTGTTTACGAGATCCATGCGTGTGACATCGCACGAACGATCTCGAAATGATAGCGCTCACGTGACTTTTCTAAAGATATCGTTTTCAGATATCTGAGCATGTGAAGTAGTCCTTAGAAGAAGATGGCAATAGATTAATCAGGATGATGGCAATCTCCAAACCATTCACAACTAAAGCCATTATAGTCTAAATTGCAAAGAGAAATCTTTTCTCCTTGTGGAGATTGCCATACCAATCCGGCAGTGTCTGCAAATTGGGATTCTGATCTAGCATAAATCCTGTCATATTGCAAGACTCGTAAAAAGGTCAATTTTGACTTTTATGATTGCTACTTCTAATGGTTGACACTAGAGTTTGTCTACTTCTTCCCTAAAGAAACAATTTGCATAAGTCTCAATTCTGAAACACAAGGGAGTGTCTAAGTGGGCCCTAAAAACTCTAAGTAAAATAATGTCACAGGAGAAATATGGACCACTTAGATGACCAAGTGTGAAGTACAACAACAGTGGTGGCCATTCTGGAAGGGGAAAAAGCCCAGGCCTGAAGTCGAGACAGACATGTAATGCTGTCTTTTTTCACTATATAAAGTTAGTTATGTCATATTTAGGCTGGAAAAGTGAAAACAGAAGCTGCTATAAATGCCATCTGTCAGCTTGTATTACTTTACTGTAACTATGCTAAAATACATTGCTTCTGAGTTAGTACATGAATAGAAACTGCGCACTCAATAAGGTGTTAGGGTTGTCATGAATGGCATGAATGCCATTTAAAAAAAAAAGGCTTCTACAGACAGTGAAAGTCTCTAATGTAGATAGGCGCAGCAGGACG
This sequence comes from Allobates femoralis, assembly GCA_033576535.1. Taxonomy (NCBI): domain Eukaryota; kingdom Metazoa; phylum Chordata; class Amphibia; order Anura; family Aromobatidae; genus Allobates; species Allobates femoralis. The sequence goes on from JARQOC010000001.1 coordinate 357,245,130, forward strand.
GCAGGTAGGATGGGTGCAGCAGCTACGGCAAAAGGACTGGATTAGCTGGAGCATTATGCATGCCCAGGGTCGGACTGGGGTGTCTGGGGCCCACCAGGGAAATTGACTCCAGGGGCCCACTAACCCGCTATATGCAAATACCTGTTAGCCGTTATACCCATTATAGCGGTTACTCCTGCACATCACTCTGCGCTCACCATTACTGCGATGTACCATTACTGTAGTGTACATTAAAGGGATACTTTGGTGAAAACAAGTTACCAACAATCGTCAGGTTCGGCAGGTGATCACTTAGTTATTGGTGGAATCCGACCAATCAAAACCACATCGTCGGAAGAATGTGGCACTTTTACCCCTTTTATTAACTGCAGCGGCCGGTAATGATGTGACCGCGGCTCCATTCATATCATTGGAGCTCCCAGAAAAAGGCAAACACAGCGCTCACAGCCACTGAGGGAGTGAAGGGATCATGGGCGAGCTGTACATCACCTCCAGTCTAATGGGGACAAAACAAACCTATGACTAAGAACTGTCTTTAAGGACATTGATTAAAATGTGCTTTTTAATACTTTTCTAATATAATTAATTTTTAAGGATCTAGATCTCAAGACTCTATGCTGGATATTTTTCTATTTTTTGGACACATAATGGGGATAAAAGCTGCACATTCAGCAGTCGCACCCCCACCAACTAATACCTTATCACATCCTTAGGCCATGTGCCTGAGTATTTGGTGAGTTTTTTACCTCGGTATTTGTAAGACAAAACCAGGAGTGGAGCAATCAGAGGTAATATGTTCTGAATTTCTCACCATCTCCTGCTTCTGTCTTATAAATCCTGAAGTGAAAATCTCACCAAATACTCACTGTGTGAACGTGGCCTTAGACGAGATAATTACTTGCTATCTCTGGAGAACCTCTGTAAGTGCATTTTGCTGCTGCTGTGTCACAGGACAGGAAGGGGTTAAGCAACCAAGTTTTTAATATCTACTGGAAATAACCATCCAAGAACAATCGAGAACCAGATTACAAGAGCCACCAGAATATCAAGGAATCATCTCCTACATTACAGAACTAGAGAAGAAAACAACAGAGTTCCTCTTGTAGTCACCTACAATCCAAGTCTGGAGGTGCTAAGAGGAGCTGCACGGAAACTGCAACCACTCATACAAAAAGATGCCCGACTAAAATCAATATTTCCGGATCCCCCACTCTTGTGTTTTAGACAACCTCCGAATCTAAAAAACATCATTGTGAGAAGCGCCCGGTCCTCTCCAGCAGCAACAGGAACCTTTCCCTGCAACCAGAGAAAGTGCAAAACCTGTTCATCTATAATGACAACTGACAAGATAAGGATTCCTGGGACAGATCAGGACTACAAGATCCCAGGTAACTTTAGCTGCACTACAAGCAATGTGGTGTATCTAATCATATGTACCAAATGCCCAACAGGTGGCATGTACGTAGGTGAGACCGGATTACAATTCAGAACAAGAATGAATTCTCATCGCCACTCAATAAAAGAAAAGCGGATGGATCTACCTGTAGCAAAGCATTTTTGCAGCTCTGAGCACAACACTGAATCCGATATGAGGCTGCTCATCTTAAAGAGTGACTTCAAATCTCAGAGAGAGAGAAGAATTTGGGAATACAAATTGATAACAACCTTCAACACACTCGAAACCGGACTAAATATTTCACATGGATTTATGGGATTCTATGTAAAATGAACGGACATTTGGGGATAGCAGATTCATGCATTTTATATATAAAATGAAAGTGCATTTGGAGACAGCTTGCTACACACTGAAATCGTAGGCCAATGAACTCCTGACACTTCTGTGAACTCTGTCACTTAATCTGCTCTCCAGAACTTAACTAAGTAATTTCAGGTCTCCATGGGTTACTAACCATCTACCTAATACAATTGGTTCCGCTTATCTTAGAAATCTGCTTTCTGTGTCCCTGCTCCTCCACCCCTCCCTACCCGACTCTGCTTTGCGTCACCTGTCATATCCACCAGAGCATATAACACTGTTTTGCCATTTTTTTTTTCTGTTCTCTTCTTTCCCCTTCCTTTTTTTTTTTTTTTTCCTCTATTGCTTATGTATAAATGTATGTGTCTTCAGAATTTGTGTCATTTTCAGCCTGAAGAAGAGACCTGAGTCATCTCGAAAGCTTGCTATGTTTACCATCTTTTCAGTTAGCCATTAAAAGGTATCAACCACTGAGGACTCTCAGATTGCAATATATTTTTCTACTGGAAATAAAACATTTTCCCCTTATTGATATCAGAAAAAAACTAATAATCAACCACAATCCACTATACCAAGACCAGTAATACCACATATAAAGGAGACATACCACCACACTGTGATCAGAGCACATATTACTACTAAACTGTGATCAAATACTACCATGTGCAAGGTATAAATACTGCCACACCATGATAAGACCACATATAGCCGACCTATTGTAATTGAATAATTCCACATTCAAGGGACAAATACACAACGCCATGACCAGAGCACATAATGGCCACTACATAGTGACCAATAAAATACGGTCAACCCATAGAAGCACCACCCAGCTCAAAATGGTTTGCCGTCGTCTGCTCCTTCCCCTCTCCTCTTACCTGATAAACCACAAGTTTGGTGCCAAACCCACTACTACATGTCAGTACTCTGTGGTGCCCAGCTGTTTCTTCTTCAGTGTGAATAGTGACCAATAATACTACAATAATGAAGATTAAAAAAGCTCTGTATATTTGGTCAGTGTAAATACAGTGATTATCAGTGACATTATACACAGAAACTCTGTATATAGTGTCAGTGTACAGGTGATGCAGAGAACACCAGTGACATTATACACAGGAACTCTGTATAGAGTGTCAGTGTACAGGTGATGCAGAGAACACCAGTGACATTATACACAGGAGCTCTGTATATAGTGTCAGTGTACAGGTGATGCAGAGATCCCCAGTGACATTATACACAGGAGCTCAGTATATAGTGTCAGTGTACAGGTGATGCAGAGATCCTCAGTGACATTATACACAGGAGCTCAGTATATAGTGTCAGTGTACAGGTGATGCAGAGATCCCCAGTGACATTATACACAGGAGCTCAGTATATAGTGTCAGTGTACAGGTGATGCAGAGAACACCAGTGACATTATACACAGGAACTCTGTATATAGTGTCAGTGTACAGGTGATGCAGAGATCACCTTTGACATTATGCACAGGAGCTCAGTATATAGTGTCAGTGTACAGGTGATGCAGAGAACACCAGTGACATTATACACAGGAGCTCTGTATATAGCGTCAGTGTACAGGTGATGCAGAGATCCCCAGTGACATTATGCACAGGAGCTCTCTATATAGTGTCAGGGTACAGGTGATGCAGAGATCACCAGTGACATTATACACAGGAGCTCTGTATATAGTGTATAGTGTGCGTGGATAGGTAATACACCTACTCACCAGAGATGTATCTTGGTGAAGTCATTCATCTTCAGGTTTCTTCTTCCCCTGTCGCAGACACATATCACGTCTTCTAGCCAGGACTCATCTCTGCAGAAAATAGCACAATTATCTACTGTATAAAACTGATCACTTCCATAGCACATTTCACACTTTTCCCAAGATTTCTACACTACATCAAACGACCAAAAAAGCGACATCGTGCCGCCTCGCACAGTAACAAGGCCTCCCTTTGGTTCCCCTCATGGAAAAGTAAATTATATTACAGCAGAAATAATGTCGCCTGATTGGCCCCTACAGTAAATATGTCCCCACTTCCCACCGTAAACCAATAATGTATGTTCCTCATTCTGGCCCCCATATAGTAATAACGTCTTGGGCCCCCATGTTCCCCCATTCTAGGTCCCCAGACAGACATGACAACTTCTCCAGCCATCTACATAGATTACAACAAAGACACATCTGACATCTCACATTTCCAGCCCGATCTATTCCCAAACTGGACAAACTCCTCATCCTACTGATCCCCCAATACTGAGCCGTTGCTGCTGTCCCTATTACGGCACATGCTGCGTGGTACAAAAACAGCACTCCTCTTACTGCCCCACATAATAATGTCACCACTGTGCCCTCCACATAGTAATACCACCACTGTGCCCTCCACACAGTAATACCACCACTGTGCCCTCTACATAGTAATACCACCACTGTGCCCTCCACATACGGTAGTAATACCACCACTGTGCCCTCCACACAGTAATACCACCACTGTGCCCTCCACATAGTAATACCACCACTGTGCCCTCCACATAGTAATACCACCACTGTGCCCTCCACATAGTAATACCACCACTGTGCCCTCCACATAGTAATACCACCACTGTGCCCTCCACATAGTAATACCACCACTGTGCCCTCCACATAGTAATACCACCACTGTGCCCTCCACATATTAATACCACCACTGTGCCCTCCACATAGCACATAGTAATACCACCACTGTATTGTATATACCACCACATGACCCCCTCCATGTTGCACAGGATCCCCTGCATGTTGCACAGGGCCCCCTGCGTGCTGCACGGGACCCCCTCCTTGCTGCACGGGGCCCCCTGCTTGCTGCACGGGGCCCCCTGCGTGCTGCACGGGGCCCCCTCCATGCTGCACAGGACGGACCATGTTGCACGGGTACACACACATATTGTTGCTGCTGGGGGGACAGCATACTGATTGTTGCTGCTTCGGGGGGGGTACATATTGCTGGTGCTAAGGGAGAGACATATGGCTGCTGCTGGGGGAGGCACACTGATTGCTGCAGCTTCTTCTTGGGGGCACACATATTGTTTATTGCTGCAGCTGAAGGAGCACAGTGATGTTGCTGCTAAGGGGGGGGGGGCACATATTGCTGGTGCCAAGGGGGAGACATATAGCTGCTGCTGGGGGAGGCACACTGATTGCTGCAGCTGTTGCTGGGGGGCACACATACCTCATCTACTTCCACACTGTTGCTGCAGCTCTGTCTGCTCCTCTTCATGTGGGATGCAGGGCTTCACGTGCTGTCCCCGCCCACACACCTCATCCTCGCTCTGTGTGAGGAAGTCCCGGCTGCCTGCAGACAGTGCTCTCTCTGCTCCTCACAGCATACACGCTGTCAGGGCTGGCAGCCAAACAATGCAGCTGCCGGCCGTGCACTGCGGTCTCTGGCAATGTGCCCGGCCGCCGGAAGGTAGGTCTTAGCGGCCAAACGTTCTCCACCACTGCTCCAGGGGGACCCGTTTGGACCCGTTGGGGGGCGGGGCTAAAGGGTGGGGCCTCAATGCCTGGGGGCCCACCATGACTTTTAACCGGTTACCTGGTGGCCCAGACCGATCCTGTACATGCCCGTTAGAAAATATGGGAAGCAAGGTGTACCACGGTCCGCGCTGCTGAGTCCACAAAATCACCTGGGATGCAAGATGTTGTAGCAGTATACTTCTTTATTCCTTCCTACGCGTTTCGGCGCCCTTCCTGGCGCCGAAACGTGTAGGAAGGAATAAAGAAGTATACTGCTACAACATCTTGCATCCCAGGTGATTTTGTGGACTCAGCAGCGCGGACCGTGGTACACCTTGCTTCCCATATTTTCTGGCTGTTTTTCCACGTTGGAGTGGTCGGTGGAGGTCTTGCAGCAGCTGATACTGTGATATGCTGTTAAACCAGTTGTGGGTCTCACAACTGGAATAGGTGAGTGTAACTGCATTACATCACTCACATCTGAGTGTCACTAGTGATAGGGCACTATTGCACCTCTTGTTCCCAAACCTTTTTTGTATTTGTACATGCCGTTGGATGAGTAATGACTGATGCAGAAGGAACAGAAGGTATGATATCAGGCTGGTTCTGGCTGGCACAGAAGGTACTGGTGGACATAGTGGGACTAGGAACAGACACAGGTTAGGTTATAAATGGGACTCGGGAACAACAGGGGTAACAGGGAACTGACAACTAGCAGCATGTTGAAAGGTATGGACCACATTTCTCAGACACCTTCCAAATGGAAGCCATAGGCTGAAAAGCACTTCTCGGTAGGGCATGGTGGCCCTTTAAGAAAGGTGAGCATGTCGCACGCACAAACTAAGCGCACTCCTGAACAACCTGTGCAGCATGTGCAGGCCCCAGGAGCAGGAAGCAGTAGTTCAAAGCCTGGACAAATACCGCAGGAGGTGAGTACTCTGTGACTCTACTTGCTGTGGAGATGGCGGAGCAGCAGCAGGTGCTACAGTACCTTCTCCTTACACTCCTCTTCTCCAGGCCTGAATGGAACCTCTTTATGAGAATAGGGGCATTAATATTTTCCTTGGGTTCAAAAGATTTCTCCTCAGAGCCAAAACTTTTCCAATTAACCCAAATGAAGATACTACCTCACCTTCTCTTCATGCCAAGGATAATCTTCACCTCAAAGATGTAATCAGGACTGACCAGCAAAGGTAGGGTACCAGGGTCCTTCAAGTAATGGCTGAGGGTAACCAGCTTGAGGAGAGACACATACAAGAAGTTGGAAATACGCAAGGAGGACAGAAGCTTTAGCTCTTGTAAGTTACAGCATTGATCTGTCGGAGAACCTCGAAGGGACCAATAAAGCGGGGGACCCAGCTTGTAGAAAGGCATATTGAGACGGATGTATTTGGAGGTCGGAATGAATCCATATCCATGTGCTTTTTCATCTGAACAGAGGACTGGTCAAGAGAGTCTTTGGTCTGCGCAAATGTTTCAGAGAAGTGTGGCACCACAGAGTCCGGATTCCACAATGTCATTGCCTTCCTTGGGGGGTAGTGTCATACCTGGGAGCAACAAGGGATATCCACACCAGGTGAGCCAAGCACACAACACCTTTTCTGCCTCCAGGCCTGAAGGGGAAGCTCTAAACTTAGGTTCAGTGCAGCTCCCTATAAATTCTGGTCTGGGGAGGAGTTAATTACAGTCATAAGTTTGGGCACCCCTCTTAATCTTACTTAATTTTTTTTTGTTTAAAATTGTTTTTTTGCAACAGATATTTCAGTGTGATATATGTAATAACTGATGGACACAGTAATATTTCAGGTTTGAAATAAGGTTTATTGTACTAACCAAAAATGTGATGCATATTTCACATTTTCGGTTAGTACAATAAACCTCATTTCAATCCTGAAATATTACTGTGTCCATCAGTTATTACATATATCACACTGAAATAGCTGTTGCAAAAAAACAATTTAAAAAAAAAAAAAAAAGAGTAACATTAAGAGGGGTATCCAAACTTTTTCATATGTCTGTAGTTTAGTACGAAGCAGTACTGAGGAAGACATCCTGTGGACTGGAGCAGTGCTAAGCTCATCCCAAGGTAGCAGAAACCTAGCTAGAGGGGCCCATAAACAAGGGTCTGAGGAAGTCAAGGAGAGCCTGGGGAGTGGAGCGGTGTCGAGCTCACCCCAGCGCAGAGTGCCAGAACCAGACACCAAAGTCCGAGGCTGTGCAGGGCCTAATGACCCAGCAGCCAGTACTGGAGGGTGGGAGATTCCAAGTCTCCCAGCCACACCACAGTGTCTGCAGGCAAAGCAGCATAAAGAGTCCAGGTATAGCCACCAGGCGGGGAGCTGAAAACCATGTCCCACCTGCGCAACCAAAAACTGATAATCCCCACGGAAGTGAAGGACCTGGCTGAGGTTCACTAGGGGGAGGAAAATGTCACAGCCGGGTGGAGAGGAGTTCGCGCGAGGGGCAGTCGCAGCCCAGCCCACTGCTCTGGGTGCAGCCCATGTAGCAGCCGAAGCCCCAGCCGCGGCAGTACCAGGCATAACTCCAGTAATGCCATTACTGATGCCGTATACATCAGGGGCGACGTGGTTGCCACAATACTCAGGGGATTCGTATACCCTGACAGATTACATGGAGTATGTTAATTGGACAATTAACTGGTGCAGGCCAACGAGAGGTAAAGTCCTGGCAGGTCCCTGAGCAGCTCCTCTAGCCCTGTAAAAAAGAAGGATGGTATAATGAGAATGTGTGTCTATTACAGGCTGATTAACCACATTACACATAAGGATGCTTACGCATTACCCAGAATTGAAGAGTCACTGGCTGCATTGAGAACTGCTAGCTACTTTTCCACCTTAGATCTCACCAGTGGGTATTGGCAGGTTCCTGTAGCAGAGGAGGACAGGGAGAAGACAGCGTTTCCCACGCCAATAGGCCTCTGAGTTCAACTGCACGCCATTCGGACTCTGTAATGCACCGGGAACATTGCAGAAGTTGATAGCGTGCTGCCTGGGGCACCGGAACTTTGAAACCATATTACTGTACTTTGATGATTTCATAGTCTACTCCAAGACATATAAAGACCATCTGGAGCACTTGGCTGAAGTGTTCGAAGCATTGTTTAGTTATAGCCTGAAAGTGAAGCCATCCAAGTGCCACCTGTTAAAGCCTAAGGTACAGTACCTCGGTCATGTTGTCAGCGCTGAAGGTGTAGCACCAGACCCTGAGAAAGTTACCGTCATCAGGGACTGGCCGAGACCCACCACCATCAAAGAGGTGAGACAGTTTCTGGGACTGGTAGGGTACTGCTGGAGGTTCATTAAGGGGTTTACAAAGATGGTAGCGCCCCTGCAAGACCTCCTGGTAGGCCAGTCCAGGAAGGCCAAGAATCTGAATCCTCCGTTCGAGTGGGGCAGCAGAGTAGAAGTTCAATCGTTGAAGAGGGCCCTGACAGGGGATGAGATCCTGGCCTACCCTGACTATGACCAGCCATTTGTGTTATATACAGATGTCAGCAATATGGGACTGGGAGTTGAGTTGTCCCAGGTGCAAAGAGGCAGAGAACGAGTGATTGCCTATACCAGCATGAAGCTCTGTCCTACAGAAAGGAACCCAGAAAACTACAGCCGTTCAAGTTAGAGTTCCTGGCCATACTCTGGGCGGTCAAAGAACATTTCAAACATTACCTGGCTGCCGCAAAATTTACCATCTTCATGGACAACAATCCATTGGTTCACATGCAGACAGCGAAGCTAGGTGCGTTAGAGCAGCGATGGATGGCCCAATTGTCCAATTACAACTTTACCATCAAGTACCGGGCAGGCCACAAGAACGCCAATGCTGACGCACTGTCCAGAATACCCCATTTGCCAGATGTGGGCGAAAACCTGGAGGAGCTGGAAGAAATAGAGCTACCGGCTTTTCACAGCCCCAGTGTGTCCCAGTGTTCCCATGGTGTGAAAGATAAACGTTCAGAGGCCACGTTGAACCCGTTACCCCATGGATGGAAAGAAATGCAAGACAGTGACCCAGCTGTTCGTCTAGTAAAGGAACTGTTGACACAGGCAGACACATCCTGGTCCAGATGTGCCACAGGAGACACAACAGCTGTGGAAATAGAAAAGTAAGTTGTTCATTTATGGAAGTAAGCTGTGCAGATGCTACATTAATGCACAAACCCATGAGCTTGTCTGGCAGATAGTAGTCCCAAGGAGAGATGTCCACATGGTCCTCGAAGCGTATCACGATGGAGCAGGGCATTTTGGGTGGAAGAAGCTGGAGATTCTACTACGAGAAAGATTCTACTGGGTTGGCATGACGAAGACCATTGAAAAAGTGTTAACAGATCAAGATCCAGCATTTGAAGGGGAAATATTCCTGGAATTTTGCAACATGTATGGGTGAAAGAAAATAAGAACCACGCCGTATCACCCACAGACTAATGGAATGTGTGAGAAAATGAATCAGATAGTTGAAGACCTTGCCGTTAGAAGAAAGAAACCTGTGGCCAGAAAAGTTGCCAGACTTAGTGGACTTATATAATGAATTGTACCCTTGGGCATCTGATGAGAGAAAGACCTGGCAAATTGCCCATTGACATGGATATGGGAATCGTGAAACCTGATGTAGACTCACCAGATTCTGATTGGGATACAGAACGTCAACAACAGTATCGCAAGGTAAAAGAATGTATAGAAAGAAGTTTGTCCCAAGCCAGAGAAAGGCCTACAATAAACACACTCCTGCAGTTCCCCTAAGACCAGGTGAACAAGTCTTCAACAGGAAGAGACATACCAACAAACTCGATGACCAATGGGAAGCAGTACCATACACCATGTTGCCTTCAAATTTTGACAATACCAAGGTGTATCTTGTTAGTAAAGATGGAGGAGAGATATCAGCGGCAATTTCCAGAGACCATGTCAAGGTATGTCCTGACAAATTGAAAAAAGGGAAGAAGTCCAAGAAATACCTTTGCCTGTAGAACCAAAAGAAGACGTAATCCATACAGTTCTCGAAGACTTTCCTAACAGTGAATTTGTCAGTTCCATGATGAGACTAAGACCACACTCTGAGACACCAGTGCTATATAGATCCACGCATATGATAGTGCTCAGTACACCCAATACACCTGTGGTAGACACTCACGATAGCTCAGCAGAAACCCCTGTAGTAAGAAGGTCACAATGCACCACACAGGGTCAGATCCTAGCACGTTACAGGGATTGTTAGTGCAGTTTAGCCAGTTAAAATGTAAATGTGCTTTGTTTTTCTTATGTAACTATGCAAATTGGTAACCACAAGGCGTACGCACCTACAGGACTTACTGTATGAACTTTTGAGCATTCTTGATCATTTAATTATGGACCAATAGACACAGGACTGATTGTGGTAAAGACAATTTAGTACATATTTCATGAGCAGCCAACTGTGGAAGGACTAAGTGCCATAGTGACTGTTTTTCATATTTCCTTGGTTTTTGTAATTTTTGATTTTTAAGACTCTGTACATTTTCAATTGTTATTTAACATTGTTATGTTTTACAAAAAAGTTTCCCTCAGTCCGGGTGTACTGAATTTCACTAGGGGGGATTGTGGCACCCCAGAGTCTGGATGCCACAATGTCATTGCCTCCCTCAGGGAGTAGTGTCATACCTGGGAGCAACAAGGGATATCCACACCAGGTGAGCCAAGCACACAACACCTTTTCTGCCTCCAGGCCTGAAGGGGGAGCTCTAAACCTGGGTTCAGGGCAGCTCCCCTATAAATTCTGGTCTGGGGCGGAGTTAGTAAGTTCAGTATGGAGCAGTACTGAGGAAGCCATCTTGAGGACTGGAGCAGTGCTAAGCTCATCCCAGGTAGCAGAAACCTTGCTAGAGAGGACCGTAAGCAAGGATCTGAAGAAGTTGAAGAGAGCCTGGGGAGTGGAGCGAGGTCAAGCTCACCCCAGTGCAGAGTGCCAGAACCGGACACCGAAATCTGAGGTTGTGCAAGGCCTAATACCCAGCAGCCAATGCTGGAGGGTGGGAGATTCCAAGTCTCCCAGCCACACCACAGTCTGCAGGCAAAGCAGCATAAAGAGTCCAGGAATAGCCACCAGAAAAGTGGGGCTGGAGAAGGGCTTGAGCTGCCTGCCATACCGGCACACCACAGAAAGAGAGAGAGGGCCTCAGCTCAGCTTCAGGCAGCAGCAGGGACCTGCTGAAGGAGTGCAGCAGAGAGGCCTCAGAACTTGCAGGGTGAGGAGAACCCCAACTCCAGTACATCACCTGACAGTGTACGGCTTGTACATGCACCACCAGTAAATGACCTGAGAGAAAACAACTGTGAGTCTGTCTGTTACTATGCGCCCTCCATCCTGTATCTCAATGGCCTTTCAAAGCCATAGACTCTTCCAGTTGCCCTGGGGAAATGCTCCATCCTTGGGGAGCGATACCATCAAAGCTGCCTATCCATTATCCCCAGTGGTCCCGTCTGGCAGCGTCGGCTCAAATAGCCAAATTCGGCAGGTGGCGTCACAATCCTTTATCACTAAATAATTTCCCCAGCATTTTTAAGTGACTCCACATGGCCACGGAGCTGGGTCTCAGAGACCGAATAGTCCAGTTCCAAGTACCCCATGGCGCTGGGAGTGAATCAGAAGGTCTTGAAGAAAGCATGGGCTGCAGGGTTGCCAGAGGTGACTGTCACAGGATTTTGGGCTGCAGCCCATAGACTGTGAAAAATGGAGAGCTAGTGGAGGATTCACTTACATGACTGTTACCCAGGTAGAATTTTGCCTCAGTGACTGTGATTCTCATTGATGAATACTGCAGGTATAATATGCTTGTGAAGTTGGACATAGACAGGAGATTAACATAAACACCTGGAAGCATGAGAGTACCTGAGATTAGTGACATCACTGGTGTCCAAGGCAGTAGTTGTAATAGCCGGAACAGATCAGCAGGACGTTGTACACTTGGAAAGCTCAAAAAGCCTGGAATTCAAACTGAATACTTGAGTATAGGTGGACAGTAGACAGACGTTTATAAAAACAGAGGGGAGGATCACATGATCAGGAATGAAGCAACAGACACCATTTTGAATAGGGGCAAAATGCACAGAATGTGAATAGAGATCCAAAGTCTTAACAGCAGAAAATTTGACAGAATCTGATTGACCCACTCCACTTGGCCTTTGGACTTTAAATGGTAAACAGATGAGCCCTCCAGAACCAAGATGCAAAAAGGATGCCTCTGTCAGACACTATATGGAAGGGTAGACCATGCGGATAGAAGATGTGCTGGATGAAGTGTTCCACCCTCTTGGGCACGGATAGAAGATCGGACAATGAAATAAAATGAGCCATGTTAGAGAATTTGTCTACCACTATCCAGATAACAGAGCAGCCTGATGACACCAGCAGATTGGTGATGAAGTCCATTGAGATGTGCTACCAAGCGGTGGCCAGTACAGATAGTGGCAGTAGTCACCCAGCAAAAAGTTTTTAAGGGATCTTGATACAGGCACACGAAGGTCAGACCAAAAAAAAGTCCACAAAATCCTTGCGCACAGTTGGCCACCAGTAATGTTGTCAGATGAGGATAAATGTCTTCTTCTGTTAGGCGTTACCTGTTTCTCTGCTACAAATGTCTTCACGGGTTGCATCTGCGACAAGTTTACCGGAGCTACTGTGAAAATTTTGGAGTGCTAAATAATATGCTAAGTTTCGTCCTCCTAGTTGACCAATTGAAAGGATCTGGAGAGTGCATCTGCCTTGACAATCTTTTTGACTGGCCGGAAATGAAGGACAAATTCAAATCAGGCTAAATACAGTGACCAACGAGCTTTGCACTGATTCAGGCTCTGGGCGACTATAAGTAGGCCAGGTTCTTGTGGCTGGTGTAAATACAATGGAATGCATTGCTCCTTCGAGGATGTATCACCTTTCCTCCAGTTCATCTTAATTGCCAACAATTCTCGGTTACTATCGAATAGTTGCATTCACATGCAGAGAAGAATTTGGAAAATTAGCCACAGGTTACCATACTACTGGTAGCAGACACTTGAGTAAAGGCACCTGCCCCAGAGGAAGAAGCATCCACTTCCAAGAATGATGTAAATACTTCAGCCCACCCAAAAATTGAGAAAAGTATTCAAGGAGTGATACCTTTATTGGCTAACCAAAAAAAATTATAGCCAATAAAGGTATCACTCCTTGAATACTTTTCTCAATTTTTTTGGGGACTTAAAGAGGACCTGTCACCATACCAGGCATGGTGATCTAATTACACCACTGAATGCAGCATATCTGCTGCATCCAGGCAAGGGGTCCCCCAGCCTTGAGCCCCCTGTACCCTGAGATAATACACTTAGAAAACTTACATTGAGGAGCCAAATAGGAGGTGGCTCGTGGCTGGAGCCAAAGGGCAGATTCTTACCCCCTGCATGTTTAACCTGCCCACCACTGCCTACCTGATGCCAATCATTGTCTCCCTCATCTGTAGCATAACACAGAGCTTATTGTAGTAATGGCCGCTTAGCCCGCCCCCTGCGGTGACGTTACTGCTTATACCCGCCCTGCTCTATGGTTAACATAGAGCAGGGCGGGGAAAGGTGGTGATGTCAGAGCAGGAGGTGGGGCGGCAGGCCTCCTGCTCTGACATCACCACCTTTCCCCGCCCTGCTCTATGTTAACCATAGAGCAGGGTGGGTATAAGCGGTGACATCACCACAGGGGGCGGAGCTGAGCAGCCATTACTAAAATAAGCTCTGTGTTATGCTGAAGACGAGGGAGACAATGATTGGCATCAGTGGGCAGATTAAACATGCAGGGGGTGTGAATCTGCCCTTTGGCTCCAGTCACAAGCCACCTCCTATTTGGCTCCTCAATGTAGTTAAGTGTATTATCTCAGGGTACAGGGGGGCTCAAGGGCTGGGGGACCCCTTGCCTGGATGCAGCAGACATTCCTTAATTAGATCACCATGTCTGGTTTGGTGACAGTTCCTCTTTAAGTATTTACATCGATCTCTCTGGCTAACACGGTACCACAATATTATGTATATGTTTTGTATTGTACCACTTCCAAGAAGAACTACTTATTGATCTCCGGCCTATGCATCATCAAAGCCGTGGAGAAGGCCTGCTTGAGGGTCACAAAAGCAAGGAGATTGTTACTTAGGATTCATCCCCTTGCAGTGATGGGAAGAACAGGCTGTGATGGGAAGAACCTGGGAAGAGAAATGCAGAATGAATTGGCAATAGTAGTTGGCGAAGCCCAGAAGCCACTGATTCATCTTCACTCCGTCTGGACGAGGTCACTTGAGAACCACCAACATTTTATCCATATCCATTTTTCAGGGTGTCAGAGATAATGTAATCCATGAAAGGAAGAGAAGTTTGATCAAAGAGGCATTTCTCAAACTTGGTGTAGAGGCGATTCCGCCTCTGCAGAACCTGGCGGACATTTCTCCTGTGGCAGATTGGGAGAGAATATCAGAATATCGTCCAGGTATATGACCACACAAGAGTAGAGAAGGTCCGGAAGATGTTGATCACAAATTCCCGAAAGACCATTGGGGCATTGCTTAGCCCGAATGCCATTACTGAATACTCATAGTGACCATCTCGGGTGTAAAAGACCGTTTTCCATTTGTCACCTGAGCATATATTGACAAGATTGCAAGCACCATGGAGGCCGAGCTTGGAAAAGTTTCTGGTATCCTAGGAGACAGTTGAACAATTCTTGTATGAGTGGCAGCGAGTACTTGTTCTTCCCTGTGAAGTTTTCTTTACAAAGAAAAACCCGGTTTCAGCCAGAGAGAAGGATTTCTGTATAAATCCCCTTGCTCGATTCTCCTTGAAGTATTCTTACATGGCTTAGGTCTCTGCCTGGGACAGAGGGTTGATTTGACCATGGGGAGGTGAGGAACCAGGAAGGAGATTGAAAGGGCAATAATATTGCCTATGTGGCGGGAGAGCCTCAGCCTCCTTCTTATCGAAGATATCTGCATAGGACAAGTAAGTGGACAGCAGACCCGGAAGATTGGATGGCATTACAGGGCGGACAGGAATGAGACACTTCTCGTGACAGGACTGTCCTCATTGAGGTACGTTTCCTGATCTCTAGTCCAAGACAGGCTTGTGCATCTGATGTCACGATAGTCCCAACATCAGTGGCAAGAGACAGATCAGGAAGCATGTGAAAGGCAATCTTCTGTGAGTACAGCACCTGAAGTTCCACTTACTTGGTGATGAACCGGACGGGCTCAGACATGGGTTTTCCATCAACAGACGGGATAGTGATTGCCACTTGAAGTCGCTGGATAGGAATTTGATTCCGATCCACTATGGCCTGTTGCATCAATTTCCCAATGGAACCAGAGTACAAAAAGGCCGACTCAGTGAATCAGATGGCTCCACAGAATATGGATACTGAAAGAACTAGGAATGGACAGGATTTGCTGTCACCTAGTGTGGTCTCTCCTCTGGATCCTAGGCTTGAAAGTTTTCTGGATTCACAGGGCAGACTCAGATTTGATGTTTCAGACTACCACAGTAGTAGCCCCCTACCTCGGTATCAGTCCTCCAAGCAGTGGTTGGCTATATCCACACAGTCCAACTCCATGCATTCTGGGGATGCTGCAGGTGTAGTGGGCCGTGGCCTGATGAGTCTCTGAAAAGAGGGATCCAGGCGCATTGACCTCCTCTCTCAGCTCACCTCTCAGGAGTGTTCTTGGAAAATTAGGTAAATGCAGGCAGCCAGGAATACCAGGTCATCCAGGGAGGAAGGCACAACTCGGTCGGCTAGTTTGTAATTGATTCCTCCAGACAGATCTTCCCAGAATGCAGCCACTAGAGGATCATTATTTAAGTGTAATTCAGAGGACATGGTGCAAAAACGGACAGCATACTGGAGATACATTGCTGGTGTAGTCTAAGGATAGAGGAAGCTGCAGAAGTGACTTGACTTGGCTCATCGTACACTTTGCGGAAAGTTTCTAGCAGTCTTGGCAGGTGCTAGACTACTGGATCGCTTTTTTCCTAGAGTGGATTAATTCATGCCAAAACATCACTGAACAGATTTGGCATCACGACCTATCAGAGGCAAAATGATGGGGAAAAAGTTCAAACTGCCTCTGTTTTGCTTGAGGTCACTACCATTGAACTGAGGAGGATCAACCAGATGAGGACCAAACATGCAGCTGAAATCACAACCGCATTCTGGGCTACAGGCTGGGTAGGGGCAGGTGGAGCGGCAGTTTACAGAGAATACAAGCAAGGGTAAAAAGATTTCATGGAGGCCAGAATTCGGGTGGCATCGGGGCCAGCGGGATCCATGGCCTGAGCAAACTCTAACGCTCGATGGGGCGAGCATCCAGGAGTGCACCCACTGGGTCAATGCACTGATTTCAATCTGGAGGAGTGTACCCACCGATATTTCATATGTAAAAATGTTTTTTTCAGCTCACTTGTGTCTTGCTGTGTGGTCTGAGGTCTATATCCAGTTGTACGGTGCACAGACAATCAAGATCCCCATTTGTGAGACGGAATTTCACGTATGCAAAAAATGTACGATGTAGCAATTTGTTGAAATGAATAAAAATAGCCTTTATTTTACACTGTTAAAATCATTATTCAGTCCTGGTTAAAAGCAGTGCAGGCCCTGAATAACGTTTATAATGATATGAAATCAAGGATATTTTTTATTCATTTCAACAAGCTGCCGGATGTTACATTTTTTGTCCAAGCAGCTACCGAGTCTTCCCTAGAGCCTCAGATGGAGAGGTTAGGCTACTAGGTTAGGATAGTAGGTAGCAAGAGGCAGATCCAGGGGATCTCGATACCATGACAGCTGATTCCAGGGGTCGAGCTCCCACAGACAGAGAAAGTCTCTGATGTGGATTGGTGCAGTCGGGTGGCTGGTAGGACAGGTGCAGCGGTTACGGCAGCAAGAATGGTTCAGCTACAGGAGTAGGCAAGGCCGCTGGACAGGTACTGACTGGGACAGAGGATATGGCTGCAGGCTGGCACTGATGGAATGGCAGCAAGGTAGGTTCAGGCTGGTACAGCAGGTATGATAGCAGGCTACTTCTGGCTGATACAGAAGGTACTAGTGGATGTAGTGGGACTTGGAACAGACACAGGTTAGGTAATGCACAGGACTCGAGAACAGCAGGGATAACGGGGAGCTGACAACTAGCAACATGTCAGAAAGGAATGGAACACATTGCTCAGGCACCTCCCAAATTGGGAATGTGCCTTAAATACACTGAGCTTCTCAGACATAAGCTGAAAAGCACATCTGGGTAGGACACACTGGCACTTTAAGAAAGGTGGGCGTGTTGTTCTGGTGGCCTAAGCACACTCCTGGGAGACCTATGCTGTGTGCACAGGCCCCAGGAGCAGGAAGCAGCATCCAAAATCTGAGCAAACACCATGGGACTTTCAGAGAGGTGAGTGCGATGCAGCCACCAGTCTCCCTGCTGTGGAGACACGAGTGCCACATTTAGCGCTAGAACTGCAATAGTGGCAGGGAACAGGATAGTAATATTTTTCATGTTTGGAAAAGACATTTAATTAGTCACAATTATATGGGTTCTGGACAATTAATTTGCTGATAGCCAAGTATACACTTGGCTTTTAGCAGCAATCAATGGATATTACATACTGTGGATTAAGTTGTGAAAAGAAAAACAAAAAAGCAAACTATGCATTACATAGCGTTGGTAACACTTAATTTATCCAGCTTTGCTGGACTTAGTCTATGAAGTGCAAGTCTAAAATATATTACTGTTTGTACCCAGATTTTACGTACTGTAGTTACAAACAACTTTGATATATGATATGATATATGTGCATTGCCTTGGTTTCAAACCATGTCCTTTTGTTGCTGAGTTGCTATGTTCACTTTATAATGGTAACAAATATAGACACTGCAAATAGATACACATTTTTTTGATATATGCTATAATTTATGTTATATAATGCTGAAAGGTTCTCTATCTGACCGACCTCTCATGACGGCCAGACACTCAAAAAACCTGAAGGATTTACTAGTCCACAGTCACCACTTAACAACCCCATCAGGCCTGTTTGGAGCTAGGAGACCTCTAAAGGGATGCTATCCCTGCGGTCACTGTGTGGCCTGCGAGAATGTCCAGCGCGTTGCTTCCTTCTCCTCCTCCGATGGTTCCCGCTCCTATGACATTCGCGGATACGTATCGTGCGGTACGAGTTGCGTGGTATATTATGCCACGTGCTCCTGCCGTAAGATATATGTTGGGAGGACATGTAGGGAGCTGAGGAGGAGGGTGAGGGAGCACGTGAGGGGCATTGTCGCGGCCCCCACAGTGACTGACCAAACCACTTTGAAGACATTACCACGCCATTTTTTGAAATACCACAATAGTGACCCGTCGACCCTGATGTTCAGAGGCATCGACGTGGTACACGGTGGTATTAGGGGTGGTGATGTCCGTAAAGTACTGTCACAAAGGGAAACAAAGTGGATTGTGGCATTGGACACAATGTCACCTAAAGGTCTAAACGAAGATCTAAGCTTTGCGCCTTTTCTGTAGCCGCTGCTGCCTGGTGTGTCCTGATCTTTTGTACCTCTCAAATGTTTTTAGTCAGTTTTTTTCTGACACATTTATGTTTTTATTTCCTCTTTTAAGGATTTTTTTAGGTTCCTCCTCTGGCTTCTGTGGGATTTTTCTGGCTCTTTTTATAAACAAGCAAGGTTTCCTAAGGAATAACTTGAGGACTATCTGTGTGGAGATTGCATAATCTACAGGAATCAGAAGAACATCGTACCAGTGTGCTATATGTGTCACTATCTAATGTTATAATGTATATATGACTCCAAATGATGGAATATTCGGGCACACTGGGTTAATAGATCATTGTGGTGATATGTGCAGATCCCTCTCTTGCTTTCGCTTGTCCCCTATGCGCGCGGCGTCACAGAGTCTCCTACCTATCAGCACTGATGTCCGGGCCCTGTGCGCGCGCGGTCGCTATGGAGACGCGTCCCCGCGACCGTGCGCGCACGTGTGGCCTGACGTCGGTGCGGTGGGCGGTGCAGTGTGCTGTGACGCGGCCGCGCATAGTTCCGGTCAGGTGACCGGCTTGCGTAACGTCACTTCCGGTGGCGCGAGCGATATAAAAATCTCCGATGGAGGAGCCTGGAGCATCCCCGATGAAGTGACCTACATACTGTGGTCACGAAACGCGTTGGGGTCCCCTGGTCCGGACCACCCCTCACCCCTGCTGCCCCATGCGAGATGGCCAGTGACGGCTCTGGTAACTATGCCTCCTAGCTACATGACACACTGAGACTGCCTGTCAGTTATACTCCTAGGTGTAGCGCTTTGTTCCCATAGTATGGGCATGATATATGGGTATGCCTCTTCTATCTTGACCCACAAATACCACAAGGGATATATGTATGGAACATGTTTAATGTCAGTATAAACCTTTATCCATATGGTTGTGTAGGTGATGATGTATTAGGTGCCCACATAATGAACTTATTGTATATGGGTCTCTGCGCAGACGCCAGTTTTCTGTTTTGATATATGGACAGACATGGTCTGTGTGTCTGATACAGTGCAATATATGTAGACCGTATTGTGGCTACCTGCATGGAGCACTTTGTGATCTTCCCCTCCTTGTCTTTGCTTGTCATACTAAATAAATTTGATATTTTTTCATGATATATTCTAGTCTATACTCCTTATCTATGTTATGCAACATGGAGCAATGTGTCCATGATTTCACTGCAACCAGAGATCTGTTCAGATATTGGACACAGAAATTGGTGTGTGTAAACCCACCATGACACACATACACAGCTCCCTTCAGTGCACACAGTGAGCTGGCACCACACAGGGAGCAGATTAATTGTTAGGATCCCTCTGGGGGCCACAGCAAGGTGTTATATGTTGCGGCGATTTAAAAAAGCCCACCCTCCCGTCCTTTCCCAGAAACACTCGTTTTATAACCAGAAGTCTGTGGGCGGAGCCTGTCACTCATTGACTTACATTGGGCTCGGTGCTCTGGCCGAGTACACGAGTATCTTGAGATGCTCGGCCAGAGCACAGAGCACCCGAGCATTTTAGTGCTCGCTCATCACTAATTGTGAACTTGAAGGCACTCAGGAAGAATTTGGACAATTTTATTCACATTATGATTGAACAATTTTATATACCTATGCATCTAGTATATAATATATGAACCATGATGTTTTTTTTATCACATTTTATACTAATAGTATTTTATATCCATTTTATGTTAATAAATCTTAATTATTTTGTTTGTACACATGTGTTTAAATATACTACTTGTCTATAACCTCTGTGCTTAAGAAAGGCTTGTATAGAGCTGATATGTCATGCCACAGATCGGCTAAATAAAAGTAAACTTCTTTGCATACTTTTTGTAGTGTTGCCTATTTATTTACCAGTGCTCTGGACACTGCATTACCAGGACCTTGCACCACATGGTCTGTTACAAGTTTGTGCTGGTCCTTTTTTCTATGTTTTTTGACAGATGGATAGATAAACATATGTCAAACAGCTATATAATGTCCCAACCCCCACAATATTGTAAGCTTGCACCCTTTAATGCCTTTCATGTGGTACCAAGAGTGTTTAGCCTTGTATTTAGCCTCCCAAAATTTTGTATAAAAAAATGTTTGATCGCCAGCTGGGGTAAAGCCAACAACTAGAGCTTGCAGACCACAGCTGAAGCTTTACCTTGGCTGGTAAGCCAAAACAGAGGTCACCACATGCTTTTTTTTTTCAAATTATTTACAAATTAATAATTTGAAAAAAATTGGCGTAGGGTCTCCACATTTTGGAAAACCAGCAAAGGTAAATCGTCCCCTGGGGTCTGCTATTCTCCGATTGGAAAGGGCCATGGTTACTTGCCCTCCCTAG
This sequence comes from Allobates femoralis, assembly GCA_033576535.1. Taxonomy (NCBI): domain Eukaryota; kingdom Metazoa; phylum Chordata; class Amphibia; order Anura; family Aromobatidae; genus Allobates; species Allobates femoralis. The sequence continues at coordinate 357,266,305 of JARQOC010000001.1, forward strand.
CCTAAAAATAGCAGACTGCAGCTACCCCAGAACTGGCGCCTCCATAAGACATGCCAATCCTGGCACTTACCCCGGCTTTTCCCGCTGCCCTGGTGTGGTGGCAGTCGGCGTAATGGTATTCGGGGTTGAAGCCATCCCCCATATGCTATAAGAGCCAGCAACCTGCCAGGGGAATGACCTGTCATCATGATGTCAGTGAGGTCATGGCAGGTCACAATCCTCTGGTCACATAGGGGTTAAGTGTGATCCCATGATGATCTGCAGAGCAGTCACTGGAGATCACCATGGGATCACAATTGATCTCTGTGTGAGCCAATTAGCTGAGGATTCTGAACTGTAATGACGTGTAAGGTCATGTTCCAGGAAAGACACGCAGGTGGGCGACACCATGCGACTCCGGGGGACAGATCTAAGGGCCACAGGAGGATCAGAAGTGGGGAAGGTGAACCAGAGGGTGGGGGACACGGGGGTGTGGGGTTAGGTGCGTGATCAGGCAAAAGAGGACACTGTTTTTTTTTTTCACAGCGTGCACTGTGCTCGGCACTATTTTTGACAGGGTGGGCAGGGGTAGACTTTGGCGGTACTAGTGGCCCTTGGTGCCCTAGGGTTATACATTTCATTCTCATCTGACATGTTTGATCATATTAGATGAGAGAGAAATCATTTTTAACTGGCGCTGTCATTTACAGTAACGTGCTCTCTGTTATATGGTATATACCGGTGATCATGTGATTGGAACCTGTAAAATAAACGGTCCAATTCATAATCTCCAGGGTTTCAGCTAAACTATGGAGATTCTCTGACATTTGGGGGCACTAGAGGGCTTTTTCTGTTCTTATGTCTCTAGACGTAAGCACAGAAGAAGTACCCTCATGTTCAGATGTCTAGGTACTGTGAGGTAGCGAGCCGGGGGACTCGCTTGCTACGTAATGACGCCAACACATGTGTATAATTTTTCACGTAACTACCCGTTTATTTCTCAACAGCATCAATAACCGGGTTAGTACATTTAACATTTAACACCTACACGTCACATAATACATTGATATTACATATAACATTGCACATATACCATTATTGTAATCCGGGACCGGTAACCACCTCTTCCCCATTGGAGCTCTAACACTTGCTCCCGTGGTAGCTACGGCCTCCGGCCTATATACACTTTACACATAAATACATAAGTTACATTTCGACGATGACCCCTCCGGGTTCATCACAGGGATGTGGGTCCCAATGGCGGTACCTGCCGCCTGGCTTTAGTCACCCAGCCTGATGACTCCATATATATATCCCGTAGTAAGGATTCCTGCCTGACCGGGACCTTGCATACCACATGTGATCCATCATACAATATCCATGGATCCCATGCATCCTTAAACCCGCTCACAGCCCATCATAATACATCCATGGACTGTGGCTCCTCCATGGTCCATTACAGGGATTGGCAAACCTTAGTACCCGGGAAACTCATCCGTTACCTACTAGGAGCCCTATTACCCCTGTGTCTGGCACCACAGCACACCCACACCATTAGAGGCCGTGGTTGAGGGACAGGTACCCGCTGCAAGCAGCCAGGCAAGCCTCCCTCTCATCCCACCGGGACGGAAATCCTCCAATATCATCCACACTAGCTGGGTCACTCTCTCTCCACATCATTATACATGGTCTTACATATAGGCCATCGTCTCTCATTCAGGGCAATTACCAAAGCCCTCACACACATATAGTTAACACAGGTCCCTCACTGACTTTCTAGTCGACCTCGGTACGCTATGCCCGCCTGCACATTCATACACCAGTGCCGTTCACACAAGCATTTGAGAACTGCTTTCTTACCGGGCACGGATCCGGGTCTCGCTACCTGTATCACAGGTTCCACCAGGCATCCCCACGGGCTCCTTTCCCGGGCGTGTTTCACCCCGGACCAGTATCCACCAGGTTCAGCCATAGCTTCCCCTTCCAGGTGCTGCCACGACCCTGGACCTAGGCACCGGCATGGAGCTAGCATGCTCTCATTATTCCATCACACACAGAGAGCTGGACTGGACGGCTCTGCACTTTGGCTGTTCATAGATCACCATCCTCTCAGGCTGATCTCTGGCTGATAATGAATCTCTTAATCACTCAGCTGGCAGGCTCTTATCGTGCCTGCCACACCCACACTGACTCAACCAGCTGGGCTGCTATTCCTCCGGACACACCCACCTGGGCTATCAGCAATCACTCATTACATTCCTTTTCTCAGGGCTTCCTCGATCTCATGAGCCACTCACTAGTCACATTAAACTCATTGTGTTCAGGATAGGTTCACACAGCGTCATCCACTATCAAACCGGCCAGTGTGAACAGGATCACAGCCAGATCCTGCATGTGATGCGCCCCGGCCATGGGGATCATGCCGGCGGTGCCTCACAGTACGTTAGGTCATCGTTATGGGGTTAAAGACAAATCAAAATTTTTAGCAGCTAAGTATTCAACCACAAGTAATATCATGGCTACCAACCAGGCCTATAATAGAACTTAGGCTGAAGTCACACTGCCGTATGAATCGCAAGAGGATTGTATCGCACTAACTGGACCAGCTGTCGGCTCTCCTGACCTGAGATGTACATGACATACATGAAGGTGTAACACTCGGGTCAGGTGAGCTACAGTCAGCCCGGGCAGTGTGATGCGATCCTCATGCGAGTCATACGGCATTGTTACTGCAGCCTTAAAGGAAGAAAGGCTTATCCAAATGTTTTGGATTGGTTTTGTGAGCTTTCCTGGGCAGATGGAAAACAGGTTGTGTCCCACTAATTCAAATTTGGGATAATAAGGGTTTTTGTTGAGCCCCAGGCCCTAGGGGTACTCGGTATCAGACTCAGAGGGGTTCACGGGGATGTCACTGGTGGCGGCACCTGAGCCCGTGGCCTGGGTGACAGTTCAAAGAGGGGTTATGTACAAGGGAAAAGAGTTGTTGTCTTGTGACGCCACCAGTAGTACCTGGTGAGGGATCACCAGCGCCGCCACAGTCCTCCGGAGGGTGATGGTATTGCGGCAAGGTGGAGCTGACCCTCCGGGTAGCGTTGCTGTAAGCAAAAAGGTTGATGATGTCAGCACAAAGACACGGAGACACAGTCACCCTCTCCCGGGTACTTTACTATAAACAGTCAGCAGCAGAATACAATGTCCACAGCAAGATGTTAAATAGGTAGCCCTACGGGTGGCTGCAAGTGGATGCCAGGCGGTATGGAGGTACCCAGGGGCGTATCTAAGGGGGTGCAGCCAGACCTTTTGCCCCGGCGCAACTCAGCGGGGGGCGCCGGCGGCACTCCCCCTCCTCCCCCCGGACGTCACTGACGCTGGCCACAGAGTAGCAGTTGTCCCCGGGGTTGACGGCTCCAGTGAGCACCTGGTGCAGATGCATGGCGGCTCAGTGATGGGCTCTGTCTCCTCCTCCACTCCGGGGCTCTCCTACCTCCATGTAATGCAGTGCCCTGCTCTGCTCCAGCCTCAGCTGCGTCTATTCCGGCACACAGACGCTCACCCCCAGCTGTGGCTCCATGACCCGGAGCAATGCGGCGTCCCCGGTGTGTAAGCCTGAACCACACAGGATACTGCACCGTGTATGGCCGAGAGGTGAGCTGTGATCCCGGCAGATGGGAGGCGGGTGCACAGAGGTCGCGGGTGCGCGCACACGGGCCGCCACTATCCTACATCCTTAGCTTCTGCAGGTCCACTGGCGTCCCCCCCTTCTCAACCATCCAGGGCTGCAATAGGGGGGAGCGGGGCTGGTATCTGACAGCACACCCCCCCCCCCCGGTCCTCACCTACTTTGGCGGGGGGGGGGGGCGCCAAAACAGATCCTTGCCCTGGGCGCCGGCAATCCTAGTTACACCGCTGGAGGTACCCGTGGTATGCCTCAGTTGACGAACCCGTGTCCTTTCCTCCCCGCCTGGGATTAGTCCATACCCAATTATTCCTTGAAGGTAATTTTGGGGCTCCCCTCCCTCGCAGTGAAGAAGCAGGTGGACTGCTACATGTGGCAGAGTGCTGCAGCTGGTGAACAGACCGCAGAAGCCGGTTGACGACCTTAGAGCTGGACTCTGGCCGTGTCCTCAGTTCTGGCGTTCCCGTGGTGGACTGGGGAAGCTCCCTGGAGTATGGTCACTCCACGCTGGGGTTCCCCCTTTCTCGTTCAGGCCCAGACTCACACGGCAGGCACCCTCTCTCAGGACCCCCTCTGGATCCCCTTTCATCTTTCCTCAGGATCAGCCTGGAGCTGTCCTATTAGACCTTCCAACTCGCTCCACACTCCTCCTCGACCTTTACTCGACTCTCTAACTCCCCCTAGAGGTGTCCATTCCCTCCCGGGTAACCTCCCACCACTACTCTAGTGTGGGAGTGCAGGAATTGGGTCCCACCCACCAGCCCAGCATCCACTTGCAGTTGGGGAAAAATTACACTGCTTTTATGAGTGTAATACCCCAGTGTGATGCCTGACCATCGGGGGCGCCACATTTTCTTAATCAAGAATTTTAAGCTCAAATGCTTTATCAACTATTCCTTATAATAGGTCTTGTACCTTTATCCTAGCCAGAGTACATTTATTAATAAAATCCTAATCACACCATTATTTCATATTTTGCAACTCATTTTTATTCAAATTATAAATGCTCTGAATTATCATAACTACTGTGGAAACGTTTCTGAAACACATCATTATTACATTAATAAATATATATACAAAGATGAAGAGTAGAATAAAAATAAAATATGTTTTTTAATCATATATTTATTTTACCATTTTCTTTATTGAATGTCTCTGAACAAGAATCAGCATGACCGATAGAATGGAATGATAGCCTTGGGATATGTTATGCAAAGGTTGGATATCTAGCAATGAGCAGTTTCCCTGTAATTGGCTTACTCAGATATACTTACAGATGGATACTAATCAAACTGAACTTTCATTTATTAATTTTCAGGTTCTTTAAAAAATGGAAGACAAGGAAACAAGTTTATAGGAAATGTCATGAAATATTGAACTATTAGGACTTATGTGGTCTACTGTACTTATATTAAGTTATTCACATATAAACAATAATGGGAATCACTGGGGAACTGAAAATCACAATTTAAAAGAAAAAAAGGGGGGGGGGGGCATGGCTTGCCATTGCAGCATGAGGAAGCTTCCTGTCAGAGCTCCACAGGCAAGGGCGACATTAGAGCGCTTAACACACCCATATTCCCACTTAGCTTGTCCAGAAAGAAGCAGTCCAGTTCCTGCAATAATCCGGCTGCCCAGAGAAAAAAAACACAACACTGGCCTGGCTACTTCAGAACGGGAAGCTGGGAGCAAAGACAGTGCTGTCCCAGTAATGGCGCCTAACATAGCAGGCCCATGAGGTATGTCTAGCAAACTCCCTGAGGTGGGGAGAGGGAGAAGGAGAATGCCACTGATGGCACAGGTGTCCCACAGTCTCCTGTGGACCCCAACAACTCCGTGGTCTTAGATGCCACAGAGCCTGGGGAGGAGATGGTGAGAGTCAGGCCTGTTACAATACAGGAGCAAAATAGCGCTTTAGCATGTCTAAGTCCTCATCTGCTAATGATACAGGCTGATACTCACAGCCTGCAAGAGCTGATAAAATCCCTACTAACTAAAAATGACAGGACCTCCATTCCTTTGATTGCCTCCGATCAGTTCTCTGGAGTTTCCTTTCTGTGCCATTTTCTGGGAAGATGCACCAACGCCTTCTCAGAGCAGTCTCTGCCAGGAGAATGACGTGTAATGACCTCAGTGAGGTCAGTGGGGATGTCTGCAACTAAATAATTTCCTAAGCAAGCTACCATCTAAGTCCAACTTCATGCAACCAAGGTTAGGCCTTTCACAAATTTAAAACCTCGCAACACTCAAGCACCGCCGGCTCAGGATATTGCCAGTATCAACATTTTCATGAAACCAATGAGTGATAATCTTGCCAGACTAAGAGATAGTAAAAGTGATTATTTGACCAACCTTGACAATGTTGAGAGAAAGGCCCTGGACGATTTGGCAAGAATATAATAATATCATATACTAGCTGTAGTACCTGGCTACGCCGGGGTTAATAAATAACTGCTGTTAGCTATAACAAAATAGAATTTGAATATGTCATATTAATGACCTGTAGGAAAATAGAACTGAGCTGTGATTGGTTGCTATAGGCAGCCTGATAAATCTCCAGCCAACAGTAAACCCTTCCCCCGGCCGGGCAGTATATGTTACCTCACACATGCACATACAATAGACAGCTCATGTGACTGACATCTGCCTTAATTCTCTATATGGCACATGTGTTGCACATTGGCTGTTTTTAATCAGATGTTTATTTTTGGAAATTAAAGATACCAGACGTATGAGGCGAGTTGTGTGAGGCGATTTGTGCACATCTGTGTCTGTCTGTGTGGTGTGTGTGTCCCTGGGGTGTGTGTGTGTCCCTGGGGTGTGTGTATCCCAGTGGTGTGCGTGTATCCCTGTGGGGGGGTCCCTGTGGTGTGTGTACTTTTGGGGGGAGGGGTGTCCCTGTGGTGTGTGTCCTTGTGGGGGGAGGGGTGTCTCTGAGGTATGTGTCCATCCTTGTGGGGTGTGTGTGTGTCTCTGTGTCCCTGTGAGGTGTGTATGTGTGTATGTCCCTGTGGTGTGTGTGTCCCTGTGGGGCGAGTGCATGTGTCCCTATAGGGTGTGTATGTGTGTGTGTCCCTGTAGGGGGGGTGTCTGTGTGGTGTGTTTCTCTGTGTTGTGTGTGTTTCTTTGTGGTGTGTGTGTGTTTGTGTTCGGGTGCATGGTGAATATCCAATGTTGGGGTTCCACCTTAGCTGTTACTCTTTGTGTGCATGTGGTGTGTATGCATGTCCCTGTGCATGGTCAATATTCCATGTCAGGGCCCCACCTTAGTGACTATATGCTGGTATATGCTGTTAGCCTTTGGTGCTGTCATTAAGCCCCTCTCATTCACAACAGTCAACTGGTAACTGTCACTTTCTCTCCATTATGTAGATAGGGCCAACATTTTTTGGTGAATTGGAACGCGCGGGGTTAAAATTTCACCTCGAAACATAGCCTATGACGCTCCTGGGATCCAGACGTGTGACTGTGCAAAATTTTGTGGCTGTGGCTGGCAGCTGTCGATTTTCCTCCAACACTTTTCCGTTCACTTTTTCCCCATTATGTAGATAGGGGCTAATATGTTTGGTGAACTGGAACGCGCAGGGTTAAAATTTCGCCTCACAACATAGCCTATGATGCTCTTGGGGTCCAGACGTGTGACTGTGCAAATTTTGTGGCTGTAGTTGCGACGGTGTAGATGCCAATCCCGGATATACATACACACATACATACACACATTCAGCTTTATATATTAGACTAGTAAAAAGGCCCGATGCAATTGCATCGGGAGAGCGGTGAAATGAATTGTGTGTATACAGGCGGGTGAGTGGGTAGCAGAGTGTAGAGGGGCTCTGTGGGTAGCAGAGTATACAGGGGCCCTGTGGGTAGCAGAGTATACAGGCGGCTCTGTGGGTAGCAGAGTATACAGGGGGCTCTGTGGGTAGCAGAGTATACAGGGGGCTCTGTGGGTAGCAGAGTATACAGGGGGCTCTGTGGGTAGCAGAGTATACAGGGGGCTCTGTGGGTAGCAGAGTATACAGGGGGCTGTGTGGGTAGCAGAGTATACAGGGGGCTGTGTGGGTAGCAGAGTATACAGGGGGCTCTGTGGGTAGCAGAGTATACAGGGTGCTCTGTGTGTAGTAGAGTATACAGGGGGCTCTGTGGGTAGCAGAGTATACAGGGGGCTCTGTGGGTAGCAGAGTATGATGTGGCGGGAGGCTTGAAGGGTGAGGAGATAGTAAAAAGGCCCGATGCAATTGCATCGGGAGAGCGGTGAAATGAATTGTGTGTATACAGGCGGGTGAGTGGGTAGCAGAGTATAGAGGGGCTCTGTGGGTAGCAGAGTATACAGGGGGCCCTGTGTGTAGCAGAGTATAGAGGGGGCTGTGTGGGTAGCAGAGTATACAGGGGGCTCTGTGGGTAGCAGAGTATACAGGCGGCTCTGTGGGTAGCAGAGTATACAGGGGGCTCTGTGGGTAGCAGAATATAGAGGGGGCTCTGTGGGTAGCAGAGTATAGAGGGGCTGTGTGGGTAGCAGAGTATACAGGGGGCTCTGTGGGTAGCAGAGTATACAGGGGGCTCTGTGGGTAGCAGAGTATACAGGGGGCTCTGTGGGTAGCAGAGTATACAGGGGGCTCTGTGGGTAGCAGAGTATACAGGGGGCTCTGTGGGTAGCAGAGTATACAGGGGGCTCTGTGGGTAGCAGAGTATGATGTGGCGGGAGGCTTGAAGGGTGAGGAGATAGTAAAAAGGCCCGATGCAATTGCATCAGGAGAGCGGTGAAATGAATTGTGTGTATACAGGCGGGTGAGTGGGTAGCAGAGTATAAAGGGGGCTCTGTGGGTATCAGAGTATACAGGAGGCTCTGTGGGTAGCAGAGTATAGAGGGGGCTCTGTGGGTAGCAGAGTATACAGGGGGCTCTGTGGGTAGCAGAGTATACAGGGGGCTCTGTGGGTAGCAGAGTATACAGGCGGCTCTGTGGGTAGCAGAGTATACAGGGGGCTCTGTGGGTAGCAGTGTATAGAGGGGGCTCTGTGGGTAGCAGAGTATAGAGGGGGCTCTGTGGGTAGCAGAGTATACAGGGGGCTCTGTGGGTAGCAGAGTATACAGGGGGCTCTGTGGGTAGCAGAGTATACAGGGGGCTCTGTGGGTAGCAGAGTATACAGGGGGCTCTGTGGGTAGCAGAGTATACACGGGGCTCTGTGGGTAGCAGAGTATGATGTGGCGGGAGGCTTGAAGGGAGAAGAGAGGTGCGGCTGGAGCGGCGACATGAGCGCTTGGCGGCAGGACGTGGCTGCGTGCTGGGGGTGATCGTAGCCCCGGCATTGTCCTCTGCGGCGGGGGGTGGGCTGCAGAGAGGGATCAGTCCCTCCCCTCAGGTGACACATGTGACCTGAGGGGAAGGAGCGGATTGGGCATTGTGTGGTAAAGAGAGGACGGCCATCCGATTGGCCCAGGACGCGGAGTACTGGGCAATGGGATGGGCGGTCTGTGTTTAGAACAGAACGCCGAATCCGCTTGCAGGGGTGGCGGCCAATGGGAGTGAGCGGGGCGTGTTAGGCTTTGCAGCCTGACACGCTGCGTTCACTCCTATTGGCCGGCGTCACTGGCTCCCGACACCCGCCCACAGCCCCTACACCGCTACAGCAGCAGCATGGCGACACCGAGGCGCTAGCGGATGAGAGAGAGAGCGGGGAGGGGCGGAAGGCAGCAGCGGCATCCGGGGCAGCGTAGACCTCGCGGAGGGCGCTCACGATGAGGCGCTGGCGGCGGGGCCGACGGCGGTTGGCAGGATGGCGGCGGTGTGAGTTAGTGCGGCTGCGGTTCGCGATGACGGTATGGCGTCATCGCTCGCAGTGCTGTGAATGACTTAGGGATTCGGCTATAGTGTCCGAATTTCAAACTCCCGATTTATATAAGTAGATATGTGTATAAACTGTATATGTACATCTGCTTATATAATTGTGTGCCCGTCCTCTGCCCCTTTTGTGTCCCCCTGTCCTCTGCCCGTGTCCTGTGTGCCTGAGTCCTCTGCCCCTGTTCTGTGTCCTCCTGTCCTGTGTGCCCTTGTCCGGTGTCCCCCTGTCCTGTGTGCCCCTGTGCGGTGTCCCCCTGTCCTGTGTGCCCCTGTCCTCTGCCTCTGTTCTGTGTCCCTCTGTCCTGTGTGGCCGTTGTGTGTTCCCCTGTCCTCTGCCCCTGTTGTGTCCCCCTGTCCTCTGCCCCTGTCGTGTGTTCCTGAGTCCTCTGCCCCTGTTCTGTGTCCTCCTGTCCTGTGTGCCCGTGTGCAGTGTCCCCCTGTCCTCTGCCTTTGTTCTGTGTCTCTCTGTCCTGTGTGCCCGTTGTGTGTTCCCCTGTCCTCTGCCACTGTCCTGTGTGCCCGAGTCCTCTGCCCCTGTTGTGTGTCCTCCTGTCCTGTGTGCCCCTGTCCTGTGTCCCCCAGTGCTGTGTGCCCCTGTCCTGTGTGCCTCTGTTGTGTGTCCCCCTGTCCTCTGGCCCTGTTGTGTTCTTCTGTCCTGTGTGGCCCTGTCTTCTACCCCTGTTCTGTGTTCCCTTGTCCTCTGGGCCTGTTGTGTCCCCATGTCCTGTGTGCCCCTGTCCTCTGCCCCTGTTGTGTCCCCCTGTCCTCTGAGCCTGTTGTGTCCCCATGTCCAGTGTGCCCCTGTCCTCTGCCCCTGTTGTGTCCCCATGTCCTGTGTGCCCCTGTCCTCTGCCCCTGTTGTGTCCCCCTGTCCTCTGGGCCTGTTGTGTCCCCATGTCCTGTGTGCCCGTCCTCTGCCCCTGTTGTGTCCCCCTGTCCTCTGGGCCTGTTGTGTCCCCATGTCCTGTGTGCCCCTGTCCTCTGCCCCTGTTGTGTCCCCCTGTCCTCTGGGCCTGTTGTGTCCCCATGTCCTGTGTGCCCGTCCTCTGCCCCTGTTGTGTCCCCCTGTCCTCTGGGCTGTTGTGTCCCATGTCCTGTGTGCCCCTGTCCTCTGCCCCTGTTGTGTCCCCCTGTCCTCTGGCACAGTTCTTTATCCCCGAGTCATGTGTGCCCCTGTCCTCCTGTCCTCTGCTCTCTGTATTCCTTCCACCGGCATTGAAGCCGGTCATGTGACAGGGCGGGCTAATGTGACATCACAGAGGGCCTGTCACATGATCGGCTCCAAAAAGAAAGTATTACTGCAGGCAGCAGAGCGGGGAGGGGTAAGTGCGGAGCGGCCGGGGGAGAGCAGGCGGCGGGGAGAAGAGCGGTATGTAGCGTCAGGAGATCAGCGGCTTGTGCCCATGAGCGGCTGATCTCCCGAGGGGCGCTGGGCGGTCACCTCGGCGGGGGCGATGTTGGTAGGATAGCGGAGTGTGTGCGGCGACATGTAAGATCCAAGATGGCGGCAAAATCTCGCGAGATTTTGGACGCCATGTTGGAAATTACATGTCGCCGCAAGGACAGTGCTCCTCCAGCTGCATAGCGTCACCGAGGCCCCAGCGTTGCTAGAGCAGCGAGGGGCAGCGGTGACCTCGCGGAGGCGGCGGCGGGGCGGACGGGTGGGCGGCGGAGACGGCGGGTGGCGGAGACGGCAGTGCGGCTGCGGCTCGTGATGACGCTACGCGTCATCACTCGCAGTCGCGCAAAGGAGTCTGGGATTCGGCTACAATGCCCGAATTCCAAACTCCGATTATATAAGTAGATAATATTAATTCAAGAAGACTATAAATCATCATAAAACCCTCTGACAAAGGGAGTAATTTAGTTATTTTTGACCATGATAAATATAAGAGGACATGCCTCAACATCTTAGAGGATGAATCCACCTACGAAACCCTGTTTCCTGAATCCCCCCAAATTAGAGGGGGTGACATGTGTAGGACGGAAGTATAAATAAATGCTTGTACCATTCTGTTACAAAACACGTGAATGCCTCCCATGGCAGCGATGAGAGATGCATGTCCTTCATTGAGATTGAATACATAGCCCTGTTTATTTGAGGGTGCAATTGGGACAGGAGGTTTCTCTAAAAGGAGACCTGGCTCTTTACCCTCAATACTGTGTCACCAAAAGGTCTTAATGAGACATTGTCTTTCTTTTTTTTTTTTTTGTTCCAATAATTTTTATTGAGGTTATGCCAAGCAAATACAATGACATAAACATAGACAGGAATACATAAACAAGGGGGTTTGGAAGAGACAAGGACCACCAGGGACCTAAACGCAGATACCACATATATTGTGAACAATGGCAGAAATAGCGACGTGAATAACTCCGTGAACGGCCAACGTCAAAAGTCTAAGTCTCACACAATCGGAACTGCAGACGGGTGGGCCGCCCATCGTGCCCAGTCGTCTATCACCCTGTTTCTGGTGGCATTATCTAAAGCTAGGTGGTATTCATTGTGGAATATCACATTCAGACGATCCGTGACCTCTGCAATAGAAGGGGGAGCGTCCGCCCTCCATTTAGCTGTGATGCTCAACCTTGCAGCAGTTAAAACATTAGAAGTCAGCGTTCGGGAGTCCCTGGGAAAGAGATGGATCCCTACATGTAAGATTGACAGCTGCGGCGACACCTGGACACACATGCCCGTTACCGATCTCATCAAGCCAGAGATGACTGCCCAAAAGGGGTCCAGTCTGGGGCAGGACCACCACATGTGGGCCACTGTACCCCTTTCTCCACAGCCCCTCCAGCATAGAGGGGATCGATCCTGGGAGAAGCGCGCAAGGGTCACCGGAGGGTAATACCACCTCATATGAATTTTCTTCAGGATTTCTAGGTGGTTAACACACCTGGAAGCTGCCTGTAAGACCCTCAGTCCCCTATACCAATCTTCCTCCGGGGCCGTGAACCCCAGGTCTTCCTCCCATCTCCTCATGTAGCTTGGTTTATCGGGGAACAAGGCCGCAGTCACATGTCTATACACTCCCGACAAAGCTTTTTGTTTAGTGGGGGAGAAAAGGAACTTTTGAAAATGGGAGACCTCAGGTGGAGGATGGGCCCCCCACGTTCCTCCAAGAGAGCTAAAGAAATGTGAGATCTGCGCATATTGGTAGAAAGTCCTCTCTATCCCGGAAATCTTGCACAAAGGCTCGAAAAGGGGCTGAGACAACCCGACTCAAGGAGGTCCGCACAGTTGCGGATCCCCGCGCGCGTCCAAGGACCAATGTTCAGGAAGGGGATATGAAAAGGCAAAGCCCTAATGTCTATATCCTTAGGGGATAATGAGATGTGCTTCCCCACCTCCTCCCTCCAGGCTCGCAAGACTGAGACCATCGTGGGGAGCTGCAGGGACACTCTCATAGGAGCCAAGCACTCCGCCTCCAAAAGATGGCGCAGAGAACCAGTCCCAAGGAGAGCGAACTCGAGACCCGCCCAGCCCTCAGCGCCCCTTGCCATCCACCAAAGCTTGGCCTCTTGAACCAGTGCAGCTCTATAGTACGCCGACAAATTAGGAACTCCCATTCCCCCTTGACTATAAGGCAGATACATGATATTCCCCGATACTCTGGCTCTTCGGCCTGCCCAGATGTATGCATGCACGGCTCGTTGCAAGCGCATTAGTAGGTTGGAGGGAATAGACAGAGGCAGATTGCGAAAGAGATATAGAACTTTCGGGAGGAGGAACATTATAAAAAGCGTGAATGCGCGCCACCCACGGCAGGGCTGGCAGGGGGTGAGTGTTTGTTTCTCTGCACAGGGAGGCCAGGAGAGCATCCACATTAACTGACACTATCCTGTGAGTGTTTGTTAGGGTGATCCCGAGGTACGGAACACCCTCCTCCCTCCAAACGAAAGGGAAACTTCCGACGCAGTGGGCAGCAAGCGGGCCCGGGACACCGATGGGGAAAATCAATGATTTAGTCGCATTCAATTTATAATATGATAATTTGGTTTACAGGGCCAAGGCATCCATCACCGCCGACAGGGAGGTCTCTAAATCAGTGCAAGCTATAATAATATCAACGGCGTAGAGCCCGATTTTTTGGGATATCTCACCGACGGAAAACCCAGTTATAGCCGGGTTTGATCTAATAGATTCCGCCAGCGGTTCGATTATCAAGGAAAAGATAATGGAGACAGGGAACAACCCTGGCGGGTACAGTTGTCAGAGAAAAGGCCAAGGAGAGAAATCCGGAGGAGAGCACTCTGGCGTTCGGGTTGGAGTACAAGGCCATAATGGCCGAGAGAACAGGGCCCCGAAACCCAAATTTCTCTAGGACAGAGGCCAGGTATCCCCAGTGCACCCTATCAAACGCCTTTTCAGCGTCAAGTTGACAGGAGGGCACTGGGGACCCCAGCCCTTTCAGCCACACTAATCAAATCAATAAAGCGCCTCGTGCCGTCCTTTGTCTGCCTCCCGCTCACAAAGCCCACCTGATCCACATGCAGCAGCGATAGGGTGACTCTCTGGAGTCGGCATGCCAGGAGTTTCGAGAACACCTTCACGTCGCAGTTGAGCAGTGAAATCGGACGGTAGCTACCAGGGTCATCCGGGGGTTTCCCCTGCTTTGGAATGGTGACAATAGTCGCCGCGAGGGCACAGGGGGAGATAGTACCTGCTCCCTGCCAGAGTTTGCAAGCCCTCGTGAGGAAGGGAACCAACAAGCGGGCGAATGTACGGTAATAATCATTGGGGAGACTGTCCAGGCCCGGGGCGGAGTGGCGTTTAGTGGAAGTGATCACCCGTAAAATTTCAGCGTCCGTTATAGGGGAGTTCAGGTCATCCAGTTGCTCCGGCGACAAGCGGGGAAGCCGCAAGTCACCCAGGAACCTCTGGAAGTCTTCCTGGGGTCGGGGTTGGTGCCGAAGGGTCATCTTTAATGTTATAGAGTTGAGAGTAGTATTGTGCGAAAGCATCTGCGATCTCGATGGGGTTGGAGCGAAGTACACCAGAGTGGTCTTTCAAGGCCGAGATAGAGGATATAAGCTCCCTTTTCTTAATGCGCTTGGCCAGAAGGGCCCCGGCCCGATCTCCTGCGGAGTAGAAGGACAGCTTGGACATGCGGAGCCATTTCTCATGCTGCGACAGCAGAAATGCCCGCAACTGTGTCCTAACAGCAAACAGCTGCTGACTCCGGGATAGGGGGTTGTTTTGTGGATCTACTCCAGGTCTTGGAGGCTGGGCAAGAGTTCCTCTCTGCGCCTTTCTCTTTCCCTTTTGAGACGGGAGGCCTGTTGGATAAACAGTCCTCTCACATACGCCTTTTGGGCCAGCCACATCGTCTCGTCAGAGACCTCCCCATTATCATTATGGAGAAAATAGTCAGAGAGCGCACGTTCTATGTCTGTAATTATCTGCTGACGTGATAGGAGGTCTGGGTTGAGCCTCCAGGAGTAGGGTGCCTGAGATCTGCCTGCCAGGGAGAGGGACAAGGAGGTAGGAGCGTGGTCGGACCACGTAATGAGTCCCACGTCCGCTTTGGTACAGACAGGCAGGGTCCCACTATCCACCAAGAAAAAATCGATGCGCGAGTAGGACCTATGCCTGCTAGAGTAGAACGTATAGTCCCGCTCCCCGGCGTGCAGGTACCTCCAGATGTCATGCAGGTGTAGAGACCTGCATAGGCTACCCAGTTCCCCCCTGGCAACAGCCCGACCCGCCGAGGAATCTGAGTGGCGGGACATTACAGCATTGAAATCCCCAGCCATTACCAGCATACCCCTAGAATATTTCTCTACCAATTTCATATGAGAGCGGAAAAACTTGATCTAGAAAAGCATTTGGCGCGTATAGGTTCACTAGAGTAAATAGCATATCATACATTTTACATACGAGGATTAGAAACCTTCCAGCAGGATCTGCCACAGATTCTAGAAGCTGGAAAGGAATCGATGATCTAATAAAGATCCCCACCCCCGCCTTCTTCCCATCACTGTTAGCAAAGTAGGATTTGCCGTAGAGGCGGTGGTGGACTCTAAAGTTATCTTCCTGTAGCAGCTGAGTTTCTTGAACACATAGAACGTCCGCTCCGCTCCTGTGGGCTTCAGACCAGAAGAGAGAACGTTTCACAGGAGAGTTCAGACCGTTCACGTTCATTGAAAATAGTTTAAGGCTCATGGTGGTCTGTAGGGGGAGCCTAGATAGTCTCGAATCTCACCAGGGAAAAGTCCAGGACCGGAAGAGGGAGACCAAAGGGGACGAGACAGGGGGTAAAACAACAAAACATCCATGTAAACTGTGGGGGTAGACCGGAGTCTGCTGTGGGGGAGGCAGAGGCCCCGTGGACGAGCACCCAAGGGCCCCCATCTCGCCAGGGCAACCAACAAGATAACAGTACTCACGAAACCCAACAGGGCGGGGTGCGAACATCCCAGTCACGTACACGACTCAAGTGTCACATCATGTGTCAGCGAACAGTATCCCACTCCGGATCCATCCTCTGCTCAGCCGGGGAAGCAGGTTTCCTCTTGGCCCTGGGATCAGTGAGACCAGCAAGACCCCAGCCTTTTAGAGCTTTATCCAGCAGCTTCGGGGAGGTGGAGATATGGCGATCCCCCTGTACGTAAATCGGACTCGCACTGGAGTGCCCCAGCTGTACGGGATCCCCGCAGCCCGCAGGGTCCTGCACATAGGACCGAATTCCTTCCGTTTCCCAGAGTGCCCATAGAGAGGTCAGGGTAGGCTGAGACGTTGGTTAAGGCACCGGCAGCTCTGGAATCCCTCGCAGGGCAAACATGAGATCTTCTCTGAGTCTGACCGAGGGCAGGCACGCCAGGACATCTCTCGGCAGTGCAGGGTTCACATGGGATGGTTTGGGGATTCTGTGTATGCGATCTGGTTTCACCAGAGCAGGAGCAGTGCCAGGGAGGACATGCAGAATGAGGCTGGAGAGGAGATCAGGCAATGCAGAATCAGCCACATCCTCAGGAATCCCCCTCAGCTTAACGTTAGCCCTCCTGCTCCTGTCCTCCATCTCCAAGAGTTTAGCCTACTGAGCCTCAAACTTCCTCTCCATAGAATCGAAGCTGTCAGCCAGGGAGTTGTGGGCTGAGGCAAACTGAGCCATCTTCTTCTCCAGATGGCCAGTGCGCTCCCCGAGATCTGCTACCTCCTTCTTAATATCTCCTAGTATATTTTGGAGATCTTCATGCATTGTCACCCTAAATGAGGATAGAAGTCTCTGCATAGTGCGCTCTGTGAGTGGTGCATCTATGCCTGCTGCATGCTCCTGCTCCCCCATCCCCCCTCCATTAGAACATGAGGAGGGAGAGCAGGGCCTCTCCTCCAGTGCCATCTTAGCCTGAGAGGGAGGGGGGCCCCTGTGGAAATAGTCCGTGACCCTGGGGGTACCTGGCTGTGATTTCGAGCTCCGAGGCATCCCGGGGTTCCAGGGGTGTCACTCCGCTCTCTGGGATCGTTTGCAGGCCGGGTGAGAAATGCTGGGAGCCGCTGTGAGTCTGTGACCAGGGAGCCCTGAAGTTATGCGACTGCTTCCATGAAGGTCGAAGCCACGCCCCCCCAGACATTGTCTTTCTTGTCCTTTGTAGGTGCACATTAAACTGGGACAGCTAGAAGGGAAAGCCACCGTTAAGTAGGGGCGCCATTTGCACAGGATCTTAGGGTACTCCGTCAGGCAGGGCTAGTTCTAGCCAGTGTGAATGCTATAGGTCTCACTCTAGTTTTCTATTTTCTTTCTATCTATCTCCTTTTGTATTTATAAAGTTTTTTTACAACTCCTTATCTTACTATATATAGAATTCCGTAATTCGGTATGCAAGACAGGAACCTTTATCCCTTCCTTTGCACACCTTAATTATACTGGATATTATCTCTTTCTGTATTATTTGTGTATTGGTGGCCCTTTATGAGTTTAAATCCACCTTCTCCTCCTCCTCTGTTTCATTATTTCCTGTTAAGATTGTTTCTGTATCAGTCATATAACCAGGAATTGCTAAAAACAGTAACATATAGTTAATGTGATACTTTCCTGAATACCTAAAACCTTTTGGGAAAGATGTTTTTTCCTTTTTTTTAAATTATTGCTAGGAGTTTGGATTCTGAGTGAATCCCGTGCAGTGTACTGCCAGATTCCTGGGTCGGTGACATGATGCCCTTGGTGACGCCCAGTGATGTAGGGGGAAGCCAGGAAGTGGCAGGTGGAATGCAGGCTTGCAGATGTGAAGTCTAATCTGGAAGCGCGGTGATGCGATTAGCGGTGACATCACTTCCGGCTCCTGGAGTCACACGTGACAGCGGCAACAAGTGCATTTAAACCACTGTTCTGAGTGGTGGCATGTGGCACAGGAGAAAGCTGATGAGCTGCTTGTGGTGAGATATTATGAGGGCACTGAGGGCTACATTGGCATCAGCTTACTGTACATGCAAATTTTCTTCTATGGTTTCCCTGAATGTGATTTTGGGACACTTGTTGACAATGTTTTATCTGGTTGTTTTGTTTGTTTAAAAACTACCATTTGCCATTATTGATGAGGGATTGCTCTTACTTAGCCTTCCCATACGGCCATAACTCCCCTGATGTTGAGGCCAATGAAACGTGTCAGTAGCAGAACATGAAGACAATGGCAGAATGATATGCTTGTCAGTCTGAGTGGTCAATGTGTCATTAATCAAAGGACATGGGGCCCTGAAATGGCTGAATAAAGTGTGAGCATTGAAGGACAAACCAGTGAGATGGTTTCATATTGATTGGACAGGTTTTTTCTTCTTTCCCCCACACACTGTTCAGGATCTTGTTTTCTCAGGCAGGTACTGTTTATAAAAAGAATTAAACATAGATAAGACTTGAGCTGACTCAGGTTTAAACCTAAGTAAAAGAGAAAGGTACCTCGGAGGTTTCATGCTCTACCATTTGATCCCTCAGACATTCATGCGTCAGATAGAGTGCTAAGAAGGAGTAGCGGGTTCATCTTGCTCCTCTTCTTTAACGAATGTTGGTGTTTGTTGGTTTTAAACTCCCCTAGGAATGATGACACCATTGGAGCACCCCTTTTTAATTGACTTAGGCTGGCTTCACATTTGCGTATGGGAAGGCAGCGTTTTGCTGCGTTCCCATACGCAGTTAAACGCATGCGCACTGCGTTCCTATGTTTAACATAGGAACGCATGGTGCCTGCGTTTGCTGCGTTCGGGTGCGGATGCGGACGATATCTGCTGCTTCCGGTGTCCAGCATCCGCACCCGGGACGCAGCATGTTGGGTTTTTTTGTGCGTTTGGGGAGCTTGGACAATCAGCAAGCGTCCCCAAGCGTACAAAAAAAGCATTGTCTTCAATGGGTCCGCAGTGTCCTCTGCATGACACAGCAGGAGAACGCTGCGGACCCATTGAAAAATCTCCCGGTGGCCGCCGGTGATGTCACAGGAGCTCACCGACGGCCACCGGGAGATCAGCTGACCCTCTGCTGTCCTCCTTCTCCCCGCCGCCTGTAATCTCATAGCGATGTCGGCGGGGAGAAACAGCTGATCTGAAAGCTGTTTGAATCTTCCCGCGCCGACATCTCCTCACAGTGTCGGCGCGGGAAGATTCAAACAGCTCTCAGATCAGCTGTTCTCCCCGCCGACAGTCCCGGAGCTTACCGGCGGCCGGGGGGCGGAGATCTCCGGCGCTGATCTCCGCCTCCGGCCCGCCCCCGGACAGCGCCGATTGGCTGCCGGGCTCCATAGTGATGTGTCCGCAGGCGGACATTATCCGCTGCGGACACATCAAAGTGTCCCTGCTTCTGACAGCGTTTGTGTCTGCATGCCATCAGCATGCAGACACAAACGCTAATGTGAAGCCAGCCTTAGTGAAGGTTACATTTTAATCGTCACTGACCTTTTTTCTGCTTTGATCGAGCATGCCCAATGCTTAACATAGGAGCTGTTATTACAATGACCTGGTCAACCACTATAATGTTGAGCCTTGGAATCTTTTTCAGCCTTTTGAAAACTCTAATTTTGTTTCTTTATGATTGTTAAGTGGACATGATTATCATAGTATATTCAGAAGTAAGCTCAGAAGTCCTAGCCAATAATGTTCTAAGATTTATTTATCACTACTACTACTATTAATAATAATAATAATCTTTATTTATATAGCACCAACATATTCCACAGTGCTTTACAAATCAGATTCATATACAGTCATAAGAAACAGTTTTGGAAGACACATTAATTACAAAGCAAAAAATAATGATGAACCTGCTCACAAGAGCTTACAATCTACAATAAGGTGGGCGTTACACAAAGTACAGGGGCTTATTTACAATCATGGTCCAGCCAGTTTGAGAAAGTGTGGTATAGATGAGTGTGGAATAAGTGGCCACCAGCCAATCTGTGTAGAGCTTTTGGGTCTGATGGAGTTAAACAGTTATGTTCATGGAAGTAGTGGATAACCTATGTCTGAATGACTCTAATTGGGGAGCATGATAGGCCGCCCTAAAAAAATGCGGTTTTAGTGAGGGCTTGAAGCTAAGTAAGTTGTGTGTAGTCCTAATTTCTTGGGGTACAACATTTCAGAGGATTGGTGCAACTCGGGAAAAGTCTTGGAGCTGGGAATTGAAGGTTCGGATTAGTGCAGATGTTAGTCTAAAGTCACTCCCAGAGCAAAGGGAACTGGTGGGATGATAGACAGAGATGAGGGTAGAGAGGTAGGGAGGTGCTGCACTGTGAAGAGCTTTGTAAGTGAGAACAATCAATTTGAATTTGATCCTATGTATGGGCAGCCAGTTCAATGACTGGCACAGAGCAGAATCATCCGAGTAACGGTTAGCCAGATAGGTAACCCTGGCTGCTTCATTAAGGATGGACTGGAGAGGGGAAAGCCTAGTGAGAGGGAGGCCAATTAATAAAGAGTTGCAATAATCAAGACGGGAGTGGATCAGTGCCACTTTGATGGTTTTAGTTGTTGAGGAAGGGGCGAATTCTAGAGAGTTCTTCAGTTGCAGGCGACAAGAGCGGATGAGAGATTTTGTATAGGAGGTGAATGAAAGATCAGCATCAAACATAAAACCCAGACATCAAGCCTGCTGTCTAGGCATTATTGTGGTGCCGCACACCAAGAGGGAGATGTCAGATTTAAGGAGGTTAGTGGAGGGCAGAATCATAAGAAGTTCAGTTTTGGAAAGGTTGAGTTGCAGGTATTGAATTGGAGATGATATTGGAGACTGCGGTTAGACAGTCATTGGCGTTCTGTAATACAGCGGGTGTAAGGTCAGGGGATGAAGTGTATAGTTGTGTGTCATCAGCATAAAGGTGGTACTGGAAGCCAAATCTACTGATTGTCTGTCCAATAGGGGCTGTGTAGAGAGAGAAAAGAAGAGGGCCAAGGACTGAACCCTGAGGGACCCCAATAGCGAAAGGAAGGGGAGAGGAAGTGGAGCCAAGTAATGATACACTGAAAGAGTGGTCAGAGAGATAGGAAGAGAACCAGAAGAGAGCGGTGTCCTTAATGCAGATGGAGTACAGCACAGAGAGTAGGGGATGGTGTTTTCACCATTACGTTTTCTTTCAGAAGGTCATTGTTCACTTTGATGAGGGCAGTTTCTGTAGAATCTAGGGGGTGTAAACCAGACTATAATGGGTCTAGAAGCGAGTGAGTGGAGAGGGAACGGGTGAGGCACTCCAAGAGTTTAGAGATAAAGGTGAGTTTGGAGACTGGTCTATAGTTATTTGTGCAGGATGGGTCGAGAGAAGCTTTCTTTAATAATAGAGTAATGATAGAATGTTTGAAGGAGGAGGGGAAGATGTCAGAAGAGAGGGAGAGATTGAAGATTTTGGTTAGGTGAGCGGTGATCAATGAAGAGAGACTGGAGTTGGTGTGAGGGGATGGGGTCACTGGTGCACTAAATATATAATGAAAGGTTTTCTTTTTAGGAGAAGCAATCATTGTTGTTGAGGTGCCAAGCTTCCACCTGTGACATCAACTCTGAGGGACCACAGTTCTGCTACATGCAAATGTTAAATTACATTATATTATTATTAATAATATATAACTATAGTATTATTCATTCACAAATTGACCTATGTTTTTGTAAAATAATAAACTGTGTAGTTTGTTGTATGATGAGTTTCTGCCTATATCTGTTCATAGTGAATCGAATGTACTGTGACAACCACTGCTCATATGGGGAGGTGGGGGCCCACTTGTACACAGGGCCCCACCAGAGAAATCAGATCTTCTCTTGAGGACCAATCCAAGCCTAGATGCAATACTGTGAAAATATAAAGACTGTCTCAACGTTTTTAATTTTATTTTTGTTGTTAAGAATATTGCAGAATAAATGTAGAGTGAAGATGTAGGCAATACTAAATAAATTTGCAATAAACACAGTAAATACAGTAATTAAGGATAGAAGACAACATTGAGGGATATAACTGCTGGACAGAATGAGTAACCATGCAGAATAACTTCTAGTGGAATTTACCCAAATCCATGAAAACTATAACTTTCTTGAATTGCTTCTCTATTCGCCACGGAAGAAAAACATGTCAAAGTATCCAATATAATGCCGGTTACATTAAATTTAATACTGGTTACATATATTTCTAAATGATAAATGTTTTATTTTTATATATATACTTTAAAATAATGGCTTGAAGTGGATGGTCTATTTGTAAAAATGACCCCACAGTACTGGAGTGAGTCCATATGAGCTTATTTCTAATCTTTTGACTCGAGCATTGCTGCTACCACCAACCTGGTAGAGTTACTGTCTAACACCAAACTCTAACAAGACTTAGTTTCCCAAGTGACTTCTGCAGTTGCTTCTGCAGGTACCACTGAAATGCTCCATACCGAATGCTCCATACTGAAACATTGGGATTTCAAGTAAATTACCTTCTAAATGCCTTAATATGCATTTACGCTGCCTGATAGTCCATCTTTTAAGGTAATTGTGTAATATAAATAGGTTGAGAAACTGAACATTGTGTCCAAAAATGCTTGTTCATTGTGTAAGAAATCTTTTAGGTGTCCAACAATTTGACCAACTAAAAAGGAGTAGTCAAAATTCAAGTCCTAAGTAGGATTAATCATGTTTGAAGGCAACAGGCAGTAGCATTGAACAAGTACACATTTGGGATTCTCAAAAACGTTTTTGCTTTGTTTATTTGATCAACATTTCTTTGCACAGTATGGGTATGTGCCGATGCTTCTTTTGGGGTGCAGAAACTTTTCGGAGTAAAAACGCTGCTAAACTGCAACCTGTGGAAGGAAAATGCACCACAAAACACATGTGTTTTTGTTATGTTTTAGGAGCAGATTGTGGTCATGTGTTTTATGGTAGTATAGTCAATGGCTGGGAGGGCTACAAAACGCAGCAAAAAATGCCCCAACAGTTGACATGCTCATTCTTTTGTCTTGACCAAAAACTGCACTTAAACTGTAAGGCTGGAAACACACTGGCGAGTGGAAAAACGGTTCGATTGATGAATCCGAGAGTTGGATGAGTGTCCTCTGAATTTTGCTCCGTTTGGCATCCAGCTGCTATGCGAGTGTCCGGCATTTTCTTGGATCACATCCCAGTGCTCTCCATGTGTAATTCGATTTTAACATGGCATTTCTCATGCTGTATAAAGTGAGAAAAGAGTTGACAGAACAGAGGGATGAATACAATAAACAATTTGATGCTATAATAACTAGATAGGGTTCACCTGTCTCCTGCTGCTACTTCCTGGGCAGCCTATTAGGCTAGTTTCATATTCACTGCACTGTCAGACAAATAGCCAATCAGAAAAGCTCACACTGTTTGAGAGCTTCTGTGATTGGCTGTTGTAGTCCAGTGCTTTTCCTCAATCTGGACAGTGATTCTGTTTGGTTGCCGTACACATTAGTGTAGGGCAACCAACCTGGCATTATAGGGTGTGAAATTAATAAATATAAAAAAAAAAAATGTGTGGGGTTTTGCAGCATATTTAAGTCTAGCCCGATGAAAGCAGACAGCTGTGAGCTGCCACCCTCAGCTGCCTAATTTTCCCTTGGCTGGCAAATAAAATGCGTGGGCCTCGCTCTATTTTTCAATGCAAGCCAAGGTAAAACTAAACAACAGCCCATAGCCACTCCTGAAGATGGAACATTAATAAGCCCAATTTCCAGGATCCTTACCAAGCTCTCCAGCGGCATGCTGGGTAATAAAGGGTTAATACCAGCTTTGTTATACAAGCTGGTATTAAGCCAAGATTCTTAATGTCAGGCCAAGTTTGACCTGGCTATTAAGAATCGCCAAAAAAGGGTTAAAAAACAAAAACACAGAGAAAAAGTATTTATTAGAAATAAAGACACAGACACCCTTAGGGACTCCATCTTTATTACTCCCCTTTACAGCCCTCCAGGTTCCTGGTCTTCTTTCTTCTCTCTTCGGTCTTCTTTCTTCTGCCTTCTCTCTTCTCCAAATGCTTACCTCTGCTACATCACAAAGCAGGAGGAGGAAGAATGCTTTTCCCCCCTTCTCTGTGATGACTGAATGAGCAGAGTCAATGGCGGCTAAGCGATGACGTCATCGCTGACACCATTGTCATAGTAACCTAACCTACCTTACTATGGCAACGATGGCCAGCAACAGAACAGCAGCTCCTGAATGAGCAGCTCATACAGGAGCCGCAGGAGTTAAGTCCCTGATGACCAGCGCTGCTTACCGTTAACAACAGTGCTGGCAAGCAGAGAGTTAACTCTGCTCTCACCGCTGCTCCAGTATGAGTGGCGCGTAGAGGTTACTATGGCAACAGTGTCAGCCATGACAGCTCACAGCTGTCTACTTTCATCGGACTAGACTGAAAATTGCTGCAAAGCCCCATGCATTTCTTTTTTTTAATATTTATTAATTTCACACCCTATAACTCCAGGTTGGTTGCCCTACACTAATGTGTACGGCAACCAAGAAGAATCACTGTCCAGATTGAGGAAAAGCACTCTGACTACAACAGCCAATCAGAGAAGCTCTCAAACAGTGTGAGCTTCTCTGATTGGCTGTTTGTCTGACAGTGCAGTGAATATGTAATTAGCTTAATGGGCGGTCCCGAAAGTAGCAGCGGGAGACAGATGACCCAATCTAGCAATTCAATCCTATCTATCTTGCCTATTCTTATCTCTTTGAGAAACACCATGTTAAAATCGCTTTCCCTACGCTGTCTCTGGGTGCGGTCTGTGATTTTTTGTCAGAGTCATAGACTTGCATTGACGAGTCTCGTACGACACTCGCATAAAATCGCAGCATATTGCGACTGACTCCTCATCCAAGTCTTGGATGAGAAAAAAACTTCCGACACTCGGAAATGTGCTCTCGGACGTAGACTAACATTGCAATTTTTACTCGCATTACAGTTGTCCGAGTTTCACGCCAGTGTGTCCGAGCCCTAAGGAAGAAAAAAGCATCATAGGCACAAAACTTCAGAATTCTCATAGACTTTGCTGGGGTAAGGATAGACATGCAGTTTTCTGTCAAAAGGTGACACAAAAAAGTTTATTAAATGGAAATGTGTGCAGAATACATAGAAAAAATTATGTATTAAAAATAAATGGTATCACTTATAGGATCTGAGTATTGAAAACAACTACACTATTTCCTGTGTGAACACATTGCACCTGTCATAATAATAACTTTTATTTATATAGCACCAAGCATATTCTGCAGCACTTTACCATTCAGAGGGGCCATGTACAGACAATATGAGACAATATAGAGTAACACAATTGAACAGATACCAAGAGGTGTGAGGGTTCTGCTCGCAAGATTACAACGTAATAGAGTAATCAAAAAATGCTGCCTGAAATACTCACCAGCCAGGATCTGTACAGGTACAGATGCGGAGTGCATGATAAGTGCATGAAGACTGTGCAGCCAGATGGTAGAAAGGACTGGATTTAGAAGAAACTTTTATAAATGCAGAATTCAAATGGTTAAAAAAGTGAGGTGATAGGCTTAGGTTAAAAAAATGTGTTTTTAGGGTATGCTTAAAACTGTGGGTATTGTAAATTATGGTAATTGAATTGTTTGTGGTAGTAGATTCCAGAGAATTGGCGCAGTTCACAAGAAGTCTTGGAGACGGAAGTAGGAGATTAGGATTATAGAGGATGTCAGTTTTAGGTCATTAGCAGAATGGATGGCACAGGTAGGGTGATAGATATAGATGAGGGAGGAAATGTAGAGCAGTGCAGAACAATGAAGGGCTTTGTGGGTGAGTGATAAGTTTATTTTGTACTCATTCGCCTATCCAATCTGAGGCTGGGGTATGCTGGGTTTCCCTCCATGTGTCTCCTTGTAATGCTGGCAGGGGTCGGGGTAGCCAGGAGCGGAACAAAGGGGATCAGGGAAGCCTGCTCTGGCACTGATACTGGGGTCCCTTGCTTGCCCTGATCGCGAAGGTACCTCTAAAGGTGAGGAGGTTTGAGCCGCCAGCCTAAGTCTCTAAAGCTCATGAGAAGCCCTAAGCCTAAACTCCTACCTCCACCCACGGACCACGGAGCCTAGCAACTTCCAAGGGAAAAAAACAGCAGCTTCAGATCAGCGTCTGCTCACAACAGGTCACAGTCCAGAAGTGAACTGAATCAGCAACAACAGGTGGATGTGATCTGGCCCATTTATGGCTGAGGGGTGGGGAGCAACCAGCCCAGGCACACCCCTCAGCTCACCTAAGCATGAGTCATATTCATCACACACACCTGCACTCTCAGCTCCCACTCATTAGGTTCCTCTATCCACACTGAGCAGGTAAAAAAAAGGCTTAATTGAAATCACAGCAGCAGCACTTCCAAACTACAAGGCAGTCAATACATAACACTCCTGTTCAAAATGATTACCTGGCTTTTTACACTTATGAGCAAAAGGGAGACTTTCATCCTCCATATCTCACCATCCAACACAGCTTTGAACATGAGACTACTTTCATTTTATAAATTACAAAAAGACTGACCAGCACACCAAATATGTATGGACAAGGTGCTAGCATAAAAAAACACAACAATAAAAGGATATTCCGCTGCAAACTAGAACACTAAGAAGTAAGGGAGACTCTTAGCAAATGTATTGGCCAATGCAAATGAGCCTGATACCCGCGACAAGCTGCATCTCATGTATCGGGACCCTATCCTGAAACGCCTCTAAAAATCAGACACACTCACTATTTTGATAATAATTAATTAGAGCCGAAAAGTATGTAGAAAATAACACCTCAAAAACTATGTGGCAGAGAAAGTGCCATTTTTAAATAATTTTTTATTTAAAGATTCTCATCAAAAACAAGGCCAACTTAGTTTCTGCTACAATACAGGTGAACAAAAACAGAGTATATGGCTGACTGTCAGGCGAGTAGAACACCCACTGGCCCCTAAATCTTGCGAGCCAAAGAGCAAGAGTCAAAGGCTGGGATCGGTGAATGTTCCATTTTTAACTTTAAATAAAACATTGTAGAGGAGAAGGGAGTGAGAAAGAGTAGCACTTAATGAAGGTGGGATGGAGGAAACTAAGAGGGAAAGAAAAAGGGTGAGAGGAGGAGGGCACAGGAGGATAAGTAAGAGGGAGAGAGGTGGAAGGGTGGGGGGTTGGGTGAGAAGAGACCCACAAGACAAATTTCTATCTCCTGATAGGCGAGCCAAAATTTACTAATTTATTTGTATTAAATTTGCCTACTTAAGTAGATCGCAGTATTCTTCAGCTGAAACTCCATCCAATCAAGCCTTATAGCTGAGAATTTCATATAAGAATCATGAATGTATGAACTGAGGTCTTCCTTATTTTGGATTTTGTTGACCTTTGTAATCCACTGAGATATGGTGGGTGCAACAAGACTCTTGCATCTCTCAGGACTGCAGGCTCTCACAGGTATGATCATAAATCTCAGCGAAGAAGATTTATGTACATGAAAAGGGATCCCATTATGATGAGTAATATCAAGGCCAGAGTCAACTTCTCTGAGCAGCCTGTCACCTTCCGTATGATCTCCCAGATTTTGACCAGAAAGGATGCAAATCTCACAATTTCAAAATATATGTAATATTGTACCCTCCACTCTCCTGAATCTACAGCAATTGGGGTCAATCTCAGGAAATATGGCGTGTAATCTCTACGGCAGTCTATACCATCTAGACAAAATTTTGTACCCAGCCTACTGAAACCTCAAACTGATGGAGACACAATTTGGAATTGTATTCGAGATCTCTGGCCTCAGTAAAGGATATCTTTAGATCCCTTTCCCACTGTGTAATGAATGGAGGAGGGGACTTTTTCTGTGGGTCCACCAGCATGGAATATATCCTGGACAAAGTGTGTCATGTCTGATTGGGACTGGGTTATTAGGTGCATCAGAATGTGGAGATGGGTACATTACTGCAAGATGGGGACCATGGTAAGGGACATTTAAACAAGATGGGGACTAAAGACATTACTACAAAATAGGGACAAGGATGGGGGACATTATTACAGGATAAGGATAATGATTTCAAACTATAGGAGAGGAGAAAAAGTGCAATAGGGTCTTATCCCAACGAATGAATATGTGAAGGACATTGTGTCAAAGGATATGTACAGGTGCCCTTCTGCTGTTCTCTACTCCTGAAAGATTTTCAAAGAAAATACTCCTTGTGATATCTGTCCAGGACACCGCCAAGGTTAATAATTGGGACACTGCTACAACATTGGGACCATGATAGGAACATTGCTACAAAATAGGGAACAGGATGTGGACATCATGACAATATGGAGACATACCGTAACTACAAGCTGGGGACCATGATGGATGACATTGTTACAAGTTGGTGAACATTTCTACAAGATGAGGAGCAGGATGGAGGATATTTCTAAAGATGTTAGCCTAGAATTACTGTATGTTGCTAATTGAAAAACAAAAAAGGGGGAAAAATTGAAAAATGAAAAAAATAAAGTGAAAAAATAATCAAAAAAAAGTTTGCCACTAAAAATGCTGTTTTATATATGAATTACAGTAAGCAAAAATAGCACACATTTGTTATCGCCATGTCTGTAACATTCCAAAGTGTAAAATGTACCATAACCCGTATGATCCATGGCATTAAATAAAAGTAAAATTAAAAAATAACAAATGTTTAAATATATGATCAAAAAGTTGGACAGAAAAAATGTGATATCACTGAAAATTTAATCTCATTCTGCAAAGAATGCAGCACTTCAAATTACATTTTTTTTCCATGTGTGGCCACATACCCAGGAAATTTTGAGAGCCTTGCTCTAGTGTATATACTTTTTTTTACAGGCTTGTCCATAGCTCTAGACATATTGTGTCTAAAGGAATATTTAGGCCTGTGTCTGTCTATAAAGTAATGTAAATCCAAAGGAAATATGTGTATACTAGATGGAGGCCCGATGCTATCGGATTGGGAGGGCAGTGATGTTACGATTGGGGGGGAGCTTTGTGGTGCTGGGAGCTGTGGCTGTCTCTATCCTGCTGTGCTGTCTTCTTTTCTCTTGTGCACTCTCCTTTGAGAGGTCTTCCCCTGTGCGCTGTTTTCTCCCCTCATCTGCTCTCTATTTTGTGCTGTCTCCCCGTGTACTCTGCTCCCTGTATGTAGTCTCTGTCCCTGCCTCTCCCTGTACTGTCTTCTCCCCACTGTGTTGTCTCCTTTGAGATTCCCTCTTGTGCTTTCTTGTCCCCATGTGTGTGGGGCACTCTCTGCCTCCCAATGCTTTCTTTCTGGCCCTTGTCTCTGCCCCCGTGCTCTCTTTCTGCTCCCTGTCTCTGCCCCCGTGTACTCTTTTGCCTCTTATACAGAGAAACAGTTTTATCGGTTTATGGCGCACTAAGAAGAATCATATACAGAGAGATGAATTAAAACAGACTTTTATTGGCCCCTTGTGCAGCCACGATGCATTTCAACAGTACACTACTGTTTTCCTCAGGTTCGGAAGACAGTAGTGTACTGTTGAAACGCATCGTGGCTGCACAAGGGGCCAATAAAGGTCTGTTTTAATCCATCTCCCTGTATATGACTCTTCATAGCGCTCCATAAGCCGATAAAACTGTTTCTCTGTATATGCTATCACTCTCTTATGGGAGTTCAGCAGGAGCTGCTCTGGAGGGATCGTTACAACTTACAAACGAAAAGGACGTGTGGTCTTCGAGGCAACCACCTGCTTAATCCTAGGACCTTCGGTGACGACGTATTTCCAGGAATTGCGATCAGGTGACCCGGAACCCCGGAAGTACCATGCTGAGGAGCCGCAGAACCGAGAGAGCAGGACGCCGCCGCTTGAGCACCACATCCAGAGGGCCCAGCACGCATAGGAAGCTTAACCTGGGGGTGAGAGGCCTACTGGCCTTCCCTAATCTTGTCCCAGGAGATTCTTTCACAGGGAGCGCTCTCTTTCCTTCTTTTTTGTCTCTCTTTTGCCCCTTGTCTCTGCCCCCATGCTCTCTTTTCTGCCCCCAGCTCTCTTGCTGCCCCTAGTCTCTGCTCCCCATGCTTTCTTTTCTGCCCCACAGAGCTCTCTTTTGCTCCTTGTCTCTGCCCCATGCTCTTTTCTGCCCCCAGTGGTCTCTTTCTGTCCCTTGTCTCTGCCCCGTGCTTTCTTTCTGCCCTCCGTACTCTCTTTTCTGCCTCCCGGTGCTTTCTTTTTTTTTTAATTTTCTCTTTATTAAGTCTTCCAAACCATATATTCAAATAGACAATCAAACGGATCATCATAACAGTAACAAATAACAAATAATAAAGTTACCAGGAATACATATATTCATATGCCCATTATTCTTAATCATTCCTATGTAGAATAATTCAGATATTCTCATTATCATTTCAAAATTTTCTGCCCCACAGTGGTCTTTTTCTGCCCCTTGTCTCTGCCCCCCAGTGCTCTCTTTCTGCTCCCTATCTCTGCCCCCCAGTGGTCTTTTTCTGCCCCCCATGCTATCTTTCCTGCCCCCTAGAGGTCTCTTTCTTTCCCTTGTCTCTGCCATGTGCTCTCTTTTCTGCCCCCAGTGCTCTCTTTCTTCTCCCTGTCTCTGCCCCCGTGCTCTCTTTTCTGCCCCTCAGTGGTCTCTTTCTGCCCCTTGTGTCTTCCACCCTGTGCTGTCTTTCTGCTCCCTGTCTTTGCACCCCAGTGGTTTCTTTCTACCCCTTGTCTCTGCCCCCATGCTCTCTTTTCTGCCCCCCAGAGCTCTCTTTTGCCCCTTGTCTCTGCCCCATGCTCTCTTTTCTGCCCCCCAGTGGTCTCTTTCTGCCCCTTGTCTCTGCCTCCCAGTGCTCTCTTTCTGCTCCCTGTCTCTGCCCCCCAGTGGTCTCTTTCTGCCCCTTGTCTCTGCCCCCCATGCTATCTTTCCTGTCCCCTTGAGGTCTCTTTCTTTCCCTTGTCTCTGCCCTGTGCTCTCTTTTCTGCCCCCAGTGCTCTCTTTCTTCTCCCTGTCTCTGCCCCCGTGCTCTCTTTTCTGCCCCTCAGTGGTCTCTTTCTGCCCCTTGTGTCTTCCACCCTGTGCTGTCTTTCTGCTCCCTGTCTTTGCACCCCAGTGGTCTCTTTCTGCCCCTTGTCTCTGCCCCATGCTCTCTTTTCTGCCCCCAGTGCTCTTTCTGCTCCTTGTCTCTGCCCCCGTGCTTTCTTTTCTGCCCCCTGTGGTCTGTGTCTGTCTCTTGTCTCTGTCCCCATGCTCTCTTTTCTGCCCTCTGTGCTCTCTTTTCTGCCTCCCAGTGCTTTCTTTTTTTTTTTTTTATTCTATCTTTATTAAGTTTTCCAAACCATATATTCAAATAGACAATCTAACGGATCATCATAACAGTAACAAATAACAAATAATAAAGTTATCAGGAATACATATATTTATATGCCCATTATTCTTAATCATTCCTATGTAGAATAATTCAGATATCCTCATTATCAATCATTCAATACACAACCCATCCACTTTATGCCATCAGACTACAGAGGTGGACTTAATTTCTTGAATTTCCAATTTTCTCGATTCAATGTTGTTTGTTATTTTGTCTAATATTCCCCTAAACATGCGATTTCTAGAATTTGTACCTGTTGGTCTTTTTCTACCCAATTAAGTCAGTTCTTTTTGAGGAAACGTTATCTCAGTTCTGGGAATCTGTTCTCACTGCTAGTCTCCACAGAGAATGTCCAATGTCCTCCAACAAGTACCACTCTGTATTCCTAAAGATTCCCATGATTTGTGTAATTTCTGGGTCGAAAAGTTGCACTTCTGTAAAGCCCCTTCATTTTTTCATGATTTTCACTATTAACTTTTCCTTATTCCTCTCTGCCTCTCTCTTATCGATGTCTAATGCTCTTTTTAGCTCTGCTATGACTTCTACTTCATCGGGGAGCGACCTTTGTAGCCAGTGTCTCAATATCAACCTTTTTGCCAGAAGAGCTATAACATGGGAAAGTTGCACACCCCTACCCCCTTCACCGCATCCCTCCATATTTTGAAATATCCAAATTGAAGGTGTCAAATTGAAGGTCAAAATTTTGTTTACACAGGTGCCTTGTTAGTTGTTGTATTTTGATCCAGAAGTTCTGAACCTGTAAGCAACTCCATAGCCCATGAATCATGTCTGTTCGTTCTTCCCGACATCTCAGGCAATGTGAGTTCCTGTCAGGGTTTAAGTTATTTGGTGGTATATTAAATCCACATATCATTCCATGGATTATGCGGAATTGCGTGCCTCTCCATTGCTCGTTTTAAATATTACGTCTTACTAGGCCCCATCCCGCAATAATCTCATCTGAATCATTATCTTGTTTCAAATGTCTTGTCCATTTCAGGAATAACTTTTCTGCTCCCGACGGGATTAGTGTCTCTCTAAGTTCTCCATAAATTGTTAAAACGCTTAGTGAGGTGGTCTCTTTCTCTACCAGGTTGTCGCAGATGTTGGATTCTGTCTCTTTCGATACATCTATCAGATTTGACATGATATGATGTTTAAGCTGTAGATATTGTAAGGTCTGTGATCCTCCAAGTCCAAATGCCTCTACTACTTCCCTACCCGTCAGCCATCTCTTTTCCGTCAGGTTGATTAGGTCACCCATCAGTCCAATGCCTTTCAGTCTCCATTCCCCAAACAAGGCATTCTCTTTTCCCATTGGAAAATCAGTGTGGGCCCAGGGTTTAGATATTCAGACACCCTCCAGGAATATTTACATTTTTTCCTTACTGCCTTCCATGTCATTATGGTGTCTCTAAATATTATAGTATTTTTAATCTGCTTTGGAATACTCGCCAGTGACGCATGCCGCAACGATCGTCTGTCCCAGGGTGCAAGGTATTCCATCTCCAGAAGGCCGTCCATGTATCTACTGTTTTTTTTTATCCAGTCGAGCACGTCTCATTAGACAGGCTAAATTATACCTTCTAATATTTGGTAATCCCACTCCCCCCTTGTCTTTTGAGAGCATTAGTGAGGTCAACTTCAATCTCGGCCTTTTGCCTTTCCAAATTAATTTGGAAAAAGCCTTGTTCACTCCATTTTTATCTGTGTGTTTTAACAAAAAGGGTAATGTTTGCATTGGGTATATTAGTCATGCAAAGCTTATCATCTTTGAAAAATGACATCTACCTAATAGCGATAGTGGTAACCCGGCCCATCTCTCCAACTCCCCTTCAATTTTTTCAAAGAGAGGTTTGTAATTTATATTGTACACTTGTCCCGGCGTTTTGCCCAAATGAAGACCTAAATATTTTATGGAGGAGTTGGTCTTTGTAATACTCATTATTTGTTTATCACTTCCGTTTCTCCCACCACCTCTCAGCTTCAATATTTCACACTTTTTTTTGTTTAAACGAAACCCAGAGAATGTTCCAAATCTTTCAATATGTCCCAACAGGTCTGGTAAGTCTCTTTCCGGTTGATTCATAAATAGAATGACATCATCCGCAAAAAGTGCAGATTTAATCTCCTCTCGACCTATTTTGATGCCTTCGTAGTTGCTATATTTATTTAGGTATCTAGAGAAAGGTTCTAGTGCAAGGTTAAATAACAGTGGTGACAACAACCCTGTCTAGTTGCTTTTTTTAGTTTGAAGGCCGGTGACAGAAAACCTGGTGTGTATACACGTGCCCTAGGATTTTGATATAGTCTCTGTAGGAAGGTCCTGAATCTCCCCTGTAAACCTATTTTATCCAGGACCAAGTCCAGCCATGGCCATCTGACATTATCAAATGCTTTTTCTGCATCTAACGTGACCATGGCTGGACTCTCTCTAGACCCCAACTTTTTATCTCTCATCCATCACCAACAGGGATTTACGAAGATTAGTCACCGCTGAGCTCCCTTTAATGAAGCCAGTTTGATGTTTATTTATTAAATTTGGGAATATTCTAGCCAGTCTATCTGCCATGATTTTGGACAGGATTTTCAGGTCTTGGTTGATCAAAGATATAGGCTGGTATCCCGCTGGATTTTCCCTGTCTTTATCCCCTTTTGGCAGCAATTTGATGTACGCAGTATTCATGTCTTCTGATATAACCTCCCCTGCCAATATTCCATTAAATACTTTTATTAGTATGGGAACAATGTTTTCTCTCAAAATTTTGTAGAATTTCAGGGTGAACCCATCAGGGCTCGGAGCCTTGTTGGTTAGTTTTTAATGGCTAAGTGGACCTCTAACTCTGTTATCTCTGTGTTAAGTTCCCCCAGGTCTACATCTGGTATACTTGTGAGCTTCACCTGATCTAGCCAGTTGCTTTTTATAGCCTCTTGTAAAATCTACCCAAGATCTCATTAATTTCTTTTGGGTTAGTGGTGTTTTCCCCATTATGCTTTTTAAGGGCCATTATTAGAGTCGATTGTCTCTTTCCCTTGGCTAGATTTGCCATCAGTGTCCTGCCTTGTCCCCAAATCTGTTCAGGTCCACCTCCAACTGACCCTTCACCAACCGTTCCCTCTGTTCTGCCCAGTCATCGAAGTCTTTTTTAGCGTCTATCCAGTCTTGTTTGTCGTTTGTTGATTGTGATCTTTTGAATGCCCAGTATTTTTCTTTTACCCAGTTACTTGCTCTTAAAAAATTCTCTTTTATCTTTCTTTTCTGAACTAGTGTGCGGGTTAAAATATGACCCCTCAATAAATCTTTTCCGGCCTCCCAAAATAATTTGTGGTTGTCTAAATGTTCTGCGTTATTGAGGGAGTATGCTGTCCACCACTGTTTTAATCTTTTGTCAAAATCCCCGTCTTTCGATAGATATGAGAGGAATAGCCATAGGTAATCTGTGCCTTTGGGTTGCGTATCTATAACATCCATCACGATCGGACTATGGTCCGAAATTACCATTGTGTAAATGACCACTTCTTCTATCTTTTGCATTACTGTGTCATTCACTAAAATCATATCTATTCTTGACCATGTAGTATGTGGATGGGAAAAATGTGTGAACTCCGAGTCAAACGGATGCAATATCCTCCAAGAGTCTCTCAACCCCAGGCTGGTCACCATGTCAACCAGTGTTCCCCTTCTACTCCCTATATGTGTATGGGATGTGCCCCCATTCAGGTCTCTCCTATCCTCCTCCTCGTGAATTACCTCATTGAAATCGACACCCACAATGATGTCCTTTTCCTTATCCAACAGAATGTCTGTGTGTAATTCTGAAAAGAATCATGTTTGTGAAGCATTTGGTGCGTAGATATTATAAAGGCTAAGTTACTCATTCTGGAGGCCTAATACTACATGTATTTTCCTTCCCTCCTGATCTGTTGCCATTGAAATTAGAGTATGGGCTAGATTTTTATTGACTAGAATCAGTACTCCAGCTCTTCTGTTTTGTACTCCAGCTCCCTATACCGATCCCACCCACATTTTGTACATATGTGAAAACTTATTCTGATGTAAATGGGTCTCCTGGAGCATAGCGATGTCTGCTTTTAATATTTTTAGGTGCCTAAGGACCATAGATCTTTTATTTGGAGACCTCAGTCCCTTCCCGTTCCAAGTCATAATTCGGACCATGGTATTTGGTATATGTCTATCCTTGTCTCTCTATATCTTACATTAACCTTTTGTCTACTTAGATTATTAGTAATTTGGATTGTGCATGAGGGATATATCATTTCCTGGTACCTATTAAAATACAAAACTGAACAACGGCTGATAAAATTTAAGCAACACAGTGGGTATCTTTCTCTATTTCCATCACCCCACTTAACTAGAGTTGATCGTATGAGTTCCATTTTTTCTGGAAATGCCTATCTCAGCTCAGCATCATTCATACGCCAATTGACACTTTACATTGCATGG
The DNA here is from genome assembly GCA_033576535.1 of Allobates femoralis. Taxonomy (NCBI): domain Eukaryota; kingdom Metazoa; phylum Chordata; class Amphibia; order Anura; family Aromobatidae; genus Allobates; species Allobates femoralis. The sequence continues at coordinate 357,302,037 of JARQOC010000001.1, forward strand.
GGCCAAGAGGGGCCGCCAAAGCTCCATTAATAGGTCTCCTTTGGTAATGCTGCAGCCTTAGGCATCCCCTCCATCTAGTAAATCAAGTTGTAACATTTAACATCCCCAGAGGAGACTCTAGACCATTAAGTCCCCCCTACCTCCTCCCAGTAATATCCTGCGAGGCATTTCCCTTCCCATGACATATCTCTATATGCAGTATCATTCTGGAGAAGCAACATATGTTTATATCCACACGTTATACATAACGTCCTGTAAATCCATCAGACTCTCCCACCGTTCGTTTTCTGTGTGTTGGAACAAATTTTCTCTCTCCTAGCATGGTGCAGTTGAGTCCCAACATTTCCTAAAAAAGAAAAAAGGGGAATCAAGAAAGAGACCGGGGAGGGGATATGAGAAAAGGAAAGGGAACACAGGGAAAGGGAGGAGAAGAAAAGAGAGAGAGAGAAGAGAAAAAAGAGGGGGGGGGGAAGGAGGGAGGGAGGTGAACAAGGGATGGGGTGGTCGATAAGAGACCAGGAACCCGAGGCCACGTACAGTCTGAGGACCCGTAGCCAAAATAGCATTCTTGATGTTCCTTATGCAGGAATCCCAATCCTCATGTCCAGCACATAAAATAAGTCTTGAACATATACTCTCTTCTGTGCAAGATAACCGTATATCTCAGGAAAGAGACTGGGAACAAAAGTCTATTTTTAACATATACGTGGTGATACGTTGACTTAAGGTTTGACAGTTGTCCCCTTCTTTGCCCCTCTCGGTATCGGTGTCCTCTGGTCCTTTGGCGACGCTCTATCCTCCTCTCTCTCTGACTACGCGGAGTTAATTGTGTTCTTCGAGCGTCCCGCTGTCTCTCTCGCCTCCCGCTCTGCGTCATCTGTGTCACGATCAAAACTTTGCCTTGGTGCCGTCAACTGATTGCTATTTTTGGAATCTGAACGTCCTTGCAGCATCGGTTTCCCTTGCTCTATTATTTTTAGTGCTGTGTTGGCGTTGGTGAATGCCAGCATCTCTCCATTTGGGGCTCTGAAACGCAACGTTGCTGGGAATGCTAGTTGGAAACGTATGTTCTTTTTGTATTGTAAGGTGCAGGCCGAGCTAAAAACCTTCCTTTTATGAGCCACTTCCGCCGAGTAGTCACCATATAACCTGATTTTGTGACCTTTATTCATAAGAAGCTATCGCCGATTTTAGTATTCCCTCAAAAGTCTCTCTGTCCTTGTAATCCAAAAATCTCACCACCACCTGTATCGGACTTGATTGTGCGTCTCTTGGAGCACCAATTCGATGTACCCTTTCCACCTTACATGTATGCTGAATTCCCATAGCTTTGGGTAGTTTGAGCTAGCATACATCATCCAGCTGATTAGCCAAGAAGGTTTCTTAGATTATTCCTCCTTGATCGATTTTCTAAATCCTCCAGTTTATCATCTGTGTAGGAGGATTGCTTTTGTAATTCTGCTACATGCCTCTCTAAATATGTGATCTTGTCTTCAGCTTCTGACCATCTCCTTTCAGCCTCCTGTAGTCTAGTTTCATATTGGTCTGTGACCTTCCTTATGTCTAGTAGGGAATCTAGGATGGTTTCCTTTAAGGCTGCTTTGATATCTGCTGTAACATATGGCGCCACCTCCTTAGCCAGCTCTTTCAGAGCCACTGTATTAGTGCTTTGTGGCTCATATGAAAGTGCCCTCTCCGTCATACATTCATTGTGTGTGGGGTCTTCAGCTTTCTCTCTCCCCATGTGCTCCCCAGCCCCTGCTGCTCCCACTGCTCTGCTTGTCTCCTCTTCCCCGCCGGCACTGTGTTGTGTGTGAGGCGGTCGACAGGGAAGGGGGTACTCAGGTACCGGGTCTGATGGCGACTTTCATGGGGGACCACGGCCCCGGTCCCGTGCCCTGGACCCTCAATGGCAGGGAATGGTGGGGGATAAGGGGATTGGTAACGTGACGCCACCTGTAGTTCCTGGTAACGGGTATACCAGCGCTGCAGCCGGCCGCTGAGGTGATGGTGGGTGTAGCAGAGTGTGGTACAGCTCCCCACAGGTGGAGCTTTACCTCAGGGCAGCGGGGATGGATGAAGGGAGTAGTAGTCCCGTCTCTGCAGTCAATGCGGTGAATAGCGGCGGTTAAGCAGGCACACACACAGTGATCTTTGTTTTGGTACCTTTTACTGGTGACACGGTAACAGGTACAGTCCAGAGAAATAACCAGGTCCCCGGTGCAACTTGGGACTTCCACCTTAGAAAGTTGTGAGGCCTCCTCTGTCTCTGTGCTCTGTGGTTTGGGGTAAGTCCTGCCTGTGACTGAATCCGCCGCTCATTCTCCCTCTGCGGACTTTGCTCTAAACTGACAATGAGGTCCTTCTGCGGGGGTCTCTATTCCTCCTATGGCCCCTGGTCCTGTACTTGGTCAGTTTGAGTGTCTCTTATGTACTTTTTTTCAGGGGTTAACTCCTCCTGGTTCTTCCAGGCTTTTACTGCTGCAGTGGATGCTGGCAGTGTCGGACTCCGATGTCCGGGTGTACTACAAGGAAACCTTGACTGGTTCCCTTCTTTAATTCCCTGCTTCCTCCTCTAGCCTCCGACCCTCTCCCAAGGGTGCAGCACAGCTGGGTCAGTGTTCCCTGGTCCTGGGCCTGGATCTTCGCAGCGACCAGCTCCTCACTCCAGCTCTCTCCACAGACTGACTTGAACTAACTCCTGGGACTAACTGACTCCTCCCCTCAGGCCTGGATCTTTTAAAGGGGAACTAGCTTAAGGCAGCCAGTAGAGCTCCCCCTCAGGTCTGGGGTGGAAGATGTTGTGTGCTGTGTGAACCAAGGTGTAATTCCCTCCTTACACTGGTGGATCCTGTGGCAATCCCCTGTAGGGGTGCCACATATGTTTACAGCACGGCTTCCCGCAGCTTCCATTTTACCTGCGGCTCCACTCTGACCGCTCTCCTGATCTTGTGCGGTATCCTCCTTCCCAGCGCTGCGGAGGACATAGCAATCAAGTGTGGCGGGTCTCTGGTGAGTTGTGGAAGCCATGGCAAGTTGATGCAGGTCGGTTGCAGCGGTTATCTGATTCATTATGTGGTGTGGATGCCAGGAGTCTCCTCATCTCCTGAGTGCGGGAACCGGAAGTCACCTACTGCTTTGTATCTGCCCCCATGCTCTCTTTTCTGCCCCAGTGGTCTCTTTCTGCCCCTTGTCTCTGCCCCCATGCTCTCTTTTCTGCCCCCCAGTGGTCTCTTTCTGTCCCTTGTCTCTGCCCCCATGCTCTCTTTTCTGCCCCCAGTGCTTTCTTTCTGCTCTGTGCTCTCTTTTCTGCCCCCAGTGCTCTCTTTCTTCTCCCTGTCTCTGCCCCCCCGTGCTCTATTTCCTGCCCCAGTGGTCTCTTTCTATCCCTTGTCTCTGCCGATGCTCTCTTTTCTGCCCCCAGTGCTTTCTTTCTGCCCTGTGCTCTCTTTTCTGCCCCAGTGCTCTCTTTCTTCTCCCTGTCTCTGCCCCGTGATCTATTTCCTGCCCCACGATGGTCTCTTCCCCCCTGTGCTGTCTTTCTGCTCCCTGTCTCTGCCCTCCAGTGGTCTCTTTCTGTCCCTTGTCTCTGCCCCGTGCTCTGTTTTCTACCCCCCCATGCTCTCTTTTCTGCCCTCCAGTGGTCTCTTTCTGCTCTTTGTCTCTGCCCCCAGTGCTCTCTTTCTGCCCCTTGTCTCTGCCCCCCAGTGCTCTCTTTGTGCCCCCATTGTTTCTTTCTGCCCCTGTATTTGCCCCATGCTCTATTTTCTGCCCCCCGTGCTTTCTCTGGCCTCCTCTCTCTGCCCTCCTGTGTTGTCTTTCTGCTTCCTTCCTCTAGCTGCAGTGAATTACTTTCATAGTAAATACAGGAGCTGTGGGGATGTGACAGTCATGTGAGTAATCACATGACTGTGACATGATCGCAGGTCTTGCAGCCTTCGGTGAATTACAGTGAAGAAGCAAAGAGTGAAGAGTGAAGAAGTGAAGAAGCGGGTGACGGTGGGGAGGGGGGGCGGCTCAAGGGTTACAGGCCGGGATCCGCCGTCCAGGGGACTCAGCACAAAGATCTGGGCGGGACGAGAATAACTCCGCTCCAGCTGCGTGTGACAGCGGCGGAGCTCAGTGCAGCACCAGGGCAGCAGCTAATGGCCGCCATCCTACTATGTAATCGTCTAATTGTGAAATCCCGCGTCGCTCATGGCCGCAGCCGGCCGGGCGCGACCAATCAGCATCGCAGGATTTCCGTTACAGAGAGACAGACAGACACGATAAGACGATTAGATAGTAGGATGATTCGCACTGTCTTGAGATGAAGGAACCAGAAAGGTAAATCAAGAATTGATGGCTTTATTCAACGCGTTTCAGAGCGTTATCCTTGCTCCTTCTTCAAGAAACCAACCAGATTACCTAATTAGATTAGGTAATCTGATTGGTTTCCTGAAGAAGGAAAGAGGATAATGCTCTGAAACGCATCAAATAAAGCCACCAATTCTTGATTTACCTTTGTGGTTCCTACATCTCAAGGCAGTGCTGATCATACACATATTTCCTTTGGATTTGTTTTGGCTACCACACATTACAAGTGGATTGTGGATCCTGAATCAGCCGTTACATGCTATACAAACTGGTTGTGTGTCACACAACGAGCCCAGGTGAGCAGCGACATTTATTGCTTCTGCCGTATTATAAAGATAAGACCCTATTTACGCTTTCTGTATCCCTTACAGTCTGTTCCTGGTAATATAGACACAGAAATATATAAATTATCTATGCTCTATAATAAACAGCTGTCAGTAGACTTAATTATTAAAGTACTTAAGTATGTGCCATGGCACATTTTTCATGTATATGCCCCACCCTAAACTCACCCTTACTACCTTGGGCGCACTTCCAAAACCAATTCCAATTATTATTTAAAGACAATCCTGTTTTCACGCAATTTGTGATGAAAAATATGCCCGTGAACTATTACAGACAGTAGTGCCAGGAAATGAATGCTGTCAGCACACTTTTGCATATACCATTATGCCAGCCAAATAGTAGAACATATATATTCCTAGTTACATGGAAGTATGGGAAGTCAGAATGTAGTTATTACTGCTGTAACTATGCCAATAAATTTGTACCAACCAGATGAGTGCCTTACAGGGCCGGACTGGGACCAAAAAGCAGCCCTGGAAAACAAGCCACACCAGCCCACACACTATATAACCCATCAGCCCCAATCCGTAAATGCTTTTACGTTGTCATAGACCTTACCACTTTCTTAAAGGAGTTATTTGAAGAGCCACATGTGAATGGTGCAGCAAAAGGAATAAATCAACCACAGCTCCATTTACATGGTGCGATTCAAAGCTCCATTTCTCAGGATTGTGGGGTTGCAGTGGTCAGCCACATACACACACAGCCAGCCCCACACACAGCCTCAGACAGCCACAGACAGCCACACAAAGATATACAGCCAGCCACACACAGCCAGTCACATGGACAGCCACACACACACACAGCACATACACACAGCCAGCCACCCATATACAGCCACACACATACAGCCACATACATAGACAGCCACCAGCCACACAGCCAGCCAAATAGACAGCCACAGCCACACACAGACACAGCCAGCCACATAGACAGCCACACACAGCCAAAGACGCAGCCAGCCACACAGCCACAGCCAGCCACATACAGACAGCCAAAGCCTGTCATACACAGACACACAGCCAGCAACATAGACAGCCATAGCCAGCCACACACAGCCAACCACACAGCCAGCCATACACACAAAGCCAGCCACAAACACACAGCCAGCCACAAACACACAGCCAGCCACAAACACACAGCCAGCCACACACACACAGCCAGCCACAAACACACAGCCAGCCACAAACACACACATCCAGCCACCACACACAGTCAAAGCCAGTCACTGAAACAGCCACAGCAGCCACACACAGACACACAGCCAGCCACATTGACAGCCACACACAGCCAGCCACACACCCATCCAGCCGGCCACACACATACAGCCACAAACAGCTAGCCATATAGACAGCCACCAGTCACATAGCCACAGCCAGCCACACACACAGCCAGTCGCCCCCATACAGCCACAGCCAGCCACATGCAGCCACAGCCAGCCACACACAGATACAGCCAGCCCTAAACAAAAACAGCTAGCCACATAGACAGCCACACACAGACACACAGCCAGTCACACGCATACAGCCACAGCCAGCCACAAACAGCAAGCCACATAGACAGCCACCAGCCACACACAGAGCCACAGCCAGCAACACACAAACAGCCAGCTACACAGACACACAGCCACACACACACACAGCATGCCACACACATACAGCCACAGCCAGCCACATAGACAGCCACACACAGCCAAAACCAGCCACACACACAGCCACAGACAGCCACAGAGCCAGCAACATAGACAGCCATAGCCAGCCACACACAGACACACAGCCAACCATACATCCAGTCAGCCACACACAGCCACACACATACAGCCACAGCCATAAACAGCCACACACACAGCCAAAACCAGCCACACAAACAGCCACACACACAGTCACAGCCAGCCACAGACACAGACAGTCATACACAAACAGCCATCCACATAGACAGCCACACACAACCACAGAGAAAGCAACATAGACAGCCATAGCCAGCCACACACAAACACACTGCAAACCACACAGCCAGCCACACACATACAGCCACAGCCAGCCACACACAGACACACAGCCACACACAGTCAGCCACACACATACAGCCACAGCCATAAACAGCCAATCACACAGCCAAAACCAGCCACACAAACGGCCACACACACAGTCACAGCCAGCCACAGACACAGACAGCCACACACAAACAGCCATCCACATAGACAGCCACACACAACCAGAGAGAAAGCAACATAGACAGCCATAGCCAGCCACACACAAACACACTGCAAACCACACAGCCAGCCACAGACACAGACAGTCACACACAAACAGCCATCCACATAGACAGCCACACACAACCACAGAGAAAGCAACATAGACAGCCATAGCCAGCCACACACAAACACACTGCAAACCACACAGCCAGCCACACACATACAGCCACAGCCAGCCACACACAGACGCACAGCCACACACAGTCAGCCACAGCCATAAACAGCCACACACACAGCCAAAACCAGCCACACAAACGGCCACACACACAGTCACACACAGCCACAGACAACCACACACAAACAGCCATTCACATAGACAGCCACACACAACCAGAGAGAAAGCAACATAGACAGCCATAGCCAGCCACACACAAACACACTGCAAACCACACAGCCAGCCACAGACACAGACAGTCACACACAAACAGCCATCCACATAGACAGCCACACACAACCACAGAGAAAGCAACATAGACAGCCATAGCCAGCCACACACAAACACACTGCAAACCACACAGCCAGCCACACACATCCAGCCACAGCCAGCCACACACAGACGCACAGCCACACACGTCAGCCACACACATACAGCCACAGCCATAAACAGCCACACACACAGCCAAAACCAGCCACACAAACGGCCACACACACAGTCACAGCCAGCCACAGACACAGACAGCCACACACAAACAGCCATCCACATAGACAGCCACACACAACCCGAGAGAAAGCAACATAGACAGCCATAGCCAGCCACACACAAACACACTGCAAACCACACAGCCAGCCACACACATACAGCCACAGCCAGCCACACACAGACGCACAGCCACACACAGTCAGCCACACACATACAGCCACAGCCATAAACAGCCACACACACAGCCAAAACCAGCCACACAAACGGCCACACACACAGTCACAGCCAGCCACAGACACAGACAGCCACACACAAACAGCCATCCACATAGACAGCCACACACAACCAGAGAGAAAGCAACATAGACAGCCATAGCCAGCCACACACACACTGCAAACCACACAGCCAGCCACACACATACAGCCACAGCCAGCCACACACAGACGCACAGCCACACACAGTCAGCCACACACATACAGCCACAGCCATAAACAGCCACACACACAGCCAGAACCAGCCACACAAACGGCCACACACACAGTCACAGCCAGCCACAGACAGACAGCCACACACAAACAGCCATCCACATAGACAGCCACACACAACCAGAGAGAAAGCAACATAGACAGCCATAGACAGCCACACACAAACACACTGCAAACCACACAGCCAGCCCCACACATACAGCACAGCCAGCCACACACAGACGCACAGCCACACACAGTCAGCCACACACATACAGCCACAGCCATAAACAGCCACACACACAGCCAAAACCAGCCACACAAACGGCCACACACACAGTCACAGCCAGCCACAGACACAGACAGCCACACACAAACAGCCATCCACATAGACAGCCACACACAACCAGAGAGAAAGCAACATAGACAGCCATAGCCAGCCACACACAAACACACTGCAAACCACACAGCCAGCCACACACATACAGCCACAGCCAGCCACACACAGACGCACAGCCACACACAGTCAGCCACACACATACAGCCACAGCCATAAACAGCCACACACACAGCCAGAACCAGCCACACAAACGGCCACACACACAGTCACAGCCAGCCACAGACAGACAGCCACACACAAACAGCCATCCACATAGACAGCCACACACAACCAGAGAGAAAGCAACATAGACAGCCATAGACAGCCACACACAAACACACTGCAAACCACACAGCCAGCCACACACATACAGCCACAGCCAGCCACACACAGACGCACAGCCACACACAGTCAGCCACACACATACAGCCACAGCCATAAACAGCCACACACACAGCCAAAACCAGCCACACAAACGGCCACACACACAGTCACAGCCAGCCACAGACACAGACAGCCACACACAAACAGCCATCCACATAGACAGCCACACACAACCAGAGAGAAAGCAACATAGACAGCCATAGCCAGCCACACACAAACACACTGCAAACCACACAGCCAGCCACACACATACAGCCACAGCCAGCCACACACAGAAAACACACAGCCAGCCAGCCACACAAACAGCAACAACCAGCCACATAAACAGCCACAAAGCCCCAGCCACGCAGACATATAGTCAGCCACACACGGCCACGCAGCCCAGCCACACACAGACATACAGTCAGCCAGCCACAGCCATGCAGCCCAGCCACACACAGACACAGTCAGCCACACACAGCCAGCCACGCAGCCCCAGCCACACAGCCCCAGCCACACACAGACAAGTGTCTCATATGATAGTGAAGGTGCCTCAGAATCTGCGGCACTTTCACTAATATGATCTGAGGCTCAGATGACAGCGAAAGTGCCTCAGATGATAAAGTGCCTCTGACTGACAGTGAAAGTGCCTCAGAATCTGAGGCACATTCACTATCATCTGAGGCACATTCACTATCATCTGAAGCATTTGCACTATCATCTGAGGCTTAGATGATAGTGAAAGTGCCTCAGATGATAGTGAATGTGCCTCAGATGATAGTGAATGTGCCTCAGATGATGAAGTGCCTCAGATGAAAGTAAAAGTGCCTCATATGATAGTAAAGGTGCCTCAGAATCTGAGGCACATTCACTATCACCTGAAGTATTTGCACTATCATCTGAGGCTTAGATGACATTAGTGAAAGTGCCTCAGACAGTGAAATACCTTGCCTTGTGCCTCCCTCGGCTTGCTGTCCCGTACAGGCAGCTGACAGGTCACAGGAGCCTTGAGGAGCGAGGAGGAGACTGTCAGCTGCCGGCCCGGCCGCCACTGCCTTGTTCAGGTCAGCTCCCAGCCTCCCAGTGATCCACCTTCTAACGGCCATCGTTGTTGTGGCCGGCACATTTATCCACCCACAAAGAACGTGCTGTCGCTGTCGTGATTTCGTCACACAGCACAGCACAGCACAGTACAGCACTGCCGTATATGGCGTGGTCCGCCCTCAGCCGCTGATTTGTGTGCCATTGCGTCTTCACTGTGCGACACTGACTCACTTCCTCATTATAATATGGCGTATAATACCGGCGGGGCCGTTCGCGGCGGTATTGCCGGCAACTTGGCGGCCGCCACGCTCCCGACCCCGCTATTTCGGCGGGGCGGCGGCCGCAAAATCATGTAAAAACAGCCAGACCGGCTGCGGCGGTAGGAGCGGGTGGCCCCGCACCCCGCCACCGCGGCCATAGGGAGAAGTCCGATCCTCCCGCCTGTCAGTCCGGGCCTGGTGCCTTAACACTTTGTATGCCAGAGTAGCCTATTTCTTTACAACCATTTATTACTCTCTGTAAAAACACATGGGGTTAAAGGGAAAAAGTCAGGTGGTTCATATTGCACAAACTATGGGCCCAGAACCTGGTTGCATGATTGCAGCCAGGTATGCCATAGCTTAAAGAACTAGCCGGAAAAGGAAGCCAAAAATACCAACTAAATGATACATAAATATGGCAATTTGTTATATTGCACACTGTAATGTATGTTGTATTTTAAGTTTTCATAAATTTGCCCTTATCCAATAGGAATCAAAGAAAGTAAAATAGACAAAATAGCATCTTCCAAGTAATCTAAACCTCATCTTCCTGACAGATGGACAACCAGATTAGAATTACAGCTATTTATTTAATCAAATAATTTTTATTTGTGTTTTGACTTTGCCATATTAGCTGATTTTATTTTGATGTGAAATGATAAATGTGAACCCTCATTCAGTTATACATGCTGTATTTATTAGATGAGTACAAACCTGTAAGATTGCTGCAGTTCTAAGCTCTGGTAATGAAAGGATTTTCGAGTCCGCTTTGTTTACTTGCTCAGCGTGATTCATACATCTGTGCTCTGATTAGCAGTGTATTAGGCTCATCTAAGGACACTGGCAACATCAGACAGGCGCTGTTATGTCTGAGCAGAGGAGAAGTGATCATCACAGGGCACTGAGCATTCTCAACACAGTGTTAATAGAAACGCTAATGTATCATAAAATATTTAGTAGTGGAAAAAAGCCCTTTTTAATACTTTCACTTGTAAGTTTTAAAGTGTATTCTAAAAAAAAAATACATGACCAAATGAGCTTTCCACCAGCCTTAGGTGTATGGCTGCTTTAAGAGTATGAAGGGGGTTGTACAGCCTTCTGTCAATCATCTACAGTCACTATGTGATGTCAGACCTCTAAATCCTGACTGTGTACCAAGCACACACTGTCAGGATTCACCAGTTTTGACATTTCTGCTCACATTCCGACAAGATGTGTCTGGTTTCTGTCAATACAAATTATTTGAGAAAAGCCAAGCAAGTGTAGTTGGCAAGTGACTGCATGTATGCATATCACATACCTGTAGTCACATGACCACTTTCTTTCTCCAGCACATCACATGCTGTCAGAAGTCAAGAGTCTACAGTTAAATAGAGCTACTTAGACTTTATCAGAAGACCAGACAACCAAAGCTAAGCAGCATCAACAATAAACGGCTGACCTTCCTTTCTCCAAGGACATGCCTGTGGCCAAAAATATGTAATTAGGAAAGATAGCTTGCTGCTGATAAACAACTATCCTAACGTCTTTTGACCTGCTTATATGATTATACATGGCGCACCTTAAGCAGGCCATATACATGCAATAATTGTTGCCTCGATGTTCATTTGACCTGCAGCTATCACGTCTGACTTTCCCATGCACATGAAGGCTTGTTTCAGCCAAGGATTAATGTATTTTAAATTGTGGGAGTAGAGATATCCAGTGCCAGACACTCCGATGGCTGCTTATCTCTCAGAGAACAAAAGGATCAGAGGTTTAAATTCATAGTGTCCACCCCTAATCTTCCATATCATCATCTGTTAGAGGAAAATACAGAGACCCCATACACATCACATAGTCAGCTGAAGTGGGAGGGTTTGTATTGGGCCTTTAGATTCATTATATGTTATATCTCACCTGCTACTGAATCATTATGATATAACCACAGAACTACATATTATATTACACATTTTTGATGTTTTAATGCGTGATAGCAACCTTTTAAAATTAATAAAATTAAATTTAGTTTGTAAGTCACTTATTACATTTAGTTTCAAATATAATAGCTGCACTCGACATAGACATATTCTAAATAGAGACAAAATGATAGTGAAAAAGTAGAGATACTTAGTATTATGGAAATGGCCAAATCGATAATTCACCCAGTTGCCACGTTGAGGCGATCTCTATTAACTGGGTCCTAACACTGATGTAACTGCCTGATGTTGTTCTGGGTTTTCCTCATTGGCTGATACCAGAGAACAATGGATCTGCAGTCTTATAACTAAAGACAGGTGCTTTGAATATCTAATTGGTGCCTTGGGAAAAGAAGTTAACCCCTTAGGCGTGCTAGAGACTGATACCAGAGGGCAATAGCTTATCTCTGACAACTAGAGTGTGGAAAGGTGCTAGCATACGGGTGCAGACCCATGTCATTGTCGGGCCCACTGGGATGGGGGTACTCGGTACCGGACCGGTTCTGCTACTTGGGAAGTCACGGGTGGTCCTGGTCCGGTCCGTGTCCCGGGCTCGGCAATAAAAGGGGAATATTTACAGGGGATTGTCAGTTGTGAAGCCACCCACTATATGCGGCCAGTGATGGGGGCCGCCGCTGTTGCAGAACCTCCGGGGATGATGGGATAGCAGCTTAGGTGGTATAGTTCCAGTGGGTAGAACTTTGTTCCCCGGGGCAGTAAGGGTTAAGTCTATTGTGGAGTGTTCAGTACACTTACTGTGCAGACGCTGCAGGGATCTCTCCTCAATGCTGGTGCTGACAGGCTGTGCTGTGGCTCTGCAGATGGAGGGCTTTTTGTAATCCTGTATGGAGAGAATCGCTTTCATGCAGAGACACAAGGGAGGCAATCTCAGGGTTTTCCGTGTTTACTCTAAGTTCTTCAGACAGTTCACAAGTCAGTTACAGTTCTCACAAAGTTCAATACAAGTACACGGGCACACTCTCCCTCTCCGGGTTCCCTTTACTCTGCAGCCAGGTCTCTCTCTCTGTGACCCCTCACACAGTCTCTGTGTCCTTTCCGGGCTGTTTACGTTCTCTGTAACACTTGGTGGGTGTCTCCGGACAGTATGGCGGTGACTCAGGGCCCTGTGGGTCCTCCTGTTAGTCACTGAGCTGCCTGTCCTTTGGGGTAGGGACCCTAACGTGAAGCTGTGGTCCCCCGTCGTGTTGTTTGGGGATTCCGGGTAAACTGCGGTTCCCTCTAGAGCCAACACTCTACTCAGCCCAGCCTCCAGCAGTCCTCAAGTGTGAGGCTCTACCAGGCTCTTTCTCTCTGCGTCTCTCAGTATTGTAGGAAGGCCACTCCGCCTGCAGTCGGTAGCTTCAGCTGTACTTCTAGGGCCCGGGTATCACCGTCCCTCTCTCTCTCCTCACACTCCTGATGGTATTGGCTTCGGACATGCTTTCTCTCTCCTCTGGCTCACCCTGGCTCGGTACAGATTCTGCGCTCCTACACCGTCCACTCACAGGACGTGTGAGTCTTTCTGTCTGCTCAGCTTCACTCAGCCTTCTGCTGTTCTCTGGCCTGTGCTTGGTCTTTACAGCTCGGCACCCTGGGCCTACTGAACTCCTTCCTCCTCCCCCTTCCTATTTCTACTGTCAAGTCACCTGACTACGTGTGTGCCCAACCCACTCCTCTAAATCCACCACCCCTCAATTGCCTAGAGTCTTCCAATCTTAGGGCTGGATGCTTCCATCTACTGTACGTGGGTTGTGTGGGCTGTGAGGGTGGTGTTGCGCAACAAGTGTCCTACCTGCCTGGCTGCAGTTCCCTTTTGTGGCCTCCTGGACGCAGGGGCGCCACATCATACCTATACAATGCTATGCTGCACTCAATCCTGTCTATGAAGGTGCTAACTAAACACAATTCTATTTCAAATATAATAGTTGCACTCGACATAGACTTATTTCTAAATAGAGACAAAATGATAGTGAAAAAGTAGAGATACTTAGTATTATGGAAATGGCCAAATCGATAATTCACCCAGTTGCCACGTTGAGGCGATCTCTATTAACTGGGTCCTAACACTGATGTAACTGCCTGATGTCGTTCTGGGCTTTTCCTCATCGGCTGATACCAGAGAACAATGGATTTGCAGTTTTATAACTAAAGACAGGTGCTTTGAATTATTACATTTAGGGCGCAGTGGAAATTTCAGTAAATACCGTACATTACAAAAGATTTTATGGCAACTTTTGACCTTATACAAAAATGTCCTTAAAGACAAAATGCTGAAAGCACTTATCTGAAGGTTGTGGTAGAAATATTACAATTTAGCAAACAGTGTACCCATTGTTTTAATATCCAATATTACTCCAATATTACCTGTAAATTTCTACCAGTGTTTATTTAGCAGTATAAGACTGAAGTCACACTTCCGTATATCTTGCATGAGGATCGCATCAAAATGCCTGGACTGGCCACAACTCTCCTGACCAGAGAGTGTCAGCTGCTTAGAAATACATGAAGCTGTCATGCTCAGGTCAGAAGAGCTGCCGACTGGTCTAGGCATGCTGATGTGATGCTCTCACGCGTCATATGGCATAGTGACTCCAACCTTGAACAATGATAGATCCCCATTCAGTGTGGGATATAAAGAAAATAGTGTCCCTTGTAAAAATAATGGAATCCCAAATTTGGTGTTGTTAGGTTTAACACCTATTAGGGTACCGTTACACATCGCAATATCGTTCCGATATCGCATACAATTTCACGTGAGCGCACACGTTGTTTGCACTTGTCCAAGATCGCATAGGAGATGTTAAACGTAGCAATCACACATGCAACCTCCGTCGATCCGGCGTCCCGGAAGCTGGAAGTTGGCTGGCAAATCGGGCAGCCGATTTTTCAGATTGTAGTTGCGCCGTCACACAGCACAACCACATAAGCAATGTGGGCGTACTTTTCACCCAGCTTAGGACATAGGCGTACCTGAGTTAACTTTTAACCGCAACGAGAATACTCCGATTGGACGGCGAAAGAGCGTTACCATTGGTCAGCCATCTCAGACAACATGGTGGCAACATGGATGCTATTGCACATTATATCATCTCGAAACTGATGTCATATGTGATGAGTATCAGCTCCAGCAACACACTGTGGCGTCGCCAAACTGGCAGACAGACACGCCAGTGTAGTGCAGTGTGTTTGGGCCAAATGTACGGACATTCTGTCCGTCTACTGTAGAAGTTGGTAAGCTACACACAGGAAGTATGCACATTTCTATGCACATTACATAGCATTATCCAAACTATGTGGCTGCCTAATGTATGTATGTGTTTCCAGATATGTACATATGTCGCAATCAGACAATATAGAAGTGACCATGTGTGTGGACACATACCCATGTCTACATGCAGCAATCTGGACAGGGAAACACACAAACACCATACAGTGTGTGGGCAACCGCCACACGTGTAGTGTACCTGTGTACACAATGGTGCAGGGACCCTCAAAAACATTGTAGTCTCACACCTCAGAGCACACCATAATGCTATGTGATACAGTGGTCAGCTACAAATAAAAGAATCACACACGTTTGTCTGATCAGAAAATAATATATTAGGAGTGTGGCCACACAAATAAAAACAACAACAAACACACAACAAAAAAACAAGTGTTGTCATCACATAACTAACATATTACATAAATCAAATACTTGCTAATTCTGCCATAACTTAGAAATCAATGTCTGTGATGCAAAAACATAAACAAAAACACATTGTACAGTGTGAACCCATCACACACCCCTTACATCTCGTGGTCCTGCCAGGCAACCGCCCCAGGGCCATTGAAATACGAACAGTAGCTGTCTCTGCTGCTCCTGGTATCCTGCTGATGTCAGCCCTGGCCCAACGGCTGGAGTGGCGCTATGCCAGGGTCGTTTGCACGCCACTCACCTGGCATGTGTTCCCCAGTTGTGGGGTCCACACTATCCACATAACTTGCTGGAGTGTATGATTGAGTATCCCTACGACGCAGAAAGTTATGCAGCACACAACACGCCATCACTACCATTCAGATAGATTCCAGTTTCATATTTAATGCACTATAAAAGACGCGGAATTTATTGGCCATGATCCCGAACGCATTTTCAATCACAAGACGTGCCCGGGATAGCCGGTAATTGTAAAGGCGTTGCTCAGGGGTCAGAGTCCTCTGGGGATATGGCCGTAGTAGGTTTGCGTGAAGTGCGAAGGCCTCATACCCCACAATGGCAAAGTTAAGATGTTCAGTGGTGTCATCATTTGTGGGTAAGTTCAGCCGGCCGCTAACAAGGTCTCAACCAAAGGAGGTCTGGGCCAAACCCCCCCATCAGACACACACCCGTTCATCCCCACATCCACAAGGAGGAACTCATAGTTCCCATGGGGTTTGTTGGAAACCGCATATTGATTGACAAGAGACACCTCACAATGGCCTCACACATCTCAAAGATTAGGCGGCTCAGCAGTGGGCGTGAGACAGCAGTAGAATACTGCAGGTCAGTCATCGTGCGCCCTGTTGCCAGGAAACGCAGAGTCACAGCCAACCGCTTCTCGGCTGGAACAGCTCGACGCATTACAGTGTCCTCACAGGCAATATGTGGTGTAACCAAGTCCAAGAGGAATTTGAAAGAGTCCTCGGACATCCTGAGATACAGTTAGGGCCAGAAATATTTGGACAGTGACACAAGTTTTGTTATTTTAGCTGTTTACAAAAACATGTTCAGAAATACAATTATATATATAATATATGGGCTGAAAGTGCACACTACCAGCTGCAATATGAGAGTTTCCACATCCAAATCGGAGAAAGGGTTTAGGAATCATAGCTCTGTAATGCATAGCCTCCTCTTTTTCAAGGGACCAAAAGTAATTGGACAATGGACTCTAAGGGCTGCAATTAACTCTGAAGGCGTCTCCCTCGTTAACCTGTAATCAATGAAGTAGTTAAAAGGTCAGGGGTGGATTCCAGGTGTGTGGTTTTGCATTTGAAAGCTGTTGCTGTGACCAGACAACATGCGGTCAAAGGAACTCTCAATTGAGGTGAAGCAGAACATCCTGAGGCTGAAAAAAAAGAAAAAATCCATCAGAGAGATAGCAGACATGCTTGGAGTAGCAAAATCAACAGTTGGGTACATTCTGAGAAAAAAGGAATGGACTGGTGAGCTTGGGAACTCTAAAAGGCCTGGGTGTCCACGGATGACAACAGTGGTGGATGATCGCCGCATACTTTATTTGGTGAAGAAGAACCCGTTCACAACATCAACTGAAGTCCAGAACACTCTCAGTGAAGTAGGTGTATCTGTCTCTAAGTCAACAGTAAAGAGAAGACTCCATGACAGTAAATAAAAGGGTTCACATCTAGATGCAAACCATTCATCAATTCCAAAAATAGACAGGCCAGAGTTTAATTTGCAGAAAAACACCTCAAGAAGCCAGCTCAGTTCTGGAGAAGTATTCTATGGACAGATGAGACAAAGATCAACCTGTACCAGAATGATGGGAAGAAAAAAGTTTGGAGAAGAAAGGGAACGGCACATGATCCAAGGCACACCACATCCTCTGTAAAACATGGTGGAGGCAATGTGATGGCATGGGCATGCATGGCTTTCTTTTCTTTTCAATGGTCTTTTTATTGTGATGTTTGCATAACATAACATTAATCATTAAGAGTGTAAGAACTCATAGAAATATCAAGCAAATGGCAGAGAAAATTACAATGGTATTTCAAAGTTACAATGGTATTTCAAAGGTTTGCATGGTATGAGTACCATATAGTGTGTGTACACGGTATTCATCTGTATACGGCATCTAACTGAAGTTCTCAAAGTTATTCACAGAGGTGGCAGACTAGCTCGTATCAGGAGATAGAAACAATGCGACTGAGAGATGGCATGCATGGCTTTCAATGGCACTGGGTCATTGTGTTTATTGATGACATAACAGCAGACAAGAGTAGCCGGATGAATTCTGAAGTGTACCGGGATATACTTTCAGCCAGATTCAGCCAAATGCTGCAAAGTTGATTGGACGGCGCTTCATAGTACAGATGGACAATGACCCCAAGCATACAGCCAAAGCTACCCAGGAGTTCATGAGTGCAAAAAAAGTGGAACATTCTGCAATGGCCAAGTCAATCACCAGATCTTAACCCAATTGAGCATGCATTTCACTTGCTCAAATCCAGACTTAAGATGGAAAGACCCACAAACAAGCAAGACCTGAAGGCTGCGGCTGTAAAGGCCTGGCAAAGCATTAAGAAGGAGGAAACCCAGCGTTTGGTGATGTCCATGGGTTCCAGACTTAAGGCAGTGATTGCCTCAAAGGATTCGCAACAAAATATTGAAAATAAAAATATTTTGTTTGGGTTATGTTTATTTGTCCAATTACTTTTGACCTCCTAAAATGTGGAGTGTTTGTAAAGAAATGTGTACAATTCCTACATTTTCTATCAGATATTTTTGTTCAACCCTTCAAATTAAACGTTACAATCTGCACTTGAATTCTGTTGTAGAGGTTTCATTTCAAATCCAAAGTGGTGGCATGCAGAGCCCAACTCGCGAAAATTGTGTCACTGTCCAAATATTTCTGGCCCTAACTGTAGTTCCTGGAGTCCTGCGGGTTCCTGTCCTCCAGCTGACGGACAAGGCCCATGTGACTCAGGTGGCGCCTTTGCAAGAGCCAATCCTGAGGCCACACACGCCGTCGTCTACACCTCCGCAGTCTCTCAGTCCTCTCATCTGTCAACAAGGCATTCTCCACCATGGACAAAGCCACTACTGCCATTGCGGAACGATGCATGACGTCCAATCTCTGTTAGCCAGGGTCTGCGAATGAGAAAGGAAAAATAACAAGTATAAGCACATGGAGGCATAGCAAGAACAAACTTCATCAACCAGCACATGTACATAGTCGTGTCATACCCCTCCAGTACACACTTACATGGTTGGCCTGTTACGTTACACACCATCTAATGCTTGTCGACCTAGCTTATTGAACACACTACAGTATGACATTTCACATCACATATACTACACATATGTGAACCCATACCAGTCATCATGTACAGCCGTCACATTATGGGCATCCAGAAAGGCGATACAAGACCAAGATGTTCCCCATGGCTGCCAACAATCATTATGTATGTAAATAAAGTATTTTGCACGCCACAAAGACACTGAATTGGCTCAACTACATTACACATCACAAGAGGATAATGCTAGCAGATGCATTATTGTGTATTCATTTAACTGACAGATGTACAATTCACAAGGCTGCATGTCCTGGAATCAGTTAGCATACAATGTGTATGGCCAACCGGTGCTCCGACATTTCCTGCCATTTGGATATAGTCCATATTTTACCTTACCAACACTCTTCTTGTCAACACCGGGTTACCAACACAAAATGAATGATCACTGTCTATGCACAAAACAGCATGTGGCAACCACCCACACAGTACCGAATATGTAGCCTATAGCCTAACACGAAGTGGTAACAGTGGCCGAATGGCCCAGGAACTCCTGGTGCTCATTAGCGCAAAATCTCCATGCAGGAATATTTACAACATGCAGTTAAGATGCCAGAATATCCCCAAACAGTTGTGCACATGATTACTTACTCAATGGCTCTGGGCAGCAAACACAACATCGTTCAGCCGTTCCCCATTTTTATGTGTGAAGCCACCAATCACAACCCGTCTGCTTCGTCCAATTGTATCTTACCTTGCCAACTACCACACCCGATGTCGCCAATTGGACGACTCTGCTGCAATGTGATTTGTTGAGCACCCTTCAAAAGATGGATGTGGGACATCCGGCCTGTTGCACATGGAAACACAACGTGGTAGCGTCTCCTCTTCTAGCACTGCAGGACTGACGGTATGTATTGATGACTCTGCCTTGTCTTCATCTCTTCTTTCTGTATGGGCTGCAATTCGCACTCACTCCTCTACCATGTGGTAATGTTGTTAGTGTTAGCCTATACTACGTATATGTCCTAATGGGCCATGTAGCCTTCATAGCTGCTATGAGCATCCCCTTAATGGCATATTCCTCAGAATGTACATTACCAGAGTAAACATCATATATGTTGTGGCCTACACTATTGATGCATGTACGTATAAAGGGCATGTGCTTGTAAAGTATCTCAAACCAAATAATGGTTCAGTTTGTTTTAAATTAGACATTATACCTACAAGAATGTCCATTGCCTGTGAGCCTTTGCAAAAGTAAACCTAAGTTCACATTATCCTCCTCCATTATCATACAGGCCTATGTACGGACTGTAGTGGCATTTAGCTTAATGTGTGTTTTCTAGCCTGGGTACAGTGTTTAATTTGTAAAAGATATTCGTGGTAGCCAATTGATGTGTGGACAGGACCACATGTACCCCGGTTTGCACACATGAAACAACATGATACATACATGTGTGTGTGTTCATGTCATACTTTTCATTTTGCAGATGGCAGAGAACCAGGATTTCGTCCGGGCCTTCATAGCCAAGTACCAGGAGCTAGAGTGCTTGTGGCGGACCACATCACCTGATTACAAGAACCATCAGGTGAAGAGAGTGGCATATGACCAGCTCATCACCCTCCCCCAGCAGCACCACCCTGGGGAGAGGGTGGATAAGGAGTTTGTGCTGAAGAAGATCAGGAACCTGCGCACAGTGTATAAGAGGGAGCTCAATGAAGTTGAGAAATCAACAAGGTCTGGGAGTGGAACGGGGGAGGTGCATGTGCCACGCTTGTGGTACTTTAACCTCCTCCATTTCCTCCGGGACCAGCATATCCCTCCAACTACACTGTGCAGCAGGGAACGAGCACACTCCTCCTCCGCCACTCTCCAAGACCCGGCTCCGCCACAAGAGGTACTTCATAATGTGTTTGTGTCATCACAT
This sequence comes from Allobates femoralis, assembly GCA_033576535.1. Lineage (NCBI taxonomy): Eukaryota > Metazoa > Chordata > Amphibia > Anura > Aromobatidae > Allobates > Allobates femoralis. The sequence continues at coordinate 357,323,024 of JARQOC010000001.1, forward strand.
TCTTCAATGGTGGTTGGATACACTTGTGTTATGTTTAACTTGACAAACATATCAGCGTGTGGTATTTGGCACAGTGCACAGTATGTTTAGGTGTTGTTGCACCGATTTGTGCCATCGGAAAGATTGTGTGCTTGTGTGATCACATATGCATGTCGATGGTGGTTACTTAGGTGAGTAGAGTAATCACCGTGTCATGTTACACAGCCATATCTTTAGGACACTCTAATGGGCACACCTTGAACTCATCATTTCACACACAAACACTACAAATAGCTGCTTGATAGTAATGCATTGATGATATGTCAATGGTTAAATTATGTTGTAAACATTTTTTTTTTCACAGGGCCCTCAAGAGGTCAGGTTCAGCCTGGGGGGGGGGGCACCTGTTGGTGAACGTCCCCCAACAACATCTGGGGGGATTGTGGAGCCTGATCCCAGTGCGGCCGTGCAGCACCCTTGGCCCAGTGGGGGGGTGAGGCGTCGGAGACCATTGCCACCCCTCTGCCCAGCTGGGCAATTGGGCTAAGAGGGTGCTGCTTAACATGGAGAGGATCCCTTGCACTGGGATTGGGCAGCTAGTTAGTGAACGGGTGTACCTGCTGGGCCATCGACAACGTATGGACCTCGTGAGGGTACTCTACCTAGCCCTGGAGGCGTCAGAGAATGGGACACTGAACTCGCAGACTATCTTGGCTCAGCCCCCCCAGCAGCCGTAAGTGTCCCATCAGCCGCTGGCCATGTTTGTGCCTGGGACTTAATCCTGAGGTGCCGAGGGATCCTGGAAGACCTTTCCCTCGACATCGACCACACCCACTTCCCGCAAAGGATGTGGGTGAAGCAGCGACGTCAGATTCTGCAGCTGCATACCAACAGTATTGGGGACGCTACCAACAATAGTGCTGTGCATGTTTTTTTGCCCCGTGTTGTCTTTGGGGAGAGGGCCTTTTTCTGGCTATACTTTACTTTTGGTTTTGTAATAAAATGTTTGCCACAAAGAAGACTCCATGTTATTGGCCACCTACTCATGGGTAAATCTTCACCACAATTTAACGGTGTGTTGAAGGCGAGAGACAGATGTGTCACACGTTTTCCCCACACATACACATTACTACATGGTGAGGTATTTTAATGATGTTACATTTGGAATTCATGTGTGGCATTCACAGGTTAAGAGAGATGTGACATGCAAAATACAAGGGTCAAGCAATAAGAAGCCAAACCACGGGGCAAAGTTGATTATTTCGGCCTTGTGCATTCGTTAACTGTGGTGTACACATAGTTTTGGTCATTATGGCATAAAGCCAAAATGACCATTGGGTATGTGTGACTGCAGCCAGGCAGTGTGTTGTGTTTGTCCTGTGTGTCTTTTGAGGGATGCACAACACACATGTCAGTTTTGTGAACCCCAGACAGACAGTTTACTCCTTTTTGGGTGCTACATAGTGTTGACATATACTTTGCTACAATGAAGTAGTGTTATTATGGTAAATAACTGAAGCACAACATGTATTGGGATTGATGCAACGTTTATTTTGCAACATCCCTTTTTGTTTTTTTTCACTGTGCCTAAAAAGGCATACCAATTTCCTTTTTTTTATGTTTTTTTTTAAAGAGGTAATAAGGCCTGAGCCTAAAAGAAGGGATTTTATCCCCTTTAATGTGGACACATTGTGTCCCTAACTAAAAACAATGCTGTCAAACAACACAGCAACAAGAACATTGGCAACATGACAATAAAACATTTGTGCTATGCCAACATGGCACATTTGGAGTCCCACTACATCAGTCATATTGGCCCCCAGGCCCATGGGCTTCCTGGTGCTCAAGGACCCTCTGGATCATGGCACCAAGCACCTGGAGCTGGGCCATGGCGTGACGCAACTGTCGGTGGGCCTCTTGGTGGGCCTGCGTCAGGTCCCTCAATGATGGGACACCTATAGTGATGAAAGAAAGCCATCATTACAAAAACCTACCACATGTGTGTTGCAGTATTTTTTAGTGGGACACAACATAACTTACCCACTACATTAAAGCCACCATTCTCTGGGGAGGGGGAGTGGCTTAGGGACCAAAGTAGGGCTCGAGCTGTTGTGCCTACACATACAGAATAAGAAAACATAGATGTGATGTATGTATTATTTGACACATTGGTGATCCAAAAACAAACATCACAAGCAATTTTGTTTGGTTTCGGACACTTACCAGACAGATCCAAGTCAACATGCTCAATGGGGGACTCTGTGGGTGATGGGGTATGTTGAGCCATCACAGAGTCGAAGCCAGAGGGTGAGGCCGGTATTGACTCTGCTTGGGATGGTGCTGGGGAGGCCGGTGGTAAGGCCGCTGACGACCCTGCTTGGGATGGTGCTGTGGAGGCCAGTGGTGAGGCCGCTCTTGACCTTGCTTGGGATGGTGCTGGGGAGGCCGGTCGTGAGGCCGCTAACGACCCTGCCTGGGATGGTGCTGGGGAGGCCGGTGGTGAGGCCGCTAACAACACTGCTTGGGATGGTCCTGGGGAGGCCGGTGGTGAGGCCGCTAACGACCTTACTTGGGATGTAGCTGGGGAGGCCGGTGGTGTGGACAGCACGGTGGCTCAAGTGGTTAGCACTGCAGCCTTTGCAGCACTGGGGTCCTGAGGTCCTGGGTTCAATTCCTACCAAGGACACTAAGGACAACATCTGCAAGCAGTTTGTATGTTCTCCCCGTGCTTGCGTGGGTTTCCTCCGGGCACTCTGGTTTCCTACCACATTGTAAAGACATACTAATAGGATATTTAGATTGTGAGCTCCAAGAGAGACAGCATTACTCACGTATGTAAAGTGCTATGGAATTAATAGCGCTATATAAATGAATAAATTAGTATTATCAAGTGAACCGCAAGTGCGGCCGTTATGCGGTAACCACGGCAGTTGCGTTTTTTTCACCACAACTGCCGCGATCAGCGATTACCGCTGATGTGAAAGGGGCCTTACTTGGGTTTCTCATTCTGTTACTGAGTGCATTTTTCACACTGGGTTTTTTGTCTCTATTTGGTATGCTTTGCTTTAAATAAAGCTGCTTTGTTTTTGATACTTCCTGGCAGTGATATAACTTGATGCTCCTGGGCCTCGATGCAAAAGCTTTAACGGGGCCCCCCATTACTGCAAATATTTAATAGCATTAATCTTTTTCTATACACCAGAGACTTCTGTGGCCCCCTAGGCTCCAGGACCTGGGTGCGATTGCAACCCCTGCACCTGTTGTAGTTACTCCCCTGCTTCCTGGTATTTGGTTTTAATAAAACTTTTACTGATACAGTATTATGTGTGCACTGCATGCAGTTTTGGTGTGTTTCCACAGCAAACACATATTAATAACTCATTTGCACTTTTTTACCTGTGGATTTTCCACATGATTGTACCTGGAAAATTTACGCATAAAAATAGCACTGATGAAGGGCAGTCACCCCGAAATGCAGCATCTGCAGTTTGGAGCTCTGATCCGGCACAAATTCTAAAGGTACCTTTACACGGTACGAGATAGTGAATGATATTGCTGAAACGTCACAGGTTTGGAGTCATTCAAGTGACATCATTACTACCTCATTGCGTGTGACTTTGCGATATGGTTACGATAAATTGTTGTATCGTTGATCGCAGATTTGAGAACATGTGCTCAAATCAGATGATCCACAATCAGCCAACCTGCTGCATAGATAAGTGTGACACCGCAATAATGATGTCGCTCACGACTTCGCCCATTCACATCAATGAACAAGTGTCATTCGCTGGGTTGTGTGAACGATACCTGCTCATTACATCGTAGGTGCTTTGTCTACGATATCTAGACGTGTGACATCTCACCAACGATGTCCTAACGACCACCCCGTCCACGAGATTGCTAGTGAGATCGTTACAATATTGAGCCATGTAACCGTACCTTAAGTGTAATTAAAAGGCTTGTTAAAGAGTCGACTATGAATTCAAGGATTGCTACCCTTATTGAGTTGCATTAGAATTTTCCACTTCTTCACTGAAGTGACAATTTGCACATAAAAATAAGGTTACCCGCAAGATATACAATCCCTGGCAAAAATGATGGAATCACCTGGCTTAAAGGATGTCCATTCAGTTGTTTAATTTTGTAGAAAAAAAGCAGATCACAGACATGGCACAAAACAAAAACTAAAGTAATTTCAAATGGCAACTTTATAGGTACCTTTACACGCTGCTACTGGATGGTGGCAACAACCGGGTACATGAGAGAAATGTATCTTGCACCGCCAATTGAACCCGTGGTAGCGGCGTGTGAAGACGTTTGTAGCCACCTGCCAGTAGCGGCACCTATTTCCGAGCACTGCCCTAAAACAGGTGGCTACCCAGGCGATTGTAGCGACCTGTATCGGCGTGTAAAGAAGGAACAGAAGGGGTGTGTGGACACCAGGCTATGTACCTGGTCTGTAGCTGGGGCGTGACACAGGCTCCGGGTTACCGCACCCCATCAGCGATCATTGGTGGAAGCTCCTGCGTTACGATTGGTAGTCGCTGCATAGGGAGGCATATTTAAGGAGCTGACCAGTCACACTACACAATTGCTCGAGCGTCATGTATTAGTCAGCCTCCTGCGTTGGCTGCCCAATCATGATGTTATTGCTTTGTCCTATCAGCGTATGGAATTCTCGTAATCCACAATTGTGGCACGCCTATGTGTTGTCCCTGCTGCACCAGGTCCGCCCATATTAGCTTGTTGTAGCGGTGTGTAAATGAGGTAAGGTGAGCTACAGAAGGTAACTTGAGACACCCGGCGGTGTATCCAGAGATAGATGTAACCTACTGTAGCGCACCTTGTTGCGGCGTGTAAAGGTGGTGCGATTACCGTTTGCAACCGTTTGTGCGTGCTCGTGCACGTGAAGTACCCGATTATTGCCACCATCCAGTAGCGGCGTGTAAAGGTACCATATGGCTGTAAGAAACACTAAAAAAAATCTTGAAAAAAAATTGTGCTAGCCAGTAAAGGTTGTTTTTGTAGACCAAGAAGGGGGAAAAATTATGGAATCACTCAATTCTGAGGAAAAGTTATGGAAACACCCTGTAAATTTTCATTCCCAAAACTAACACCTGCATCAAATAAGATCTGCTCGTTAGTCTGCATCTAAAAAGGAGTGATCACACCTTGGAGAGCTGTTGCACCAAGTGGACAGACATGAATCATGGCTCCAACACTAGAGATGTCAATTGAAACAAAGGAGAGGATTATCAAACTCTTAAAAGAGGGTAAAGTAACACGCAATGTTGCAAAAGATGTTTGGTTGTTCACAGTCAGCTGTGTCTAAAATCTGGTCAAAATACAAACAACATGGGAAGGTTGTTAAAGGGAAACATACTGGTAGGCCAAGGAAGATATCAAAGCATCAAGGATGAAAACTTAAAGCAATATGTCTCCAAAAATGAAATGCACAACAAAACAAATGAAACTGGAAGTCAATGTCTGTGACCGAACTGTAAGAAACCGCCTAAAGGAAATGGAATTTACAAACAGAAAAGCTAAACAAAAGCCATCATTAACACCTAAACAGAAAAAAACAAGGTTACAATGGGCTAAGGAAAACCAATCGTGGACTGTGGATGACTGGATGAAACTCATACTTAGTGATGAATCGCGAATCTGCATTGGGAAAGGTGATGATGCTGGAACTTTTGTTTGGTGTCGTACCAATGAGATTTTTAAAGATGACTGCCTGAAGAAAACATGCAAATTTGCACAGTCATTAATGATATGGGACTGCATGTCAGGTAAAGGCACTGGGGAGATGGCTGCATCTAATATATAAAGCTGAATGTGTGTATGTATGTGTGTATGTATGTATATCCGGGATTGGCATCTACACCGTCGCAACTACAGTCACAAAATTTTGCACAGTCACACATCTGGACCCCGAGAGCATCATAGGCTATGTTGTGAGGTGAAATTTTAACCCAGCGCGTTCCAGTTCACCAAACAATTTTGCCCCTATCTACATAATGGGGAAAAAGTGAAAGGAAAAGTGTTGGAGGAAAATCGACAGCTGCCAGCCACAGCCACAAAATTTTGCACAGTCACACATCTGTATCCCGGGAGCGTCATAGGCTATGTTGTGAGGTGAAATTTTAACCCCGCGCATTCCAATTCACAAAACAATTTTGGCCCTATCTACATAATGGAGAGAAAGTGACAGTTACCAGTTGACAGTTGTGAATGAGAGGGGCTTAATGACAGCACCAAAGACTAACAGCATATACCAGCATATAGAAAGAAAGAGACCATAGATGTTGTTAACACCCAATTAAAGTACCTAATTGTCCACACCAAATGCTTGCATACAAATAGTTTATTTAAGTTAATGGTGGTACAGAAAGGTAACTTGACAGTAAAATCAGGAGAGTGTAGGAAGGGGGCCTCTTTTGAGACGGAGACAGGAGTGCACTGGACCCCCGGCACATACACCCATGGGTAAGTGTAAGATGGATTTGCCTATAGCTCTGATTATTTAGCTATTGACAGACCCGCACAGTTCGGCTGGTCTGCTTTGCTATATCATTGAGCATAGGCATTTTTCCGCTGCAACCAGGGTGAGGTTTACATGGTCCTTTGTTTCTCCAGCCTCCTCTCTTCCCTCCTTCCCCCCTTCCTACACTCTCCTGATTTTACTGTCAAGTTACCTTTCTGTACCACCATTAACTTAAATAAACTATTTGTATGCAAGCATTTGGTGTGGACAATTAGGTACTTTAATTGGGTGTTAACAACATCTATGGTCTCTTTCTTTCAATATGCTTATGTGATGGTTGCCCAATATGATTGCCCTCGGTCCTTTATATATTTATATATACCAGCATATAGTCACTAAGGTGAGGTCCTGACATGGAATATTGACCACGCACGGGGACATGTATACACACCACATGCACACAAAGAGTAACAGCTAAGGTGGAGCCCCAACATTGGATACTCAACATGCACCCAAACACAAACAGACACACCACAAAGAGACACACACAACACAGAGACACACACCACACAGACACCCCCCCACAGGGACACACACACATACACACCCTATAGGGACACATGCACTCACCCCACAGACACACACACACACACCACAGGGACATACACACATACACACCCCACAGGGATAGAGAGACACACACACACAACCCACAGGAACACACAGACCCCATAGGGATGGACACAAACCATAAAGGCACCCCTCCCCCCACAAGGACACACACCACAGGGACACCCCTCCCCCCCAAAAGGACACACACCACAGGGACCCCCCACAGGGACACACGCACACCACTGGGACACACACACACCCCAGGGACACACACACCCCAGGGACACACACACCACACAGACAGACACAGATGTGCACAAATCGCCTCACACAACTCGCCTCGTATGTCTAGTATCTTTAATTTTCAAAAATAAACATCTGATTAAAAACAGCCAATGTGCAACACATGTGCCATATAGGGAATTAAGGCAGATGTCAGTCACATGAGCTGTCTGTTATGTGTATGTGTGAGGTAACATATACTGCCCGGCCGGGGGAAGGGTTTACTGTTGGCTGGAGATTTATTAGGTTGCCTATAGCAACCAATCACAGCTCAGCTTCTATTTTCCTACAGGTCATTAATATGACATATTCAAATTCTATTTTGTTATAGCTAGCAGCAGTTATTTATTAACCCGGGCGTAGCTGGGTACTACAGCTAGTCTTCAATAAATGCCCATGTTTACATTGATATTTTGGACACTTTTCTTATCCCATCAATTGAAAGGATGTTTGGGGATAATGATATCATTTATCAAGATGATAATGCATCCTGCCAATGAGCAAAAACTGTGGAATTCCTTGAAAGAAGACACATAAGGTCAATGTCATGGCCTGCAAATAGTCTGGATATCAATCCAATTGAAAATCTTTGGTGGAAGTTGAAGAAAATGGTCAATGACAAGGCTCCAACCTGCAAAGCTGATCTGGCAACAGCAATCAGAGAATGTTGGAGCCAGCTTGATGATGAGTACTGTTTGCCACTCATCAGGTCCATGCCTCAGAAACTGCAAGCTGTTTTAAAAGCCAAAGGGGGTGCAACAAAATACTAGTAATGTATTTGATTGTTGTTTTGCTTGTTTGTTTGTCATGATTCCATAATTTTTACCTCAGAATTGAGTGATTCCATAATTTATCCCCCTGCTTGATCTACAAAAGTATTGTTACTGGCTAGGTGTCACAGTGTAGGGAATAATGATAAGGGAATGGCAGTTACGGGAAGGGTGACCAAGGAAGACTAGTCTAGGAACCCTGAATGGCCCTGATCCCGAAGGTATCTCTTGTGGTGAGAAGGTTCGGGCCTCCAGCCTCTCCCTAAAACTCTTCTACCAAACCTGCGCTATTCCCCCTCACCTCCCTCCACAGAACCGGGATACAGCAACTCCAACAGAAAGGACATCAGCCACACAAACACACAGGTCAGCACAGCACGGCTTCCAGGCATAGAGTGAAACTCTATCAGCAGCACCACCTGGTGGAAGGAGAGGCTACTTAAAGGCTAGAAGGAGGGAAGTTCTGGTGAGTCACACATTAATCCCGAAACCAGCAGTTGAACCTAATAGTGAATACAGTTCTGGAGCACAACACAGGAGGCCAGGACCTTCACAACTATCAACCATGCAGCTCTTAAACACAAACACATACACAGCAGCATCCAGCAATGTCAGCGCGTGACACTAGCACATATTTTTTTTTAGATTTCTTTTAGTGTTTCTTCAAGTCAGAGAGTTGCCATTTGAAATGACTTTTGTTTTGTGCCATGTCTGTGATCTTCTTAAACAACTGAATGGACATCCTCCAAGCTCGGTGATTCCAAATTTTTTACCAGAGGTAGTATTGACATACTGTGGACTTAAAATATTGGGTATTTCAATAAATCTGCAAGGGTTAAATTCAGTTGATGACATTTTGGTGAGTTTCCGATGCTGCATATTTTTGTTGTGTCTTACAGTTCTAGCAAAGTGGATGGATTTATAGAAATATCATACCCATTATGTTTCTTTTTTATTCAGCATAGCCTGATCTTCAGGGCGTTTTCTGCATCATGTCAATTTCTCTTGCGGATACATTGAGTTTTCTGAGCAGATTTTTATCCATAGACTTGCATTAGATGCAGAAAATCTGCAGGAAAAAAAACACTCGTGTTTTTAGTGTATCCCAAAGGCAGGAAAGCATCAAAAACACATGTAATCCGCACATAAGTATATCAATAAAACCAAATACCGTCATGTATAAAAATCAAAGCTGCTTTATTTAAAACGTGACACACCAAAAAGAGACAAAATGTGCAGCGATAAAAACGCATGTTAGAAAAAAATGTACACAAAAATGCAATGAAACAACATAAGCAACCTAACTCAAATACTAAGTGCAGAAATTCTGTGACATCAAAAGCTCACCCAAAGCTCATTGTGGGAACGTAGCCGAAGATGCTGTGAAAATACACAGCGTCAGAAATCCACCAACATCTAATTGTGGGTGCACAACCTTAGAGTACTATATGATAAATCACTTTGCAATAAATATACCGTATATACTCGCGTATAAGCCGAGTTTTTCAGCCCAAAAATTGGGCTGAAAAGTTCCCCCTCGGCTTATACGCGAGTCAATACGGCCCCTCAAAGTTTGGCGCCCCCACCTCACTTTCTGGGCCCCCCCGCATGCAGCGCTGCGCATATACATTACCTGTCTAGCAGCTGTCACCCTCCGATGGCGGATCGCGGCTCCCGGCTCCGGGCTCCATCTTCCTCGCTGTCTTCCTGCTTGTCAGGTGACCGGCCGGCGTCGCGATGACGTCATCGCGATGAGCCCTGGTCACAAAGCAGGAAGACACAGATGAAGATGGAGCCCGGAGCCGGGAGCCGCGATCCGCCATCGGAGGGTGACAGCTGCTAGACAGGTAATGTATATGCGCAGCGCTGCATGCGGGGGGGCCCAGAAAGTGAGGTGGGGGCGCCAAATTATGAGGGGGGCCCTGCTGGGGCCCTGTATACTACTACTGGGGCTGTATACTACCACTGGGGCTGTATACTACTACTGGGGCTGTATGTATACTACCACTGGGGCTATATACTACCACTGGGGCTGTATACTACCACTGGGGCTGTATACTACTACTGGGGCTGTATACTACCACTGGGGCTGTATACTACCACTGGGGCTGTATACTACTACTGGGGCTGTATGTATACTACCACTGGGGCTATATACTACCACTGGGGCTGTATACTACCACTGGGGCTGTATACTACTACTGGGGCTGTATGTATACTACCACTGGGGCTATATACTACCACTGGGGCTGTATACTACTACTGGGGCTGTATGTATACTACCACTGGGGCTATATACTACCACTGGGGCTGTATACTACCACTATGGCTGAATATACCACTGGGGCTGCTGTATACTACCACTGGGGCTGTATACTACCACTGGGGCTGTATACTACTACTGGGGCTGTATGTATACTACCACTGGGGCTGTATACTACCACTGGGGCTGAATATACCACTGGGGCTGCTGTATACTACCACTGGGGCTGTATACTACCACTGGGGCTGTATACTACTACTGGGGCTGTATGTATACTACCACTGGGGCTGTATATACCACTGGGGCTGCTGTATACTACCACTAGGGCTGTATACTACCACTGGGGCTGTATATACCACTGGGGCTGCTGTATACTACCACTGGGGCTGAATATACCACTGGGGCTGCTGTATACTACCACTGGGGCTATATACTACCACTGGGGCTGTATACTACTACTGGGGCTGTATGTATACTTCCACTGGGGCTATATACTACCACTGGGGCTGTATACTACCACTGGGGCTGTATATACCACTGGGGCTGCTGTATACTACCACTGGGGCTGAATATACCACTGGGGCTGCTGTATACTACCACTGGGGCTGTATACTACCACTGGGGCTGTATATACTACTGGGGCTGCGTGTATACTACCACTGGGGCTGTATATACTACTGGGGCTGCGTGTATACTACCACTGGGGCTGTATATACCTCTGGGGCTGCTGTATACTACCACTGGGGCTGCTGCTGTATATACCACTGGGGCTGCTGCTGTAACACTGCTGGGGCCTGTATATACCACTGGGGAGGCTGCTGTATACCACACTGCTGGGGGCTGTATACCTGTGCTGGGGTCCACCCTCGGCTTATACACGAGTCAATAAATTTTCCCAGGTTTTGGGGGCAAAAGTAGGGGGGTCGGCTTATACACGAGTATATACGGTATATATATTTTCTTTTAATTCAATCTATTCAATAGTAATTGTGTGTGTTGCTAAAGGTATATTATATATTCTGATGTGTAGTATGTACGATCCGTCTATCTAATAAACATATGAGTTAATGCTGCAATAGAAGCAAATGACTTGACATGATGTGCAACATATTCTATTCTAAAATAAAGGGTTAAAGGATTTGATGCTTTCTATAACAGCAGTGTTAGCCTAGCTGGGTGACTAATTCTCCAAGCAATGCTTCTGTAGACTTCCTAAGTGATTAGAAGGGAGTATAATCTGCTTCTACCATCTGTCAGTCTGATATAAAAAGAATATTGAAGTCGTCTATTGATGTTATAATTGTTCCCTATTAATGTAAATATCGTTGGGTTAAGACATCAGAAGAATATTTGGGATGTGTTAGATTTCATCACATAGAGGAATGAAGCAGTGCAGAGCCTCTCATGGTATAAAGAGCTTCTGATAACACTTGTGTACATGTAAACATTTAATGAGCTTATCAGAAGTAAAGATATATGAGAAAAGGCTTTGTACCAGCAGATATCTCTCCTAAGCACGCAAACTTTCTAAGGACTTAATCCATTGGCTTACTTTAACATCAGTACTATTGATGTGTAGATAGTAATATTTCTTGGCACAACAATAAAGTACTTTGATGAGTGTCTTACAAACCATAAAATCCTTCATTCACAACTAGTAGCCTGCTACGAATCGTGCCCCGACAACATAGGACATGTGCAAAATAATTAACTCAATTAAAGTAATAGTCATCAGGGTTATATCTACTATATAATTGCCGTAGGCACGTTTGTGTCGGCCCCCGGCACGCCGTGGCTATGTCACACTGTGACGTCACCACGTCGTGCGAGGCATTGCCCGCGTAGCGGGCATTGCGACCCCTCGCCGCTGTCATCCCGCTCCGGAGCAGCTGCTGTCAGCACATGCTGACACAGTGCTCCGGAGCCTGTGCCCCTGTGCCCGCTATGGAGCAGCTGCTGTCAGCACATGCTGACACAGTGCTCCGGAGCCTGTGCCCCTGTGCCTCTGTGCCCCAGTGCCCCAGTGCCGCCCGCTACCCACAATTCGCCCCTCCCCCATGTCCGCACAGCCCCCCCCCATGTCCGCACAGACCCCCCCCCATGTCCGCACAGACCCCCCCCATGTCCGCACAGACCCCCCCCATGTCCGCACAGCCCCTCCCCATGTCCGCACAGCCCCTCCCATGTCCACACAGCCCCCCCCATGTCCGCACAGCCCCACCCATGTCCGCACAGCCACCCCCATGTCGTACACACAGCCCCCCCATGTCCGCACAGACACCCCATGTCCGCACACCCACCCCGCACCTAAGCTCCTACCCCCTAACTCCGCCGCTCCTAAGTCCCTACCCTCTAAGCTCCGCCGCATCCTAAGCCCCGACCCGCCCCACCTAAGCCCCTACCCCCTAAGCACCTAAGCACCTAAGCCCCTACACCCTAAGCCCCGCCGCACCTAACCCCCGACCAGACGCACCTAATCCCCTACCCCCTAAGCCCCGCCGCAACTAAAAGCCCCGTGACACCTAAGCCCCTACCCCATAAGCCCCGCCACACCTAACCCCCTACCCCCTAAACCCCGCCGCACCTAAAAGCCCCCACTCGCCGCACCTAAGCCCCTACCCCTAAGTCCGCCGCATCCCTACACCCTAAGCCCCGACCCGCCGCACCTATGCCCCTACCCCCTAAGCCCCGCCGCACCTAACCCCCTAAGCCCCGCCGCCTCCTAAGCTCCCGCCGCTTTCCCCCGCCGCTGTCGCTAACACCTAAAGCCCTACACCCGAAGCCCCCGCCGTCCCCTACCCTAACGTCCCCGTCGATCACTTACATGCCTTCTTAGTCATCTGATCGTCCGTCCGATCCACAAGTCCTCCGTCCGGCCAGGCGTCCTCTTCCTCCGGCCCCGGGGGTCTTCTCTCTTCTTTCCGCCATCTCCGCCTCTTCGTCCGGCCCCGGGGATCTTCTGTCTTCTTTCCGCCAACTTCCAGCTCCGACGTCCTCTTCACTTATCATTAACATAGAATGGACGACAAATCCACCATTCTATGTCAATGAGATGTGAGGGGCTCTTCTGATTGGCTGAGGGAAGTAGACAGCGACCAATCAGAATATGGGCAATGAGCTCGAATTCTGATTGGTCTGCTTCCAATCCGAAATCGGGCGGACTGCCCATAGACATGCATTAGCGGTGTGTCCGCGATTTTAGGGCCGACAAATAGAACCAGGTGGGCGGCCATAAAATCGCCGACACACCGCTAATGTATTTCAATGGGAACAAATAGCGGACCTGAAAGAGAACTGGGTCTCAGCCTAAATAATAAATTTAATAATAAAAAAAATAATTAAAAAATAATTAAAACATAATAAAAAAATAAATAAAAAATAATAAATAATTAAATAAAAATAATAATAAAAAAATTAAATATATGCTAATAATATCAGCCCTTTTAGCGGACCTGAAAGAGAACTGGGTCTCAGCCTAAATAATAAATTTATTAATAAAAAAAATAATTAAAAAATAATAAAAAAATAATAAAAAAATAAATTAAAAATAATAAATAATTCAATAAAAATAATAATAAAAAAATTAAATATATGCTAATTATATCAGCCCTTTCAGCGGACCTGAAAGAGAACTGGGTCTCAGCCTAAATAATAAATTTAATAATAAAAAAAATAATTAAAAAATAATTAAAAAATAATAAAAAAATAAATTAAAAATAATAAATAATTCAATAAAAATAATAATAAAAAAATTAAATATATGCTAATTATATCAGCCCTTTCAGCGGACCTGAAAGAGAACTGGGTCTCAGCCTAAATAATAAATTTAATAATAAAAAAAATAATTAAAAAATAATTAAAAAATAATTAAAAAATAAATTAAAAATAATAAATAATTCAATAAAAATAATAATAAAAAAATTAAATATATGCTAATTATATCAGCCCTTTCAGCGGACCTGAAAGAGAACTGGGTCTCAGCCTAAATAATAAATTTAATAATAAAAAAATAATTAAAAAATAATTAAAAAATAATAAAAAAATAAATTAAAAATAATAAATAATTCAATAAAAATAATAATAAAAAAATTAAATATATGCTAATTATATCAGCCCTTTCAGCGGACCTGAAAGAGAACTGGGTCTCAGCCTAAATAATAAATTTTAATATAAAAAAAATAATTAAAAAATAATTAAAAAATAATAAAAAAATAAATAAAAAATAATAAATAATTAAATAAAAAATAATAATTAAAAAAAAAATGCTAATAATAATGATATTACTGCTAATAATAATGCTATTAATGCTAATAATTATGCTATTAATGCTAATAATAATGTTATTAATGCTATTATTAATGCTAATAATGCTATTATTAATGCTATTAATGCTAATAATAATGCTATTAATGCTATTAATAATGTTATTAATGCTATTATTAATGCTATTTATGCTAATAATGCTAATAATAATGCTATTAATGCTATTATTTATGCTATTAATGCTATTAATGCTAATATTTATCCTATTAATGGTATTATTAATGCTATTAATGCTAATAATAATGCTATTAATGCTATTAATGCTAATAATAATGCTATTAATGCTATTAATAATGTTATTAATGCTATTATTAATGCTAATAATGCTATTATTAATGCTATTAATGCTAATAATAATGCTATTAATGCTATTAATAATGCTATTAATGCTATTAATTATGCTATTAATGCTAATATTTATCCTATTAATGCTATTAATGCTTATTAATAATGCTATTCATGCTAATAATATTGCTATTAATGCTCTTTATGCTAATACTAATGCTATTAATGCTATTTTTTATGCTATTAATTCTATTATTTATGCTATTAATGCTATTAATAATGCTATTAATAATGCTATTAATCCTATTAATGCTATTAATAATGCTATTCATGCTATTAATAATACTATTAATGCTATTAATGCTCATAATAATGCTATTAATGCTATTAATAATGTTATTAATGCTATTATTAATGCTAATAATGCTATTATTAATGCTATTAATGCTAATAATAATGCTATTAATGCTATTAATAATGTTATTAATGCTATTATTAATGCTAATAATGCTATTATTAATGCTATTTATGCTAATAATAATGCTATTAATGCTATTAATAATGCTATTAATGCTATTATTTATGCTATTAATGCTATTAATGCTAATATTTATCCTATTAATGGTATTATTAATGCTATTAATGCTAATAATAATGCTATTAATGCTATTAATGCTAATAATAATGCTATTAATGCTATTAATAATGTTATTAATGCTATTATTAATGCTAATAATGCTATTATTAATGCTATTAATGCTATTAATAATGCTATTAATGCTATTAATTATGCTATTAATGCTATTAATGCTAATATTTATCCTATTAATGCTATTAATGCTATTAATAATGCTATTAATGCTAATATTTATCCTATTAATGCTATTAATAATGCTATTAATGCTATTAATTATGCTATTATTGCTATTAATGCTAATATTTATCCTATTCATGGTATTATTAATGCTATTAATGCTAATAATAATGCTATTAATGCTATTAATGCTAATAATAATGCTATTAATGCTATTAATAATGCTATTAATGCTATTAATTATGCTATTAATGCTATTAATGCTAATATTTATCCTATTCATGGTATTATTAATGCTATTAATGCTAATAATAATGCTATTAATGCTATTAATGCTAATAATAATGCTATTAATGCTATTAATAATGTTATTAATGCTATTATTAATACTAATAATGCTATTATTAATGCTATTAATGCCAATAATAATGCTATTAATGCTATTAATAATGCTATTAATGCTATTAATGCTAATATTTATCTATTAATGCTTATTAATGCTATTAATGCTATTAATGCTTTATTAATGCTATTTATGCATAATATGCTATTAATGCTATGTAATTATGCTATTAATATGCTATTCAATGCTTATAATGTATTATGCTATTTATATAGGCATATATAATGCTATTAATGCTAATAATAATGCTATTAATGCTATTATAATGCTAATAATAATGCTATTAATGCTATTAATGCTAAATGTTATTAATGCTATTAATTAATGCTATTAATGCTATTATTATATGCTATTAATGCTATATTTTTATATGCTATTAATGCTATTAATAATGCTATTAATGCTATTAATTAATGCTATTAATGCTATTAAATGTTATTAATCTATTATAATCTATAATGCTATTATATATTGCTATTAATGCTAATAATAATGCTATTAATGCTATTAATAATGTTATTAATGCTATTAGTTAATGCTAATAATGCTATTATTAATGCTATTAATGCTAATAATAATGCTATTAATGCTATTAATAATGTTATTAATGCTATTATTAATGCTAATAATGCTATTATTAATGCTATTAATGCTAATAATAATGCTATTAATGCTATTAATAATGTTATTAATGCTATTATTAATGCTAATAATGTTATTATTAATGCTATTAATGCTAATAATAATGCTATTAATGCTATTAATAATGTTATTAATGCTATTATTAATGCTAATAATGCTATTAATAATGCTATTAATGCTAATAATAATGCTATTAATGCTATTAATAATGTTATTAATGCTATTATTAATGCTAATAATGCTATTAATAATGCTATTAATGCTAATAATAATGCTATTAATGCTATTAATACTGTTATTAATGCTCATAATACTGCTAATAATGCTATTAATACTGCTAATAATAATGCTATGGCTTATATTATTGCTATTGATGATGCGATTATTTAAAAATCTTTAAAAAAACAATAAACATATTTTAGATACCCGATGCATTTGCATCAGGCTAACAGCTATAACTACTATAATCAAATTAATGCACGTTCTAGAATCCCGATGCATTTGCATCGGGCTCACAGCTAGTTTATCATATTTCTTAAACAGGATCCTCTGTTATACATAATTCAATAATTGAATTATTGTATTATAATAATAATACAGTTTCAGAACTTTGTTTTTGCATTTAAAGGGATTCTTCACTACCATACTTAATCGTAATGCGCCAAAGATGGCAGAAGAAAAAAAAAACTACATTCAACTCCCAGATGAATATTGCCTTCTTGAACTCGGCATAGTGTACCCCATTGGTCAACATCAACATGTGTTGAGGGGGAGTCACATGACTGCTGCAGCCAATCACAGACTTCTGATTCTCTGCAGGTAAATTTTGCAGCCCATAAATAGCCTGTTTGGACTTAAGGGCCTGTCACACGCGTCAATATCACCTGCACGATATCGGCTGCACGTGACGTTGCAGCGATATTGACGCGTGTGACATACTGCATCAACCAGCGATAAATCGCTGGTTGATGATCGCCAGGTTTTAGAACCTGCTCTAAAACCTGGCGATTGTCACCCGGTGGACACGCAGCATCGCTGCGTGTGACACCGGGAGTAGCGATATTCCAGCTCCCAGCGCCTCTCACAAGCGCTGGGAGCTGGTAACTAAGGTAAACTGCGGGTATCTAGGCAGCGCGCGCTGCCTAGATACCCGACGTGTACCTTAGTTACCAGCCTCCTCCGCTCACCGGCTGGTATCTAAGGTACACAGCGGGTAACTAGGGTCCCTAGTTACCCGCTGTGTACCTTAGATACCAGCCGGTGAGCGGAGGAGGCTGGTAACTAAGGTACACGTCGGGTATCTAGGCAGCGCGCGCTGCCTAGATACCCGCAGTTTACCTTGGAGACCAGCCTGCTCCCGCTTCCAGCAGGCTGGCAGCGGGAGCAGGACATCATGTAAACGATATTTAAATCGTTTCCACGATGTTTCTGGTCAATTGATCGCTGGTGAGTCTGCCTGTGTGACAGCTCACCAGCGATCATCTGTCAATGTCGTCAGCGATCATCTCACTGACGACATTGACGCGTGTGACAGGCCCTTTAATGTTATGCTGCAACTGATCAGGGGTTGTTGATTGTCTGCAGTGTGATGTCAGGGATCAGTGAAAGAAGGTACAGAATGCAAAGGAGTGGCCCAGGTCTGAGACATTTTAGTATAGTTTTGTTTGTCCTCCACTTCACTAGCCCCTTAAGATTAACTTCATAGGCATGTGAATTTAAGGGAAAACATTTCTCCTTATGGAGAGACTGACATGTCAGTATGAGGAGACTTCAAAGTCGCAATGCTCCTCTGATAATTTAAATATGCAAATTAACTCTTCAGAGAAAAAGAAGATGAACTCTGGTGCCACCTTTTGGAAGTAGCAATCCTACTAGCCAAATCATCCCTTTAACAAGCCTTGGATTCATTATGACCGCAGGATCCATTCTAACAGATTCTTACACTATATGTGAACTCAGCCTGAATGTGCCCCTGCTGTGTACTGTGTAATCGCTGTGTCTGATCGTACAGGTACATGGTCTGATTACACTATAGTTCCTGGGCTGGGGAGGATGCAAAAGAATATATAGGCATTACAGCGCAGGATCACAGCTCATTCTTTTTGCAGTAATATATCCTTGGCCATGTCCTTCTCTCTGATGCGAGCTCACGCACTGAGATCACATCGTCCCCAACACGTCAGCTGATCTGATCAGCTGACATGTGTAGCAAAGAGCACCTATTAGATCAATCACTGACAGCACGATCTAAAGCACCACACAGGGATCTTAAAGCATTGCCAAGACAGTCCACCATGGATGCTGTCATGAATCACTGCTGTGGACGCCTGGTGAGCGCCTGCATCCATAGAAAATTATAATGTCTCCTGTTCATAGACATGCAGCAGCACGTCTGTGAACAGGAGAAGCGATCAGATAGTGTAGTGCTGAGGCACCCAAAGGGGCAGTGTAAAATAAGGAAAAACATTTAAAAAACAAGTTTTTACAAGTATGAAAAAAACAAAAAATATAAAAGTTCAAATCACCCCCGTTGAAAGTACAAGTGTAGAAAAAAAACATATTTGGTATTGTCGGATTCGGAAGTGCCTGATCTATTAAAATATAAAATCAATTAATCAGGTCTGTAAACTGCGTAAAGGAAAAAAGTAAAAATGCTAAAATTACGTTTTTCTAGTCAACACTAGATTGCAATAAAATGCAATAACAGGCGATCAAATAAAACAGGTATGCAAATGGACACAGACAAACCCCATTATAGTCAATAGGGTCCATCTGCACCCTTTGTGTCCATCAAGAGATGGTTCCTTTTCCTCCATGGGTCCCATTTTTATTTTTCTAGTTGTAGAGCAGCACAGGAAAACAGAATTCTGAAGGCAGTGTGAACTTAGCCATGTCAATTTTTTTAGACAGACAGAATGAACACAATTGTTCTATCAAGGTCAGAGCATGTCCTATTCTCCCTTGTTTGTGGTTCAAACTCAGCAATTTATATCCATCGAAATGGATAAAAAAAAGAGCAAACATCTTTTCAAATCTATGTTTACATTCATTTTTTACTGATCTACTGCTAAATGTCCACGGAAAAAGTTCAGGCCATTTACCTTCTTCAGTTTCTTTGTCCTTAAAGTGGATGTCCACTACTCAGACAACCCCCTCTCCATCACCATGTTTGCCCCATTAAAAGGAGAACACTTATTTTCTCCTTTTGACCCCTTGACAAAGCCTTCTCTAAGTAGTGGACAACTTCTTTAATGGCTGCTGATGCATGTTTATAAAGTCATTAATGGGCCTTATTACTCAGTGGAGAGTGCTGAGAAATAATTGAATAGCACCCACAAGCAGGTGACCGCTAGCCCCAATCATCACCTTTAAACCCTCTAGATGCCATTTTCAATAGTGAGTGCAGCATCTGAATGGTTAAGGAGGGGGGGAGTCTCTTTTTCACCGCATAGGCATGCATCATTATGATCACAGGGTGTGAACATTGTTCTGGCAACTTGAGACCAAGTAATCACTTCTGGGTCTGCCAACTGATTGCCTGTTAGGGCCTGCCATAATCAGAGTTTAACAGGTGTGGTGATGTGACCCATGGCCGGGTGCATCACATGGGTTAACAGCATAGGATCCTGTTCAGATCAACCTATGTTATTGTGTGTGTGTGTGTGTGTGTGTGTTAAACATGGGATCCGGTATACAATGGGTTAATTCATGAGCCTAATGAGCGGCTGTGTCTGAACCTGTGTACGAGTGCTTTTCTGGGCTAAACCTGAACGGGGCACAGGGGGTAATCACATCTCAGGTCTGTGTGTGGGTGTGATGTGCTGATTGACTCACTGTGTAGCAGCTGTGGGTGAGGCAGCCTGGATAAGAGCCTGCCAGGTGTCTGAGTGAGGAGAGGACGATGGGAGTCAGAGCAGTCCAGACCACTGCCATGTGAGGACGTGCTTGAAGTGATCCGTCCCCTGTGGGGGAAGTGAAGGGAGCCTGATAGCTCCATGTCGGTGGCACGTGAGACGTGCATGCCAGCAAGTGTCTAGGACCGAGTACGGCTCAAGGCCAGGCGGTCGTATGGGTGATAAGGACCAAAGATGGCTCAAGGGCAAGGCGGTCATAAGTCTAGCCGACTTTGGGACTGACTGTGCTAGTCGTGATATGGTCCCGTTGACTATGTGATGGCTTATGTAAAAGTGCCATGTGTGATGGATGTGATGGCTTATGTAAAAATGCCATGTGTGATGTATGATGTAACATGGGGCTGACTGGTATGTCGAGCAGGGTCCTGTTGAGAAGCGTTACTCATGCAGTGTGGGTTGAGACTCCCTGGGAGTGGGTTGAGGGTCCCTACTGCAGGATGGGGAAAGATGCCTGTCAGGGTGATAGACGGTGATAGCTGTCTTTAGAACCAGACTGAGGTCTGCAAGGGTCGGTGGGTGGCCCCTTGAAGTTTTGGGGAAAACGTAATTCTAATGTGACTGTAAACATGGTGTAAAGTCATATGTGAATGTCCTGTAATGTAATGTCATGTGATGTACTAATGTGGAAGTTGTGTCATATGAAAATGTAAATACGGTGTTATGTTTTATGTGATTAAAGCAGTTTATGACAGAAAAACAATAAATCCGCTGGTTATAATCTGTTATAATGCAGTTGCTGACGTCATTTCCCCGTGCCAAGCGGGTTCCCCTGGGTCGCTACCTCACACAGGCTATATATCAGTGTAAATGTAAGGCTGCTTTCACATTGCGATTTTAGAGGATCCGTGGCTGTCCATTGTAAAACGGCCATGGATCCAGTTTGGCCCCCATGTTATCCTATGGGGATCAGATTGGATCGGATTTTGCCTAATTGCCAACCGATTTTGTGGGATCCGATTTGTGTCCGATTTTTTTGCTGTACCCAAAATCGGAGACTGCTCTGATTTTGGGCACAGCAAAAAAATCGGACACAAATTGGATCCCACAAAATCGGTTGGCAATTAGGCCAAATCCGACCCGATCCGCGGCCTTTAACCTGGGGGCCAATGAAGCACAGGTCCGAGAAAACACAGGATCGTTTCTCGGACCCGATTTTAGTGTACTGAGCATGCTCAGTACACTAAAACTGCTCCTAACCATCTAATTTCACTTCCGCAATGTATATACATACATTGCGGAAGTGAAATTTAGTAAAAGAAAGGGTAAAAATAAAAAATATATATGCTTACCTTCCAGCGAGTCCCCAGGCGACTCCAGCAAGCTCTGGAGAGGACCTGTGGTTACGTCACAACCCAGCAGCGTCATCGGGTCACATGACCACAGTTACCGTGGTAACTGCGGTCATGTGACCCAATCAGACATAACCGCAGGTCCTATAAGCATCCGGACCTTGCTGGAGGCGCCGGAGGACTCGCTGGAAGGTGAGCATATATATTTTTTAGTTTTAACCTTTCTTTTACTACATTTCACTTCCACAATGTACTGTATATTATACATTGTGGTAGTGAAAGTGCCTCGCTGCTTCCTCAGCTGTTTTTTCTGTGTCCAGACCATGATAAGCACGGACGCGGACATAAAAAGGTCACCTACTGTGGTGTTCGTTCCTGTCCGTGGGGTCCTACAAAAAGAAGAATCCCACGGACAGGAAAAATATGTGATGTGAAACCAGCCTAAGCATCACAAGTCGAATAGACTGATATACAGATATATTGTAGTGCACTAGTCCTGCAATCAGAAGTGTGAATGTTCAAGTCCCAAATTGGGTCTAAGAAAACGATAGAAAAAAAGGGCAACAAAATTTGAAACAAATTAAAACAAGCAAACGATTTCTCACATTGCTGTTTTTTGTTTGTTCTGCCTACCAAAAATACAAATTAAAAAGCAATAAAAATATACCCTTAAATGGTGTTACTGAAAATTTCAAATCATCCTGCAAAAAGCAAGTCCTCATACAGCTTATTAAAGGAAAAATAAATAGGTATAACTTTTACAACATAGCAATGCAAGAAAACAAATTATGCTTTTGTACGAAAAAAAAAGTTCCACGTCACAGGTAACGCAAAGGCTCTTGAAATGCAACATCTTTCCCCAAAGCCAATCCTGAAAAATAGTACTCCCAAAATTCCCTACTTTAGTACAAAAGGCAGAGGTGCACCACAAAAATTCAAAGTAGTAATTGAGGGGGGCTCACCATGCCAAGGAGCGAACACTAGAACATAAGAGAAGACATGGCATATGTAGGGAGCACACCACTATTGTATAAAAAGTAGCAAATCTTATTTAACACATATGTGGACAAAAATCATTTAAAAAAAACATTTAAAACAGACACGTGTATGGGGGAACTCACAAAAAAGTGTCAAACTATAATAGATTCTGGACATGAATGATGCAACATCAAATACATGATGAAAATGGATCACAGCATAAATGTCTAATTTATTAGACATTGGGTTAGCGTGACCAGTCCACATCATATTCCTGGAAACACGGTGGGTAACTGGTATGCGGAAGACTCAATACACTCATGCGAGTTAACCAAATATATCACCAACATACTGGTGGCAGTCAATAGCTGCTGTGGTAGTGATAATACTGTGACAAGTAGTACCCTTTATAGTGCACTATGTTAATAGGCATAACCAGTAGATGGGTCAGAGGGTGCTGTAAGCTCTCTTATAGATGAATTAATACATAGTATTCGGGTTAGTAATATGCGTCATAGTAAAGCAGAGGTAGTAGGACAATTGAAAAGGAACAATAATAATCAGGCCCCTGTTATGACATAGACCAAAAGCACACATGAGGCTATGTATAGTCAGGTTGCAATTGGTAGTACAAGATAACTGGGACTGAGGCATCCAATGTTGACTAACCTGATGCTACCAGTATGTGCCCAGTAGTGCCCATTAAGTCACAGCTCAGTGTAGTTAACCCAAAAAGTATAGGCAGAGTGACTCAAGAAGTTACAATGTATAACCCAGACATGCTAAACATCCATTAAAGGTGATAAGAACAAATGGGAGGTACATTGTCAGTCATCATATAGTCAGAAAGGCACCAGAAGTCATTGTCAGTAGAGGAGTGAGGCCCCCATACATGGACGCACGCAACGCTGTCGGGACCGCTTATCAATGACACAGTGATATCGAATATCCATTAATGAAATTAAATCGTGGTACAAAGTGGCACTTTAATACACATACATTGGGAAAAAGTATTTAGTCAGCCACCAATTGTGCAAGTTCTCCCACTTAAAAGAATGAGAGAGGCCTGTAATTGACATCATAGGTAGACCTCAACTATGGGAGACAAAATGAGAAAACAATCCTGAAAATCACATTATCCTGATTTGGAAAGAAATGTTTTTTCAAATTTTGGTGGAATAATAAGTATTTGGTCAATAATAAAAGTTCATCTCATACTTTGTTATATATCTTTTATTGGCAATGACAGAGGTTAAACGTTTTCTGTAAGTCTTCACAAGGTTGGCACACACTGTTACTGGTATGTTGAGATCTACCTATGATGTCAATTACAGACTTCTCTCATCCTTGTAAGTGTGAGAACTTGCACAATTGGTGGCTGACTAAATTCTTTCCCCACTATATGTTCATGTAGAATACTATCAATGCGTATATTTATGGGTATAGAATCAATAAGTAAATAGTGCATTAAAGATCACCCTTTAAAATCTGAGGATCTGCCATGTGTCCAAAGTTTTTTTTTTATTTTCCAAAATCCCCATGCTTCCCCAAACTGATTCCTAGCTTGTAGTCCAGGAGAAGTTTTTTCTGGGGTGTGGAGTTTTTTCCCTCTATGAGACTAACCAATTAACATTCAGCAGCATTTAAAACTTGTCAGTCATTGATCTCATGAAATCTCCCTGTTCTTAGGAGACCTCACTGCAATGAGACTTTCCTGTGTGCACATGTGCAAGTCACATAGAAAATAAAAATGGAAATCTTGTGAGATCACGCTTTTCAACCAGTGTCAGAAGCTGTGGAATGATGATTAGTCAGTGTCATAGAGGGACAAGGACTATACACCCCAAGAGAAAACTCTTCTGACACCTCCTATTGGACCACAAGCCAGGAATTAGCATACTGTTCACCAAAGGAAAAAAGGGCTACAATGGAGGGACAAAATTAGAAAACAGCAGCAGATTCAGTGAAGTACAGGGGTTAGGACTAGGAATCAAACTCATTGTTTTACATTTCCCCATGCTTTTTAATTTGGAGGATGAACACTACATCAGTTACTCTGTGAGTTGGGCTGTGTATAACATTGCATGAGACTTTGAAGTGAAGTATTGGGAAATCGCAATCCTTTTTGTTGTTGCACACCTCTAAATGAATGCTGATGGAAAATGAAATTAAGTTAGTTTCCCATCCTGTTTCTTTAGTGATCATAGGACCACCAGGGTATACGATTTGATGCGTGTTGCTAAGTCAAAGTGGAACTGTTTATAATTTCATAATAGGTAAAAGGACTTCTTAAGCAATACACCAGGTATATGCATTTTACAACTGCCATCTTTTACATGTGCAACTGTTGCCATCTACTGGTGGATCTCCTTACTGAGTCTGCAGCATGATCATGGTGAGTCAGATAATGTGAAGGAATTTAGGCTGATCTCACATGTCCATTAATCATTTTTTAGAACGGATATTGAAGAAATCCATTGGCAAAAAAGCTGTGCAAACACAAGTATTTTGCCAGTTGTTAATATACAGATTTCAGCAAAAAAAAAATGTTTTGGCCATTTTGGGTAAAATTGTTTAAAGTGTTGCACAGTGCTTGATAAATTTTGTGCATCTTGAGATTGAACTCTTCTGTTTAGGTAAAATATTTACACCATTCTCTACTGGAATGAGTTTTTGTCTTTTTTTGCAAGTCTTTAAAAAGTCCCATTTCAAACATCTTGTTTACAGCTCATATATATAGCTAATCACCCCTAACTTTAGATCCACTTTTCAAAAGATGTACATTTTTGACTCCAGAAAACAGAAATACTTTGATAACTACCCATTAGACTAGTCTCAAATGTGTAAACCTACAAAGACAGAAGTACAGCCACAATTATAAACAAATCAATCTTTATTGATTAAGATAAAAGATCATATAAAGATCAAAAAAGGGAGGCACACACAGAAAACTATTCAGCGAAAAAAATCCTCAAATAGCCCCTTCATACTATTAAGGAGGTTAGTATTAATTAAATGCATAACACTTTAAATGGATAGTCTGAACCTTCACAGATGAAGATGAAAGGTATTAATGCAGAAAAAATAAAAAAATACATGATAAAGAACCAGCAAAAGCACATCAGATATAGTGTAATGGCCACTTTACACGTTCCAACGTCGGTCCAATATTGGATACAACACCGCGGGAGCGCGCTTTTTCTGGCCTGAATTCCAAGATCGCATAGGAGATGTTACACAGAGCGATATCGGCAGGCAACGCCACTACGATGTGTATGCCCCCATGTACGGCCGACCCAGGAACGACCATTTAACATGGAGAGGATAGGGGAAGTTGTACTCCACATCATAGTTGGGCTTTTACACAGCACATCCAGCCACAACGCCCATCCAATATCAGCCCGTTGGAGAGCACGCTCATTTGATCCCCGATATCATTTTGGCATCGTTCGTGCATTATATTGGACATTTACAGCATACAATGCACGAACGATATCGGGGCCAACGCACGAACCACGTGACTTTTGGTCGGAGTTGGACGCCGATATCGGGATGTGTAAAGTGGCCATAAGAGAATGTTCATATAAGGCTGCTTTCACATAGCGATTTTTGGCCTTCTGTGGCTGTTCGTTGTAAAACAGACAGCCACGGATCTGATTTGCCCACCATGTATCCCTATGAGTGCAGATTGGTGCTCTATTGCCATCCAATTTGTGACGGATCCGATTCTATCTGAATTTTTGCTGTACCCATGATCGGAGACTGCTCTGATTTTGGGCACAGTGGACCAAATCGGAAAGAATCAGATCAGGCGCGATCCGCGGCAAATAACATGGGGGTCTATGGAACACGGGTGCGGGAAAACATCGGAACTGATTTTAGTGTACTGATGTGCGCCATCTATCTCCGAGCTTAAGGACCTGTGTATCAGCTGACCGGGCAGGGCAACCTGATCAGCTGATCGGTCACATGACCTCATCAGCTGAGCGGTTTAAATCGCGCGCCCGCCAAAACCAATCAGCGGGCGGGGGATTTAAACCACTCACCTGATACGGTCATGTGACCGATCAGCTGATCGGGTTGCCCCACCCGGTCAGCTGATACACAGGTCCTTAAGCTCAGATATAGATGGCTCACATCGCGGGACACGCCAGAGAGGTGAGGATCTTTTCTTTTAAAGAGGACCTGTCACCCCCCCATTTGGATTAGAATCTAAGTCAGCACTGAATGCAGCATGTCTGCTACACTCAGGCAAGGAGTCCCCCATGGCTCTGTGGGGCTGCTTCCCAGATAGATAGGCTTATAAAAACTTACAGTAAAAATCCATGGAGGTGCGCCCTTGTGCTGCAGCCAGCTCGTAGCCCGTGGAGCATTTCACACCCCCTGCATCTCTCTGCCGCCAATGTCCTCGTGCCAGTCATTTCCTCCTCACTCTGCACGTCCTTGTGGCATTGACGTAAGCGCAGAGTGAGGTTGAGGTCTCGGTGCATGACCCGCCTCCTGCTATGATGTCCTCTCATTTCCCCACCCTTCTCCATAGCGCAACACGGAGCAGGCGGGGAAATGAGAGGGCGTCATAGTGGGAGGTGGGGCATGAACTGAGCCCTCAACCTCGCTCTGCGCTTGCGTCAACACCACAAGGACGCACTGAGCGCGGATGACATGAAGGGAACAAGCGAGGAGCGAGGACATGGGTGGCACAGAGGCGTGAAATGCCTCTGTGGACGAGGTGCCTGAATCACAAGGGCCCGCCTCCATGGATTTTTACTGTAAGTTTTTATAAGTCTATATATCGGGGTAGCAGCCCCACAGAGCCATGCGGAACCCCTTGCCTGAATGCAGCAGACATGATGCATTCAGTGCTGGACTTAGATTCACATCCATACGGGGGGGTCCATTTTAATTTTTAACCCTTGTTAACATACAATGTATGTATATACATTGCAGGAGTGAAAGTGCCTCGCTTGCCTGCGCTTTGCAGGCTTTGATATTTCTGTGTCCGGATCCGTGAAAATCACAGACCTGGACACAGAAATGGCAACCATAGGCACACATCCGATGCTGTCCTTTCCTGTCCGTGGGGTCCTGCAAAAAACAGCATCCCCACAGGAAAAAATCTTGATGTGAAACCAGGCTTAATATTACCGGGTAAACAAAGGTAAACTATATGCTCTATGCAAAATTAAATAATAATATAGCCCTTTGGCTATATGAATATATTCAGTTAAGACGATGTATGAATGGGATATCTAAGTGTACTAGATAGCAAATATAAAAAGCCGTGTGGCTGTACATACAAGAGTAAATGTGGCCTAAAAGCATACAAGATTGGTATCCTGAAAGTAATTACCTGGACTAATGCCCATGAAATAATGAACCAGGGGCAGGGGATGCTGCAAGAATAGAGGAGAGGTATCCCAATGCACATTTTGCTTCTTTAAAAAGTCTTGAGTGTGCCAAATGTTCATCCAGCATGAGTCATTTCATTATATTTGGAGCATTTTAAGACTGACTAGAATACATTGGCGCTATTTAACCCCTTACTGACTAAGCCAATTTTCACCTTAAAGGGATCCTGTCACCCCCAAAACACCTGTAAACCTATTAAAACCTGTCCCTAGAGCATATTAACACTTTCCCTACACTCTTTTTACCTCCTAAATGCAGTAAATGACATTGCCTAAAAACGTTTTATAAGTACCTGATTACTGATGATAATGAGTGACTATGCTATTCATAGTCACTCATCAAGACTGCCCCTCTGCTTCATAGCACGTCGCCTGAATAGGCGTGATCTTCATAGCAGATTCAAATTGCCGCCTCCCTGCTGTGCCCTGTGTCGTCCGAGGCTGCTGTGTGGCTGGGTGACGCGATCCGCGTCATTCCCGGCGCCGGGTGACGTATTTACACCGGCGCCTCCCTGTCAGCTTCAAAATGCGCACTGCGCATGCGCAGTGTGCATTTTGAAGCTGACAGCGCGGCGCCGGTGTAAATACGTCACCCGGCGCCGGGAATGACGCGGATCGCGTCACCCAGCCACACAGCAGCCTCGGACGACACAGGGCACAGCAGGGAGGCGGCAATTTGAATCTGCTATGAAGATCACGCCTATTCAGGCGACGTGCTATGAAGCAGAGGGGCAGTCTTGATGAGTGACTATGAATAGCATAGTCACTCATTATCATCAGTAATCAGGTACTTATAAAACGTTTTTTAGGCAATGTCATTTACTGCATTTAGGAGGTAAAAGGAGTGTAGGGAAAGTGTTAATATGCTCTAGGGACAGGTTTTAATAGGTTTACAGGTGTTTTGGGGGTGACAGGATCCCTTTAACAACCAGACCAAATTTTACAATTCTGACCAGTGTCACTTTATGAGGTGATAACTCTGGAACGCTTCAAGAGATTCCCAGTGATTCCAAGAATGTTTCATGAGATTTTGGACTTCATGTTAGTGGTAAATTTAGGATGATATTGTTTGCTTTATTTATGAAAAAAACTGAATTTTGGCAAATATTTTGCAATTTTCAACTGTTAAACTTCATACCGTTAAATCGGAGAGTTATATCACACAAAACAGTTAAGGATTAAGATTTCCCACATGTCTACTTTACATCAGCACATTTTGGAAACATGTTTTTTTTTATTAGAAAATTAGAAGGGTTCACATTTTGTCAGCAATTTCTCATTTTTACATAAAAATTTACAAAAACATTTTTTTAGGGACCCCAATACATTTGAAGTGCCTTTGAGGGCCCTATATGACAGAAAATGCCCAATAGTGACACCATTCTAAAAACTGCTCCCTTCAGACTGCTCAAAACCACATTCAAGAAGTTTCTTAAGCCCCTCGGGTGCTTCACAGGAATGAATGCAAAGTAGAATTAAAAAAAATAGGATTTCCATTTTACCTAAAAATGTTGCATTAGCCTCAATTTATTCACTTTTACTTTTGGCATGACAAATTTGACCCTAAACTTTGTCACCCAGTTTCTTCTGAATGCGCTGACACCCAGGGCCATATTTACTATTAGGCACTTGAGGGCAGGTGCCTAGGGCAGCAGGTTGAGGGGCAGCACCAAGATGAGTTTTGAAAAAAAATAATTTTTTTTGTAAGCTTCCCTTCCCTCCCCAGATTCGTTATGTAAACTGGAGTGTTTATGGGGGAGGGGAGGTGTCAGCGCGGGCGGCAATGTCCCGGTAGTCACTGTATACCGGTGTTCACTGCTTTTTCAGCCCCTCTGCACTGTATGCACCCTGGACTTCCAGGTTCAGTGGAGCGCGCAGAGCAGCTCCTGACTCGAGGATCAGTGAGTTTAACTCATCAGCTGCCGGCTTCAGTACACAGGAGCAGATGGGTAAGCGATGGAGCAAGGATAGTGGATAAAGTAAGTGCTGGAGCAGCCTGGGGGAGTGTAAGAACTATTACACAGGGGGCCACATTGTGGAGGGAGGAGTACTGTGAAACAGGGGGCCACATTGTGGAGGGAGGAGTACTGTGAAACAGGGGGCCACATTGTGGGCGGAGGAGGTACTGTGAAACAGTGAGCCACATTGTGAGGGGAGGGGGTACTGTGAAACAGGGGGGCCACGTTGTGGGGGAAGGGGGTACTGTGAAACAAGGGGGCACATTGTGGGGGAAGAGGGTACTGTGAAACGGGGCTATGTTGTGGGGGGATGGGGTACTGTGAAACAGGGGGGCCATGTTGTGAGGGGGAGGGGGTACTGTGAAACAGGGGGCCACGTTGTGGGGGGAGGGGGTACTTTGAAACAGGGGAGCCATATTGTGGGGGGAGGGGTACTGTAAAATGGGGGGCCACATTGTGGAAGGAGGGGGTACTGTGAAACAGGGGGTCACGTGGGGGGAGAGGGTACTGTGAAATGGGGGCCACATTATGGGAAAAGGGGGTACTGTGAAACATGGGCCACGTTGTGGGATGGGTACTGTAAACAGGGGCCATGTTGTGGGGGGAGGGGGTACTGTGAAAGGGGGGCCACATTGTGGGGGAGGGGGTACTGTGAAACAGGGGGCCACGTTGTGGTGGAGGGGTTACAGGGAAACAGGGGGCCATGATGTGGGGGGAAAAGTGCTGTAAACAGGGGGCCATATGAGGGAGTGCAATGTGAAATGGGTGGGAGAGCACTGTAAAATAAGGGTCTGCATTGGGGGAGAGCACTGAAATAGGGACAAATGGGGGAGCACTGTATAACGGGGGACTGCATTGGAGGAGGGCACTGTGTAATAGGGGAGCCACATGGGGGATTGCACTGTGTAACAGGGTGCCACATGGGGGAGAGAACACTGTCAACTTGATGGGGGAAAGCACTGTGAAACAGGGGGCCACATGGGGGGTGAGCATTGTGAAATGGGGGGTTACATGGGAGGTGAGCACTATAAAATGGGGGGAGAGTACTGTAAAACGGGTGACCGCATGGGGGAAAGCACTGTGAAATGGGGGTTTTTCTAATCATGTTATGAGCACTGTGAAATGGGGGGCTTTTCTAATCATGTTATGACACCCACAATTCACCAAGTCTTTCTACATTTCTACACTGCAGGACATACTAGTGCACCTCAATGAATTAGAAGATCATCATAAAGTGACTTTATTTCAGTAATTCAATACACAAAGTGAAACGCATATTATATAGAGTCATTACACACAGAGTGATCTATTTCATGTGTTTATTTATGTTACTGTTGATGATTATGGCTTACAGCCAATGAAAAAGTGCCTAGGGCAATATAAACCCCAAATAGGCCCTGCTGATACCCCACATGTGGTCAGTGCTGTTTGAACAAATGGAAGGACTCAGAATGGAAGGAGCGCTATATGAAATATGGAACACAAATTTAGCTGAAATAGACTGCGGGCACCATGTTGCATTTCAAGGGCCCTTAAAGTAGCTAAACAGCAGAACTCTCCCCTCCAACTGACATAATTTTGGAAACTATACCCCTCAAGGATTTTATCTATATGTATAGTAAGCATTTTGAACCCACAGGTACTTCACAGAATTTGATAACAATAGGTTATCACTTGAAAATTCTTTTTTTCCACAAAATTGTTGTTTTAGCAACAAGTTTCTCACCCCACACTTTGTTTTACCACTCTCTTATGAGCATGGTGATACCCCACATGTAGACAAAAGGTTCTGGTTGGACATATGGGGGGGTCAGAAGAGAAGGAGCAAAAAAGCTGAAATGTATGTGCAGGGCCCCTAGAGTGTCGAAACAACAGAAACCCCCTACAAATGACCCCATTTTGGAAACTAGATCCCTGATAGGATTTGTGCCAGATCAGAATCCCAAAGCCCAGCTACATGGTAAGATATTGTGAACGATATAGCTCAAACGTCACAGGTTTGGAGACGTTCAAACAACATCGTTAGGATGTCGTTGCGATGTAACACCAGATACGAGTACGATAATTCGTTGGATCGTTGATCGCAGATTTCAGAACATGTTCTCAAATCACACGATCCACGATCATCCAACCTGCTGCATTGTTCTGTGTGACACCGCGATAACGATGTCGTTAACGACTTCCCCTATTGATCACAGTGAACAAGTATTGTTCGCTTGGTTGTGCGAATGATACCTGCTCGCTGGATCATTGGCGCGTCGTGCACGATATCTAGGACATCTCACCAACGATCTCAAAATGATGTCTAACGACCACGAGCCCCCGAGATTGTTCGTGATATTGTTTCAACATTGAAGCGTGTAACGGTATCTTTAGTCATATTGAAAAGGCTTGTTAAAGAGTTAATTTTGACTTGTAGAATTGCTACTTTTATTAGGTGGCATTAGAGTTTGTCTACTTCCTTACTGAAGTGACAATCTGCATACACATTTCTCACTCTAAAAATGTTAAATCTCTTGGATCTTGGAACAAATGGCACACATACCAAAATTTTAATAAGACTTGATTAATCCATTATATTCCCTCTAAGATATTTTTGGTGATGCTGTCAATTGCATATTTATACCATGTATACCCATTTTAATTCTGTTTTCTTACAATGCACATACACTTGTCAAGACTGCATCCCTCCCCTTCACTCCTAAGCCTTCCCTTCCTTACTTCCACCCTCCCCTTCTCCACCACACCCCTAATTTTATCCTGTTATTTCCTGTTACTCACCCTTTTTCCATATTAAAAAAAATGTTGCCACAAATGATAATGTTTATTTGATAGATTTTTATTTTTGAACATTCTAAAATAATAATGTACAAAACAAAATTGCGTGTGCGGTCCATGTGCGCCACCTTTTTCTTGCACCCAATAACTTGTCTTGGAGAGGTACGCAGACACTTGCAGCATGCTCCGATTTGCCTCACACTGAGTTTTGAATAGGAAAAAGTAGCAGATAATCTCTGACCTATTAGTGCGAGTGCATTGCAATGTTTTTTCGCATAGTGCTCGCAAGATTTTATATGCAAATGTAAGAGAACCCTCAAGAAATGACTGGCTTCCTTTTTTGGGCTTCACAGTTATCAAAATGGAAAACTTCTGTAAATGGGGTATCTGGAAACAGCTGCTTGGTAGTTAGGTTCTGGTGGTGGGCATCCAAGTTGAGTAATATTAAGGTAGCGATTAAGATGATGTTTGTATTGAGTGCCTTTCCAATATGTGCTTTTGCCATGTTCCAAATAGGTAAAATCTTAGGAGGAGAAGGGAGGGAGTACCTCGATCATGATTGCATCTCAAGCAATGGGTTTTTTACATAATTACTCTAAGGATATGTGCACATGAGGCCCTACCTCACCCACGACTACCAAGGCCCAGTATGGCCGGCCCTTCAACAATCAGACCATATTCCTGTACAGTCATAAACAGACATTACATAGTACACAAGCAGGGACACATTTATAAGATTATCTCAGAGCAAGAATGCTTTTTTAAACACATGCAATTGCAGAAATATTTATTATTTTAAGATCTATTCATTAAAATCAACTTTAAAATGAACTTTGTGGGAACACCCCTTTAAGATTGTCTAGTCTAAATTAACAATGTTGAGAAAACAGGATTAATGAATCCGTTTATTATGAATCTGTATACCGTATTTTTTACTTTATAAGACGCACCTGATTATAAGACGCACCCCCAAATTTGGTGAAGGAAAAGATAAAATAAATTATTTTTAATGTTAAATGGGGTCCGTCTTATAATGTCAGTGTCCGTCTTACAAATCAGTATATATGTCCCTCATCCTGGTACATAATCCCCCACATCATGGTATCCCGGTATATATGTCCCCTCCCATTCTGGTATATATATCCCTAATCCTTGCATATATGTCCCTCATCATGCCATACATGACCCCATGCTGTAAATATGGCCCCCCACCCTGGCATATACATTCCCCCATCTTATATCTATATATTCCCCATCCTGTATATATGCCCCCATCCTGTATATATGCCCCCCAACGTGTATATATCTCCTCCATCCTGTATATATGCCCCCCATCCTGTATATATGCCCCCCATCCTGTATATATGCCCCCCCATCCTGCAAATATTTCCCCCAACCAGTATATATGCCCCCATCCTGAAACTATGTACCCCCATCCCGTATATATGCCCCCCATCTTGAAACTATGTCCCCCCCATCTTGTATATATGTCCCCATCCTGTGTATTGTCCTGTTTGTGTACTTTTGTGCCTCTTCCCAACCCCCCCTCCCGGAACCCAATGGCTTACCACATTCGGCTGCTGAATGGGGGTCCCGGAGGCAGGTTCAGGAGGGTGAAAGGCACAGGTGCAGGACTGATGCTGTGGGGGAACTCGGGTGCAGGAACGGAGTACCGGGGGTTGAGAGGTGGCAGCGAGCGGTGAGCACCGCCATATTCTCTCTGCCCGGCTGCATTCACTGCTGCTAACTGTGCAGCCAGTCGGGAGAGACTTCAACAAAATGGCCGCGGCCATAACGGAGACCCGCGGCCATTCTGGAGTCTCTACCTCTACCGGCCGGCTGCACACTACTTAGTGAATGAAGCCAGGCAGAGAGAATATGGGGGCGCCCACGGATCGCTACCGCCGATCATCCCCCGCAGCTCCAGTAGTGCAGCTGTGCCCCATACCCTATGGAAGCTGCCTCCGGCACCCCTACTCACCAGCCGCACACCCCCCCTCCTGGTAATATATATAATTTTTTTTATTACTTATTTTTGCACATTCGCTTTTTAAGACGCACCCCCTTTTACCCCCCCAGGTTGGGGGAGGCAAAAGTGCGTCTTAAAGAGCGAAAAATACGGTATATATATTTTTATCTGTTCCACAGTTTCTTGTATGGAAGATATAAGTCCCATGTTACTTGTACCTGTACTAAAATATTGATCCTCAGACTTTGCATGATAAACGGGCTAAAAAATAAACTAAATGTCTACTATTAAATTATCAATATTTTTTGAGTTGGTACGTTTAAAATAATTGGACTGTTCACAAACATTACAGGCACAGGATAGGGATCTTCTCTTCTTTGTTAAAAACTAAAAGCACAGTAAATAAAATATTTCCTTTGATTTATCTACAATATATGGCAGCCATAAAGCTAACAGGCTTTTTATATTTGCTCTGGCATTACAACACATGCTGAGATGCATGTTTACTGTCAGTCTCTCTTCTTTGGCTAGATCAAAAAACTCTTGTTATGATGTCCCTTTCTATCAGTGAATGAAGTCTGTAATGCTCTGGCTGAAAAATCATAAATATGCTCCTTTCAAACACAAACATATTGATCTAGGTACATGGTATCAATCATATACATAGCTATCTACTGTATATAACATATCTATACACTGTATCCCTGGCTAACATTTTCCTAATAATTTGAAGGAAACGTCTTCATCCGTTTCCATAGAAACAGTACAGCACTAGTCTGAGCCATCACTTCCAAAGCACCCACTAGTTGTCAGCAATGATCGAGAGCACTCTGTGATGTCATTCAGGAAATCATAGTCTTCTTCTAGAAGAGCGATAACTTACATTTAGAAAAAATGGAAACTAGCATAAATTGTTGTAAATTCATACTAGCAACTATTTCTAGTCCAGCATCAGTTTCTGCGTTTCCTTGCAGCTGATCCTGTGCTGCCCACCTTTGTGACCTAGGCAGTCAATCGCTAGCAGTAGTGAGTCCTCTGTAAGGTTGTTTCAACATTTTCAAAGATTCCACTTTAACAAAGCTGATCGCCAAACACACATGCATGTAAACTCAGACAGCAGGTACTGTGAGACAGTGCGGGGGATCATATGCGAGGGGCACTATGTCTCCCCCAGAATGCGCACTGTCACATATTGAACCCGGTATAGGGTGTGAGAGAGAGGGACGGTCCACTCACTCCGCTCCGGGTCTTGCAGGATCCCTGGAAGGAGACACAGGGTTAAAGGCCTGGTTTGGAGACAGGGCAGGGTTCCCTCTGGAGAGTTTTTGTTTTCTAAGCTGAAGGAGCAGCAGAGACACAGCAGAGGTCAAGAGTTCCAGGGGCCGTGTGCTATAATAACACGGTCTAGCCTAGGAGGCCTAGGAGCTCGGGGCGACCTATATCGGAAAGCGCATAACCTGAGGGAACCGGGTTACTTTATGTGTGGACTGTATCCTGTGTACCCGGCTGCGACCCGGATTCTGGCAGCTTGTGCCATCGCTGTATTTATCAGCAATAAAACCGGGTGCTGTTTGAACTGTCACCGGGCTCAACGTATTTCTGACCTGCAATCCCAGCGCTGCCCCACAATACTTATCCTCTTCTCCACTGCTATGGTCTTCATTTATTGCCTGCAGAACAGACATCATGACTACAGTGCACATAATCACTACAAATTTTGTGTTGAAAACCTCTAATGACCCCGTTACACGTTTCAACATCGTTCCCGACATCATTCAAAAGTGACGTCAGGTACGATATTGAAACGACATCGTTGTTGCGTCGTTGCGTGTAAACGCACGATTCAACAACGATAGTTGTTCAAGTCGGAGTTGACAGGTTTTCCTGCATGCAGGAAAACCTGTCTACTGCAACTTAAGCAACCTGCGGCATCTTTCGGTGTGACACCGCAATAGCAATGTCACGGCTGACTTTGCCCATTCATAGCAGTGAGCAGGGATCGTTCGCGGTGTTTGCGAATGATCCCTATTCACAACATCGTTGGTGAGTTGTCCATGATATCTGGACATGTGACAGCTCACCAGCGATGTTGCACAGGTGTCCACAAAATGAGCGCGCTCCCGAGATCGCATAAAACATCGCTGATAAGTTAGACCGTGTAACTGTACCTTAAGGCCTCATGCCCACATCAGTATTTGTATGCCATAACTAGACGTGTCTACAAAGCACAGAACAGGTGCCAGTCTTTCTACTGATGCAAAAATCCTGATGTGTGAGTGATGGCCAAGTACCTTAATGTGTTTAAAGTTTACAGCAGTATCAGAATTCTTGTATTCATTAATCGCAATATGCTGCTGTACTGGGTATACAGTGGGGGAATAAGTACCGTACCGTATTTTTCGCTTTTTAAGATGTACTTTTGCCTCCCCCAAATTGGGAGGGGGGTAAAAGGGGGTGCGTCTTAAAAAGCTGCACTACCGGAGCTGCGGGGGATAATCGGTGGTAGCAAGTGGTGAGCACCACCATATTCTCTCTGCCCGGCTGCATTCACTAAGCAGTACAGCCGGCTGGTAGACATAGAGATTCCAGAATGGCCGCGGGTCGCCGTTATGGCCGTAGCCATTTTGTTGAAGTCTCTCCCGACTGTCTGCACACTTCGCAGTAGTGAATGCAGCCGGGCAGAGAGAATATGGCGGCGCCCACCGCTCGCTGCCGCCATTCACCCCCCGCAGCTCCGTTCCTGCACCAGAGCCCACAGCACCGTCGGTCCTGCACTTGTGCCTCTTACCCTCCTGAACCTGCCTCCGGGACCCCCACTCAGCAGCCGCATGTCGGTAAGCCATTGGAGTCCGGGGGGGGGTGTAATAGGAAGAGGCACAAAAGTACACAAATGGGGCAATACACAGGATGGGGACATATAAACAAGATGGGGGGACATAGTTTCAAGAGGGGGGCATGTATACAGGATGGGGGACGTAGTTTCAGAATGGGGTCATATATAAAGGATGGGGGCATATATACTGGTTGGAGGACATATATACAGAATGGGGGACATACGGTATATACAGGATGGGGGACATATATACAGGATGGGGGCATATATATAGGTTGGGGGACATATATACAGGATGGGGGGCATATATAAAGGATGGAGAACATATAGATAAGATGGGGGAATGTATATGCCAGGATGGGGGGCCATATTTACAGCATGGGGACATGTATGCCATGATGAGGGATATATATACAAGGATGGGGGGCATATATACCAGGATGGGGGCATATATACAGGATGGGGACATATATACCTGGATGAGTGACATGTATACCAGGTTGAGGGACATGTATACTAGGATGGGGGCATATATACAGGATGGGGGCATGTATGCCAAGATGAGGGACATATATGCAAGGATGAGGGATATATATACCAGAATGGGGGGGTCATATATACTGGGATACCAGGATGAGGGGTTTATGTACCAGGATGAGGGACATATATACTGATTTGTAAGATGGACACTGACATAAGACGGACTCCATTTAACATTAAAAATTATTTATTTTCTCTTTTCCTTCACCAAATTTGGGGTGCGTCTTATAATCAGGTGCGAAAAATACGGTAGTTGATCCGATTGTGTCAGTTTTGTGATGGATCTGTTTGTGTCAGTTTTTTTGTGGTCCCCAAGTATATACAGTGCCTACAAGTAGTATTCAACCCCCTGCAGATTTCGGTGGTTTGATAAGATGCAAATAAGTTAGAGCCTTCAAACTGCAAACGAGAGTAGGATTTATTAACAGAAGCATAAATCTTACAAACCAAAAAGTTATGTTGCTCAGTTGAATTTTAATAAATTTTAAACATAAAAGTGTGGGTCAATTATTATTCAACCCCTCAAACCACCAGTATTCTGTTTGGTCCCCCTAAAGTATTAAGAAGTAGTTCAGGCACAA
Source organism: Allobates femoralis (assembly GCA_033576535.1). Classification (NCBI taxonomy): domain Eukaryota; kingdom Metazoa; phylum Chordata; class Amphibia; order Anura; family Aromobatidae; genus Allobates; species Allobates femoralis. The sequence goes on from JARQOC010000001.1 coordinate 357,362,132, forward strand.
AGAACAATGAGCTTCACATGTGTGGATTAATTATCTCTTTTGCCAGCCTTTTCTGACTATTTAAGACCCTCCCCAAACTTGTGAACAGCACTCATACATGGTCAACATGGGAAAGACAAAGGAGCATTCCAAGGCCATCAGAGACAAGATCGTGGAGGGTCACAAGGCTGGCAAGGGGGTACAAAACCCTTTCCAAGGAGTTGGGCCTACCTGTCTCCACTGTTGGGAGCATCATCCGGAAGTGGAAGGCTTCTAGAACTACTGTTAGCCTTCCACGGCCTGGACAGCCTTTGAAAGTTTCCTCCCGTGCCGAGGCCAGGCTTGTCCAAAGAGTCAAGGCTAACCCAAGGACAACAAGGAAGGAGCTCCGGGAAGATCTCATGGCAGTGGGGACATTGGTTTCAGTCAATACCATAAGAAACGTACTCCACCGCAATGGTCTCCATTCCAGACGAGCCTGTAAGGTACCTTTACTTTCAAAGCGTCATGTCAAGGCTCGTCTGCAGTTTGCTCATGATCACTTGGAGGACTCTGAGACAGACTGGTTCAAGGTTCTATGGTCTGATGAGACCAAGATCGAGATCTTTGGTGCCAACCACACATGTGACGTTTGGAGACTGGATGGCACTGCATACGACCCCAAGAATACCATCCCTAAAGTCAAGCATGGTGGTGGCAGCATCATGCTGTGGGGCTGTTTCTCAGCCAAGGGGCCTGGCCATCTGGTCCGCATCCATGGGAAGATGGATAGCTCAGCCTACCTGGAGATTTTGGCCAAGAACCTCTGCTCCTCCATCAAGGATCTTAAGATGGGTCGTAATTTCATCTTCCAACAAGACAACGACCCAAAGCACACAGCCAAGAAAACCAAGGCCTGGTTCAAGAGGGAAAAAATCAAGGTGATGGAGTGGCCTAGTCAGTCTCCTGACCTTAACCCAATTGAAAACTTGTGGAAGGAGCTCAAGATTAAAGTCCACATGAGACACCCAAAGAACCTAGATAACTTGGAGAATATCTGCATGGAGGAGTGGGCCAAGATAACTCCAGAGACCTGTGCTGGCCTGATCAGGTCTTATAAAAGACGATTATTAGCTGTAATTGCAAACAAGGGTTATTCCACAAAATATTAAACATAGGGGTTGAATAATAATTGACCCACACTTTTATGTTTAAAATTTATTAAAATTCAACTGAGCAACATAACTTTTTGGTTTGTAAGATTTATGCTTCTGTTAATAAATCCTACTCTCGTTTGCAGTTTGAAGGCTCTAACTTATTTGCATCTTATCAAACCACCTAAATCTGCAGGGGGTTGAATACTACTTGTAGGCACTGTATATATACACACAGTGTGGGAAATAAGTATTTTGATCCCTTGCTGACTTTGTAAGTTTGCCCACTGACAAAGATATGAACAGTCTATAATTGTAAGGATAGGTTAATTTTAACAGTAAGAGATAGAGTATCAAAGATAAAGTCCAGAAAATCACATTGTCTAAATTGTATAAATGTATTTGCATTTTGAAAGGGAAATAAATATTTGATCGTTCTGGCAAAGAAGACTCAATACTTAGTGTCAAAACCCTTGTTGGCAATTACAGCAGTCAGACGTTTCTTGTAAATGATGATGACATTTGCACACGTCAGGAAGAATTTTGGTTCATTCCTCTTTGCACATCATCTCTAGATCATTAAGATTTTGAGGCTGTCACTTAGCAACATACATTTTCTATGGGATTAACGTTTGGAGACTAGCTGGGCCACTCCATGACTTTAATGTGCCTCTTTTTGAGCCACTCCTTTGTTGCCTTGGCCGAATGTTTTGGGTCATTGTTGTGCGGAAAGACCCAGCTACGACCCATTTTTAATGTCCTGGCAGAGGGAAAGAGGTTGTCACTCAGGATTTTACGGTGCATGGCTCCATCCATTGCCCCATTGATGCAGTGAAGTAGTCCTGTACCCTTAGCAGAGACACACCACTAAAACATAATGTTTCCACCGCCATGCTTGACAGTGGGGATGGTGTTCTTTGGGTCATATTAATAATAAAGATCGACTGTACACCTGTATGTGAAGGTGCTAGCTAGAAAATACATTGTCATATATACTGGTTATCCGCAGCACACTAAACATTAAATGAGGTATAGCTTAATGGCTAGCTACTACAAAAGCTGATGCAAATTTGGATGAGGAAAAATGACATTGCAGAAACTGCTAAACAATATATAGGAAAAATGAGAATCTTAGCTGATGCCGTGGCCATTGCATGTTGAGCCCGATAACCCCATCACGGTGTTCTCATGTATATCGGGTCCCTAACTGTATGCCTCTGTTTGCAGTACAAAATGCATGTAAGAATCTAAGAGACACATAGATTCTCACATGCATTTTGTACTGCAAACAGAGGAATACGGTAAGGGACCCAATATACATGAGAACACTGTGATGGGGTTATCGGGCTCAACATGCAATGGCCACTGCATTTAAGATTCTCATTTTTCCTAAGTATTCTTTAGCAGTTTCTGCAATGTCATTTTTCCTCACCAAATTTGCATCAGCTTTTGTAGAAGCTAGCCATTCATTCTTTAGATATTAAGCTATACCTCATTTAATGTTTAGTGTGCAGCGGATAATCAGTATATATGACAATGTATTTTGTAGCTAGAAACTTCACATACAGGTGTGCCAGTCGATCTTTATTATTAATATTATACAGTTTTTGATTGAGCACCCTCCCTCCACATCTATTTTAACATCTAGTACACCATATTGCTGTAGTCAAGCTCCCAGCCACACCCATACACACAGGTTTTAATTGCATTTAAGAGACATATATTCTCAAATGCATTTTGTACTGCAAACAGAGGCATACGGTTAGGGACCCGATATACATGAGAACACCATGACGGGGTTATCGGGCTCAACATGCAATGGGCACTGCATTAGCTAAGATTCTCATTTTTTCTATGGGTCATAGGCAGCATTTTTCTTCCTCCAAACATGGCGAGTTGAGTTAATGCCAAAGAGCTCAATTTTTGTCTCATCTCACCACAGCACCTTCTTCCAATCACTCTAAGGGTACTGTTACACTTTGCAATATCATTCCAATATCGCATACAATTTTACGGGAGCACGCACATTTTTGGCACTTGTCCAAGATCGCATAGGTGATGTCACACAGGGAGATTTTGGCTGGCAACGCAACTAGGCTGTTGTCCTCAACTTTTGTGCGCTGGGTATGAGCAACCCAGCGTCCGAGCATTAACATTGTAGTGAACAGAAGAAGTTGCAAGCAAAATCGTAGTTGTGCCGTCACACTGCACGATCATGAAACAGAGAAGAGAGGGGAGAGCGCACATGAGAGGATCCGGTGGTCTAGTGGGGGCTTTGAAATCAGTGTAACAAGGTGCCGCTCACCTGATAAGGTTGTGCAAGCCCTGCACAACTTCGGTGATGTGTCTAGGAGCAGCATTGATGGCGAGGACTGGGCCGCAGGCTTCTTCCTGGTCCTGGTTACATGGGCGCTGCGATCACGTGACCCCGCGTCACCGCTGACGTCACGGCAGGTCCTTGACACACAGGGAACTTTCGACCAACTCCAGCAGCTCCAGCCACAAAACCATTAGGGATTTATAATAGTGAATAGAAAATTGTGGTCAGTTTTTAGGAGCGCTCAGAGTGGGAAGAAAAGGACTGTAGAGATTGTTGGATCACAAACCTCCTTTATTCAATAACACCAAAACGCGTTTCTACAGCGACCCGATGTCTTCCTCAGTTGGATTTACAGGGGAGTGGTCTAAATCACAGATTAAATAGTAGCCTTGACCAATCAATGTAAAAATTTTTAACCCTTTCCTAAGCGCTGGTGTGTTGCATATATTAGATGTAATAACTAATCTAACCTACCAAATAAATGTAAAAAAATTGTTACATCCTTTAAAAAATCATTTGTATATACAAACCCATTAAAATATGTACAATATAAATTAATAACAATAATAATATATAGGATAAATAAACAAAGTCCACCCTATTTATACATACATAAACAACCCAGGAAAAGTATTAGAAGAAGCACCTCAAATGTAATAAAATATATTTCAATACCTACAGTTGTGGCCAAAAGAATTGACACTCCTGCAATTCTGTCAGATAATACTCAGTTTCTTCCTGAAAATGATTGCAATCACAAATTCTTTGGTATTATTATCTTCATTTAATTTGTCTTCAATGAAAAAACACAAAAAAGAATGAAGCAAAAGCTAATTGATCATTTCATACAAAACTCCAAAAATGGGCCAGACAAAAGTATTGGCACCCTCAGCCTAATACTTGGTTGCACAACCATTTAGCCAAAATAACTGCGATCAATCGCTTCCGGTAACCATCAATGAGCTTCTTACAATGCTCTGCTGGAATTTTAGACCATTCTTCTTTGGCAAACTGCTCCAGGTCCCTGATATTTGAAGGGTGCCTTCTCCAAACTGCCATTTTTAGATCTCTCCACAGGTGTTCTATGGGATTCAGGTCTGACTCATTGCTGCCACCTAGAATCTCTGCTTGTTCAACATTTACTAATGCTTTGAATGTGTTGGGTCATTGTCTGCTGAAGACCCAGTGACCTCTGAGAGACCAGTCCACATGCCAACATCCAAAATAATCAGGGAACCTCCACCATGTTTGACTGTAGGGACCATGTTCTTTTCTTTCTTGAATGCCTCTTTTTTTCTCCTGTAAACTCTATGTTGATGCCTTTGCCCAAAAATCACTACTTTTGTCTCATCTGACCAGACCACATTCTTCCAAAACGTTTTAGACTTTCTCAGGTAAGTTTGGCAAACTCCAGCCTGGCTTTTTTATGTCTCGGGGTAAGAAGTGGGGTCTTCCTGGGTATCCTACCATACAGTCCCTTTTCATTCAGACGCCGACGGATAGTACGGGTTGACACTGTTGTACCCTCGGACTGCAGGGCAGCTTAAACTTGTTTGGATGTTAGTCGAGGTTCTCTATCCACCATCCTCGCAATCTTGCATTGAAATCTCTCGTCAATTTTTATTTTCCGTCCACATCTAGGGAGGTTAGCCACAGTGCCATTGGCTTTAAACGTCTTGATGACACTGCGCACGATAGGCACAGGAACATTCAGGTCTTTGGAGATGGACTTGTAGCCTTGAGATTGTTCATGCTTCCTCACAATTTGCTTCCTCAAGTCCTCAGACAGTTCTTTGGTCTACTTTCTTTTCTCCATGCTCAATGTGGTACACACAAGGACACAGGACAGAGGTTGAGTGAACTTTAATCCATGTCAACTGGCTGCAAGTGTGAAGACAAATTAAATGAAGATAATAATACCAAAGAATTTGTGATTCAGGAAGAAACTGAGTATTATCTGACAGAATTGCAGGGGTGTCAATACTTTTGGCCACAACTGTATATGAAAGTTGTAATCAATTGTGAATTAAAAATATGTGAATCCTAAACAATACCATATACATATATGTAATATCCAAAACAATATATAGATAATATAAATTTAAGTGAAAAGTGCAAAAGTGCATAGTGCAAAAATGATATGTGATGAACATAATCAAAAAATATTTTTTAACTAATCATAAAATCATATCATAATGATACAATAGAATCATAAAAACAATATAATATCAATGTAATAATATCATGAACATAATATAATTAATATTATTAAATATATTTATATTAATTTTCTAGGGAGTCTGTTCTTTTACCCTCATAAATAAAAACTTTTTTCTCAAAAAATTTTTGCTAAAAATACTAAAATCACTAAAATTGATTAAAATATAAAATATATAAATCCAGAAATTCCTAAACCCCAACCATGGAAAATAAATTTACTATAGCCAAATTAGCTGCCCTCTAATCTGTTCATTAATCAGGGAAAAGTTGCCTTACAAAACACTCATCCTTTTATCACATTATCAATGGTCAAATTTAGACCCTCCGGACTCAGAGTACCCAATTTGAAAATCCAATAACGTTCTTTATTAACCAGCCTCCCAAATCTGTTATCCATACCTTCTGGTATCTCGTCAATAATATGATGCAGGAATTTTGGATCTTTTTGATGTGTTATAAGAAAATGTTTTGATAGACTATGTAGCAAAAAGCCCTTTCGGATGTTTGACCGATGCATATTTAAACGTGCATGCATTTGTTGCACTGTACGACCCACATATTGTAGGCCGCACGTACATTGTAAGAGGTATATCACATAACTCGAATGGCAATCCACATTGCAATTTATACCAAATGTTTCCCCTGTGGTATGGGAATAAAAGGACGTGGCCCCTTCTCCCATAGTGGGGCAACACATACATTTAGCTGTTTTACATGGAAAAGACTCGAACATCGCCAAAAACAGCTCGAATTTGAGATTGGCGAACAATTCGAATTGAACATCACTCATCTCTAGTTGTGATATCACACTGCAATCAAGATACAGAAATCGGAGCAAAGGTAGAGAGCCAGAGCTGGACCTGCACCGGGTGAGTGATGTGCTTGACTATTTTAGAATTAAATAAAATATTAATTAATAAATATACAAGTGTTTGGCAACCAGTTTTGTTAAAGTGTTAAACTCTTTTTTTTTTTTAAATCAAATACTTTTTTATTGAACTTTTGGAAACACATGACAGTAACTTCAATTCAGCATGGCATGAATACAATCATTTTAATATGAACCCCACGCCCACCCCCACCCTCTCCATTCCCCCGGCAGAAGAACCTCCCTCCATACCCTTCACAAACAATGCAGCAAGGAACTATATGTTGTTTTCCCATAATCTGGCTTCCTCCCACATCAGCAGCTCATTCCTCCCTTCCACACACCTCTCAGAATGTACAGCAGATCTCACAATCCTTTAAACTGAATCCATGGTCCCCATATGATGTCATGCAGGGATTGCTTCCCTCTCTTTTCATAGATGCCCCTTTCTAGTTGTATGATATACTCCACTCGTTTGGAAAACTCCTCGTTAGTAGGAGGGTCAGTCCCAGTCCAATGTTGCCAATTAATTTCCTGGCACAGTAGAATAACCTTGCAATGGCTATTTTCATATTAGACACAACTGGGATCTCCTCCACATACCCCAACAAGCATGTAACAGGATCTCCAGAAACCACACATCCATACGCCCCTCCAATCATATCCAATACTCCAGACCAGAATGTGGCCAACCTGGGGCACTCCCAATCATGTGGAGTATACCCGCACGTCACTCCCACACCTAGGACATGCAGAGGTTTCCCTCAGCCCCATTTCATACAGTCGTAGTGGCGATCTATAAACCCTGTGGACTACATAGATATGTGACAATCTTTCAGGTTCACTTAAAGAGAGCTTTGGAATATATTCAAGAGGTCTCCCATACATCATTCTCAATATGCCCAAGCACTGCCTCCCTATTATCCCTTGCCTTCAGTGGAAACTGAAGCAAAAATGTGTGCATGAGATCCATGTATGTGCTCGAGATAACCCTCTTATCTCTAACATAATCAAGGACCAGGTCCACTTCCACCTTCATATTTTGTGTATTCCTCTGGGATTTAATGGCATGTTTAACTTGTTCATAATGATACCACTCCATGCCCGATAGTAAAAATTCTCCCTGCAACTGTTGAATTTATTTTTTTCCAAATAAGATTATTTTATTCTGAAAATTTTTTTAATAAAGAAACAATCTATACTAGCCCAATCCCCACCAATGCGCCCTGATAGGCAGCGTGGACTGCACTGTAAGACTTCCCTTACTGTTCTGACTATAGGCTCCAAGAGATACCTACACTGACATGACACATTACAAGGATGGTTGAAACTAAAATTACAATCAGAGAATAACGGGGTTGAATAGCTAATCGAAACTTGCTGTTTACTGCCATACAGGGTCAAGAAAACTAAGGAGCTAAACATGTTTGGGAAATCAGATAGGTGATGTGTAGGTTAATAATTTGGCATTATATCATAAAACGGTGTACAGTAAATGCATTACCAGACCCTACTCCCCATTTTAGACCAAAGGACAAGATACATTCAGATCTGAAATAGGCAGAGAATGAGTCCCCCATATTAAAATACCTCTCGGCAAACTACACCTACTTCCTGTGCCTCCAAACCCAGGAGCTACTTTGAAATACAGATTTTGGACCAATAATCTTCAATCGAGGATTTGGCGAACTGTAGATGATTCTCATGGCACAGCCAAAGACGGCTCTATCAGGAATAACAGAGACAATCACTCTAAATGCATTTTCTCTTCCAACCCCAACTTGGGGGAATCCCTGCCGAGATCCGCTTTTTCCTGTACGCAGGGCGCGGCTCATTGCTATGGCAAAAAAGGGACGGCATTTCGAGTTCCCAGCAATGTGGAAGATAAGACCCGCCTCTGTTACCCTAAGGGTTGGCCGTAGGTGAGAGTAAGCAATGACCATCCAGAAATCGTGGCCCAAACCCCAAGCTGGATCCCTCAAGATATCTCCACTGGTTACACTTATCGAACCCTAGGCATCTAAGAAGGCATTACTGTCACTATCCCGCATTGAGTAGTGAATTGAGGTCCATCTACGCATATTCGCATGTAGATCATGGGCATGAGACCCCCCTCATCCGGATTTTAATTAGAGGACAAACCCAAGCAGGGAGGCCATACTTGACAGAACCATAATTTCATGAAATTGGTCTATACTGGGAGGGGGATCCCCCTCGGGATACAGCTACATTGCCTCCCCAGGAACGGCGTCTCCCAGCCTCCTCAAAACCCGTAGCAGTCTAGGCGAGTAAAGGTCGAGAAATGTCTACAAAGTGGACCAAAGTGGGGCCAATTGCAGCCATCGAAATGATCTCCCCTCAGTAAGGCCTCCACTTCCTAGCTCCCTCAACAGGGGGCATATATTCGCGAGAAGAATCTTCATGGCCTGAAAAGAGTGCCTACTTGTGGGAGTACTCGTTCCAGTTCCGTAGCCATCCTCCCCATACATTCATGGAAGTTGGCCATTTCCCGTGTAGACGCAGCGTCCCACTTCCTTCAGATAATTGCAGCTTTAAAACGCCCCCTCCGCCATTTAGTCCCGAGCAACTTGTAGCACCCACCTGAGCGTAACATCATTGTATTCCAGTAGTACAATTATGGGCGGCTTCCGCTTCTCAATGCCCAACTCCTCTATATCGTCCGCTTATATTTGTCACAATATCTCTGAACCCCAAGATCCCCCTAGAAGGCCGTCAAGCTCCGATTCCACTGATCTTATCCTACTCCCTCATAATTAAAATATCCTCATTTGCATTTTTAGAACATTAAGGTGCTTGAGCCCAACGCGGGTGACTCCATCCTCTGGTATACCACTCTTGGACCATAACACTTAATGACGGCTAGTCTTGCATATCAAAAATGGGTGCTATCGTCTTCCAATCACACATCTTTAGAGATTTTGGAACATAGATCATTATAATTGAGGCGGATCATAAGGGCCGTAGAGGGGGCAAGTGTAATACCTAGATACGTAATTCCCTCCCGCGCCCACCTGAAGGGAAGGGTCTTAGAAAGTTGCGCGATCTCCGACTTTGGGATATTAATGGGGAGGATTTCCGATTTAGAAGCATTTAATTTGTAATAGGAAACAGAAGCGTAATTTTCTAGAATGTTTACTACCGCGGGAAGGGAGGCCAAAGCGTCCGTGCACGTGATAAGGACATCGTCAGCGTACAGGCCGATGGACTGCTCCTCTCTTCCAACCAGGATGCCCCTTACCTCAGGGGAGGAACGGATCCTCTCAGCTAGAGGTTCAATTGCCAGAGCAAATATGACCGGCGAGAGGGGGCAACCCTGGCGGGTGCCATTCGTGATCCGGAAGGCAGGCGAGAGGAAGCCAGAGGCAAGGACCCTAGCATTGGGGTTCGAGTAGAGGGAGAGGATAGCCGAGAGAAAGGGGCCCGAAAGGCCAAATCTCCGGAGAACAGCTTCCAAATACCCCCAGTGTACCCTGTCAAACGCCTTCTCCGCATCTAAAGACAGGAATACACCGGGGGCTCTCCTCCGCTCCAGGGTCCGAATCAAATCGATCGCCCTCCTAGTTCCATCCTTCGCCTGCCTGCCGGCCACAAACCCCACCTGATCTGGTTTAATCAAACCCGGGACCACCTCCATCAGCCTGGCAGCGAGGATCTGTGCGTATATCTTGAGGTCGCAATTTAAAAGGGAGATGGGGCGGTAGCTTTCTGGGAGGTCGGGTGGTTTTCCGGCTTTAGGAATGGTAACAATCGTGGCCTGGAGATGAGAGGGGGCGATCCGACCCGTCTCCCGCCACTGATGGAAGGTCCGCAAGAGGAATGGGGCTAATGTATCTGCAAAGAAACGCAGATACTCATTTGGCAAGCCATCCGGTCCCAGGGCCGAATGAGCTTTAGCCACTCTGATAGCCCCCAGCACCTCAGACAGAGTGAAGCAGTCATTCAACCGCTCCATGTCAGCCGGAGGGACAGAGGGAAGATCCAAGTCCTCAAGGAAGCGTTCAATCAGGGTAGGAGTAGGCTGGGGGTGGTAGGGTCATCAGCTAGGTTATATAGCTTAGAATAAAACTGTTGGAAGGTTGCGGCAATCTCATCTGGACTCCTAACCACTTTACCCGAGTGGGTTTTCATTTTCTCAATTGCGGAGCGGACTTCCCTCTTCCTCAAACGCCTAGCCAGAAGGGCGCCAGCTTTATCCCCAGACTCATAGAAAGCCGTTCTGGATGAGCGTAAGAGTCTCTCGTGGGAGGAGAGAAGAAGAGCACGGAGCCTGAGCCTAGTGGATGTCAGCTGCGCGGTTATTTGTGGGGAGGGGGCGCATTTATTTACGTCCTCCAGGCTCCGGAGCTGGGAGAGAAGGAGTTCCCTCTCCCCTTCCCTGGCCTTTTTTCGTCTTGCGGATTTCTGGATAAAGACCCCCGGACAAAGGCCTTGTGAGCCGCCCAGAGTGTCTCCTCCGAAACCATTCCATTTTCATTGAGTTGGAAAAACTCAACAAGCTGGGCGTTCAGCTCCTCCACAAGGCCCGGCTCCGCCAGAAGAGATCTATCAAGTGACCATGACTTCGGGGGGGAGAGACGAGCCTCCAGAGGAATCTCGAGGGACACCGGGGCATGATCAGACCAGGTGATCAGTCCCACCTCCGCACAGGCACAGGCCGGGAGGGTCTTATCATCCACCAGAAAGTAATCAATTCTGGAGTACGATCTGTGCCTGTGCGAGAAGAAGGAGTAATCCCTCTCAGTGGTGTGGAGGTAACGCCACGGGTCGTGCATATGAGCCTCCCGTATGACATGGGACGCCTCCTTGGGCCTCCCCGGTGCCCCTCCAGAGCAGTCCAGAGACCGATCAGGGACCAGATTTAGGTCTCCACAAACAATCGTAAAGCCAGGGGTGGGAGGAGCCACCCTGTCCAGGAGAGCCCGGAGGAACCGCACCTGGCCCTCGTTAGGGGCATAGGCCGACACCAGAGTCATTGCCCTTCCCCCTACTACACAAGACAAAATTAGAAATCTACCCGCAGGGTCTGCCAGGGGATTAACAAGCGTAAAATCTACAGAGTGCTTGACAAGTATGCAGACGCCTGCTTTCTTTGTAGAAGCATTAGCAAAGTACCTCGTCGGGAATAGGCGATGTTGAATTCTATGGTTATCCTCCTGCAGGAGATGCGTCTCCTGAAGGCAGAGAATGTCCGCCTTCAGTTTAAGAGCATCCCTCCAGAGAAGCGAGCGTTTAAAGGGGGAATTAAGCCCCCTAACATTATAAGAGACAATTTTCATAGTGGCTTACCAACTTCTATAAACCATTCACCTAAGAATATTACAGTGCACCACCGTACAGGGAGAGAAGAGGGGAAAGTGGAGGGGGAGAAAAAGGAGAAAAAAGATAGAAAGAAGAAGCAGAGGAAGAGCCAAAGGCAACAATAAGAGAAAACAACATAACATAAATGTAAACAAGTATTTAAGCACAGGCCCACTAGGGACCCCCCGTCGAACGGGGGCTGAGGTTCGCAGGCAGTAAAAAACCTGCTGCCCAGCCCAGAAAGACAAGCAGCACCTCACTTGAGCCCAAAGAGGAGCGCATGTCCGGGCTGGAGCACAGTTCTCTCCAACGGAGAAAGAGAGAAAAGTTATGAGAGAGTCTCCCTTAGAGGGCCCGGCAGTGGCTGAGGAACGAGGCCTAAATAGAAGAGTTCCAGAGATCCACACAGTCAACTTATCTTTTTCAACACTGGAGGGGAAGACGAGGGACATCCCTCCGACCGAGGTGTGCGCCGACGATCCCGGTCAGCCGGTGGCGAGCCCTCCGGCGTCTCAACTAGCCTCCATTGACGCAAAGCTCTGCCTAGCTGCGTAGGGGAGATGAAAAGGTGGTTGGTCCCCTTGTAGCGGAATTTAATCCGAACAGGTGTCCCCCAGGAGTATGCGATGCCCCTATCTCTCAGGATCTTGCAGTGGGGCGCAAACTCCCGCCGGCGAGCGAGGGTCCCTGGAGAGAGATCCGGGAAGGCTGCAATGGCTGCATAGGGGTCTGGTAGAGATGCCGCATTCCTCATGGTACGCATGATATTATCTCTAGCCGCCACTGATGTGAAGAGAACAAGAATGTCTCTCGGCAGGGAGGGGTGTATATGCGTCGGTTTAGGGAGACGGAAGGCTCTGTTAACAGAGGTTTGTGGGTTTGGGAGGTCTGGCAGCAGGACCTGAAGAAATTGTAAAATCGTCTCACCCAGATCCTCCTCCGCTCCTCGTTCAGGGAAGCCTCTAAAACGGAGGTTCGCCGCTCTGGACTTGTCATTTAGGTCACACATCCTTAATTGGAGCTGCTTCACATCCCCCGCCATCGTGGTGTAGTCGTCCGCCAGATCATTATGGGCTGAGGCGTATTCCGCCATTTTTTCTTCAAGATGGTGGGTCCGTTCTCCAAGAGCTGTCAGATCCTCCCTCATCTCCCCCACTATGGTGCGGATGTTGTCCTGGATGGATTTCCTCAGGGTGCCATCACTGCAGTTAGGAAAGACCGGGTGACCAGAGCGTCCCCCTCAGCTCCAGGAGCTCCCGCCTCCGCCCCTCTAGGTGTGCGAGGGGCCGTAGGGGAAGCAGCCTGTGTGGAGCGAGGAGACGAGGGCGCCATGTTGGGAGACGCCTGGGACCGCTCTGGCGGGAAAAAGTCCGTCACCTTCGGCATATCTCCTCTCCGGCGGGACGATGTCCTGGGCATCGCTGGGGCTGCAGGGAGGGCTCAGGAGGCAAACCGCTGCAAAATTTGGGCTGCTGAGGCTCTAAATGCCGCTTGTCCTCGGGTCACAGCCGGGAGCTCAGGGAAGTGCGACCGGCGCCATCAGCTTCCAAGCCACGCCCCCCTCCCTGCAACTGTTGAAATGGCTTCATATTCCCATTTTCCAAAATTTGATCCATCCGAGTTATTCCTTTGGCATCCCATTCTCTTATAGTCCCAATTTTTTTGGAACTCAGGAAGACCATTGTTATTCCATATGGGCGTATACTTGGTTAGTCCCTGTATCCCTCCCACCTTCTTCAATGAATCCCAGTCCCTTTGTATCAGGTCCAGCGTGGGACTGGCACCTCCCAGACGTTTCATAGACCCCCCTTCCAGGCCTTCCATCACTGGTCTCCCACTCATACAGTGCTCCAAGAGATACCGTGTGGACCCCTTCCCCCCCGGACATGCCCATCCCCTAAAGTGTTGGCTTTGAGCCGCTAAGAAATACAATTCAGGATTCGGGAGCACTAACCCCCCCTCGTTTTTGGGCCTTTGAAGTATCTCTAATCGAATTCTTGCCTGTTTCTTGCCCCATAGCAGGGTTCTAAACAAACTATTTAGTGACCTAAACCATTTTTTGGGAAAACCAGATAGGTGCATTGTGTAGGATGTAAAGTAATTTGGGCATTATAATCATTTTAAGAAGGTTGATCCTCCCCACCACCGTTAAATGCAACTTAACCCAAACCTCTATCTTCTCTCGAAGTTTTTTAACCAAAGGCACAAGATTGACATTCAAGTAATTTGAAATAGGCAGAGAAACCTGCACCCCCAAATATTTAAATACCTCCGTGCATTGCAACTTACTCACCTCTACATTTCTCTGTGACCACTCCACTCCCCGATCTACTTTGAACAGTACAGATTTGGACCAATTAATCTTCAATCCCGAGATTGTCCCAAAACTTTCAATGATCTGCATGGCACAGCTCAATGATCCCTCTTGATCTCCAAGAAACAACAGGAGATCATCAGCATACAAAGCAATTTTCTCTTCCAACCTCTCATATTGGAATCCCTTGATCTCTCGCTTTTTCCTGATAACCGCAGCCAGCGGCTCAATTGCTATGGCAAAAAGGAGGGGCGAAGAGGGGCATCCCTGTCGAGTTCCCTAGCAAGTTGGAAAGATGAAGACACCGCCCCATTTACTCTAAGTTTGGCCGTAGGTTGAGAGTATAGCAATTGTACCCATTCCAGAAATCGTGGCCCAAACCCCATCCTCTGCATAACCCTCCACAGATAATTCCACTGTACACTATCGAACGCCTTATGGCCGTCTAGTGAAGCGATTACTCTACTTCCCGCATTATCGGCCTGCAGCTGGAGATTGAGGTACAATCTACGAATGTTGATCGCTGTAGATCTACTGGGCATGAACCCCGACTGATCCGGATGTATTAAGGAGGAGACAACCCCAGACAGTGGAGTAGCCAATACTTTCCCCAGTATTTTAACGTCAGTAGTTAACAATGAAATTGGTCTATATGACTCGGGTATCTTGGGGTCCTTCCCTCCTTCGGGATTACCACTATCATTGCCTCCCTCATGGAATCCGGCAGTAGTCGTTTCCTATTGGCCTCCTCAAATACCCGTAGCAGTCTAGGGAGTAAAAGGTCTGAAAACTGCTTATACACTTCTGTCGGTAAACCATCAGTGCCTGGGGCTTTTCCATTTGCCATGCCATGCAGAGCATGTGTCATCTCCTCCTCAGTAATGGGGGCCTCCAGTCTCTCTCTGCTTTCCTCATTCAACTTAGGGAGCACTCCCATTTCCAGAAAATTATCTATCTCCCCATCTGCCACCCTCCCTTCTGAGGAATAGAGTGCACTATAGAAACTTGTAAAGACGGTTAGTATCTCTTCCACTTCCGTGACCGTCCTCCCAGCCCCATCCACCATTTCATGAATATGTGTAGTGCCATTCTGCGCCGCTGCTATGACAGCCAGCAGGTGTCCCACCTTTTCCCTTTCAGCATAAAATTCAGCCTTTATAAACGCCTACCTCTTCGCCATCTTATCCAGTAGAATCTTGTTCACCCGATCCTGAGCTGTTTTAAAATCATTTTGTACTTCCATTGTAGTATCAATTATGGCGGCTTCCTCTGCTTTCTCTAATGCTTCCAAACTCTTCAATTCCTCCCGCTTAGTTAGTGTTTTTCGTCTACATATATCTCTGAACAAGATCCCCCTCAAGAAGGCCTTCAAGGCATCCAATTCCACTAATTTATCCGTACTCCCCTCATTAAGTGTCAAAAATTCCTCCACTTCCTCCCCTATTTTTTGAACATTAAGGTGCTGCAGCCAAACCGGGTGCATCTTCCATCCCTCCCTGGTCACTCCACTCTGAGACCCATAACTGACACTTACAATGACAGGGCTATGGTCCGATATCACTCGAGGTAGGTATCGTACTTCCCCAATCACACCATCAGCCCAGCTATCCGCCAGGGCTAGATCTATAAGTGACAGCGTGCCATGCGAAGCAGAGTGATAGGAGTAGCATCTCTTCCCAGTGTTCCTAGCCCTCCATGTGTCAATCAGACCAAGTTCCTTTATAACATTACCAAAAACTGTCATGGTGCCCTCCCGTACATTAGCCTGCCTTTTACTGCGATCCCAAAAACTGTCCACTACATTATTAAAATCTCCAACCATTAGCAACGGTAGCACCCTTCCTTTTTCTGCAAATTCCCTCATCACTCTAATTTGTGTGCTAGAATAAGGGGGGGATATACATTGCCACTATACATAATAGTTGTCAATAGAATACCCCTTTAATCGCCACTCCCCGTCCCTCTGGGTCAATATAGACATCAATTTCCTCAAAAGGCGTGGATCTACTAATCAAAACCGACACCCCCCTGGCATAGTTGGAGAAAGTAGAGTGGTACGATCTCTGTATCCATCTTCTATTAAGAACATGAGTCTTCTCGCGTTTCAAATGAGTCTCTAAGAGACACACCACCAGGCTCCTTGATCCTGCGCACATTTGAGAATCGCTGCTTTTTTGGTTTTCTCAGACAAGCCCCTGATGTTCCAGCTCATAACTCTAAAAGTACCCATAATGCGATGTTAATCACAAATTCTACACATAACCAGTTGCTGCTTCTGCTGTCAATATCTTTCCCACTGCCAATTCCCTCCCTCCCCCCTTCCCTCCCACCCCTCCAACCTCCCTCTCGTACATGCTCCATGAGAGCTATGGGTTCTCCCATCCCAGCCCCATCTTCCAGGTGAAGTCCTTCTCCCAGATCTTCTCGCATACAAGTACACTTCCCCGCTCCTGTGTTGCCCCCCTCCTTCCCGCCGAACTTCAAGTCACTTGCAGTAATTTGGTAACAACCAAGTTAAGCCGTCATAAGTAAACCATATTATACCCATAATCATCCTAAAAAATATGACAGATCAATGGCATCAAACATTGCCCCCCACTGCCCCACACTCTAATGAGGGCAGTTGTATAACATATCCGGCTGCAGTAGTTTCATTGTCCTTAAGACCACCATGTCCTCCCCGACCAAAAGAAGAGGAAGAACACATATTAGAACCTACAAATAAGAATTCAACATTACCCCCCTGTTAAATTGAAAAAGAGATAACAAATATAACGTTAATGAAAAATTAGAAAAATGGAAGTAGGGGGCAAAAAATAAAAGCCCCCCCCCCTCCTCTCTGCACATGTCTAAAGCTGTATTAGTTTTAACAGAGCATACATCGTGTGCCCCTCTATTATTGAGATAGTTTTTTAGTTAGCAAAACCACCACTGCAGATCAGCAATTAAACTCTTTTAACCCCTTTACGATATATAACTCCTGGGAGCGCATATCATTGTTGCAATGTATGCAGCCACACAGGACCTAAGAGGCAAAGGGTCCTTCTTCCAATGTACAGTACTTTCATATGTTGTGTCAGTGACTTTGAAGCAATCTTGTACACTGAGCCTGCATCTTTCCAGGAAGATGATGACTGAATTATTTAGCCATCATCTACCTACAACAGTCACGGGTACAGAGAATCTCTACCTAAGGCAGTTAAAATGTTATATGTTATTTTAATTACTTATTAAGGGATGTTCCTTTTATCACATTATTGATATTGCTATTGCTATTGTAATAACTAGTATTGTTAAACCTGTTATTGATACCTAGAACTCTGCTTTGTTTGCAAACAAAGTCACTCAGCGTAAATCTAACTCTCCTTACAATTAAACCGGGTTTACTACAAATCCTCTCCATACTCATCTATCACCAGTTTCCACCCCTCCCCCCCTCTCCCCACACTAACGAAGAGTTCCATAGTTTACTACTGACATCACTTAGTACCACTTTCTTGCAATTTCCTGCTTTAGAGTCCTCTAGAGCACCAACTGAAGTAAAATGCCCCAAAACGTAAACTCAACTCCAGTAACAAATCTGCTAATAATGAACACACTACTGATTCGGGTAAAGACAACCAAAAACTCAAATCAGTTTCTTTGGCTCACATCACTACCAGTACTCTACCTGACGATAACCCAGAATCAACTGAAACTTACCCAGAGGACTCAGGAACCTCAACAGAAGATTTGATGGCATACGAAAATTCACAAACCATTACTAAACGCAAAGAAAGAGAAACCCCGACCAAACCGCATCTAAACTGCAGCCTTCCAGGAGATACTGATTCTGAAGACGAAACTAAATTTAAAAGCCCTGCTCGACAACGATCAAGAAAAGATAACGCTGATGATGACCCTCTATTGAATTTTAATGTGGGCCAACCGATGGACAGAGATTTCTTTCATAAGCTCTTTTCGGCCTTCAAAAAGTCACTAAAAGCAGATCTTACAGAACAGTTTGAGGATATGCGATACTCATTAGCAACAGTTGTATCCAGAACTGAAAACAACGAGAGAGCTGTACTTGATCTTAAAAAGGAAAGCAAAGAACTCAAAAAGGGTCGGGAGCACATGAGAGAAGAAATAAAGTACTTAAAAGATAAGATAGCAGACAGGGAAGATCGTGACCGCCGCAATAACCTCAAATTTAGAGGAATTCCAGAAAAGGTTAAGAATCCAGAACTCATGTCCTTCATGAAAGACCTGATTAAAACAACGATTCCCAATTTATCGGACATCCAATACTCTATAGAAAGAGCACATAGGCTTCCCAAGCCATCCCACCTACCCAATGACATTCCAAGGGATGTTACAGTAAAATTCTCATTTTACCAGACAAGGGATCAGATTACCAGCTTCATGTGGTCTAATAAATCTCTGCCTCCTCCATATGAGAAAATTAAAGTTTTCACCGACATATCAAAAGAGACCATGACAAGACGTAAGGCTTTGAAACCGCTTACGGACATTCTCCAAGAGAAAAAAATACCATATAGATGGGGTCGTCCATCCACCAATGTTATCTTCTCCTTTAAACAAAAAACAATTACAATTGATGAGATCTCAGCGGGATTAAAGACTCTTAAGGACCTACACATCTCTAACACATGAGCCTATAAACTTCACCCAAGCACTTGATCCAAGGTCACTTCATAGGCACAAAGGCTAAAACTTTAGTCTCCTTGGAAGTTTATCACCGGCCTCGGCCCTTCCGCCTATTAGACTTTTAGTGGCAAACAAGCCACTTACATTTCACGGGTTTGAACCCGGCTGTTCAAAGTTTCATTGTTAACCATTGTTATAAAAAGGAAGTCTAATGGTGGGTTTACACGTTTCAATATCGTTGCGATATCGCAATTCAATGGCGCGGGAGCGCGCATTTAGTGCTCGTTTCTCCCGCATCGCATCGGAGGTGTTTACACGTTGCGATTTATGAATCCAACGTCCGTGCGATGTCTACGCCCCCCAACCCAGGAACGACCATTTAACATGGGAGTGAATGGGTGACGTAGAACTTCACATTGGAATTGGGCTGTCACACAGCACTATCCGGCTCCAATCTCCATTCAATATCGGAGCATTGAATAGCACGCTCATTCAATCCCCGATATCGCATTGACATCGTTACTGCATCTTATTGGACGTTCACACCATACAACGCAGGAACGATATCGGGTCCAACGATCGAACCACGTGACTTTTCATTGAAATTGGACGCCGATATCGCAACGTGTAAACCCGCCATTAGTATTATTTCATCAAAGTTTTACCCCAATGCCCCTATGTACACTTTATCACCTAAAATCACATATCGACACTCAAGCACCTGGTCTAGACTATGGCTAACAAATTTCTATCCTACAATGTTAGAGGTCTAAACTCCCCCCAGAAAAGATTCTTAATTTGGAAAGAATTGAAAAAACTCAATGTAGACATTGCAGGTCTACAGGAAACTAAATTTTCCTGTGACAACCTACCTAAATTCACGAACAAAAATTATCCAAATATCTTTTTATCTTCCAATAAAAAGAAAAAGGCAGGAGTGGCTATCTTTGTTAAAGATACTGTTAAGTTTGAAAAAATTAACCTTATAAAGGATGATGATGGTCGCTTTCTAATTCTCATCTGTAAAATTAATGACACATGCTACACCCTTGTTAACGTGTACGCGCCCAACAAAGGACAAATTACTTTCTTAAAAAGACTAATTAAAACTGTACATGAATTACAGAAAGGCCAGCTACTCATGTTCTTTAATGCAGTACCAAACCCTTTCCTAGACTCCTCCAACAAATCCAGAAACTTGAACACATCGCTAGACACATGGATGAACAGTGAGGAACTCTTCGACGCTTTCCGCTGCATTAATTCCTCTTCAATTGAGTATACCCACTTCTCTGATGCACATAAATCATTTGCTCGGATTGACCTCCTTTTAACTAACATTCATACATTACATTATATCAAAACTATTAAGATTCACCCTAGAACGTGGTCGGACCACTCACCACTCACTTTTGCAATTTCTTATGGACCCATTCATTCTGAACAAAAAATCTGGCGAGCCAACTCTTACTTATTTCACCATCCACATTATAGAGAAACAATTCAAAATTATATCAATCTCTATTTTCAAGAGAATGATTTAGAAAACACCAAAATCTCAACCCCTTGGACCGCCCACAAAGCAGTTATTAGAGGCCATTTAATACAACTTAACTCTAGACTTAAACGTAACACCATAAAGGATTCCGAAAGAATTATTAAAGAAATTAAAAACCTAGAGCTACAACTTGAAAAGTCCCCCAATTATAAAATCTATACAGATATTCTCCAACTGAGAATTCAACTAAAAAACATATTAGCATCTGAATATGATAAATTCATACGCACCATAAAAAGCAATTTCCATAACTGTATGGACAAGCCCTCCAAACTTTTTGCCAACAAAATTAAAATTCAGAGACGCAAAACTAGAATCCTCCAAATAAAAAACAACAAAAACTAAATAAAATACATAAAAACCCAAAGGATATCTCGAATATCTTTGCCAGTTTTTATAGAAATCTGTATAATTTAAAGGAAGACGCAGCAGAACTTACTCCCTTAAAATCAGATATAGACAAATTTCTAGACTCCATTGTTCTTCCCTCTATTTCAAAAGAAGACTTGAATTTCCTTAATTCCCCTTTTACTGAAACAGAAATTCTAGCGACAATTAACTCCCTAGCCAAATGCAAATCTCCCGACCCCGATGGCCTACAAAACGAATACTACTTAAACTTTAAAAACTCTCTTGCCCCATACCTCACAAAACTTATAAACTCTTCCACCACATCCCAAGACGCCTTCCCAGCGGAAATGCAGGAAGCAATCATTATGGTGATATCCAAAAATAAAGGAGACACTGAAAATGTCACCAATTATCGTCCTATTTCCCTCCTAAACTCGGACTTAAAAATCATTGCTAAAACTATCACTTTGAGACTTCAGAAAATCTTTCCTGGACTTCTCCATAAGGACCAAGTGGGATTTATTTCGAGTAGAGAAACCTCTGACGCCACTAGACGTGCCATTAATCTGCTATTCTACATTGAAAAAACTAAAACTCCCACCCTGATGGTCGCTGTCGATGCTGAAAAGGCGTTTGATAGAGTCCATTGGGGCTTCCTCTTCCAAACCTTAAAAAAATTTGGTTTTGAGGACAATATTTTAAACTCCATCACATCTCTCTACTCCACTCCCTCAGCAAAAGTCCTGACCAATAATGTTTTGTCAGACAAAATTGTTCTCACTAATGGCACAAGGCAAGGTTGCCCCCTTTCACCCACCCTTTTTGATTTCTACATAGAGCCCCTAGCCGAAAAGATTCCCTTAATCTGCGGTATCCCGGCACACAAAAGACATTTTAAAATATCTTTATTCGCAGATGACATTCTTTTAACACTATCTACACCACTTAAATCAATAAGGAACCTATTGGACACAATTAAAACTTTCTCCAATATTTCATATTACAAAATAAACTTAACTAAAACGCAAGTTCTACATCTAAACCTAAATCCGCAAACGTTAGTTGCTCTTAAATCGGAGTTTAATCTGGCCTGGGAAAACGACCATATCAACTATCTTGGAATTAAACTTATTAAACCTCTAACATCAATTGTAGATACTAACCTAAAAACCATTTACAAAACTCTACAGACCGATATTCTACATCTGGCAAAGATAGAAATTTCTTGGTTTGGCAGAAGCAATGCATACAAGATGAGCCTTTTACCAAAACTTTTATATATTTTTAGATCTATCCCTTTAATAATCCCGAATAAGTGGTTACAAAAATTGCAATCTCAGTGGTTACATTCATTTGGGCAAAAAAGAAACCTAGGGTAGCGAGATTAATCCTAGAAAAGAACAAAAAACATGGAGGACTCGCCTTGCCCAATTTAACTGCCTACTACCATGCTACTCTAATTAAATTAAGCCAGAATTGGTGGGCAGGAGAAGATGGGCCGACTTGGTTAGATCTAGAGGAATCTATTAAACCTCAGGGTGACCTTGGCCTCAACACTCTCTCCTACCTATGTGACAAAACTAAAGCCTAGGTCTCACATAACGATATCGGTAACGATATCGTCCTATTTGTGACGTAGGAACGATATCCTTACCGATATCGTTGCGTGTGACTGATAGCAGCGATCAGGCCCCTGCTGTGAGGTCGCTGATCGTTGCACAGGGCTCCTGACCATTTTTTGGTCGTTGGCCCCCCCCGCTGGTCACCACACATCGGTGTGTGTGACCGGCGGGGGCAGCGATCAGTGACCTGTCAGGATCCCCCGCCATGTCACAGCGCCGCACAGCAGCGCTGTAACATGACATCCAGGGTGACAAGCGGGCTTAGAGACCCGCTTGTTTACCATGGTTACCGGCACCCGCCCGCTTCCGGGTTGCGGGGAGCGAGCGGGTGCATCCTCTCCTATCCTGTCCCTCACTATTCTCATCTCTCCCTGCTATTTCCCTGTTCCCTACTCTATCCCCTATCCTAAACCCTAATCCTATCCCTCTCCTTGTTCTAAATAAAGAAATCCCCCCCGAGGCTCACCGGCATCAGAGGCTCCCATACCGGCATCTCTGTAATGGAGATCTCAGGGGTAAAGGACCTGTAATGAGGTCACAGTCATGTGACCGGCCTATACTGTACAGTATAGGCCGGTCACATGATACTGACCTCATCATAGGTCCTTTACCCCTGAGATCTCCATTACAGAGATGCCGGTATGGGAGCCTCTGATGCCGGTGAGCCTCGGGGGGGGATTTCTTTATTTAGAACAAGGAGAGGGATAGGATTAGGGTTTAGGATAGGGGATAGAGTAGGGAACAGGGAAATAGCAGGGAGAGATGAGAATAGTGAGGGACAGGATAGGAGAGGTCGGCACCCGCTCGCTCCCCGCAACTCGGAAGCGGGCGGGTGCCGGTAACCATAGTAAACAAGCGGGTCTCTAAGTGCAGGAGAGACCCGCTGTTACCATGGTTACCAGCGTCCGTCCGCTCCCAGGATGCAGGGAACGAGCGGACGCTGGGTACCAACGATCTGGCTGCCCAGAGGTCGCTGGTGAAGTCTGTCAGTGTGACAGCTCACCAGCGACCTGATAACGATGTGTCAACGATGCATCAACGATGCTGATCGTTGTCGGCATCGCTGACACATCGTTATGTGAGACCGGGGCTTAAGAAACTCCCTGAGGAAATTGCTGTCAGATCTGCAATCCTTTCTTGGAGAACTCTACTGAAACTATCTCACAAGTCTCATCCTACGGTGTCTCCAACGTGGATAAATATAGATATCTTGGAACTTATATCTTCAAGAATTAAACTAAACTCATGGAAGAAACTAGGTGTCAAGTACATTTGCAAAAAAATCAGTGCAAAAAATCCGCACAGGAATCACACAAAAAGCTCTCTGTTTATAATAAATATTTTTTCTTTTTTCCAGTTTGTAGCAAGTGCTATAAAAAAAGTATCAAAAACAGGGCTATTGGTCTGTACGTTTTTTGCAAAAAATATACGTAAGCTGTCTCACCTCGTCACGGTTGCCCTAGCGAGACAGTCCCTAGCTGATGTGTGCATTTAAAACCTGATTGTGTGAACATACCTCAATTCAGGCTCCAGCCAGGACTCCACTCTGTGGGTTTTTTACCTGTGAAACAGCTTATGTGTGGACTACTCATAGGGGAAGGGTGGGTCACTTCCCTTTCCTGCGAACAGGAGAAACACATTCACCAAACAATAATGAGTAGTCCAACACTGATGAATGCGATTAATAACCGCATTCATCCACCACCAGAAAATCTGCAAAAAAATCAGTGCAAAAAATCCGCACAGGAATCACACAAAAAGCTCTCTGTTTATAATAAATATTTTTTCTTTTTTCCAGTTTGTAGCAAGTGCTATAAAAAAAGTATCAAAAACAGGGCTATTGGTCTGTACGTTTTTTGCAAAAAATATACGTAAGCTGTCTCACCTCGTCACGGTTGCCCTAGCGAGACAGTCCCTAGCTGATGTGTGCATTTAAAACCTGATTGTGTGAACATACCTCAATCCAGGCTCCAGCCAGGACTCCACTCTGTGGGCTTTTTACCTGTGAAACAGCTTATGTGTGGACTACTCATAGTCAAGTACATTGCAGACATAATAGATGAAAGTAAAAAACTCATTCCCTTCCAACTTCTTATGGAAAAATTTAAACTCGACATCCTAGAAGAGATGACATGGAAGAAGATTCAAAATCTCATCAACTCCCATAAACTAAACTTTTTTCTACCCCAGAACCTAGCTCAGATGTTCAGATATCCTCGAAGCCTTCTTTTCTGGAAAACTGGGCATATATATCAAAGCTTTAACCAAGACACTCATTTTTCATACTCATCGAATGTAAAAGCATGGGAAAAGAACTAAATGTAGAAATTACAACGGATGTCTGGCATCAAATTTTCAAATCTATCTACTCTTACATCCCCTGCTCATCCCTTGCAGAGACCCACTATAAGATTTACACACGCTGGTATTATACCCCTCTTCAACTTCATCAAATTCAAAACTCCAACTCCCCCCTCTGCTGGAGGAATTGTAATGCTATTGGTAGCTTAACTCACATTTTTTGGAGCTGTAGAGTTCTCAAATGCTTCTGGGACAGAGTTGAGGCTCTAATTAATAGCATCACTGGCTTGAAATTACACCTATCTTCTGAACTAGTACTTCTCCTTGTTGGCCTCGAATCCATCCCTCATAAACATAGACCTATCATTACGCAAATCTACTCACAGCTAAAAGTAACATTGCTGCACTCTGGAGGGACCCTATTCCCCCTACGGTGGAAAACACAATAGAGAAAATAGCATGTCACAACACATACGAATACACATACGCCCTTAGAAACAACCTGTTAAAAAATTACTCCAAAAAATGGAAGGAGTGGAATAAAATTATGTCTCCTACAAATCAACCATAAAGACCTCAACATTGTACAAGACCAGATTAATCTTCGTACCCCAATCCAACTTATTTAGCATTACTATTTCAAGTAAATCATACCCAAGTTAATTCATAGCGGGCATTCTTATATACGTACTCTTTGTACTTCCATGTATGTAAATAGTTAAGTCACTGTTTAGCAACTCGCTATTCATTAAATAATCAAATTAATGGAATATGATTGATATTTATGTAAATCATTGACCGAGCGACTAAAGTCTTGAGTAGTGTTATATATTTCTGATTCATCCTCGGTCTATGAATATATAGATTGTACATCTTTCTTCATATTGTACCACCTAGATTACTAATCTCCTTTTATTGTACTTCATTGATTTCTGTATCATTTATGCTAATCATACTGTATGTTATATCATTCTTTTATTTGCAAACCAATAAAAATATTTGAACATAAAATGTTATATGCTGCTGTCAATTTCTGACAGGGGTGAATCATTTCAAGCATCCATGACCGCAGAACACTGATGGGTTGCCATAACAGCCGAGGGTCTGCTAAAGATCTCTGTGTGTTTACCTGGTGTACATAGGAGACTGTGATTTTCGCTGTTCATACAGGTGCATCTCAATATATTAGAATATCATCAGAAAATTACTGTATTTTTCGGAATATAAGATGCACTTTTCCCCCCTAAATTGGGGGAAAACAGGGGTGTATCTTACAATCTGAATCTAAAAATTTTTTACCCAGAGGTGGGGTGGGAGGCACAATAGGTTCACCGAGGATGGGGGCAGAACAGCCGGACTGGAGCTTCGAAGGGTTCATGGCAGCGTGTGGTGGGCGCCGCCATGTCTTGCTGTCTGGAGTGGATTCATTGACAAGCTGTAACTGGTTGTAATAGGTTAAGATTTCCACCACCACCACAACCCCCCGCAGCTCTGGTCCCACTGCTCTGGCTCCACCCCATCCTCCATGGACATGTGATGCCTGCCTCCGGCACCCCCACAGACCCCATCCTCAGTAAGCCACAGTGGGTCTAGGGGGGTGGGGATAAATATTATATACTAGATGTGGGCCCGATGCTATTGCATTGGGACGGTGGTAACATGACGATGGAGGCAGCTCTGTGATGCTGGGGGCGGCGGCTGTCTCTACCCTGTGTCTCTCCCCTCCCCTCCTCCACAGTGATCTCTCCCAGTGTATGTAAATAAATGTGATAGGTACTCGGGTATCGCTCCCCAGCTCACCTCTCCTGGGTCTGCATCCTCTGCTCCTCTACCGATCGGGCATCCCACGCCCAGGCGTGCTGTGTCTCGGAGCCATCGCTGGGCTCCCTTCCTGTCTGCTGACCACTGGGCTCACACATTAGCACACTACAATGGTCGGAATCATGAATTTAATTAGCGGCGCACTAGGCGAGGCCGCGCTCCTCCTCTGTGAATCTAGGGGTCGGCACAGCTCAACCTGACACTCCCCTTGACCAATAGCTGTCCATCCTCCAGTATATCAGGCCACCTCCACTGCTGGGACGTGCCTGATTATTGTGTTAGTATGCTTCTGCTTCTCTGACTAGTAGTCAGGCCCACCTTGTGCTCTCCTCTGGTAGAACACGTTCCAGCTCTCCTGAACCCGGGCTCTGGTGCCTCCATCCCTGTTTGGCCTTACTGTAGTATAGGCTAACCCTATGAGTCAACCCCCTGGTACTAGCAGCTGTGGTATTTAGACCCCCTGGACTTGCCCCTGACAATCCGTGTATAGGGGTTGGCTAAACTATGACCAGCTCACCTAGGGGAGTTTGGTACCATGTCCCAGTAGGTCCACTCTAGGATGCCTTCCCCAGAAGCATGACAAAATGTATTTTTAGTTAAAGGAAAACTGTCAGGTCATAAATCCATACAGTTGTGGCCAAAAGTATTGACACTCCTGCAATTCTGTCAGATAATACTCAGTTTCTTCCTGAAAATGATTGCAATCACAAATTCTTTGGTATTATTATCTTCATTTAATTTGTCTTCAATGAAAAAACACAAAAAGAATTGTCCTAAAGCCACATTGGATCTAATTCCACACCAAACATAAAAAAGGAGGTGGACAAAAGTATTGGCACTGTTAGAAAAATCATGTGATCCTTCTCTAATTTGTGTAATTAACAGCACCTGTAACTTTCCTGTGGCACCTAACAGGTGTTGGCAATAACTAAATCATACTTGCAGCCAGTTGACATGGATTAAAGTTGACTCAACCTCTGTCCTGTGTCCTTGTGTGTATCACAATGAGCATGGAGAAAAGAAAGATGACCAAAGAACTGTCTGAGGACTTGAGAAACCAAATTGTGAGGAAGCATGAGCAATCTCAAGGCTACAAGTCCATCTCCAAAGACCTGAATGTTCCTGTGTCTACCGTGCGCAGTGTCATCAAGAAGTTGAAAGCTCATGGCACTGTGGCTAACCTCCCTAGATGTGGACGGAAAATAAAAATTGACGAGAGATTTCAACGCAAGATTGTGTGGATGGTGGATAAAGAACTTCGACTAACATCGAAACAAGTTCAAGCTGCCCTGCAGTCCGAGGGTACAACAGTGTCAACCCGTACTATCCGTCGGCGTCTGAAAGAAAAGGGACTGTATGGTAGGATACCCAGAAAGACCCCACTTCTTACCCCGAGACATAAAAAAGCCAGGCTGGAGTTTGCCAAAACTTACCTGAGAAAGCCTAAAACGTTTTAGAAGAATGTTCTCTGGTCAGATGAGATAAAAGTAGAACTTTTTGGGTAAAGGCATCAACATAGAGTTTACAGGAGAAAAAAAGAGGCATTCAAAGAAAATAACATGGTCCCTACAGTCAAACATGGCGGAGGTTCCCTGATGTTTTGGGGTTGCTTTGCTGCCTCTGGCACTGGACTGTTTGACCGTGTGCATGGCATTATGAAGTCTGAAGACTACCAACAAATTTTGCAGCAAAATGTAGGGCCCAGTGTGAGAAAGCTGGGTCTCCCTCAGAGGTCATGGGTCTTCCAGCAGGACAATGACCCAAAACACACTTCAAAAAGCACTAGAAAATGGTTTGAGAGAAAGCACTGGAGACTTCTAAGGTGGCCAGCAATGAGCCCAGACCTGAATCCCATAGAACACCTGTGGAGAGATCTAAAAATGGCAGTTTGGAGAAGGCACCCTTCAAATATCAGGGACCTGGAGCAGTTTGCCAAAGAAGAATGGTCTAAAATTCCAGCAGAGCATTGTAAGAAACTCATTGATGGTTACCGGCAGCGATTGATTGCAGTTATTTTGGCTAAAGGTTGTGCAACCAAGTATTAGGCTGGGGGTTCCAATACTTTTGTCTGGTCCATTTTTTGGAGTTTTGTGTGAAATGATCAATGTTTTGCTTTTTGCTTCATTCTCTTTTGTGTTTTTTCATTTAGGACGAATTAAATGAAGATAATAATACCAAAGAATTTGTGATTGCAATCATTTTCAGGAAGAAACTG
The DNA here is from genome assembly GCA_033576535.1 of Allobates femoralis. NCBI lineage: Eukaryota > Metazoa > Chordata > Amphibia > Anura > Aromobatidae > Allobates > Allobates femoralis. The sequence goes on from JARQOC010000001.1 coordinate 357,390,803, forward strand.
AGTATTATCTGACAGAATTGCAGGGGTGTCAATACTTTTGGCCACAACTGTATGTAACTACTATCATTTTCTAATTCCTTTCTCTAAGCTTTCTCTATTTATGTATTTCTTTTATTTATATTCTCCTCCTATCTTCTGTAAACTTCAAATAAAGAGATTCATTCCATCTGTCACTCACAGTGAACAATCCATTAAGTTCTCTGCTGTCCACTCCCCATAGATGAATATACAGGTCACATCACAGCACAGGAGATGGGGGGAAGGGTGTATGCACCTCTCTGCTCTCTTATGTCTGCAGCCAAGAAAGAGGTGAAATACAACTCAAAAACTGTCACAGCAGAGATACCTGGTAACAGAAACAGATGGAGTCTAGATCAGATAATGCAGACCTGTAATAGCTCTCTCCCTGTTTCTTCAACAGAATAGATCTCCTAAGAGCGAAACCACAGTACCCGGAGAGCGGAGGGAGGAGAGAGCTTCTGAGAGGAAGTGCATAATTACATGACCGTTTATACAGCACTGGACTAATTGTCTGTGCTTATAATGGGGAGGACTAATGCAGCAGCTCTCTTCAGGGTCTGACAATGCTGATAACATGGAAACTGTAAAGGGTGGAATAATGACTTTACATGTTTTTAAAAGATCTGCCCAAGCACTATTCAAGGGTAAAATTAGTATCATACTGAAAAATGACTTGACAGTGTCCCTTTAAAAGCCTGTTTATTATTAACACCTATCTGCCCCGCCCCCCCCCCCCCAGCAGAAAGTGTCAATCTGGTGATCTATTTAATTTTCTGGTAAAAAATGTGTAGGGCTTTGCTGTATTTTCTCTTGCCAGTGCAGGTTAACCAAACAGCTACTAGCTGCCAACCCACACTGCCTAGTGTTACCTTTGCTAGCAATGAAAAATACAGGAAAGTCCTATATTTTTTTATAGTTAAATAACTAGAAAAAAATTGGTGTCGGCTCTGCAGTATTTTCTATTGCCAGCCAAGGTAACCCAGGCAGCTGGGGTCTGGAATTCTCAGCGTGGTGATACCCAAACGTTCTGGGCCCCCCATGCTGAAAATTGCAGCCAACAGTCACCCCAGTATTGGCGCCTCCATGAGAGACGCCAAAACTAGCGATTACTCGACTCTTTCACCTGCCGTGTAGCGGTGGCAGACTGGGTAATAAAGGGGTTGATGTCATCTTTTTTTTTGGCAGCTGATATCAAGCCGTATTACTAATGTCAGCCTTCAGTTCTTTGTATACCTGAGTGTCCAAAGATGGCATGTGTTTACTTTCAAGCATGTGTATGCATGTGTGTGCATGTATGCCTCTATGCATATGCGTATGTGTATGTGTGCGTGTGTATGTATGCGTATATGTATGTATGCATTTGTGTGCATGTATGCACATATATGTGCATGTGTGTGTGTATATGGTTTTGCATGTGTGTATGCACATGTATGCATGTGCGTATGTGTATGCGCATGCATGTATGTGCCTGTATGTGTGTGAATGTATGCGCATGTATGTGGGTGTGTGTGAATGTGCATGCATTTATGTGTATGTGCGTGCGTGATTGTCTGTATGTGTGTTTGTGTGTGCATATGTATCTATGCGTGTGCATGTGTGTTTGCATGTGTGTGTATGTGTGTTTGTGTGAATGTGCGTGTTTGTGTACAGTACAGACCAAATGTTTGGACACACCTTCTCATTCAGAGTTTTCTGTATTTTCATGACTTTGAAAATTGTAGATTCACACTGAAGGCATCAAAACTATGAATTAACACGTGGAATTATATACTTAACAAAAAAGTGTGAAACAACTGAAAATGCCATCAAGCTCTACAAAGAAACAGGCTCACATGAAGACCGTCCCAGGAAAGGAAGACCAAGAGTCACCTCTGCTGCGGAGGATAAGTTCATCCGAGTCACCAGCCTCAGAAATCGCAGGTTAACAGCAGCTCAGATTAGAGACCAGGTCAATGCCACACAGAGTTCTAGCAGCAGACACATCTCTACAACTGTTAAGAGGAGACTTTGTGCAGCAGGCCTTCATGGTAAAATAGCTGCTAGGAAACCACTGCTAAGGACAGGTAACAAGCAGAAGAGACTTGTTTGGGCTAAAGAATGGACATTAGCCCAGTACAAAACTGTGCTTTGGTCTGACGAGTCCAAATTTGAGATCTTTGGTTCCAACCACCGTGTCTTTGTGCAACGCAGAAAAGTTGAATGGATGGACTCTACATGCCTGGTTCCCACTGTGAAGCATGGAGGAGGTGTGATGGTGATGGAGTGCTTTGCCAGATGTCCTGGCCTCCACAGTCACAAGACCTGAATCCAATCGAGATGATTTGGAGTGAGCTGGACCGCACAGTGAAGGCAAAAGGGCCAACAAGTGCTAAGTATCTCTGGGAACTCCTTCAAGATTGTTCGAAGACCATTTCCAGTGACTACCTCTTGAAGCTCACCAAGAGAATGCCAAGAGTGTGCAAAGCAGTAATCAAAGCAAAAGGTGGCTACTTTGAAGAAACCTAGAATATAAGACACATTTTCAGTTGTTTCACACTTTTTTGTTAAGTACATAATTCCACACGTGTTAATTCATAGTTTTGATGCCTTCAGTGTGAATCTACAAGTTTCAGTCATGAAAATACAGAAAACTCTTTGAATGAGAAGGTGTGTCCAAACTTTTGGTCTGTACTGTATGTGCATATCTGTGCTTGTGTGGGGACATTATACTGTGTGTGTATGCATGTTTGTGTGTATGTATGCATGCATATGTATGTGCATGTATGTTTTTGCGTGTGTGTATGCACATGCATGCATGTGTGTATGTGTATGCGCATGTGTGTATGTGCCTGTATGTGTGTGAATCTACGTGCATGTATGTGTGTGCATGTGTGTTTGCATGTGTGTGTATGCATGTTTCTGTGTATGTGCATGTTTGTGTATGTGCATATCTGCGCTTGTGTGGGGACATTATTATTTATTACTATTATTATTATTTATTTATAGAGCACCATTCAATCCATGATGCTGTACATGAGAAAGGGTTACATACAGACAAGTTAAAAATACAATGAACAAAGTGACAGACTGATACAGAGGGGAGAGAGGACTCTACCCTTGCGGGCTTACATTCTACAGGGTACTGTGTATGCATGTTTGTGTGTATGTATTTGCATGTATGTGCGTGCGTGTATTTGTGCATGTGTGTATCTGTGTGTATGCACATTTGTGTGTATATACGTGAGTGTGTATGTCCGTGCTTGTGTGTGTATGTGAGTGCTTGCATGTATTGGTGTGTATGTGCCTGTTAGCTTCAAGTCCCGCACTGCGCATGTGCAAGCGCATGCGCAGTACGGGGCTTGAAGCTCTAACAGCGGCGCGGGTGTAAATACCTCACCCGGCGCCGGAAATGATGCGAATCGCGTCATACAGCCCCACACAGCAGCGCCAGGCCGAGAGGAGAGCGGGGAGGCACGCAGGGAGGCGCGCATTTGAATGTATGATGAAGATCACGCCTATTGAGGCGTGATAGTATGAAGAGGGACAGCCTGGCTGGGTGACTATGAACACCATAGTCACTCATTAACATCAGTAATGAAGTACTTTTATAACGTTTATATTCAGTTTCAATATATGCATTTAGGAGCTAAAAGGAGTGTAGGGTAAGTGTTACTATGCTCTACGGACAGCTTTTAATAGCTTAGGAGGTGGTTTGGGGGTGACAGGATCCCTTTAAATAAAAAATTTCAAACAATATATACAATCTAATGGGGTATGACTGGAGAACCTCTGAGGTGAAAAAGCTCCGCAATGTCTTGTGTAACGTGTTTATATGTGGGACTGTATGAGACTGTGTGTGCAGAGGTCACATCTGCAATGTCCTCCACTAAGAGCCTACAATGGTGGAAACAAAACACGTTACCATGACCTACAATGCTGAAGTTGGTTTCTTATTCGGCAATTTCTTATTCAGCTATTATTTATTTTCTGTTTTTTAGAGGTTTAACAATCCAAATAAAATATCACAAGTATAAAATACCATGCAGTCATGTTCCCTGTTGTAAATACACTTAAAAACAGCTACAAAAATTGTATAAGATTTACACAAAAATGGGCATCAAAGTGGGCACTGAGGTATGTTATTGAAGGGGTTAAATGGCTTTGGGACACTGATATCTCACCATAAATACATACCTAGTGATGCCCCACATCAAATTCAAGTCACTCCAGCCTGGCTCAAATGGGTTCTGGGCATCAAAACTGGCATCAAAGTGGGCAAATCACCTATTTTCACAGATTTAAATAAATAACAGATGTTTTTAAGGGGTTAAATGGCCTTGGGCCACTGATCTCACACTAGGGTTACATACCTAATGATGCCCGAATGTCACTCCAGCCTGGCCCAAATGGGTTCTGGGCATCAAAACTGACATCAAATTGTGTAGAAACCCAATTTTCACATATGTAAGTAACAGGTGTTTTTGAGGGGTTAAATGGCTTTGGGCCACTGATCTCACACATAATCACATATGAAGTGATGCTCTGCATCAATTTCATGTCACTTCAGCCTGGCCCGAATAGGTTCTCACCATCAGTGGACAAATCACCAATTTTCACACATTTGAATACGTAACAGGTGTTTTAGAGGGGTTAAATAGGTTTGGGCAACTGATCTCACACAACAATTACATACCTAGTGCTGGCACACATCAAATTCATGTCACTCCAGCCTAGCCAAAATGTGTTCTGGGCATCAAAACTGGCATCAAAGTGGGCAAATAACCAATTTTCACATATTTCAATAAGTGTTTTTGATGGGTTAAATGGGTTTAGGCCACTGATCTCACACAACAAATAAATACGTAGTGATGCTCCGCATCAAATTCATGTCACTCCAGCCTGGCTTAAATGGGTTGTGAGCATCAACACTGGCGTCAAAGTGGGCAAGTCACCACTTTTCACATATTTGAATAAATAACAGGTGTTTTTAAGGGGTTAAATGACCTTGGGCCACTCACACTACGGTTACATGCCTAGTAATGCCCCACATCAAATTCATGTCACTCCAGCCTGGTCCAAATGGATTCTGGGCATCAAAACTGGCATGAAATTGGGTAGAAACCCAATTTTCACAGATATAAATAAGTAACAGGTGTTTTTGAGGGGTTAAATGGCTTTGGGCCACTGATCTCACACATAATCACATATGAAGTGATGCTCTGCATCAATTTCATGTCACTTCAGCCTGGCCCGAATAGGTTCTCACCATCAGTGGACAAATCACCAATTTTCACACATTTGAATACGTAACAGGTGTTTTAGAGGGGTTAAATAGGTTTGGGCAACTGATCTCACACAACAATTACATACCTAGTGCTGGCACACATCAAATTCATGTCACTCCAGCCTAGCCAAAATGTGTTCTGGGCATCAAAACTGGCATCAAAGTGGGCAAATAACCAATTTTCACATATTTCAATAAGTGTTTTTGATGGGTTAAATGGGTTTAGGCCACTGATCTCACACAACAAATAAATACGTAGTGATGCTCCGCATCAAATTCATGTCACTCCAGCCTGGCTTAAATGGGTTGTGAGCATCAACACTGGCGTCAAAGTGGGCAAGTCACCACTTTTCACATATTTGAATAAATAACAGGTGTTTTTAAGGGGTTAAATGACCTTGGGCCACTCACACTACGGTTACATGCCTAGTAATGCCCCACATCAAATTCATGTCACTCCAGCCTGGTCCAAATGGATTCTGGGCATCAAAACTGGCATGAAATTGGGTAGAAACCCAATTTTCACAGATATAAATAAGTAACAGGTGTTTTTGAGGGGTTAAATGGCTTTGGGCCACTGATCTCACATGACAGTTACATACCCAGTAATGCTCTGCATCAAATAAATGTCACTCCAGCCTTGTCCAAATGGGTTCTTGGCATCAAAGTGGACAAATAATCAATTTTCACAGATTTTAATAAGTAACAGGGTTCTTTGAAGGGTAAAATGGCCTTGGGCCAGTGATCTCACACCACAATAACATACCTAGTGCTGGCACACATAAAATTCATGTCACTCCAGCGTAGCCCAAATGGGTTCTGGGCATCAAAACTGGCATCAAAGTGGGCAAATAACCAATTTTTCCAGATTTAAATAAGTAACAGGGGTCTTTGAGAGGTTAAAAGGCTTTGGGCCACTTATGTCACACTACAATTACATACCTAGTGATGTCCCGCATCATATTCAGGTTACACCAGCCCGGCCCAAAGGGGTTCTGAGCATTTTATGGCTGTGCTCCATGTGCCATCATGCTGTTCATGGAGTCATTTGAGTTCCTGACATGGCTCAGGTGTGATCTTAGATGACCTTTCACACGGCCGGGTCGTCAGTGTGGGCCTGCTTGTGTCTCTGCTAACAGAGATGTAGCAGAGATGAAGATGTTTCCTGTGGGTTATGTCGGAGGGTTTTTTAAATTTAAAGATGGTTAGCAGGGTTGTTTTGTGTCTTCTATGAAAATGTTTTGTCTCTGTGTTGTGTTTTTGTTTTACTGTTTACTAGAAATTCAAGGTGCCTGACAGCATGAATTTCAGGCTTGGTTCCAGCTGCAAATATAAAGCAGGCATTAACCCATTACCCAGCGTGCCACCCGCAGTAGGGCTGCTGGAAGAGCTGGGTAACAATGCCTGAAAATGGCACTATGGTAGAATGCACCATTTTCAGGGGTTGCTGCGAGCTGCGGTGTTCAGCATTGGGGCTCAGAATGCTTGGGCATTACCACACTGAGATTCCCAGCACCCAGCTGCCTAAGTTTTACCTTGGTTGACAATCAAAAATGGGTGAAGCCCACAATTTTTTTTAAATTATTTATTTGAAAAGTTAAAAAAATGGGCTTCCCTTTATTTTCATAGCCAATCAAGGTATAGCCAGGCAGCTGGGGGTGGAAGCCTGTGTCTGTCTGCATTATCTGTGCTGAGAGTCAAAAATACCGCAGACTGCTACGCAAAATTTTTTTAATTAATTTTTTTTAGAGTACTATATCAGTCAATGGGGGAGGGGCCAATAGCCAATCACAGATGGTGCCTGTGATTGGCTTCTGGAGTAACTTGAAACCAACCCATACATTATAGCATTGAGAATTTATGGGCACTTTCCAGATTACTCCAACAGACAATCACAGATGCCCCTTTTCTGTGACAGTGTCTGTGATTGGTTGTTGAGTCCATTTGCAGTGAATATTCATGATGTTAATGAGCAGCTGTGATGGGTTGTGTGACAAAGCAGGCAAAGACAGCAGGCTGACAAACAATCCAAAGAGCTTTATTGGGGCAGGGAACATAGAACATTAAATATTTATCTTATTCCTTAGAGTCCACAACAAAGGGAACAGATTAGGGGGTGCCTCCCAGTAATCTGACACCAGGGAAAATATAGCAATAATGTCTAGATGGAAGTTCTTGAATCTAACAGGTGAGCAACACAACACAATCCAACAGGCAACCAATGTCCCATTTCTAATAATCCACACACCGTCACAAGGATCTGGCTGCAGCCTCAGATCTTATATTTTCGGAAGTCACCACACAACTGAACTGACCAAAACATGAGTCTATTGTCCCTCCTTGGTTCAGCCCCTGGATGAGGGAAGGGTGTACACCCAGTTTTGAACATTTGCCTACAGGCTGAAGTTTCTAGAAGCTCCAGGCCCCATCCTGTCTACAGGTTTGTACAGGTTTATACAGGGGATTCCTCCAAAACACAAACATGTAGGCAGGATGTAGCCTGGAGCTTCTAGAAACTTCTTAATGTAGCCAAATGTTCGAAGGGGGTGCATGAGCTCTTCTGCCCATCCAGGAACTGATCCAAGGGAGAGAGAGCACAATAGACACATCATTGGCTGCTTAGTTGGTGTTGTGACTTCCAAAGATCTAGGATCTCAAGCTATGGCCAGATCCTGGTGCCTGTGTGTGGATAGAAATGTGCCACATGGGATTGTGTTGTGTCCCTCACCTGCTGGATCTAGCTAATTCATCCAGGGACTATTGCTGCCTTTTCCCTGGCATTGGATTACCAGGTGGCACCCACAGACTTGTTTTTGTGATTGTGGACTCATTACAGAGTCTCCATCTTTTTTTTATGTGTGCTGTTTGTAACAGCATGTCCCTACCCCTGGCCTGTATTCATATACTCTATGTAATGAAATGTAATGTAAGCTGCTTTACTGTTTCCTGTACTTCATCTAGTGGGGGATTCTGTCTTTGTTCTTCTCAGCATGGGACTCATCCAATACAGAAACCAGGAAGACAGAATGGAGCCTGTAGCTTCTGGAAACGTCTCAATGTTGCCATATGTTCAAAAGTAGGTGTGAACCCTCCCCCATCCATGGGCTGATCCCAGGGACAGAACAATAGATTTGTATTTTGGCCCAGTTAGTTGTGTGGTAATGTGCAAAGGGCTGGGATTTTACGCTGAGATCCTGGTGACCATGTGTGTTGTTAGAAGCTGCTATATGGGATTATTTCTATATTTCTAGGACTATTTCTATATTTCCCTGGTGTCAGAATGCCGGGTTGCGCCCCCGGATCTGTTCCTTTGGGTGTGGATTCATTGTGGACTCTGCAGAATTGCCTTCATTTGTGCTGTTCCATTTTCCCTGTTCAAATAAATCTCATTGGATTGTTCATCGGCCTGGTGTCCCTTTCTGCTCTCTTGCACACCGCATCACACTGTTCCTTTCTCTCTGTCCTAATAAAGTTCCTTGGATTGTTCATCGGCCTGCGTCCCTTCCTGCTCTGTCACACACTCAGTAATAGCGGGTTCGTGTATCACTACCTAAAACCCATTTGTGCCAAGCTGGAGTGAATTGACTTTAAAGCGGGGCGTCATTAGGTATGTAAATTTGATGAGAAATCAGTGGTCCAAAGCCATTTAACCCCTTAAAAAAAGACCTGTTAGGCCCCTTTCACATCAGCGTTATTTGAAAAATGCGGCAGTTGCGGTGAAAAAAACGCGTCTGTGGCATTTACCGTATAACGGCCGCACTTGTGGCACATTTGCGGCAAGCCCCATGCATTGTCTATGGGGCTTGCGGTTAGTGTGCGGGAGGTGCGGTTCCAGCAGTTGCAGCCGCAAAAAAAACTGCAGTCAGCCACGTTTTTTTCGCGGCCGCATCTGCCAAAACCGCACTTGCTACACACTAACCGCAAGCCCCATAGACGATGCATGAGGCGTGCCGCAAATGTGCCACAAGTGCGGCCGTTATACGGTAAATGCCACAGACGCGTTTTTTTCACCGCTACTGCCGCATCGTTCAAATAACGCTGATGTGAATGGGGCCTTACTTATTCAAAACTGTGAAACTTGGCGATTTGCCCATTTTGATGCCCATAACCCATTTGTACCAGGCTGTAGCGACATGAATTTGATGTGGGGCATCACTAGGTATGTATTTATGGTGAGATATCAAAAGATCAAATCTTTGAAATTGGCGATTTTCCCACTTTGATGCCAGTTTTGATGCCCAGAACCCATTTGGGGCAGGCTGCATTAACATGAATTTGATGTGGGGCATCATTAGGTATGTAATTGTGGTGTGTGGTCAGTGGCCCAAAGACACTTAACCCCTCAAAATCACCTGTTACGTATTCAAATGTGTGAAAATTGGGTTTCTGACCATTTTGATGCCCAGTACTGATTTACGCCAGGCTGGAGTGACATGAATTTGATGTGGGGCATCACTAGATATGTAACTATAGTGTGAGATCAGTGGCCCAACGCCATTTAACCCCTTAAAAAAAACCTGCTTATTCAAATCTGTGAAAAATGGCGATTTGCCCACTTTGATGGCCAGAACCCCAGGGCTGCCACTAGGTATTTCGGGGCCCCTTACTGCCAAAATGTTGGGGCCCCCCTGAGACTCCGCCCTCCAACCATGCTCTGCCCTCCACCCAAACATACATTATCTTTATAGTGAAAAATTGGAACCGCACCTAAAATTACCTCAACCAGCAATCCAGATGGTTCCTTACAATAGGGTAAAAAAAGGAAAAACAGCACAAAAAAATAGAAAAAGGTGGACTTTATTGCCCAATGTGTGGCTATGCCATTGGGCAATAAAGTCCACTTTTAGCTATATTATTGTGCTGTTTTTCCTTTTTTTTTTTTACACGCTCTCTCTCTCTATGGCGGCCGTCACACGCTACAATATCGTGAGCGATATTGTAAGCGATCACGTGCACGCGCGATCGCTAACAATATCGCTCACATCGCTGGTGAGATGTCACACAGACAGACTCACCAGCGATGTGGGGCAGCGAAATCGCTGGTAACTATGGTACACATCGGGTTACTAGGCGCCGCACGGCGCTTAGTAACCCGACGTTTACCATAGATACCATCTCCCAGCATAGGCTCTGCCGCTGGGAGATCGTTCATCGTGGTGTCATACACCACGATGAAGCAGATTGAACAAGCAATTATCGCTTGATATGAGCTCCGGCTCCCATATCTGTGATGTAACGATCAAGCGATTTTACATTGTAAAATCGCTTGATCGCACGCAGCGATGCACAAACGATATCGCTTAAGCGATCAAAAAGCAGATCGCTTAAGCGATATCGTTCATTGAATTGAACCGTGTGACGGCCACCTATTATAGATGAAGGCGGAGGATCTGCTGAAACATGTTGTGATATGCTGGAATAAACAAAGTAAGATATACTAAAAACCATTTGTGCTCCTCCATCCTTTTGTAGCGCCCTCCCAAACCGCTAATCACCTCTTATTCTGTTGTCTACACGCCGGCATGGCGAGCGGTGAGGTGCAGCACTGAAGGATTGGAGATTGAAATTGCCTGTAGGGAAGAGAGAAAAAGACCTGGCAAAGACTAAAGAACCTGCGGTGATATCAGCGGCACGTGATACCACTTGTGACCAGTCTTCCTGGCAACCAGGAAGCTACAACACAGCGCGCAGTGCGCGCAGAGCACCGGAGGTCTGAAAACCGGGCTATGCAGGCTGCATAACCCACTCAGGTTAGTTCAAAACACCCCAACTAGCCTGTCAAAACTGCCCCAGATATAATGCTAGGAGCGCCTTCTCTCTTCTTTTTTTACATACAACCCTAAAAAGGATATTTGTGCCCAGCCCACTGATCAGAGTTTGGGAAGTTTGCACACACATGCACACTCAGCCAGGTACACACACGCACACCCAGCCAGGCATGCACACGCACCCCCAGCCAGGTACACACACACATGCACCCCCAGCCAGGCACACACACACATGCACACCCAGCCAGGCACACACACACCATGCACGCTCAGCCAAGCACACCCACACATGCACGCTCAGCCAAGCACACACACACATGCACACTCAGCCAGGCACACACACATGCACACTCAGCCAGGCACGCACACACACACACATATGTCCACACTCAGTCACGCACATACACACATGCACACCCAGCCAGGGACATACGGGCTAGATATAGATGGAGGACTTACAGGCAGGGACTCAGACTTGTGCCTCCCCCCCATTTACCCTACTTCTCCCCTCTTGTGGCCCCCATTCTCCCTGTTTCTCCTCTCTTATGGCCCCCCATTCACCCTGCTTCTTCCCTCTTGTGGCCCCCCATAATCCTTGCTTCTCCTCTCTTATGGCCCCACATTCTCCTTGTTTCTCCCCTCTAATTGTGACCCCCCCATTCACCCTGCTTCTCCCCTCTTGTGGCCCCCTCCATTCACCCTGCTTCTTCCTCTTGTGGCCCCTTTTATGTGGCCCCTGTTCCCCCACTCCGGCTCTCTTCAGCTCATTGGCGCTTACCTTGTCCTGCTCCAAGACGGTCCTCACGCAGCCGGCATCTCCGTAGCATCAGTGCTTCCGGGTCAGGAGGAGCTCAACTGCTCTGATATCCAAGCTGAGCTCACTCACTGACCCCGGAAGTGCCAGCATGCAGGGGGGTAAATGCAGCGGCAGTGTCCCAGCAGTATTCAATAAATCCTGGGACACTGCTGCCACTCCAACACCCCCCTGCATTGGCCTGGCCCGCTGGGTGCGGAGGAGAGAAGTCAGGAGGCGGGGACAGGTGGCGGCAGCGGCGATTCCTCACAGGTGAGGGGGGACCCGCCGTGCTACAACACGAGAGGGGGCGGGGCCCGATTCAAACAGCCACGCCCCCCACCAGCACATCCAGGCCCCCTGCCCGTTTAAATTGCCACTCCCCCTCTAAAACCCAGCGGGCCCCTTAATCATTAAGGCCAGTAAGGCCTTAACGGCGGCCCTGCAGAACCCATTTGGGCCAGGCTGGAGTGACATGACTTGGATGTGGGGCATCACTAGGTATGTATTTGTAGTGTTAGATCAGTGGCCCAAAGCCATTTATCTCCTTCAATAACATACCTCAGTGCCATCTTTGATGCCCATTTTTGTGCCAATCTTATTTTTGTAGCTGTTTTTAAGTGTATTCACAACAGGGCACATGACTGCATGGAATAATATATACTTGTGGCATTTTATTTTTGTTGTTAAACCTGTAAAAACAGAAAATAAATAATAGCCGAATAAGAAACCAACTTCAGCATCCTCAAAGCCTTTCTCCATCTCAGATGTCGCCTTTACCATTGCTGCACTAAAATAGGTTTTCTGCTTTACTAAGCACATTAATCGGTGAAATAAGCAATTGCTTAGTAATGAAGTCACACTATATTGAACCATATTACTTTTCCTCACATTAAAGACAAGCAAAAGTACCAGAACCTGAAAGAAGTGCCACACATTGGGAGTGTGCATACTGGTACCACATGCTCCATAGCACTGGGTAAAGGCTGGCGGTGGGGGCACTCTCCAATCTCCTTCTAGGCGGCTGCTCCGACACACACAAGTAGCACAGACTGGCTGCAGAGCCGCAGCTTTCCAGCTTCGCGCTCGCACTAGGTTTGTCCCTCACGTCGCGCCGTAGCCGTCTGTTTACTATGTGGACATCGCGCTGTTCGCTGCTCCGGCCCCTAGTAAACATTACTCTCCGCGCAGCCTGGCGCCGTGACGTCATCAGGGGTTCCTCACTCGGCTGCAGAGTGACGTTTCCTATGGAATGTGCCATGCCCCCGCCCGGTAACCGAGGCTCAGAGCGGCCCGGAGAACCTGAGATAACTACGAGGGAGAAAGCAGGTGCGAGCTGCGAGTGCTGTTACTACTGTGAGCGGAGTGTGACGTAAGAGTCACGTGACCTGAGCATTGTCTGCTCTGCACTGCCGCCTCCTGGCCGCAGCCGTCCATTGCACACTGGTTGTTGGGCTTCTGATTTCTACACCTTCTATTTACCGTATATGTAGGAATGTCTTTTGCTGGTTTATTTCCCATATTATACACCCCTGAGTGTGCCCTCAGACTGAGGACAGAGCACACAGCGCTTATGTTCACAAAGCCTTCTAGCACCATACTTGGAGTTGTCTACTGAGAGAGATAATATTTATTAAAGGGAACCTGTCATCCCCTTTGGGTGTTTTAAACACTGCCCAGCACCTTAAACATCATGTAACTGGGGTTCAGGTGACCCCTTTATACCCCCAGACTGGCGCCTGATTACTTCAGAAAATAAGTTTGATAGTGTCCCCATCGTGTAGTAGCCGGTCTGTTGGGATGTGGCTCTCTTCAGTCCGGGCCACCCCTCGGCCTGTAATATGCCATCGCTCCTGATCTTAGTGATGGCATTGCGCCTGCGCAGTGAGGCGGGTCACTGTATTGTATTGAGCCACACAAAGTCTCGTGAGACATCACAAATCTCATGAGACTTTGGTCACTCTATACAATACAGTGACCCGCTTCACTGCGCAGACGCAATGCCATCACTAAGATCAGGAGCGATGGCATATTACAGGCCGAGGGGTGGCCCGGACTGAAGAGAGCCACATCCCAACAGACCGGCTACTACTTGATGGGGGACACTATCAAACTTATTTTCTGAAGTAATCAGGGCCAGTCTGGGGGTATAAAGGGGTCACCAGAACCCCAATTACATGATGTTTAAGGTGCTGGGCAGTGTTTAGAATGCCCAAGGGGGTGACACATTCCCTTTAAGTCATATAGTGCTATTAATTCCACAACACTTTACATACATTGTCAACACTGTCCCTATTGGGGCTCACAGTCTAAGCATCCTATCAGTATGACTTTGAAGTGTGGGAGAAAACCGGAGTGCGATCCCCTTATTAGCCTCAAGGGGCTGCACAAATGAATAAAGAGAGTCTGTACTGGTGACCGCTGTACCCAGGTCCAGAGCCCAGAGTGTCTTCCATGCAGAAGAATACTGTTTCTCTACTGTGACTGAAATCAGTGTCCTGTGATTGGCTGCAGTGGGCACATGGACTGGTTATATCAGGGGGACATAGTGGTTAGGGCAGTGGAGGTAAGTATACATACTCTCCTGCAGGGGATTTCCACTACATGGACGACCCCTTATTAAATGCCAGAATGAAATAACAATAGTTAAAGAAAACCTGTCACCCCTCCTTCCCAGGGCCTTTTAAACTAAAAGAGTGTTAAAGATGACATCATGGGTACTGTGTAGCTTCCGCCATATTGTATCCAAAGAGGCCATTTTTTATCTATCATGTCTATTCTGACTAACTGGCTCTGTAACAGTTTGTTTAAGTGAAGTCAGCACAACTCAGCACATTCTTGTATTTGCCCTTGTTTTTTTAGATAAGACCACCAAGCCATATGTAAGCCAGAGGGTACCGTTCTTCTGTAACTTTCTTAAAGGTCACTAATTAATCATCTCAAAACTGTCTATACTGGGTCATTCCATGTCAAGTGAACCAATGATTATTACCTCTATATTTTTAATTCTTTTGAGATTTTGTTATTTGATAATAGCATGTCAGACAATGCAAAATGTGAAGAGAAAATTTTTTTAAAAAATTTATTTTTTTTTTTAAATGATTTTCAAAGTTCGGAAAAAGTGTGAATTTCGCTGTTGCCTGCCTTTACGTTTCTCCTCATAACTAAGGCTAGGAATAAGATAGAGAGATAAAATAAACACCATTCTACTCAGAACTATACAGGCTTTCACCAGATATGTCACAAGAGGATCTTTGTTAATATTTTACCCATGTGATCGCAAGCGCAAAACTTTAAAACGTATTTCCGAAAAATCGGCGCGCTTTAAATATTTCAAAAACTGCCCATGTGTCTGCTTTGCTCTTAGCCACATCTGTACCAAATTTCAAGTTGGGATCGCAATGGGATCATATTTTAACATATTTTACTATTAATAGCGTCAATGGGTCATTCCATATCAAGTGATCTAAATATGAAATTTTTTTTTTACCTGACGTCTTTAGATTTTTTTTTTTTTTTCCTTTATGAAGTACTACTTTAGTTAATTACAAATTAAAAGTTTGGAATTTTTTTCTTCATCAGTTAATTTTTTACAGATTTTTAAAGTTTAAAAAAAGGGTGAATTTTGGCCTGGTACGACTTTAAATTTTTTTATCTCGGGCTAGAAATAAGATAGAGAAACAAAATAAACACCATTCTACTCAGAACTGTCCAGGCTTTCACCAGATATGTCACAAGAGTATATTTGTTAATTTTAATTTTTTACCTATGCGAATGCAAACGCAACATTTTGAAACGCATTTCCGAAAAAAACATTTTAATAAAAATTTTCCAAAACTGCCCATGTGTCTTTTATGCTCTTAGCCACATCTGTACCAAATTTCAAGTTGGGATCGTGATGGGATCATATTTTAAAATATTTAACTATGGTTAATCTCATTTTTATTAAATTTTGAAAAAACATATGAAAGACATACATTCAATCTTTTAACAAAATCTTGAGACATATAAAATATACAAAAAGAGAATTCACAAAGTTATTAGTAACTTTAAGATAAGCTGCAAATTTACTTTTGCGCTTATCTCTGGTGCAATATATACTACAATCTAAATATAATTCCAAACACTCAAGTATACAACCTTTCTCAGGGTTTTGAGATGTTCTGATGTCAAGGGGACAAGCAGCCCCAGCAGAATGATTTTTATTACTTGGCCCCTTCTAACAGGTTGACCACGTAAGTGGGTCATTACCCGTTGAGGCCTAGTTGGAATAGTCTATCGACTGGTGTACCGGAAAGGAAGGCCGAAATATTAATGATCTACTCACAGCTCAGAGTTTTCGATACCTGTCTAATGTTCACTAGAATTCTGAAGGTATAGGCGTAGAAAGGAAATACCTAGACTGAATGTATCAGATGGGAAGAAAAGAGAGATAGAAAAGAAGAGAGAGAGAAGAGAAACAAAAACCATTAGAAAAAGTTATACTGGGAAAGAAAATCCACGTAAGAAAAAAAGAAAAAAAGGAGGGGGGGGGACGGGTGAGGTATGGGAAGGAGAAAGGGTACTCATCCCACTGGCTCCCCATCAGCCAGAGGTCGAGCCATATTATCTGTGCTGGAAAAGATACTCCTAAATTCTGCAGAGTCGTGAAAAAGAATCCATTCAACCCAAATCCCTAAGAATTTGTTCTGAGATCCCGACGCATCAGCTGCGAGCTCCTCCATTCGATATGTGTCCATCAATTCTTTGAACCAATCAAGTAGAGATGGAGCCCGGCTTGATTTCCAGAACCTCGGGATCACAGCACGAGCAGCCGAGATGCAAAAGCGGAGAATATCCCTCTTCTGTAGCCCAATAGGACCTGGAAAAATGGATAACATTGCCGATTCTGGGCAGCATTCGGCTTGTTTACCTGTTATCCGGGCGTATGCATTGAAAACCTCAGACCAGAACCGCCGGATTTCCCCACAACTCCACCAAATGTGTATCATTGTACCCTTCTCTTCCCCACAGCGCCAGCAGGTATCAGGGGTTCCAGGGAACATGTTCCGGAGTGTCGTCGGGCACAAGTACCATCTAGTGAGCAGCTTATAGCTTCTTTCTTGTGCAGAACAAGCGCTAGCTAGTGAGTGAGTAAATATAAAGCATTTCTGCCAATTAGCTTCTGAAATGCTACACCCCAATTCCCTCTCCCAAGCACGTTGGAAGTAAAGGGTGCCCTGCTCTCTCATGGACCCTAAGGCCTGGTATAGAAATGATATTTTGCGCCTCGGTGGAGCCTCCAGTTGGAATAACCTCTCCAATACGTTGGGCGTCAATCTTACCCTGCAAGAGTGGTCAGCTGAATATAATTATGCTCTGTATTGGAGAAATTCGAATCACTTAAGAGGTCTCGTAGGTTCTTTGAGTTGTAGCTCTGCCATCGGGGGCAAACCACCACTGGACAGAGTCTGTCCTACTCGGGTGTCATCCACAATCTGCCAACATAAAAATCTCTGCCTGTCAAATCTGGGTGGGAAAGATGGGTTGGAAAAAAGGGGAGTCAAAGGGCTAAGTCTGTCGTTTAAGCGGAGGGTTTTCGTCACTAGGTGCCATACCTTCAAGGTGTTTCTGGTCATGTCTGTCAAAGGTACTAGGTCTGTGGAGTCTTTAGGGGAAATCCAAAGCAGGTGTTTCAGCGGAATCCCCAAACCTCTTGCTCCACCCCTACCCATTTCTTGGAGGACGCATGATAATGCCAATCTAGAGCTCTAACAAGAGAGGAAGCCTCAAAGTACGCTCGTATGTTGGGTAGTCCAACCCCTCCTCTGGTCTCGGGCAAGGATAGGATATTCATTCGCAATCTGGACCTCTTGCCCCCCAGACAAATCTAAGGATCATAGATTGCATTTTGGAGAGGAAACCTCTATCCAATAGAACAGGAACTGTCTGAAAAGTATATAAGAGTCGGGGCAAGACATCCATCTTGACTACGTTTATTCTCCCGAAACCAGGATAGCTTTAATTGTCTATAGGAGGTAAATGCCGATTCCGCGTTAGTCAAAAGGGGTTGATAATTTAAATTGAATATTTGTTTAAGATCTTTTGGTATAAGGACTCCCAAGTACTTAATGGCTTCTACTTTCCATTTAAATGGGAACTGTTTAGATAGATGAGAAACCAATTCTCCAGGCAAAGAAATATTGAGTGCCTCGGTTTTGGAGCAATTCACTTTAAAGTTGCTCAATTGTCCGAACCGTTCAAACTCCATTAAGACCGAAGGGATGGAGACCAGGGGCTGGGAGATGTAAAGTAGCAGGTCATCTGCAAATAAGGCTAATTTGTGATGACTCTGTCCCAGCTTGACCCCATGGACGCATTCATTGGACCTAAGTGCAAAATATTTAACTATTATAGTGTCAATTCAAAAGTCACCAAGAACACAGTCATTTTTTCACAATTGCCCGTCAATAGTTTGAATTTGATATAAAGAAACATAGTCTTGTAACATCTCAAATGAAAGCTGTTACCGTTCTGAGTAAAATGATGCCTCTCCCACTTCATTATCTTATTTCTAGCCTGAGATAAAAAAATGTAAAGTCGTACCAGGCCAAAATTCACCCTTTTTTTAAACTTTAAAAATCTGTAAAAAATTAACTGATGAAGAAAAAAATTCCAAACTTTTAATTTGTAATTAAGTAAAGTAGTACTTCATAAAGGAAAAAAAAAAAAAAAAATCTAAAGACGTCAGGTAAAAAAAAATATTCATATTTAGATCACTTGATATGGAATGACCCATTGACGCTCTTACTAGTAAAATATGTTAAAATATGATCCCATTGCGATCCCAACTTGAAATTTGGTACAGATGTGGCTAAGAGCATAGCAGACACATGGGCAGTTTTTGAAATATTTAAAGCGCGCCGATTTTTCGGAAATGCGTTTTAAAGTTTTGCGCTTGCGATCACATGGGTAAAATATTAACAAATATCCTCTTGTGACATATCTGATGAAAGCCTGGACAGTTCTGAGTAGATTGGTGTTTATTTTGTTTCTCTATCTTATTTCTAGCCCGAGATATGATAGAAAATGTAAAGCCATACCAGGCCAAAATTCGCACTTTTTTAAAACTTTAAAAATCTGTAAAAAATTAACAGATAAAGAAAAAAATTCAAAACTTTTTTTTGTAATTAGATAAAGTTGTTCTTCAGATAGAAAAATTTTTTAAAAATCTGAGGACGTCAGGGAAAAAAAATATTCATTTTTGGATCACTTGACATGGAATGACCCTACTGCATATTCATCATATTTGTCATTGTATGATGTAACCTATTTTCTAAACATCTGTAACGTATATAAGCTGATACAAACAATAAACGAGAGCTATTCATTTGAAGACCGAGTCTGTGTCATCAATTGAGTTATAGCCATTACCAGGTATACCTGTTTAGAGCTCTCTATCAGATCAGTCTACTCTGGTTAGGTGTTTTTAATACATCTTTAACAAATGGAGGCCCCAGCGAGATGTTTATCTGTTATGTATATTTTTCCCCTTTTTATATTCACCTTGGACTGGACACAAAGGTTACTACCCGTCTCCTGCTGAACAACATACAGAACCGCGGTAAGTTTGAGCCATTGTCTCAAGGTACTGTCTTCAGAGGAGGAGGTAGCAAGAGCCAGTCTTTGGGGAATTACAAATGGGAAACTCAGACTGATTTGATTATTTGGTATTTGTTGTCTTGTCTTGTCATACCTCACAGTATTGTTGTATTTGTCTGTATACGTTAATTGTACAAAACTACTCTCTTCTAAACTGCTTGTGTAATCTTTGCCGTGCTTTCATACAACTTTATTAACTTTCTAACACTCTCTATTTACGGTACTACTTTGTGATTAAGCGTTGTACTACAACCCCCATCCTCTCCGTAATGTGCTACGCCTGATCGGTGAAGTCATGCTGGCTCCCCCTCCCTTTCTTACCTCCCTCCCTTCTCTTTCTTCATACGTCTCACCTCCCTCCCTTTCTCCGTACAGTAAACATTCTGATTAACCGTACTGCCACCTTTATTAGATCCTCTAGGATGGGATGCAGGGTACACTGGAGTAGCAGGTACAAGGTATTTTGAAGTAAGATTTAATGCCCATTCTGTCCCAGCAATAGAGAGCATTGGATTACCCATTGAACAGATAGTTACAGATGGCAACCTGATTTGTCCACGGGCAGTTCAGGGACTTGCTTTTCTTGTGACTGCATTTTCATATCACTAACCTTTTAAAGGTATACGCATGTGAGAAAAGTGTGTGTGAAAAGAAAGTGATTGGTATGAAATTTTTTGATTGAGCTGAAACCAAATGTTCTGTTAGGCTGCCTTCAGACTTGCAGATGCATCTGCAGCATTTTGCAGATGCATCTGCAAGCATCTGCATGCAGACCGCAGCCCCTATGTTTATAATGGAGCGCACGGCGGTCTGCAGATGCTTGCAGACCGCCGTGCGCACCCATTCACTCCTATATGTGATCTGTGCGCAGGCGGATGCCTGCGTACAGATCACACACTCTCGTCCGCACCAGGGACGCGACACAGATCACATGTAGGAGTGATTGGGTGCGCACGGCGGTCTGCAAGCATCTGCAGACCGCCGTGCGCTCCATTATAAACATAGGGGCCGCGGTCTGCATGCAGATGCTTGCAGATGCATCTGGAAAACGCTGCAGATGCATCTGCAAGTCTGAAGCCAGCCTTAATGTTGTGAAACTATGCAGAAAGATCAGAAAACTTGCAGACGGGCTTGTCCTGTCCTTGTTTTTTTGGTGAAAGCTATATGCGGAGCAATTGTGTTGAATGATCTGCTGAAAGACAGACGCATGTTTTCACAAAGATTAGATGAGAATTGCATTGTGCCTTGTATGACAGCAGAAAAATTAACCAAAGTATTTCCAAAAAGTATTACTGTATTTAACTCAAAATTAAGTTACGTCAAAGTCCAAATGGACAGGTTTTCCTAATTAAATATATGTGACTATATAGAAACAGTACTGATCTTTGTCAACAGCCATTGAAATATATTAACCTGCATTGTACTAAAATCACTGCTTTGTTTTTCCTTTGTTAATATTGTTTATGATACAGCCAACAGTGGAATTTAGAATGTTTGTGTGAAGGTTACGCTCACAGCAGCAGGGAAAAGGGGGGTGAGCAGACAGCGAAGGGGAATTGGGCTGGCAGTGGCAGCTGCTGCTTGTTATAAGTTATTTTGAGTCAGTCTTCTGAAACTGGATGGAGTTTAAGAATATAATGTTGATTGTAATATTTGCATTGTGATTGGGTGACCACCGGCAAAATGTCTAATAATATTGTGCCCTAATGTCTTTGTTTGAGGAGAGATGCAGAGTGGGGAAGACTTGGTCATTGCGTCTCTGTTCAATCAAAGCACATTGTAGATTTGGATTAATGTTAACTGTGTCTTCTAAGGGTTTGTAACTTGCAAAAATTGTTGATGTTCTGTGAAGTTGGAATAGCTAACAGGCTTCACTGACAGCAAAAGGGGTGGGGGGTTGACCTGACAGGACAGCATTTCAGCTGGTATGATAGACACTGCTTTATGTTGGAATAGATCTTAGTGATAAAATTTTATGGGATTCATTCAAGCCTCTGAGACAGGAGTAGGTTTAAGAAATAGAACATTTGCATAATTGATAAGGGGTGTACACAGTTTGAAGTCTGCAAGACTTTTTGTTCTCCTCGTGGAATTCCAGCCAGCTATAACATGGGTAATGTGTCAGGTAGAAAATGAACATGTGAATTGTTTGATGTGCCACAGTGATGTGTTCTTGTATAAGGTTGATTCAGAAAAAGTGTAAAGTATAGGTGCAAAAAGGTAATAATTATAGATATACAGAGGAAGGGGTGGATTCAGGAATAGAGGTGTCTGCTACAGATAATTCTGATATACATGACAATTGGTTTTTATTGGGATTGCATTGTATGTTTTTCCCGTAGAAAATTATTATTATATAATTATTCATCATTGTATGTTTTATTTCTTTCCACTTGCTTAGTCAAGTGTTCCCTACAATTAGAATAATCAGGAAATTGAGTTTGCATTGACTGCCAAGGCGAGAGGTCCAGCTTGAGGAAACCAGGTTGATGGTTTTTTTGTTTTTTTTGTTTTGTTTGAGGCAGGGTGAAGAAGTTCAGCTTTGGAAACCAGGTTGATGGTTTGTTTATTTTGGGTTTCTTTGTAGACAAGCTGGGAGGGTGAATTGATGATGGGATGGTCTAGCTTAGGATGCCAGTATACTGAAGACAGGGTTAACGACCTTTGACAGTTACTGGGGAAACCAGGACGCTGGTTTGGATGACAAGATGACAAGCTAGAGGACGAACTAGTAAAGGTCTAGTTTGGGATGCCAGACTACTGAAGACAGGGTTAGCGACCTTTGACAGTTACTGGGGAAACCAGTGCTGGTTACTGGTTTGGATGACAGGCTAGAGGATTACTAGTTCAGAGTGGGAGCAGAGAAGCAAGGCAGTTAATGACGAAGCAATAATGTTAGGAAAAAAAGGAAAGAAGCCGGAAATGCCTAGATGGGTAAATTGGGTTGTTTTGATATGGCCGTTGGAGGCAATTCATCGGTGTGAATGACCAGTGGATTCAGAGGCACAGATACAGGTACCAGGTACCAGGTAAAGTCCTGGATCTGGGCTTCTGAACGCCACAATCCCCTTATATATTATAGATAATGGTAACAATTAATTTGGACATAAAATAGACTAAATAAAGCAGCTCCACTATCACTTGTACCTACATACTTCTTTACTTACACCCAGAAAATGAACAAGTACAATTGATTATGCACACCAGACAGACCAACTTGTTTACAGGTAACACTGTCTCTGTTGGGGTTTTTGTTTGAGGAGAGATGCAAAGTGGGGAAGAATAAGTTTATAAGTTCATAGTTCATAGACTGAAGTCATTTTGACTTGATTACCGCATCTCTACTCAATCAAGACACATCACAGCTGACAGAAAGAAAGCAATCAGTAAAGCAAAACAACCTACCACTGAAAGAGTATTAAGCACCTTCTTAGGGCTGGTGGGTTACTGCAGGGAGTGGATTTCTTCAGCATCAAAGAAAATGCAGCCACTATATTGTGTGTTGGCAGAATGCAACAAGAACAAACCCTATGAAATCACACCAGAAGCAAAAGAGGGGTTTTGACATGCTGAAGAATGACATTCTCTCTGTCCCAGCACTAGGAATTCCAAATGTATTGGTTTTGAAGACCGAGTCTGTGTCATCAATTGAGTTATAGCCATTACCAGGTATACCTGTGTAGAGCTCTTTATCAGATCAGTCTACTCTGGTTAGGTGTTTTTAATACATCTTTAACAAGAGCTAGCTTCAGCAGCGCCTATGCTGCATTTTGTGAAGGTTGCTCTTATCCCACTACCTCCTCGGGACACCAAAATAAACACTTTATGGTACCTTTACACGCCGCCACCGAGGGTAGCAACAGGTAGGCACCACACGTGCACGCGCGCGTTTTCAACGGTTCCTAACGGTACCTGATGCCGCATATACACGCCGCCACAAGGTGCTCCACAGAAGGTATTTTCGTTCCCCGGAAGTGCCGACAGGTGCCGCAGGTTACCTTCTGTGGAGCACCTTCCCTGATTTACACGCCGCTACAACAAGGGAATATGGGCGGACCTGTGGCACCAGGGACAACACATAGGCGTGCCACAGTCCGTCACGCCGCGCTCAAACGACAACCATTGGCCAACACAATAGTGTTCTGATTGGGCACGGCGCGAAGGGCGGATGGCGGAGACGTGACGTAGTAGTGTTTGGATTGTCACATGGAATAAGCGCTTGTGACATGGCGGACTGTGCCGATATTCAGCTAGGGGATACTTATGCGTCACACAGGAGCGGTTTACAGTCACACACTCCGTGCGTATTAAAAACTAAGTGTTGGGCTATGTGTGCATAATAGAAGTGTTTTCATTGTCACAGGGAATTACGCGCTTGTGACAAGGCAGACTGTGGCGATATTCAGCTATGGGACGCTTACGCGTCACACAGGAGCGGGTTACAGCACACAGTCAGTGCATTTTTTAAAGTAAGTGTTGGCCTATTTGTGCGTCTGGATAGAAATGTGTGAATAGAGCCCCAATGCAGATCGCATATGTGGTAACAGATGTCAATGGCCTTGAGCAGCTCACATGCCACATGTACATGATGTGTGTGTCTGCACATGTGCTGCACTACTTACTTAAACCCACATGACAGACAATATTATGTGCTGCATCAATGTGTTGTGTGCAGGTGACCCTCTGCCTACACCAAACCACAAGGGTTATGTACACACATTTGTCACACAGACTGTTGACAAAATACCTTCACATAGCTCATGCCCACCCACACATATTGTGTCTCATACCCAGCCATAGGTGCCAATGTGTGTGACAGCACTGGCTCCAACCTAAACCTTGATCACACTGCCCTCCATCCCCAAGTAATCAGGCTCACACAGAGTAATTTGGATCCAAGAAAAAAAAAAAATGTAGTTTTTTAAAACACCTGAAATTGAAAAAAAAAACACACATACAGAAAGGAAAGACAATGGACATTGAAACATCATGTATCATTGTAAACATACAATTTAATAAAAAAAAAAAAAAAAAAAAAAAAAAAAAAAAGGCAAACAATGATACAGTGTGCAGCACCCACATAACACAAATAAAACCTAAACTAACTAAGTAACTAAAACCTGTGCGCACAATTAAATAACCAAAAGAAAACACCAGGGTGCAGCCACCCTGCTGTTTGCACCATGGCCACCATTTTCGGAACAACCAGAACAAACCACACTAGACGTGCTGGTTCTGCCAGCCCACTGCCCCAGGGCCATTAAAGTAGGAGCAGTATGCATCTCTACTGTCCCTGGCCTCCTGCTGAGTGCGACCATGGCTCAGTGGCTGGAGTGGCGCCACACCATGGTCAAAATCACGCCAAGCCCCTGGACGGACCTCCCCTGTTGTGGGGTCCACGGAATCCACATAACTTGCCGGCGTGTATGATGCTCTATCCCTACGCAGGAAGTTATGCAGCACACAGCAGGCCAGCACTACCGCGTCAGCAGACTCCAGTTTCATGTGTATAGGCGTATGAAAAACCCGGAATGTATTCGCCATGATCCCAAACGCATTTTCAACCACACGGCGGGCCCGGGATAGCCGGTAATTGAAAATGCGCCGCTCAAAAGTAATAGTCCTCTGGGGATATGGCCGCAGTAGGTGTGCCTGAAGTGGGAATGCTTCATCCGCCACAAACGCAAAGTTGAGATGATGGCTTGTCTCTTCATTTGAGGGTAAGTTCAGCCCACCGGTCCTTAGTTGTTGTGCCAAGGAGCAGTGTGCGAACACCCACCCATCTGAGATTCGCCCGTTCATTCCAACGTCCACGTAGAGGAACTCATAGTTCGCATCCACCAGGGCCATGAGGACTATACTAAAATACCCTTTGTAATTATAATACAAAGCGCCCGAGTTGGAGGGTTTAGTAATCCTCACTTGCTTACCATCCAAATCGCCCCCGCAGTTTGCGAAGTTCCACCGGCTTTCAAAGCCTCGGGCTACTTGCATCCATTTTGCGGGTGTTCGTGGCAACTTTATGTAGGATGGCAGCAGAGCACTCCAGATGGCCTCACACGTCTCAGGGATCAGGCGGCTCAGCAGGGACAGGGATACACATGATGTGTATGTGAGGTCGGTCCTTGACCGGCCTGTAGCTAGAAACCGCAAAGTAATAGCCAACCGCTCCTCAGCTGATACAGATCGACGCATGACAGTGTCCTGACGGGCTATCAGTGGCCCCACACGCTCCAAAAGGAAGTTGAAAGAGTCCTCGGACATACGGAGGTAGTTTCGGTAATCATGCGGATTGTTATCCTCCAGTTCACGCAACAGCTGCATGTGGCCCCGGGTCCCCCGGAGGAGAAGCCAATCCCGACTCCACAGACGCCGTAGTCTGCGACGCCTCAACCTTTCATATCGATCCTCCATCCACAGTTGCTCTTCCACCAACGCATGAGCCACAATAACATGTCGATCACGTTGATTCTGCATATTGTGTATCAGCACCTGTATATGATAAACAAAATCATCAGTACATAGAGCAATATGGTGACATGTTTGCATGTAAAGAAAGCCACACAATACTTAGATTACACACTAGGAAAAAGCAGATTTAATCGCTCGTGTGTGCACAGCACACATCCTTGGGAACATTGCAAGGTTATCACCCACAAGTGGGCGCTAAACAAACGGAACTATGCTCACTGATCAGGCCCGTCCATCCTTCTACACTTTGTTGCGTTGCTGAAAGTAACACATCTGGCCATATCTGTGTTAAAAAGGGACATGGATCACCACAATGAAAGCCTATACATGTCACACAAACAAGTTTGGATCACATATATTAACACTTCTACAGTCTGTAAGTATCAATGTACCACAGCCTTGCTGGGTGAGTAATCACAGATGACACAAAGCAGATTATACATGACTCATCCTGTAGTGATGCCGGGCCACGTGTATGCAAGGGGGAGCTCCACATGTAGACATTCTCTGCTGCCTCACGCCTCAAATCCATATCTGATCCTAGCCATGTTGGTCCCAGTGTGTGTTCTCCACAAGCTGGATAATATTTACAGTTCATTGCCCATCTGTACCACATTACATTCTAGATTCCAGCAGCCATGATCCTGTATGGCAAATGGAAACAAACACAATACTTTTGTAACTACAATATGCGAATGTATGGGCAACACATGTGAAAAATACACCAGCGTGCTACGCTATTGTAGTGACCAAACTGACATCACATGTGCGTCCGATACAGTAGCCTATTGCGTTACCCAAGCCAATCATGCGCCTCAGCCCGCCACGTGACTGTTTTTGACATATTTCTGTTTTTGTGTCCTCAACAAGGCAATGCACATTGTTGCCACATCCAGATGGTGGGTCAATACACATTTTCTGATGTTGCCCAATGAACATACATTTGTCTTTAAAATCATTACCAAAATGTGCAGCACTGACCAGTATGCGTCTTCCTGTTTTGGGCATGCAGGTTACAGGCAGCATGGCAAGAGGAGGGAGTGTAGAGTCACCTGTACTCCAGAGTCCCTCCCCTTGCTATGCTGGCTGTAACCTGCCTTTAATAGAATTCAAGATGCAGACTGATGTTTGTTGCTCAGTTTTCTACTCATTAAACTCTTTAATAATGTTTTTTAACGTAGCACCACCAGGCAGAAGTGTAGGCACCCCTCAAAATTAGGCTGAATATATGTTACCCCATTGCAGTGGTACCACCGTGCCTAACGCTTTCCTTCTAATATGTTTTTATACATTTGTGTGTAGTTTGGTACATGTACATGTGCAAGTGTGTGTTTGGGGCCAACAATTACTCACCACGCAGCCTGGCAATCCTGGCACGGATGTCCACTATGCGGCCTGGGCACTTCTGCTTTAGATCAGCAATTTTTTTTTGGATCACTTTAGCGCTCCTCTCAACCCCCAGTTGGTGGAGCAAGGCCCGCTGTATCCGCCTAACGGTGCTGCGATTTTGCAGCCTGGGGTGCCGGTGGTGATGGTGGCCCTTGTAGTCATGGTGGTCACAATGGTCTATGAGGACCAGAAGCTCCGCCATACCCCACGTTGCAGCGCGTTGTGTGGCGGCCATGACTGTACTGCTATGTGCAGGGGAGGGGCTGGCACCTTGCAGGCAGAGTGAAACTGAAACAAACGTCAGTACGGCTGCTTGCGGGGCGTAACAACATTCAAAGTCGCCGTCTGCGCAGTGTGACACGGCAGAAAGACTTCTGCGGCACCTACAGAGCAATACCCCAAGGGTGTTGCGTACTGCAACCATGTGCGCTGTGTACAGCAATATTCCTTTGTATGTGGTATGAGAATGTGCACACTATATAGTGCGCGCAGTGCGACATGGCAAAAACACTTCTGCGTTAACTATAAAAAAATTACTCAGGCCGTTACGTACGGCATGCATGTGCGCTGTGTACAGCGCTATTCCTTTGTATGTTGTATGAGAATGTGCACACTATATAGGACCATACCGCACTATACTTTGGCCTTGCGCAATTGTGTGGCCGCGTACTAATGTATCTGATTGTGCAGACGGCGCGTATGCCGTCTAGTGCTGAAGTGACAGCTCATCCAAGATGTCGCCCTGTGAAGGGAGAGCCAATCGTAACGCAGGACCCTCCACCAATGATCGCTGATGGGGCGCGGTATCCAGGAGGCTCCGTCACGCCCCAGGGAATTCGCTAGGCGTTGAAAATACCTTGCCTGTGCCCCGATTACACGGCGCCACCATAGGGATTATTCCTGCTTGTTTTTGAGCACGGCTGAAACACAAGTATCCAAAGAGACAGGAAGGTACAACCTGAATTACACGCCGCCACTTCGCGGTGTTTTGAAGGCAAAAGGTACAATTGGTCCGATACCTGCCGGTTTCTACCTTTCCGTGGCGGCATGTAAAGGTACCATTATAAGTAATTAGTTTAGGTCTGGGAGGTGTACTCCCCTTCTCCCCTTCCTGGATCTAAACGCCTGGCTGCTGTTACCCCCTCCTCTCTTTCTTCAGAGCGGTGTCAGCACCTGCGAGATCCCTCAGCTCTCGGGCATCTCCGTGAGCTCTGCCCGAGAGCTCAGGTCACATGGTATAGGACACAGAACTATTGGTACTTCTGGGCACGGAGGATCTGAAAGGTGCCCTTTAAATACCCGAGTAAAATAAAAAAAAGTTTATACTCACTTCCTCCACCCGTGTGGCTCCAGCATGTCTCACAAGCTCTGCAGCTAATTTGTGGCTACCATTTTACTGCATCTGCTCTGATGGAATATGAATGAGCAGCAAACATAGTATTTAAGGTTGAAGGAAGACCTTAAGTCCATCTAGTTCAACCCATAGCCTAACATGTTGATCCAGAGAAAGGCAAAAAAAAAACCATGTGGCAACACTAAGCTCCACATTGGGGAAAAAAATTCCTTCCTGATTTCACATACGGCAATCAGACTAGTTGCCTGGATCAACAGCCCTATCAAAGAATCTAGTATATATAATCGGTAATATTATTTTTCAAGAAAGGCATCCAGGCCACTCTTAAATTTTAGTAGTGACTCACTCATTACAACATCATGTGGCAGGAGTCTCACTGCTCTTAAAGTAAAGAATCCATGTCTGTAATTATGATTAAACCTTCTTTCCTCCAGATGTAGAGGATGCCCCCTTGTCCCCGTCTCAGGCCTACGATCCACTGATTGGCTGCAGCGCTCACGTGACAAAGTCACATGACCTCTAGAATATCCGGAACTGACAGCGCTGCAATGGCATCGGTGCAGGAAGTATTAACTATTGTTATTTCACTCTGGCATTTAACAAGGGGTCGTCCATGTAATGGAAATCCCCTGTAGGGAGAATATGTATACTACCTACACTGCACTCACCACTATGTTCCCCTGATATAACCATTCCATGTGACCGCTGCAGTAATGTCACAACTGGACGTTAACACCCAGACTCCAACAAGCCTCCCCAGTCCCCAGCAGGCCCGCCACTGTCTCCAATAGGACCACCTCCCTTCACCTACATAGACGCAGATTGAACTGCATTGCACTGAGCGGACATCTCTGCATTGCTCTATGCAGTGCTGTGGTGTGTTCACCATTCATTCTTCTTCACCGTGAACGTGCTGTCACTAAAGTGATCCTCCTCTCTGTATCACTGCCACAGCCGTCCCCTCTGTGATGGAGATGAGCGTGCACACACCACAGTACTGGTTCATCATCTTCACAGAGGGGACAGCTGTGTGTGGTGATACAGGGAGGAGGATCGCTTCAGTGACAGTGCGGCAGGGCATGGTGAAGAAGAATTAAAGGTGCACACAAGCAGCCCTGCAGAGAGCAGTCATCTCCTTTATAGAGAGTTTCGGCACAGTGATGCAGAGAGAAGGAGATGACTGCTCAGTACAATGCGGTTCAATCATCGTCTACATAGGTGAATGGAGGTGGTGCGTTTGAGACTGGGGAGGGCTTGTTGGACTCTGGGTGTAAATGTTCAGTTGTGACGTTACTGCCAGGCTTCAAAACAAACACGCCTATAATCGGGGGCTGAGCTGCGCCTCCACACATGCTGAATTGTGATATTTAGGTTACCTTGCAAAATGCTAACATAGTGTAAATTACAAACTGTAGCATTTTGAACCTAGATACATACACAGATTTTAGGAAAAGCCTGGACAATCCTTTGAAAGGAAGTTTTCCCAAAATGTAATATTGATGACCTAACCTTAAGGGCCCATTACACACAATGATATCACTAACGATATCGTTGCAACGTCACTGTTTTTGTGACGTTGCAGCGACCTGTAGCGATGTCCCTGTGTGTGACAGGTACCAACAATCAACGATCAGCTCGCTGATCGTTGGTTTATGGTCAGACCATAAATCTGTTGTTGGTTGTCCTCTGGTCAGCACGCATCAGCGTGTGTGACAGGGGCCAAACGACCAGCGATAAGCGTAGCAGGCTGGTAACCATGGTCAACAGCTGGTATCTAGGCAGCACGCAGCGCCTAGTTACCCGATGTCTACCATGGTTACCAGCCTTCTTCGCTTACAAGCTGGTATCCAAGGTACACAGCGAGTAACTAGGGACAGCAGCTGTCCCTAGTTACCTGCTGTGCACCTTGGATACCAGCCTGTAAGCGGAGAAGGCTGGTAACCAGGGTATACATTGGGTAACTAGGCGCTATGCGCTGCCTAGATGCCCGCTGTTTACCATGGTTACCAGCCTACTCCCGCTTATCGCATCCTGGCAGCAGGAGCTAGACATCATGGAAAGAATATTTTATTCTTTTTCCACGATGTCACTGGTGAGTCTGCCTGTGTGACAGCTCACCAGCGATCAGATACCGATCAGCTAGCGACGTCCCAGCGACCCGATTGTTGGTCGGATCACTGGGACATCATAGCATGTAACGGGGCCTTTAGGATATATCAGATCAGTGGATGTCTGACAGCCAGCACCACCATCAATCAGTTGTTATTATGGCTGGATATAGACCCTGAACAGAGCTGAACAGCACAGCTGTGTTAAATGTGTAGCAGCTGCTGCCAGTTATTTCAGATCAGATCCTATTTAAGGCCACGTGCACATGCTGAGTATTTGATGAGTTTTTTACCTCAGGATTTGTAGCCAAAACCAAGAGTGGATGAATAAATACAGAAGTGGTGCAGGTGTTTCTATTAGGGTACCTTTACACGTTGCAACATTGCATGCAATTTCACTTGCAACTTACTGGTTGCAGTGAAATCATGGACACATTGTTCTATTTTGTTCCTGTGTACAAATGGAACAATGTGTCCATGATTTCACTGCAACCAGTAAGTTGCAAGTGAAATTGCATGCAATGTTGCGACGTGTAAAGGTACCCTAAGAGGCTGGAAGGTGTTCTGCAGTTTATGGTACCTGGCACTTCACAATGAGTAGAGCTGTGCTATATAGCTCTGTTCACTATTTATATCTAACCACTACCTGAGATAACAGCTGATTGATTTAGGATGCTGATAGATCTGATATTGATGACTTTTTCTGACGATAGAATATCAATGTTTTATCATTGGACAACCCCTTTAAGTGATGGCCTATCCTAGCACAATGCCACCACTTAGGCGGCCGTCACACGCAGAGATATCTCTAGCGATATAGTAAGCGATCACGTGCACGCGCAATCGCTTACAATATCGCTCACATCGCTGGTGAGATGTCACACAGACAGACTCACCAGCGATGTGGAGCCGCGATCTCGCTGGTAACTATGGTACACATCGGGTAACTAGGCGCCGCGCGTCACTTAGTTACCCGACGTGTACCATAGTTACCATCTCCCAGCATAGACTCTGCGCTGGGAAATCGCTCATCGTGGTGTTATACACCACGATGAGACAGATCGTCAAATCGCTCATCGCTAGATCTGAGAACCGGAGCTCAGATCAGCGATGTCACGATCAAGCGATTTAACATCGTAAATCGCTTGATTACATGCAACGATTTCTTGCCCGATATCGCTTAAGCGATCAAAATGGAGATCGCTTAAACGATATCGGGCAAGAAATCGTTCCGTGTGACGGCCGCCTTACTGAGAGAAGTGAGAGTGAATTGTCCATCCATGTAATGAGCAGACGGTTTTGTCCTATAGAAGGAGAGCTCTATGTAGCCGATCTTTATTGTGGTCTGTATCCTTGGTGTGAGGACATCTCTTCTCCATTCACCTACCAGAACATGACCTAGGAAAGTAAGTTATGTACATCAGACAACTGTGCGCTCTCCGCTCCTGTAAAGCTTCTTTATGTTTCACATCTCACGGCTTTGTTTTGCTAGTAACATAAATAGGAAATGGTTTGTGTATAGAATATGTACTGAAATGTGTGGGAAAAAAGTTGTGTAACTGTATCCTAAAGCAGAGTCCATATGCATTGTATGGGATAGAATTAAATCTGCTGTGAGAGCCTATCACAAATGCAGAAACTCACAGATCTTTTTACAAGTTACAATAATGCTTTGTAGGACCTCATTCATTTGCTTTGTTCTCAACATTGTTATGGTGGGTTTACACACACCAATTTATCTGTTCAATATCTGAACCAATCTCTGGTTGCAGTGAAATCATGGATACATTGCTCCATTTTGTGGCTGTGTACAACATGGAGCAATGTATCCATGATTTCTGCAACCAGAGATTGGTTCAGATATTGAACAGATAAATTGGTGTGTGTAAACCCACCATCACAGATTTCACTACAATTACTCTGTGTGTGAACCTAGCATGGTGGATCACACAATCCTATTGTATTGCTATTATGCTTATTTCTTTAGTCTTTTTTTTGTAGTCTCAGAAAATGAAGCTGCAGATAGAAATCTGCAAACGAGAAAAAGGAGAATCAAGCAAAGGAAATCATTTTCCCATAAGAAAAAGCCGGGATCTGTGGAAAGTTTGCTGACAGAGATGCCATTTGCACATGCAGACATTTGTTCTGTGTTTGAAAGTAAGTATGTTTTGTGACTACTGAGCCTTGATCCCTATGTAGGTTATTTAGGAAGACAACACCCATCTAGATGCTCTGATAAGACTTGAGACATCCTTAGGGTGGAAACACACTATCCTACTTACATGCGAGTCTCTCGGAGGAGACTCGGATCAGTGACCTGGAATGGCCTCTCCCTCTCTGGACGGGAGTATCAGCTGCTTGTCTTTTTGTGCAGCATCACACTCCCGTCCAGAGAGGGAGAGGCCGTTCAGGGTCACTGATCCGACTCTCCTCCGAGTAGGATAGTGTGTTTCCAGCCTTAAAGTGCACCTGTGACCTGTTTTGGGCGTTATCAACTGTGCCCACCACCTTGAACATACTGTAATTGGGGTTCCTGTAACCCCTTTATATCCCCAGACTGAGCCCTCCATACCTGATCAAATTTTAATGTGTCCCACGTGGTATGTAGATGAGTTCTAAGGCTGTGTTCACACTGGGCGTTTTTGGGCTGTTTTTGCTCATCAGTTTTTGTAGCCAAAACCAGGAGTAGAGCAATCAGAGGAAAAGTCTAATAGAAACACGTCACCACTTCTGGATTTAATCACCCACTGCTGGTTTTGGCTACAAAAACTGTTGAGCAAAAACAGCCCAAAAACGCCCAGTGTGAACACAGCCTTAAGGTTTTGATTGTGTGCGGCACACTTTTGTCAGACCTGCCCTGCTGCTTGGAAATCCTGCCCCGCTGCCTGGGAAATGCTGCTCCTCCTGTGTATGTATGTGAATCATTCACAGCTCTTGCACCTGTGCAGTGACGCGGGTCACTGTGCTCTATTGAAGCTGCACAGTGCCTGAAGTCTTGCAAGATTCCACTACGCAGGCGCAAGACTTCACAAATCTCGCGAGACTTCGGGCACTGTGTGGCTTCAATAGAGCACAGTGACCCGCACCACTGCACAGGTGCGAGAGCTGTGAATGATTCACATACATACACAGGAGATGCGGCATTTTCCAGGCAGCGGGGCGGGTTTTCCATGTAGCAGGGCAACTTGGACAGAAGTGTTCTGCACCCCTTCAGACCCTTAAAGAGGACCTGTCATCAAACCAGGCATGGTGATCTAATTACAGCACTGGATGCAGCATATCTGCAGCATGCAGGCAAGGGGTCACCCAGCACTTGAGCAGCCCTGTACCCCGAGATAATACACTTAGAAAACTTACATGCTCCAGCCACTAAGGAGGTGGCTAGGGGCTGCAGCCAAGGGCAGATTCACACCCCCTGCGTGTGTAATCTGCCCACCGCTGCCAATCATTCTCTCCCTCTTCAGCAGCATTTAAACAGAGTTTTTTTCCCCAGAACTTGCTGTTTGGCTCCGCCCCTCAGGGGGCGGAGCTAAACAGACTTTCTGGGAGAGAGAAAAAAAACCTCAATTTAAATGCTGCTGAAGAGGGAGAGAATGATTGGCAGCGGTGGGCAGATTAAACATGCAGGGGGTGTGAATCTGCCCTTGGCTGCAGCCCCTAGCCACCTCCTTAATGGCTGGAGCATGTAAGTTTTCTAAGGGCCCTTTCACATCAGCGTTTTTTGAAATTTGCGGCAGATGCGGTGAAAAAACCGCATCTGCCGCAATTACCTCATACCGGCTGCACTTGCGGTGCTGTTGCGGTAAACGGCATGCAAAGTATAGGCGTACTTGCGGCAGGTGCGGCAAGTACGGTTTTGCACTTGCGGCAGGTGCGGGCGCGAAAAAAACCGCGGTCAGCCGCGTTTTTTTTGCGGCCGCACCTGCCACAATTGCAAAACCGCACTTGCGGCACCTGCCGCAAGTACGCCTATACTTTGCATGGCGTTTACCGCAACCCGCGCGCAAGTGCAGCCGGTATGCGGTAATTGCGGCAGATGCGTTTTTTTCACCGCATCTGCCGCAAATTTCAAAAAACGCTAATGTGAAAGGGCCCTTAGTGTATTATCTCGGGGTACAGGGCTGCTCAAGTGCTGGGGGACCCCTTGCCTGCATGCTGCAGACATGCTGCATCCAGTGCTGTAATTAGATCACCATGCCTGGTTTGGTGACAGGTCCTCTTTAAGAACTCATTTACATACAGCACAGGACACATTAAAAGTTGATTTCTGAAGTATGCAGGGGCACGTCTGGGGATATAAAGGGGGTTACCAGAACCCCAATTACAGCATATTAAAGGTGGTGGGCACAGTGTATAATGTCCAAAACAGGTGACAGGTTGACTTTAAATTACTTGTTAAACGCGGGTAAGAAGGAATGACTCTCCTGACCTTAGAATAGGGAGAGATTACTACACATTGCCATCTGCAACGTTTAACACAGGTGCCATCAGCAGCACTTTGAGTGAGGGACAGAGTAACACTGTCAGGTGCGGAACACTGCTACAGTAACATTCACATAAGAATGGTCAGTTTGCTGTCAGCAGCCTTATCTATAGTTATGGCCAAAAGGGTTGGCAAATTGTTCCAGAAAATTAAGTATTTCTACCAGAAAATCAGTGCAAATGCACATGTTTTGTTATGCACATGTTTATTTCCTTTGTTTGTATTAAAACAACACAAAAAAGTAAAACAAAAAAAAAAGCAAATTGGACATAATTTCACTCAAAACCCCAAAAATAACAGACAAAATGATGTGGTTACCAGGGGGGCTTTATTTAACGTGGCATACTAATAGGTGGCCACTCACCTTATCAGGTTGTGCTGTCCCCGCACAACCCGATAATACACTTTTTGATAAGGCGCCCTTCACAGGCTCTAGTTCATCCGCACACTGCATG
The DNA here is from genome assembly GCA_033576535.1 of Allobates femoralis. Classification (NCBI taxonomy): domain Eukaryota; kingdom Metazoa; phylum Chordata; class Amphibia; order Anura; family Aromobatidae; genus Allobates; species Allobates femoralis. Next base: position 357,426,549 of record JARQOC010000001.1, read on the forward strand.
CTCCGGGGGCTCCGAGCATCCGGTCACATCACCGCAGGTCCTTCAGTTAAAGCTCCTGTTGCCAGGCGACGCTAGGTCCTCACGTTAGGCTGCACTCTGTGCCTAGCTGCTCCCCGGCGCTTTACCCTCAGAGAGGGATTTATATTAGAAGGTAAACAAACTGTAAGCGGTCTAATTGGAGGCGCTCAGGCACAAAGGCAGCAAGCACTGGGATGGTTTTTCAACAGACCTTTATTCAGACTCCCCTCCTACTCTACAACATGTTTCGATAGATTCTCTATCTTCTTCAGGTGGTAAGGGGGGGCAAGTTGAAGGGTTTGTAACCTTCAACAAGCTTCTTAGGCCGGCTTCACACCCTCGTGTGATAAGGTCCAGGACTGTCCGGTGTGAACCGGACAGCCCCGGACCCGATTTTGTGGTAATGCAGCCCTATGGTGCCGGACAGAGCCGGATGGCAGCTATTTGCCATTCAGTTTTGTCCCTGTCCAGCAGCATCAGGCTACATTTGTTTTTTGTCCCGGACACAAAAACGTTGCTTGCAGCGTTTTTGTGTCCGGAGAAAAATCGGCACAAATTGGATCCTCCTGGATCCGGCGCAATTCGGCGCCCCCTAACATGGGAGTCTATGGCACCGGATCCGACATAAAATCAGATGCAGCTCTCGGACGCCGTCTGCTGAAGTTTTTCCCCTGCAGAGATTTCAGGATCTTGAAATTTCAGCAGCTGCAGCTGCGATCTGCCAAATCCGGCAGAAAACAGGACTAGAGGGCATATTTGCCCTCCGGTTCTGTTTGTCCGGGGAAGTCAGGTTCTGATCAGTGCTTCCTGCAATGCATCAGACGGAACCTGAAACACCAAAAACGTGGTGTGAAACCGGCCTTACACCTTTCAGCTGGAATTTTGTATCACTCTTTTACAAACTGCTTCAGGTCTGTCATATATGAAGGTGCCTTCTCCTAACAGCAATTATAAGATCTTTCCACAAGTGTTCAATGGGATTTAGTTCTGGACTCGTTGCTGCCATTCTGAACTCTCCAGTATTTTGTTTCCATCCATTTCTGGGTGCTTCTTGAAGTATGTTTGGGGTCAATGTCCAGCTGGAAGATTGATAACCTAAAATAGAAACCCAGCTTTCTGACACTGGGCACTACACTACAAAGTCCTTTCATAAGCCTCAGTCAAGGTACCCAGGGCTAATGGCAGCAAAGCAACCCCCAAAGCATCTTAGAACCTCCAGCACATTTCTCAGTAGTAATTTTCTTTGAAGGCCTCATTCCGTTTTATGTAAACAGTAGAATGACGTGTTTTACCAAAAAACATTATATTGATCTCTTCTACCTACAAGCCGCTTTCCAGAGATCTTGGCTTACTGACGTACATGTTGGCAAACTGCAGTCTAGCTTTTTTATGTCTGTTTCAGCAGTGGGGTGCTCCTGTGTCTCTTGCCATATGATTTCATTTTATTCAAATGTTGACAGATAGCCCATGCTGACACTGATGTACCCTGAACCTGCAGGACAGCTTGAATTTCTTTGGAATATAATTTTAATGGTAAGGCTGCCTTCACACTGCATAATTTCTGATCCGTGTCTATCCGTTTTAAATCGGATAGCCACGGATCAGTTTTGGCGTCCCATGTATCCCTGTGGGCACGGATTGGTCCTAAGTGATCATCTGTGTATTTCAGTTTTCTCACTGATCTGTTTGTGTCAGTTTTTTTCATGCACCCAGAATTGAAGACTATTCCGATTTTGGGCTGCCTTGAAAATCACTGACACCAACAGGCAGACACGTATCCGTATCTGTCTGCATCAAATAACATGGAGCTCTGTGGAGGACGGATCCGTGAAAAAAAAGGATCAGTGAAATGGATCCATTTTCCTGTATTGAGCATGCTCAGAAGCAGGGTACAGCTCCTCCCAACCCTATCTCTGGCAACTGATGACAGATCCATTAAAAAAATGGTCCGTGGACATCAGTTGCCCTCCGTTTGAACAGATCAGTGCCTGTCTGTCTGGTCCTTGCAGGGGTGGATTAAGGGTAGCCAGGGCCCGGGGCTGTTCAGACTCTATGGCCCCCGTCATGTGACGGGGTCATGTCACGGTAAAGACTGACCAAATACTCAGCGTGTGCACGAGGCCTCACAAATACTGTGGTAAGAAACACCAAATATCAGCGTGCACGAGCCTCACAATACTGTGGTAAGAAACACAAATACTCAGCGTGTGCAGAGGCTTAGGCTGGTTTCACACTGCGTTTTGTGCAATCCGTAGCTGTCCATTGTAAAACGGACTGCTACAGATCTGATTTGGCCCCCATGCATCCCTCAGGGCCTCGGATCACATCGGATTTGCCCTTAGTGGCATCCGATTTTTGTCAGATCCAATTCTGTCTGATTGTTTTCCTGCACCCAAAATTGGAGACTGCTCCGATTTTGGGAGCATCAGACAGAATCTGACAGAATCGGATCCAACATGACATGGGGGCCTATGGAGCGTAGGTCCAAGAAAACATCTGATGGTTTCTCTGACCCGATTTTAGTGTACTGAGCATGCTCAGTACACAAACTGCTCCTAACGTCTAATTTCACTTCCGCAATGTATATACATCATTGTGGAAGTGAAATTAAATAAATCAGGGGTTAAAATAAAGAATCTTATTCTCACCCGTCCACGAGTCCCCGCGTCTCAAGCTATCTTCTGATCCTTACAGAACCTGGCGTGATGTCACAACCAGGTCACATGACTGATTACCACGGTAACCAGTCATGTGACTAACGCAACCACAGGTCCTGTAAGGATCAGAAGATAGCTGGAGACGCTGGGGGACTCGTGAACGGGTGAGAATAAAGATTTTTTATTTTGTAAGGTCTGGAGGAGAGGGGAGAAGAGGGATGAAAGAGGGAGAGAGAGACTGAGTGAGCCGGGGGAGGAGGGGGAACGAGGTGACAGGAGGGAGAGAGGAGGGGGAGCGAGGTGACAGGAGTAGCGGGGAAAAGGAGGAGAGACAGAGAGGATCCAAACTGATCCTGCAAAATATCAGAATCGGATGCCTATTTGGCATCCGATTGCAGGCATCAGTTTGGATCTGTTGCTGTCCGAGGGGTCCTGCAAAAAAAAAGGATCCCCTCAGACAGCAAAATAACGCAATGTGAAAGCAGCCTTACAAATACTGAGGTAAAAACTCACCAAATACTCAATGTGTGCACGAGGCCTTACAGATACTGAGCTTAAACCTCACTAAATACTTGGCTTGTGCACGTGGCCTCACAAATACTGAGGTAAAATACACCAAATTGGCTAGGGTCACACATACCAATCAGTTTTTTCCATTTCCAAAACCTGATTCAGTTTTTTGAAAATGCCATTTTTGCATCTAAAAAACGCTATGCGTTAACGCATGCGTTTCCCATAGGGCCCATTGTTAAAAAAACGCATACTTTTTTTTTTACTGCACCCAAAAACGCTGCTAGCAGCGTTTTTCGATGCAGTTTCAAAAATGCATAGTGTTTTTTAAGTGCACTTTTGACACTGCGTTTTTTGCATTGCAGCCTATGGATCCGTTAACGGATCAGTTTTCCACAACATTCTGAGATGAAAAACGTATGGAAATAACGGATCCAGGTTGGTCCTTCATAGTGTGTGACGCCTAGAGCAATACTCAGCGTGTGCACGAGACCTTACAAATACTGAGGTAAAAACTCACCAAATACTCAGCGTGTGCACGAGGCTTAAAAATACTGAGTTAAAACTCACCAAATACTCAGCATGTGCATGAGGCCTTACATATACTGAGGAAAAAAACTCACCAAATGCTCAGCGTGTGCATGAGGCCTTACAGATACGAGGTAAAAAACTCACCAAATATCCAGCGTGTGCACGAGGCCTTACGGATACTGAAGTGAAAACCTCATCATACTCAGCTGTGTGCACCCACTGCCCATCCACGTTGTATAGACACATGTGAAATGCGTCTACATGCTGTGTTGTGTGCCCCTCAATTTTGGATATTTTTCTTGAATCATGTATGTATGGACTCCATACACATATGATCCAAAGAAAATATCCACATATAGGAACAGGACACATATAGCTTGTAGACCCATTTCACATGTGTCTATCCAATGTGGATGGGCAGTGGGTGCACAATGTAATCAGGGATAAGGGAACAGGAAAAGAGTTCCTCAACAGCATTAACCCCGGGATGCAGGAGCCAGGAAAAGGTAGCGCTGCTCCACCTGAACAGCATAGTGGGTGCACACGCTGATGTTAATCAAGATAGTAGTGGGGCAAATCTGGCAGACTGGCACAGACACCGCACAGAATCAGGACAAGTTCAACATATCACTCACTGTCTAACTGTCGGGCATGTTCCCTCCTCTGTGCTGGCCTGTGACTGTGTTGGACTAGGTGATGACCGGTCTCTCTTTAAGCAGCCCAGCCTGGAGGTGGTGGACGGTGGCCGGTGAATCTGTGATAGACTCAGTCAAGAGGACTGGAGTCACGAAAAGAAGGCGCAGCTGCCAAGGATTGACCAGGCCGACAGCAGAATGAGCCGCACTGACCCTATAAAAAAACCCACTACCCCATACTGTTCCAAATTACCCTATAAATGCCCCCATGCTCCATACTCTACCCAATTACCTATAAAGCCCCCACTGCTCCATACTGTTCCTAATTACCCCATAAAGCCCCCACTGCTCCATACTGTTCCTAATTACCCTATAAAGCCCCCACTGCTCCATACTGTTCCTAATTACCCTATAAAGCCCCACTGCTCCATACTGTTATTATCCTAAAGATGTCATCTTTCCTAATATAAAGCCCCCATTGCTCCATACTGTTCCTAATTACCCATAAAGCCCCCACTGCTCCATACTGTTCCTGAATTACCCTATAAAGCCCCCCACTGCTCCATACTGTTCCTAATTATCCTATAAAGCCCCCACTGCTCCATACTGTTCCTAATTACCCTATAAAGCCCCCACTGCTCCATACTGTTCCTAATTACCCTATAAAGCCCCCACTGCTCCATACTGTTCCTAATTACCCTATAAAGCCCCCCACTGCTCCATCTGTTCCTAATTATCTATAAGCCCCCACTGCTCCATACTGTTCCTAATTATCCTATAAAGCCCCCACTGCTCCATACTGTTTCCTAATTACCCTATAAAGCCCCCCACTGCTCCATACTGTTCCTAATTATTCTATTACCCCATAAAGCCCCCACTGCCCATACTGTTCCTAATTATTCTAATTACCATAAAGCCCCCCACTGCTGCATACTGTTACTATTTACCCTATAAAACCCCCACAGCCCCATACTGTACCTCAATACCCCAAAAAGTCACTTGGAAAGTATCCTCAATCTAACAAACAATTCTGTGGATGATCTTCGGCTCCTTCTGGAGTGGCTCACCTGCAAGTGCTGCCATGTGTGTTCTCTTGTCCTCTCCTCCTCTGCAGCCCGGCCCTTGCAGCAGTGTGTAGAGAGCCACAGCATGCAAGTTCTACTTGGACTGCTCCTCAGGGACCACTCTCTCAGCACTGCCATCTGCCGTGCCTCACACAGGGGGCTCTTACTAAGTGACGCTGAGCCTGGCTCCTGTGTTAAGTCACAATGTTTCCTGTGGGCGGAGGTGCTCACGCTCTTCTCTGCCCGGTGTCCCTGGCTTCTGCATGGCGCCTGTGACTGAGGTAGGCGGGCCGCCTGTGCCTCCAGCACCCGCTGTCTTTAACAACATCCTCTGGACGTCGGCCTCGAACGTCACCATGTCATGATGTACAGTACGGTGGGGGAGGAAGAAGGGGGTGGGGCGGCTGTAGCGCGGCGTCAGCATCAACGGCCAGTGCAGAGTGTGCGGTGGTAGCAGTCAGCGGATTATAATGGGGCAATTAGTTACCCTGGGCTAGTGGGCCCCCCCACAGCATTGGGCCGGGGCTACAGCCCAAATTGACCTCATTATAATCCGCCACTGGGTCCTTGAAATTCAAGGAACCACACGGATGTAAAATTATGCAGTGTGAAGGCAGCTTTATCGACTATCCGGCCTGTCTTACATTGACTCCTTTTATCAGTTTTTGTTTTGTATTGTTTCAATACTTACAAAGGAGAATGACAGCACATGTAATTGCAATAATTTTCTGGGAGAAATACTAATTTTCTGGAACAATTTCAAGGGTGCTAACACTTTCATCCATGACTGTAATAGTCGTTTTCCATAAGGAGCATACCTATCTTCCTTCTACAAAAGGGACAATCCTAGATAGTCCCATCTAAATGACAGGTAATAATATAGTGGGGACCCCATTTTTTATTCTCATTCCTTTTTATGCGGTACTTTTGGACAGTAATAGAGGCATTTTAATAATTTATAATTGATGTTAATAATATAGTTAAAAGTTACAAATTTATCTAATGTGAAGAAGCGCTCGCTGAATGTATTAGGGGGCATTTATTTGATCGTGGATTTGAGGCACTTAGACACAGTTTATATTAAATATGTCCAGCCAGTTTATTCAAACTGTGCATAACACAGATTACTGTAAACCAAAATGAGCCTTTCTTCGGCATAACAGAGCTAACCATAAAATAAAGTCAGTTATTTCAGCGAGTATGTCCGCACATTCTGGCTATAACTCAGCCAGAGGTCCTCAGTGATGACCTGGCAAATATCACTCACTGACCTCAGTAAGCACACAACCCCCTCTCTATGAGATTACCTTTAATAAATAGCTGGCTCCATATACTATCTCCTGACAAATCAGAGTCTTTGAAGACTGCCTATCTAAAACCACCGACCAGGATCTGTGATATACTCCACACTGACTCCTGTCAGTCCAAGTTCCCAGCAGGACGGTAGCTTCTCAAACTCACAGCCATCAAGACTCTGCACACACACCTGGTCTCCAGACCATGTACCTTCAGGAATATGGCTCCTTTCAAGAAACCAGAGACCATGTGACTGATAAAACAGTTTCATTATATCTAATAAAACACACCCATGGATGGGAGGTATGTGGATGGTCAGTCCCACCCAGTACTTTTTGACTCTCCTGTGAATCTGGTCCTGAATGTATTACTAAAAAACCTTATGGAGCTACTAGTCCCAGCAAATATTCCATGTTCACATCGCAGAGGACCTCCTCCTGTGAGATACATATCGGACATTTACAATATAGCCGTTCTCTACCTCACACTATACATTCACATTTATTTACTATTCTTTGCCTTTCCCTATACATTAGTTTCTCTATCAAAAACTCTAATGCAATTGGTATCCCTGGGGGCCCTTAATGTCATGACAGTGCCACTTTACTAGACCCATGACCATAGTTATCATATATTGATGAGTTAACCCCTTCCCGACCTATGACGTTGTGGGACGTCATAGAAGTGGTGACTTCCTGACTTGTGTCGTCCCAGAACATCATAGTGGTTACCTGTGCCTGTTTCCACGGTAACAGCCATCGGGCCCCGGTGTTCTGTGATTCTTATTTACAGAGCTCCGGGGCTTCATGTCAGGGGGGATGGATTCCTCACCCCGCCCCCATGATCACTGTGATTGGCTGTTTGAACAGTCAATAACAGTGAACTTCACTACAGCTATGAAAGGGGCTGTCATAGCCCCATTCATAGGCTGGAGTGCTGTAGGGGGCGGGTATGCCCCTTCCACGCTGATGGGCAGTAATCTAATGATCACCCCATTCAGCTGAAGCATCATGGCGGCGGTGCAGGGCACTGTGCCCGCCCGCCGCCTGCTTCTGCCGCGCTTCTTTGTAGCCCTATCTCCCTGTACGGAGACCAGCTGCTCAGGAGCGATCTCACATCTGGGCACAGCGATCACATAGAGGATCACTTGCTGGCCTGTGAGATCACTGCTGTGCAGCCTGGTCTTCGTGCAAGAAGATCGGCTGCACAGAAGCGCGGGCAGAAGCAGGCAGCGGGCGGGCACATATGCCTGCACAGACGCCATGCTTCCAGGGAACTGTCACCCCCTAAGTGCTGTGATCTTATGACTAAGGGATCAATGTACTCTTATTATAGTCTCTGTGGTCACGGTGATTGTGTACTGTATGGCAGTGATCTGCATTACAGTGCATCATCACTATGACACCAGAGACTGCAACATGAGGACACTTGATCCCTTGTTGTAGTCTCTGGGGCACGGTGATTGTGTACTGTATGGCGATAATCTGCCAAACAGTGCATCATCACTATGACCCTATGGACTACAAAAAGGGATCAAGTGTCCTCTTGTTGTAGTCTCTGGGGTCATGGTGATTGTGCACTGTATGGCAGATCATTGCCATACAGTGCACTATCACTCTGACCCCAGAGACTACAACAAGGGATCAAGTGCCCTCTTGTTGTAGTCTCTGTAATCATAGTAATGTTGCACTGTATGGCAGATCATTGCCATACAGTCACAACACCGTATCCCCAAAGACTACAACAAGAGGACATTTGATCCCTTGCTGCAGTCTCTGTAGCAGAGGCGATCAAGTGTCATGGGACCATCGTTTTGGACTATGATGAAGGGTATGTGGAAGTAATAAAGATGGAGTCTGAATTTTGTTTGTGTTTTTTTTCCTAATAAAAAGATGTTTCTCTGTGTGGGGTATTTTTTGACTATTTACTAGAGATTCCTAATGGCCATGTCTAACATTGGCCCAACATTATGAATCTCCGTTTAAGTTCCAGCTGCCAATAAAAAAGCTGGCATTAACTCTTTTATTACCCAGTTTGCCATCGGCACCAGGGCAGCTGGAAGAGTCTGGGTACAGCACCAGAAAGTGACGCTTCATTGAATGCTGATGAAGGGGAATGGAGAGGGGTGTTGTATCACTGAATTCACCTGGAGCTGCATGGTGCAGGGAAGGACATCTGTAGTCCGGTCACCGAGGTAGAAGGAGGAATTTCCAGCACCCGACCAATCTTCAATATTTGTTTTATTGGTGCATCATAATAAAATTACATATTTGGCGGTGCAGCCCCCTCCAGAAACGCTGTACTCGTTTCGGACAAGAGTCCTTTTTCAACAGCATCAATGAATGCACCATTTTCTAGGACTGCCGGGGGCTTCAATTCGCAGCATGGGGGGGGGGGGGGGGAAGCAGAACATTTGGGCCTCTCCATGCTGAGGATTCCAGCCTCCAGCTGCCTAGTTGTACCTGGCTGGACCAAGAATATGGCGAAGCTTCACGTTGCTTTTTTGACAGCCAAGTACAACTAGACAGCTGGGGGTGGGTGGCCGTCCGTAGCTGCCAAGTTGTACCTGGCTGGCAACTAAAAATATGGCTAAGCCCACGTCATTTCTTTTAGAATTGGTTCTTGGAGCTTTGCCATAATTTTGGTTGCCAGCCAGGTACAACTTGGCAGCTGGGGGCTGGAATCCTCAGCGTGGACAGACCCAAAGATTCTGGCCTCTCCCATGCTGCAAATTGCAGCCCATAGCAACTCCAGAAAATGGCACATTCATTAGAGGCGCCATATTCTAGTGCTGTAACCAGACTCTTCCAGTTGCCCTGGTGGCGGTGACAAACTGGGTAATAAAGGCGTTAATTCCAGCTTTTTTATTGGCAGCTGGCACTAAAAGCCAGAGAATCATAATGTCAGGATAATGTTACCCCCCACCATTAGGAATCTCTATTAAATACCGTATATACTCGTGTATAAGCCGACCCGTGTATAAGCCGACCCCCTACTTTTGCCCCAAAAATCTGGAAAAACCTATTGACTCGTGTATAAGCCGAGGGTGGACCCAGCACAGGTACACAGCCCCAGCAGTGTGGTATACAGGCCCCCCCAGTGGTATACAGGCCTCCCCAGTGGTAGTATATAGCAGCCCCAGTGGTAGTATACAGCAGCCCCAGTGGTAGTATACAGCAGCCCAGTGGTAGTATACAGCAGCCCCAGTGGTAGTATACAGCAGCCCCAGTGGTAGTATACAGCAGCCCAGTGGTAGTAAACAGCAGCCCCAGTGGTAGTATACAGCAGCCCCAGTGGTAGTATACAGCAGCCCAGTGGTAGTATACAGCAGCCCCAGTGGTAGTACACAGCAGCCCCAGTGGTAGTATACAGCAGCCCCAGTGGTATACAGCAGGCCCCCAGGGGTACATATAGCAGCCCCCAGGAGGTACCAGCAGCCCCTGGGGTACACAGCAGCCCCCAGGGGGTACACAGCAGCCCCCTGGGGGTCCCCAGCAGCCCCCAGGGGGTACACAGCAGCCCCCGGGGGGTCCCCAGCAGCCCCAGGGGGTACACAGCAGCCACCAGGGGGTACACAGCAGCCCCCTGGGGGTCCCAGCAGCCCCCAGGGGGTACCCAGCAGCCCCCAGGGGGTCCCCAGCAGCCCCCAGGGGGTCCCCAGCAGCCCCCTGGGGGTCCCCAGCAGCCCCCAGGGGTACACAGCAGCCCCCAGGGGGTACACAGCAGCCCCCTGGGGGTCCCCAGCGGCCCCCTGGGAGTACACAGCGGCCCCCAGGGGGTCCCCAGCAGCCCCCTGGGGGTCCCCAGCAGCCCCAATTGCTGGCACTCGCCCCCCCTTGCAAGGGCCCCCCGCTTCTCTTACCATTCTGGACTTCTGATCCGCGCCGCTCCTCGGTGCTTCATCCTCGCTGCTTCATCCTCGCTGCTCCGTCCGTCTTCTACATCCGGGATCCCCGGCCGCGCGATGACGTCATATGCCTGCGACGGCCGGAGATCCGGATGTAGAAGACGGACGGAGCAGCGAGGATGAAGCAGCGAGGATGAAGCACGAGGAGCGGCGCGGATCAGAAGTCCGGAATGGTAATATAACCATCGGGGGGGGGGCCCTTACAAGGGGGGGCGAGTGCCAGCATTGGGGGCTATATGCACTGGTTCCCCCTGCCGCTGATTGACAGGGGGGAAGCAGTGCATATTTAATGAGCGGCCCCACGTGACGGTGCCGCTCATACAGCAGCCTCCCCCCGCCTCCTCCAGCCTCCACAGCCCCGGACACAGCCCCCCCCGTATTGACTCGTGTATAAGCCGAGGGGGAGACTTTTCAGCCCAAATTTTGGGCTGAAAAACTCGGCTTATACACGAGTATATACGGTAGTAAATAATACACAACACTTACAATATCAACATGGTTTTATGAGGGACCGTTCCTGTCAAACTAATCTGATAAACTTCTATGAAGAAGTAAGTTCTGGACTGGACAAAGAAATGCAGTGGATGTGGTGTATATGGACTTTTGATACGAAAGCTTTTGATACGGTGCCACACAAAAGGTTGATACATAAAATGAGAGCAATGGGGATAGGGGAAAATATGGGCAAACTGTCACTGAAAAAAAAAAATAATAAAATAATGGGATGCATTAAAAGAGGCATAGATGCTCATGAGGAGAACATAATTTTACCTCTATACAAGTCACTAGTGCGACCACACTTAGAATACTGTGTACAATTCTGGTCTCCGGTGTATAAGAAAGACATAGCTGAACTAGAGCGGGTCCAGAGAAGAGCGACAAAAGTCATTAGAGGACTAAGGGGTCTGCAATACCAAGACAGGTTATTAAACTTGGGGTTATTTAGCTTGGAAAAACGAAGGCTTAGGGGTGATCTTATAATAATGTATAAATATATGAGGGGACAGTACAGAGAACTTTCTAATGATCTCTTTACTCTTAGGCCTGAGACGGGGACAAGGGGGCATCCTCTACGTCTGGAGGAAAGAAGGTTTAATCATAATCACAGACGTGGATTCTTTACTGTAAGAGCAGTGAGACTGTGGAACTCTCTGCCACATTATGTTGTAATGAATGACTCACTACTAACATTTAAGAAGGGCCTGGATGCCTTTCTTGAAAACTATAATATTACTAGTTATATATACTAGATCCTTTGATAGGGCATTGATCCAGGGAATTAGTCTGATTGCCATATCTGGAGTCAGGAAGGAATTTTTTCCCCCAATGTGGAGCTAGTGTTGCCACATGGGTTTTTTTTGCCTTCCTCTGGATCAACATGTTAGGCTATGGGTTGAACTAGATGGACTAAAAGTCTTCCTTCAACCTTAAAAAAAAAAACTATGTTACTCAGAGAAAATAATTTTATTAGAAGGAAAAACAAACATATCTCAACTCCATCTTTATTACTCCCACATAACCCTCCACAATTTTTCATCCTGAGTCTGAAGGGAGAGAACAAGCGTCCTCTCCCTGCAGGGTCTGCAATCACATTGACCGCAAGGACTCGGTGAGTGACATCAACTGCAGCAATCAGAGACTGCCACAGGGGAGTGGTGCTGTCACTCGCTGAGTCACCACAGCAGTGACCTCAAAATGTTGTCACTTGTGGGGGTTTCCTCTGTTTAGGCCCATCAGGGGCTATCCAAACAGGACTTTACACCCACAGACAATGCCATCAAAATCTGTATTCCAAAATGTCACTTTCTTCCTTCCGAGTCCTGTCGTGTGCCCAAACAGTGGATTTCCACCACATATGAGGTATCTGTCTAGGAGATAGTGCTCAACAAATTTTAGGATCCATTTTATCCTGCTGCCCATGTGAAAATGAAACAATTGAGGCTAAAAGAACATTTTTGTGGAAAAAAAAGTACTTTTCCATTTTTACGGATCAATTCTTGAAGTACCTGGGGTTTCAAAGTGCTCATTATGCATCTAGATAAGTTCCTTGGGGGGTGTAGTTTCCAAAATGGGTTCACTTGTGGGGGAGCTAATTTTCCATCCAAAAAGTCAAATGGCACTCCTTCCCTTCTGAGCCCTGCTGTGCGCCCAAACAATGGTTTATGACCACATATGAGGTATCAGTGTACTCAGGAGAAATTACCCAACACATTTTATGATCCATTTTATTTTGTTGCCCATGTGAAAATGAAAAAAGTTGAGGCTAAAAGAACATTTTTGTGAAAAAAAGTACTTTTAATTTTTACGGATCAATTTGTGAAGCACATGGGGTTCAAAGTGCTCACTATGCATCTAGGTAAGTTCCTTGGGGGGTCTAGTTTCCAAAATGGGGTCACTTGTGGGGGAGCTCAAATGTTTAGGCACATAGGGCCTCTACATACACGACATGGTGTCCGCTAACGATTGGAGCTAATTTTCGATTCAAAAAGTCAAATGGTGCTCCTTCCCTTCAGAGTCCTGCTGTGCGCCCAAACATTGGTTTTCAACCACATATGGGGTATTGACGTATTCAGCAGAAATTTCACAACAGATTTTTGTGCTTTTACCTGTGTGAAAATGCAATAATTAAAGGAAACCTGTCATCTGGATCTAAGCTCCTACACTATCACTACCTGTCCCTACACCTTCCTAGCCGCTCCCTATCTATCCCTCTCTGAGCTAAATCCGCCCTATAAAGCTGCAGAAAAATAAGTTATAACTTACAGGAGTCCCTGAGGCTTGGGGACTGGAAAGGCGGCCCCAGGCTCCATTGTGCTCTCCTCGATGGTGCAGCGCACGCCCCGCTGGGCCGCGTTATTCTTTTTTCCAAGCTGCTTCTTTAATTTGTAATCTCCCGCCCTCTGTAGTACTATCAATCACTGGCCGCTACGTCTCTTGCGGCGCGGTGCATTATAGAGGCTCATGTGATCTCCCCCAGTGCATTATGGGCCTGATCACGTGATCGGCCCAGCTTCAATAAGCACATTGCCTCCCTCCCCCGGTCACGTGAGCGGCCCATAATGCACCGTGCCGGAAGTGACGTAGCGGCCGGTGCTTGATAGTACTACAGAGGGCGGGAGATTCCAAATTAAAGAGGTGGCTTGCAAGAAAGAATAACGCCGCCCAGCAGGGCGTGCGCTGCACCATCAAGGAGGTCACAATGGAGCCTGGGGCCACCTTTCCAGTCCCCAAGCCTCAGGGACTCCTGTAAGTTATAACTTATTTTTCTGCAGATTTATAGGGCGGATATAGCTAAGAGAGGGATAGATAGGGAGCAGCTAGGAAGGTGTAGGGACAGGTAGTGATAGTGTAGTGGCTTAGATCCAGGTGACAGGTTCCCTTTAAGGCTAAAATAAAATTTTTGCTGAAAAAATTGAAATGTTCATTTTTACCTTCCATGTTGCTTTAGTTCCTGTGAAGCACCTGAAGGGTGAATAATCTTGAATGTAGTGTTGAGTAGTTTGAGGGGTGCAGTTTTTGGAATGGTGTCACTTTTCTGTGTTTTCTGTCATGTATGCCTTACAAAGGGATTTCAAATGTGATGTGGTCACTAAAAAAATGGATTTGTAAATTTTGCTGGAAAAATGAAAAATGGCTGATGAACTTTGAACCCTTCTATCTTCCCAACAAAAAAAATTTGTTTCCAAAATTGTGCTGATGTAAAGTAGACATGTGGAAAATGTTATATATTAACTATTTTGTGTCACATAACTCTCTGGTTTAATAGAATAAAAATTTGAAAACTACGAAATTTTCAAAATTTTCACCAAATTTCCGTTTTTTTTTCACAAATAAACGCAAAAATTGTCGACCTAAATTTACTACTAATATGAAGCCCAATATGTCACGAAAAAACATTCTGAGAATTGCTAGGGTCCGTGGAAGCGTTCCAGAGTTATTACCTCATAGAGGGACACTGGTCAGAATTGCAAAAAATGGCAGGGTCAGTAGGGTCAAAATAGGCTGGGTGGTGAAGGGGTTAATCAAACATTTTTCATTTTTGCAAGCTGCTATTTTGGGGTCAATTCATACTGCAGTCAGCACAATTTCCCCATGGAAGGCTCTTACGTACAATTGTGCTCAAAAGTTTACATACCCCGGCAGATTTTTTTTGCTTTCTTGGCCTTTTTTCTGAGAATATGAATGATAACACTAAAACTTATTTCCACTCATGGTTAGTGGTTGGGTGAAAACATTTATTGTCAAACTTTTCTTTTAAAATTATAATGACAACCAAAAACATCCAAATGACCCTGATCAAAAGTTCACATACTCCAGTTTTTAATACCTTGTATTGCCCCCTCTAACATCAATGATAGCCTGAAGTCTTTTGTGGTAGTTGTAGATGAGGCTCTTTATTTTCTCAGATGATAAAGCTGCACATTCTTCTTGGCAAAAATCCTCCAGTTCCTGTAAATTCATTGACTTTCTTGCACGAACTGCGCGCTTGAGTTCCCCTCAGAGTGGCTCAATGATATTGAGGTCAGGAGACTGAGATGGCCACTCCAGAACCTTCTCTTTGTTTCGCTGTAGCCATTGACAGGTCGACTTGGCCTCGAGTTTTGGATAGTTATCATGTTTGAACATTCAAGTACATCACGTGCAACTTCCAGGCTGTGAGTGCAAATTTGCCTACAGTATTTGCTGACAATGTGTCACATTGATCTTTCTTTCAATTTTGACCAAGTTTCCTGTGCCTTTGTAGCTCACACATCCACACATCATCAGCGATCCACCTCCATACTTTACAGTAGGAATGGTGTTCCTTTCATCATAGGCCTTGTTGATGTGGCACCCCTGCTTTCAGGCTTTCACTAATGGTATAGCATACATTTTACATGCATGGTCCATTGCGCAGAGGTAAGAGGGTAAAGCTTTGCTGAGACCCCCAGTTTGCACACAAGACAATCCAAACTCCAGGCCATGGAGGTGCAGGGTGGAAAAAGCCCACATTCAGGGCAGTCCCCACCTACTGAATGGAGGGAGAATTTAGGTTAGGGATGGGGGGCCAAAGGAGACAGTGAGATCCAGTCGGGCAGTTGGGAAAACTAGAACTGCATGCAGAGTTAAGTATTAGCCCAGGGTCTGAGGACATGAATCTGCTGCCGGCTGTCCAGCTGGTCAGAGGAGCTAGCTGCAGAAAGGGTACCAGTCCCAATTCAGTTTGGATTCTTCAAAACTAGCCGTGAAACTGAGGTCACTGGGCTTCAGGTACAGTGGCTACTGTAGTGAACCCTCCCCAGGCTCAAGAACTATATAGGGTTAAGAGGCCCAGCTAGTCTGTTGCTCACAGAACCCGTAGTCACCTGCCTGCTGGACTGGCAATGGCTTAGGAGGGACAGGTAAAGTGGGGAAAGCGCAAGGAAGGCCAATATACCCTGTGTCTTGGCAAGGTGGACCCTGAATGTTTTTGGGCTGGCCAGGTTGTAAGCTTGTTAGACTATGTACCCCGGCTGAGTTGTAATCTGCTTCAACATCAAGTAAATGGTAAGAACAACAAGAACCCTGTGTGTTGTCTGGTGTTGTTTGGTCCTTCCTGCGCCTCCTTGCATCCACCTGCGGAGACACAGCTTCAGCTACCCTGAATATCCTCACCCTGCACCATCATCCACCTTTACATCTTTCAATGGGACTTCAGCCTTAACTGGAGAAGGGTTAAACACATGCTTCCTCACCATCCCCTTGGAAGTCTCCACAGCAGCCCATGGCCACTACAGGCCAGAAATCCAATTGGCGTCATGACTACCAATTTCCCTTGTAAATACTCCCTTAACAATGTCCGGTCACGGCTACGACCTCTGGGGACTGCCACTGTGACATCCCCTGAACTATTAAACCCCTGGAGAGTTGAGTACCCTAGCCCCATGACCGCTGCCTTGACACCTCTCCAAATGTAATGTTTATGGCTGTAGCCAAAAAATTTTGATTTTTTCATCACTACAAATTACCTTATTCCAGAAGTTTGGAGCTTGTCTCTATACTGTTTGGCGTATTGTAGGCGAGATACTTTGTGGCATTTGCACAGTAATGGCTTTCTTCTGGCGACTCGACTATGCAGCCCATTGTTCTTCAAGTGCCTCCTTATTGTGCATCTTCAAAAGCCACACCACTAGTTTTGAGTGAGTCCTGTATTTCAGCTGATGTTATTTATGGGTTTTTCTTTGCATCCGAACAATTTTCCTAGCAGTTGTAGCTGAAATGTTTGTTGGTCTACCTAATTGTGGTTTGCCTTTTACAGAGCCCCTGATTTTCAATTTGTTAATCACAGTTTCAACACTGCTGACTGGCATTATCAATTCCTTGGATATCTTTTTGTATCCCGTTCCAGTTTTATACAGTTCAACTATCTTTTCCTGTAAATCCATTGACAATTCTTTTGCTTTCCCCATGACTCACCATCCAGAAATGTTAGTGACTGGATGAAAGATGCAAGAGTCTGTCTGGATCCCAGAAACTCATTCAACTTTTATGCACACACCGATTACAAGCAAACAGGTCACAAGTGAGGATGTTACCTTTTTTAGCCATTCAAACCCATTTGTGTCAATGTCTGTGCATGTTATCAGGCCAAAATCACCAGGGTATGTGAACTTTTGATCAGGGTCATTTGGATGTTTTTGGTTGTCATTTTGATTTAGAAAGAGAAAACACAGTAGTTTGACAACAAATGGCTTCATTCAACCATTAGCCATGAGTGGAAAAAATGTTTTTGTGTTGTCATTCATATCCTCTGAAAAAAGGCCAACAGTGACAGTGACAAGATATACAGTGGTATACATCAACCTTTGGCTACCATACATTCCATTCATTGTATTATATTTTGCATGATGTCTCTATATGTAAAATTGCAACCACATAAAGGTATACTCCTAGTAACAGAAGCCTAAAGAACATTCTTTTTGCCTTCATTGTTAATATAGGGGCTTCTCAATTCATGTATAAACGGTGAGCTTGGCTTGGCACATGGCTGAATCTCCATGCCCTGTACAAATCTGAAAGCCTCCCTCACTGTGGCATTTGAAGAGAGTGCAGAAGAAGACACTTGCCTCCTGTCTAAAGGAACATCTATTAAAAGACATCATCTATTAAAATATCAATTAAAAAACTTAATAACATCCTCTATAAATTAATATAACATATAATGCATTACCGTCCTTTCTTTCAGACATTTCAGACGCAAAATCAGTGGATAGAAAAGTGAAAAAGAAAAAAAAACGGCACCAGTTAGAAACTGATGAAGATGGTGATAAAAGGAAAAAGAAAGCGAGGCCCAATTATTTTGTATCTGTACCTATTACAAATGTAAAGGTAATTATTTAACATATTTTGATTCACTTGCTCAAGAATATATTCTTTCCCTTTCCAGTTAGGCTCTGTTCACCACTTCAACAAAGAGAGTGTAGGATTTTTAAAATGCTTTATTAATTACGATAATTATACTTACATGTAAAGATCGCAAAGGACCATAGAATTGCACAGACCCACTGCCAAGTACATATACAACCACATTCAGGGTAATGCAGGAGATTACAAAAAGTACAATTGCACAATCAAGGACTTTGCCAGCAATAAATAGTAAAATCAATGTTCACAACTTGTCTGTGCCTTCTAGAAGTTTTACATCTATACATGCAAGTGTTGTTGGGTGTCCGTCATATGCTACCTTATTGTTATATATTGGCAAATATTGTTTATTTGCCACAATGTTAAGAAATATGAAGACTATTGAGCTTTCTCCTTCGCCTCATTGGGGGACACAGGACTGTGGGTGTTATGCTGCAAGTTCACTAGGAGGCGACACTAAGTAGATATTGAAAAAAAGAACAGAGCGGCTCCTCCCCTGCAGTATACACCCCTCTGGCTGGCACCAGCCTAACCTGTTTTTGCTTAGTGTCGTTAGGAGGCAGATGCAGTCTATAGACACATCTTTTTTTTTTTACATAGACTTTTTAGACATTTTTTAGATTTTTTTCTTACTTTTTTATTTATACTTCAAGCCATAAGCAAAGAAGACTTCATCCTTACCCAGATCCCACAGGTGGGAATCTGGGTTGAATTAGAAAAACACCAGGGCTGCCCAGCTATCCCCCCCAGTCCCCACAGTTGGTAATCTGGGTTGAAGTTGATGGCCACCAGGACTCCCTCAGCAATCCTCCTCAGACCCCATAGTTGGGAATCTGAGTCGCAGTGGATTACAGACGTTCACTGGAACTCCCAGCCTCTGTGGTAGGCAAGAGGCCGAGTGACTACTTTTCCCATCCTCCCCTTATAGGGGCCATGGGTCAAGCATCCCGCAAGGTAATCTCCAGGGCCCAGCCTTTCCCAGGGTCACTTATGCACCGAGATCCGGATTGCCTTTACTCCTCCCTCCCGCTACTCCGGTGTTGTAGCGGCGATAAGGGGTCTGTTAACGCTCCGTGCCGGTCCCCCCTCTTTTTCCTGGCCCACAACCTACTTTAGGCCCTGGCTCCGGCCTTGTTAGCATGGCCCCACCTCTTTCTGCCCCACCACCCGCCTCCGCATGACATTGACAGGGCCGAGGCACGCCTCTGACCGCATCACTTAAGGGGCGGGCCGGCTTGTTTCGGTGCTTCTCGCTCATCGCGAGATTTACATTAAGAGCGTTTTTCTCACAAGCCCGCCCCCCCTTCTTGCCCTTTTGCCTTCTTCTTCTTAGCAGCCGCCATTTCACATTGGCTCTCACCTCAATGACACGTGCAGCACCGCTACCCTTGGTCAGCAGCAGTGGGACACAGGATCAGGAGCTGCCTTTCCTGCAGCAGGGACACTACTTTGGTAAGGAGCTCAGCGGTTCCTCACTGCTGCAGCTCTCTTTCTCTCTCTCTCACCCTTTTTCTTCCCCCCTGCCCTCAGTATACTCCCCAACAGCAGTAATATTCACCTCTCTCATTTGCCATGTCGAACTCAAGGACCAAGAAAACATCTAAGGTTTTTGTCTCTTATTATGCCTCTTGCATTATGTGCAAGGCACTCCTACCTAGCGGATGCACTACCCCGCACTGCCAGACTTGTGCCCCTGATACTGTGCAGGAGCCCGCCACTGATACCGCACCTTCCAGTGCCCCCAACCCACCTGACTGGGCTGTGTTTCGAACTAAATGCATGTCACAGTCCATGGATAAGCTTTCCTCTACCCTGATCCAGGCCCTGTAGAGCCACTCCACACCCTGCACCTCAGGTCAGTCTGAGCCGCAGGAGCACACCATGGAGCATGAGGACACATGACACAGAGACAGACCACGAGACACTCCGCCATCGATATCTGATTCAGGATGAAAAAGACTCCATAGGAGTACTTCCCTAGCATCCTCACACAGCTCCCACGCTTCTCCCACTAGGGAGAGTCGGCCGAGCTCACCTTTGCCTGATAGGTTTTGTGATCCAAGTTCGGATCTTGATCTAGATACGTCTCTTGACCTAGATACTTCTGACACACTGGTCATGGCGGAGGACTTAATCTTGGCCGTGAATCAAACACTGGATGTGAAAGACCCTCCCTGTGAAACCCCAGATCATGCAGTTTCCTTCAAGAGAGGATATTGCCCAAACAAGTATTTTGCGGACCGTCCGGAATTTCAGAAGGTCCTAAACAAACATAGATACCATCTGGACAAAAGATTTGTGAATCAAAAGACAATTGAGGCTCGCTATCCCTTTTTGCCGGCGGTTATTCAAGAATGGGCCGACTCCCCGTAGGTAGATCCCCCGGTTTCCTACCTAGCTACGAGAACCTTACTCTCTATCCCTGACTGCTCCTCCATTAAGGACTCTACAGACCTTCAGGTAGAGCAGTTGGCACGCTCTGTCTTTGAGGTGTCTGGATCTTTATTATCCCCCTCCTTGCCTCAGTTTGGGTAGCTAAGGCAATAATGACTTGGGCAGGTAATCTACAGACCACCCTGCGCTCTCGGGATCCCGACCCGGAGCTGCTGGACTTAGCGGTGCAGATCTCCGTAGCAGGGGAACACCTCATCCATGCATCTTTAGATACAGCCAACTGCACAGCCGTAGCGGCATCGAATGCCATTACGATTCGAAGAGCACTCTGGCTATGCAAGTGGAAGGCAGATTCTGCCTCCAAGAAATCCCTCACGAGCCTTCCGCACCTTAGCGGCCGTCTTTTTGGGGAAAAGCTGGATAAAATAATTTCCGATGCCATGGGAGGGAAGAGTACCTCTCTCCCCCAACATAAGCCTCGGTGCCTATTTGCCTGATGCCAACAGACGCGTTTTCGTTCCTTTCGGAACTCGTGTGGCTGGTCGACTTCCCGCCCATCGCAGCCTAACAGTCGCTTCCCACAGAGGGACAGGAGCTCTCAGACCACCCAAAAATCAAACCGCCTGGCAATGTCACTCAAGACAATCTAAATCTAAGGGGTCCCGATCCCATAGGTTCTCTTCCTCATGACTCGTACTCACTCCCGGAAAACGTTTCCCAAGTAGGCGCCGACTTTCCCACTTTCAACATGTTTGGCTCGCTGTTACAGAAGACAAGTGGGTCAGTTTATCGCCCTACCCTTTGGGCTTGCCACAGCTCCCAGGGTTTCTATCAAGGTCATGGTGACATTGATGACCATCCTCCATTCCCGGGGAGTAGTCGTTCTTCCCTATCCAGACGACCTCCTCATCAAGGCTCCTGTCTTCAGGGACTGCTAAGAGAGCATTCACATTACAGTGGACACCCTCGTGCGCCTAGGATGGTTGGTCAACCTGTCCAAATCCTCCCCAGTCCGAGCCAGACTCTCTCCTTTCTGGGAATGCGCTTCCACACTGCCTGCGGGTTAGTGCCTCTCCCACAGGACAAATCTCGTGCTCTACATCAGGGTGTCTGGGCCATCTTTCGCCTCTCACCTCACTCCCTCCGATTCACGATTAGAGTATTAGCAGAATGGTTCGGCGATGGAGGCGGTTCCTTTTGCCCAACTCCACCTCAGGCCTCCCCAAATGGCTCTTCGTATGGCCTGGGACAGGATCCCTTTCACACTAGACAAAACATTTCAGCTGTCGACGATGACCAATGGTGGCTACGCCCGTCCTCCCTATCGCAGGGGAGGTCCTTCCTTCCGGCTCGCTGGGAGGTACTTACCACCGATGCCAGGCTACTGGGCTGGGGAGCTTTGTACCATCGACACACGGCTCAAGGCAGGTGGTCTCCCTCAGAGTCTACCTTACCCATCAACCTCCTGGAGATTCGCGCCATATATCTAGCACTACAATCCTTTCATCAGTTGCTAGCGGGTCACCACATCTGATCCAGTCAGACAATGCTACAGCAGTGGCATATGTCAATCACCAGGGAGGGACCTGCAGCAGACAGGTGATGCGCGAAGTGGAACCCATTCTCCTTTGGGCCGAGTCGACCCGATCTGTTTTCTCAGCAGTGCACAATTCCAGGTGTCGACAATTGGGAGACGGATTTCCTCAGCCATCAGGGCATCGCATCGGGAGTATGGGCCCTACATCCTGGAGTGTTTCAACAAATATGCCATTGCTGGGGAACTCCGGATGTGGATCTCATGTCGTCCCGGCTGAACGCCAAAGTGCCCAGGTTCATGGCTCGGTCTCACGACCCACAATCAATGGGAGCGGATGCCCTAGTCCAATCCTGGACTCAGTTTCGCCTCCCTTACATCTTTCCCCCCCCGCCTTTCATACCCAGAGTGGTGCGGACGATCAAATCAGAAGGCTTTCCAGTCAATCTGGTGGCCCCAGATTGGCCCAGGCGCACCTGGCATGCCGACCTAGTTCATCTCATCGACGATGTCCCTAGCGTCTTGCAGACCATCCTGCCCGACTCACTCAGGGTCCAATATGCCACCAAAACTCGACGGCCCTGAATTTGACGGCATGGCCGTTGAGACCTGGGTTTTAACTCAGGCTGGCCATTCCCGGAGGTGATAACAACCATGGTCAGAGCGAGAAAACCTGCATCCGCTCGCATTTATTACCGCACCTGGAAGACCTTCTTCAACTGGTGCAGATCAAGCAAACTTTCACCTCTCCTCTTTTCCCTCCCGGCCGTCTTGGGTTTCCTTCAATCCGGTCTAGATGCCGGACTCTCTCTTAGTTCCCTCAAGGGGCAAGTCGCTATTAGTGCTTTTCCAGCTTTCTGCGTTAAACCGGTTAAGACCTTTATCAGGGGTCTGCGCCTGGTTCCCCCTTACAGGAGGACGTTGGACAACTGGGACCTTAATCTAGTCTTGGATACTCTTCAAAAGCCACCCTTTGAACCCCTCAAAGAGGTGTCTCTCCGCCTTCTGTCTCAGAAGGTTGTGTTTCTTGCGGCAACTACCTCTATCCGTCGTGTCTCCGAACTCGCAGCGCTGTCCTGCAAAGAACCCTTCCTGGTGTTTCACCAGGATAAGGTGGTGCTCCGACCAGTGCCGTCGTTCCTTACAAAGGTGGTTTCTCATTACACCTGAATGAAGAGACTTCTCTCCCATCTATTTGTCGGCACCTGTGCACCATGTCGAGAAGGCTCTTCACACACTGGATCTGGTTCGAGCTCTTCGGCACTATGTTTCCAGAACGGCTCCCTTCAGGAAGTCTGATTCTCTCTTCATCCTTCCAGAAGGCCACCGAAAAGGCATGGCAGCATCTAAGCAAACTCTGGCCAGATGGATCAGAACAACTATTGAGGAAGAATATCAGTTACGAACATGCCTATTCCAGCTGGTTTAAAGGCGCACTCCACTCATGCGGTCGGGGCTTCCTGGGCCATTCGACACCAGGCTTCTGTAGAACAGGTGTGCAAGGCTGCCACCTGGTCCAGCCTTCATACATTTGCGAAACACTACCATGTTCATACCCAGTCTTCGGCAGATGCGAGTCTGGGTAGACGCATTCTGCAGGCCGCAGTAGTCCACCTGTAGACTGCATGTCTTACAAGATACCTTATGTTATTCTGTTCCCACCCAGGGACTTCTTTAGGACGTTCCACGGTCCTCTGTCCCCCAATGAGGCAAGGATAAAAGGAGATTGTGTACTCACCGTAAAATTCTTTTCCTGAGCCTCTAATTGGGGAACACAGCACCCTCCCTGTTGCCTGTATCGGGCCATTTTTTGACATTTTATAATTCATTGAGTTCATATGTGGTTACCTTTTTTCAAGCTCTTGTGATTTACTCCTCCTACTGCTTTTCTCACAAAACTGGTTAGGCTGGTGCCAGCCAGAGGGGTTTATACTGCAGGGGAGGAACCGCTATGTTCTTTTTTTCAATTTCTACTTAGTGTCGCCTCCTAGTGAACTGCAGCATAACACCCACAGTCCTGTGTCCCCCAATTAGAGGCTCAGAGAAAAGGATTTTATGGTGAGTACACAGAAATCTCTGTTTTTTATACAGTTAAAGGGAATTTTTACAATCTGAAAGCAGTGTGATGTTTCTGATTTCAGCGATCTATTGCTTAGTGAACTGCTTGGTATAGTTTGCATAGAATCCCCGTTTTCTTTGTTGCAGTGTTCAGAATGCTAAACTGTGTACAATTCTTTAATGTAAACAGAAGGAGGGGCACCAATGCTGCAGGTTACGCGGCAGGACAACTGTGGAGCATAGGTGTGGGAGCCGGGGTGCCAGTCATTAAGGCCACATGCAGGTAATTCTTAGAAAGGAAAGACAGCACTCACCGGGTCTTTTACTGTGCTTTATTCATTCGCAATTCACAAGGTGCAGGGAGGGAGCAGAGGCTGGGATGACGACGGCACCGTTTCGCGCTGTGTGCGCTTCAACGGGTCTTTCCTTCTAAAAATTATGCATGTGTACAATTCTTCACACCTATATTTCAGCTCTGTGGCATCGTATGTTATCAGTAAGATGCTAATTAGGGATGGGGGTGGTGACACAGATTAGACAGCTTGTCCTGCATTCAGACCTAGTCAGACAGTAATATTTTCCTAATTATTAAGTAACACAGAGAAAAAACACACAATATTCCATTTCTGATCTTATACAAACATCACATGGTGTGGAAATGTGGATATATATGAATAGGACCAATCGTTAATTAATGCAATTAAAGAGAGGACAGGAAAAGCGATCAAAAGTCCCAAAATCTCCAAAAAGTTGAAAAACTTTTCTTTCAAGATGTGCGGTACAAAATATAAAAGAATGTCATAAAAAGGTATAAAGATGGAACAGTTTTCAGTCTCTTGTTTCACTATAGCTTCACAGTACATACAGGTATGATAATATATTAAATATACAATCAATAATATCTCAAGTATATAATATCAATACTCAGTGTATATATACAGTTGTTCCCGTTGTTCCCAAAATTAATCATGGATTAAGCACGAAGTTCTTTCATATATAGTTATATATAGATACAATATTAGCAAAAAGAGCAGCACGGCTTCTGCAGTGGGTGCAAATCAATCCAAGCAATACTTCTGTTTGCTATTCATACGATACCAAAAAGGAATGCAGCACTCCAAATCAAGTGTCCAAAATTTGTCTTTATTAGCCACATGCATTGTGCCATACACACTGCACTTGATGGCCTAATAAAGGCAGACTTTGGACACTTGATTTGAAGTGCTGCATTCCTTTTTGGTATCATAGTTATATATAGAACTATACCAAAAGTGTACAAGATATAAGGAGGTAACCAATATATTATGAAAAATCTAAATTCCAACGACAAAAATATTCACTTGACCTATATTTGGTCCTTGAAATCTATTGATTTCCTAGATGTAACCATATCTAAAGATACGGATGGGTTTTTACAAACAAACCTTTATCGGATGCCCACGGCAGCTAACATCTTGCTGCATGCCTCATCCTCGCACCTCCGATTTATGATCAATTCAGTACCCAAAATCTGAGATTACGCAAGATATATTCACAAAATGAAGACTTTGAGGTGCAGGCTCAGGATCTCAGAGAACTATTTTAGAAAGGGGATACTGCAGAAGATCTATTAATAGGGCTTATCATAGAGCAAAATATTCCACCAGAGATAGTCTGCTGTATGGCCCCAAGGAATGAAAATCTGAGAATGCTGTAAGATTTATACCTGAGTATAACTGCATTTAATAAAGTCAGACAAGCTCTGGAGCAATCCTGGCACATCTTAAGAGCTGACTCAACCCTTGAAAAAATTCTACTGACACGCCCCCATATGACCATAAGACGCAGTCAAAATTTAAAAGACTTTTAGTCCATAGTCACTCCGATGTAAGTGACAATAAGAGGACTTTTTTGGACAAATTTACACCAGTAATTGGCTGCGTACCATGTGGGAAATGTGTAGCGTGCCCAAACATTGAAAGAAGTGTATCCTTCACGGATTCAACAGGAAAACAGACCTTTCAAATTCGACATAAAATAACATGCAAAACTAAATTTGTAGTTTATTATGCTACATGCCCTTGTGGCAAAATTTGTGTCGGTTTGACAAACTGGCAATTAAAGGTCCGTGTGAGGGAGCTTGTCTTGGGTATAGAGTCAGCCAAAGGAGTGACAGATGAGGAGACCTTAAAAACTATACCTAGGGATTTTAACAAGTTCCATCAGTGTGCTAGCTCTGCTCTCAGAGTACATGGCATTGATGTAGTGAACTTGGGGTCCCACAGTGGTAATATGACACGGCGACTTAGTCAAATGGAAACACAATGGATTTGGAGACTTAAAACTATTCATCCAAATGGTTTAAATTAACATATTAGCTTTGTTCCTTTTTTGTAGATATCCTGACTATTTTGAGGGAGGGGTTTCATTTTTCATTTTTTATTTGGTTTTAATTTTCACATGTATTAATGTATTAATGAGGCCAATCATTAATTCCTTTTCGGGAATTTTTGGAAGTGGACATATTCACAATAGTTTTCAATAAAAAATAATAACAGAGGATAAAGAAAATATGAAGATTCTTATATGGAATGGAATGCTACGAAAGGTTATAATTTAGTGATGCCTATGAACAACCCTTGTATGTTACAGAGTGTCATGCACTTTCTGTTTGAAGATATCATGGTTGATGGATGAGGGTTTAATGTTTATTAGTGGTGCACTATATAAAATATCTCTCTGTATCTTTGTCCCCTAGAATTGTATTTATTGTTATATATTTTATTATTGTCACACATTGATCTCATGTGGATACCTTTCCCACTTGTATTCATGTGATCTTGTTATTTATGCATCTTCCCAATATATTAATGAGACTTGTGTATATTTGCTTTGTCCTCATTGTTATATACTGCTTATATTTGTCACATCGCCATTGGACTCGGTGGCCGGTGTTCCTGCCTCGGCCGCTGGGAGGAGCCGGATTCCTTCGGCTGGTGGCACCGGTGACAGGAGGGCCTTGTCCTCATATGGAACTGCTCCCGCGACGTCTGCCTCTGTCGCTGAGCGCCGCTGTGTTTCCCCTCTGGGTGGTGTTGGTCGCAGAGGAGCGGGCCCTGCAGAGGTGTCCGTTAGGCGCAGCCTGCGTTCTTCTGTCAGAGGTGGCGTGGGTGGAGCCAGTCGTGCATCTCCATCTGGCCTGGATCTAGGGGCGGTCCGGATGAGGTCATCGGGCTGTGAGCTCCAGCCTATGGGAGGTAACCGCGCCCTTCAAATACATTGGAGCCTATCTTGCAGGCCGCCAGATATAGTTTTGGTTCCCCAGTGATATAGTGTATGTTTAGTTTTGTCTCTGACCTTGGCCTGGATTTCTGACTTTGCTTCTTCCTGTCGATTTTGTACCTCAGCTGCCCTCTTGGTTTTGCCCTTGACCCTTGCCTGGATTCTCGACTCTGCTACTGCCTGATCATTTTGTACCTTCGCTGCCCTCTTGACTCGGACTTCTGACTTTGTTTTTCGGGTCTTGATTTTTTCCCCTGGCGACCTTCCCTGCTCTGTTGCTCATAATAGGCAGCTACCCCCTGGGCTCCGCTATAATTCCAGATCCCTGTATAGGGGTTAAGGGTCTCGGGGTTTCTCGGGGTGCTGCCTTACCAGCAGCTCAGCTTCACAGCGGATGGTTGTCACAATATTATCCTTTTGGAATAAAGTTTTGCAAGATAATAAGAAGCATATGTAATTCCTCTTTAAGATAACAATGGTCCACTCTTCAAATCGCTTTTTATTGTCTTGCTGATGAGCCATACGAGCGCTCCCTGGTCCCGGGTTCGGCTTTCTAAGGGTCTCTATGGAGATGAGTGAGGCGGGTCACATGACCTGCGGCACCTCCTCTCCTTAAAGCGAACCTGTCACCCCCCCGGGCATCAAAAGCTCTAATAGCCACCTTCTGCAGCACTAAGGCTGCATTCAGGGAAGGTGACTATAGCCTTTTGATGCCCTTTGTAGTCTGAAATATGAAGTTAGGTAAATGCTTACTCTTAGAAAGACCAGAGACCGGGAGGCGGGGTTTCACGCTGCTCCGGCCCGCCTCCTCTTGTCAGTCATGGTGCTCGGCTGCTGCTGCCTCCCATGACTGTGTAAAATGAACGCGCGTCTCCGTTCTCATGCACGGAGCCGCGCATGCGCTGTGTGCCCGGTGTCGATGACTTCCTGGACACCGGGTGCACAGCGCATGCGCGGCTCCATGCATGAGAACGGAGACGCGCGTTCATTTTACACAGTCATGGGAGGCAGCAGCAGCCGAGCACCATGACTGACAAGAGGGGGCGGGCCGGAGCAGCGTGAAACCCCGCCTCCCGGTCTCTGGTCTTTCTAAGAGTAAGCATTTACCTAACTTCATATTTCAGACTACAAAGGGCATCAAAAGGCTATAGTCACCTTCCCTGAATGCAGCCTTAGTGCTGCAGAAGGTGGCTATTAGAGCTTTTGATGCCCGGGGGGGGTGACAGGTTCGCTTTAACGCTGCCTGCTGACGTGAATCCGGTAGTCTGGGAAAGCGCCCGTTGCCTGGCAACAGCAGCACGATTTGATTGGCTCATTTAGCCTTTTAATACCACCCCTTCCCCTACCCATCACGCCCCCTAATGAAGACATAAGTCAAAATGCGCATTGGCGCGCACACTTAGCACACAGGACTCTACCATGCATAGAGGTAATGATTTAATCAAAGAATATAGTATCTTTTTGGTGTAACCATGTGGATTGGGTCTTCAGTGTAGCTCTGGTTAAGGTAGCGGCCTTGATTAGTGATACTCTGGCCTTATATTTGAAGAAAAGAGAGGGTTATACTAAACAGCGATACATATAATAGATTTGGCTGTGGTTCAATATTCAGCTAACACCCAGTTAACCCTTAGCTATCCGAATTTTTGTGCACAATAGCACTTTATATACCTTCATGCACATTTTAATAACTGTGTATACACTGTATGCAGAATTATTAGGCAAATGAGTATTTTGATCACATGATACTTTTTATACATGTTGTCCAACTCCAAGCTGTATAGGCTTTAGAGCCAACTAACAATTAAACTCTGAAAAGGACATAATGCCATTCACCCTGCGCTGCTGCAAAGGACCACCAGACAGTCGGGATATCTGGTATTAGATATTACTTTATTTCCGACGCGTTTCGAAGCTGCTACCGGGCTCCTTCCTCAGGGACAAATTGGACAGGATTGTCCCTGAGGAAGGAGCCCGGTAGCCGTTCCAAAACGCGTCGGAAATAAAGTAATATCTTATCCCAGATATCCCGACTGTCTGGTGGTCTTTTGCAGCAACGCAGGTTGAACGGCACTTACTCCTTTTCAGAGTTTATCTTTCACCGCGGTTATCCATGGAAGTGCAGACTGTGCAGCAGCTGTTTTTCAAACCATCATACTTGGTTGTGGGTTGCACAACCATATCAGATGAGCAGATTTCATTAAGTTTTATTTCACCATTTGTCCTCAAAGATAAGACCCTATTGCGCATTATCTCATATTTTCAGAGAACTACCAATTAAGTAATACAGGTGATGTGCATCTCTGTAATGAGGAGGGGTGTGGTGTAATGACATCAACACCCTATATAAGGTTCTGCTTAATTATTAGGCAACTTCTTTTCCTTTGGCAAAATGGGTCAGAAGAGAGATTTGCCAGGCTCTGAAAAATCCAAAATTGTGACATGTCTTGCAGAGGGATGCAGCAGTCTTGAAATTGGCAAACTTTTGAAACGTGATCACCGAACAATCAAGCATTTCATGGCAAATAGCCAACAGGGTCGCAAGAAGCGTATTGGGCAAAAATGGCGCAAAATAACTGCCCATGAATTTAGGAAAATTGAGCTTGAAGCTGACAAGATGCCATTTGCCACCAGTTTTGCAATATTTCAGAGCTGCAACGTTACTGGAGTATCAAAAAGTACAAGGTGTGCTATACTCAGGGACATAGCCAAGGTAAGAAAGGCTGAAAAATGACCCCTTTAAACAAGAAACATAAGATAAAACGTCAAGACTGGGCCAAGAAATATCTTAAGACTGATTTTTGAAAGGTTTTATGGACTGATGAAATGAGAGTGACTCTTGATGGGCCAGATGGATGGGCCAGTGGCTGGATCAGTAAAGGGCAGAGAGCTCCACTCCGACTCAGACGCCAGCAAGGTGGAGGTGGGGTACTGGTATGGGCTGGTATCAAAGATGAACTTGTAGGACCTGTTCGGGTTGGGAATGGAGTGAAGCTCAACTCCCAGACCTACTGCCAGTTTCTGGAAGACAACTTCTTCAAGCAGTGGTACAAGAAGAAGTCAGTATCGTTCAAGAAAAACATGATTTTCATGCAGGACAATGCTCCATCACATGTATCCAACAGCGTGGCTGGCCAGTAAAGGTCTAAAAGAAGAAAGAATAATGACATGGCCCCCTTGTTCACCTGATCTGAACCCCATAGAGAACCTGTGGTCCCTCATAAAATGTGAGATCTACAGGGAGGGAAAACAGTACACCTGTCTGGGAGGCTGTGGTGGCTGCTGCACGCAATGTTGATCGTAAACAGATCAATCAACTGACAGACTATGGATGGAAGGCTGTTGAGTGTCATCATAATGAAAGGTGGCTATATTGGTCACTAATTTTTGGGGGGTTTGTTTTTGCATGTCAGAAATGTTTATTTCTAAATTTTGTGCAGTTATATTAGTTTATGTGAATATATTTGGTTTTTATTAAGCTGCCTAATAATTCTTCACAGCAATAGTTACCTGCACAAACAGGTATCCTACTAAAATAGCCAAATCTATAAAGAAAAAACCATTCCAACTTCCAAAAATATTAAGCTTTGATATTTATGAGTCTTTTGGGGTGATTGAGAACATAGTTGTTGAACAATAATAAAAATAATCCTCTACAATACAACTTGCCTAATAATTCTGCACACAGTGTAGTATCTAGCACTAGTTTGCATAGTATGATAAATAATCATCATTATAAAATAGTGCACAATTTTAAGAGAAGGGATATTTATTGATAATCCCTCCTTTCTATACTAAATACTTGTGCTCACATTATAATCATATAATTATGTATAGTGTCTTTTATATCTGTGCATGTGGTTTCTCTCCCTATATCTTGTACACTTTTGGTATAGTTCTATATATAACTATATATGAAAGACCTTCTTGCTTCATCCATGAATAATTTTGGGGACAACTGTATATATACACTGAGTATTGATATTATATACTTGAGATATTATTGATTGTATATTTGATATATTATTATACCTGTATGTACTGTGAAGCTATAGTGAAACAAGAGACAAGTACATGCTCAGTACAGTAAAAATACTCCCTAAACATCTAATTTTACTTCCGCAATGTATGTATATACATTGCGGAAGTAAAATTAAGTAAGGCAAGGGTTAAAAATAATAAACCATCTATGCTCACCTGTCCACGAGTCCAGCGGCGTCTCCAGCATCTCCTGCCTGTAGGACCTACCGTGATGTAACCGCGGTAACCGGTCATGTGACTGTGACATCACGAGAGGTCCTAGGATCAGACGAAAATAGCTGGAAGCGCCGTTGGACTCGTGGACAGGTGAGAATAAAGAATTTTTTTATTCCGGAGGAGAGGGGAAAGGAGGGGGAGTACTGGGGGACATGAGGGGGCCACACAGGGGACATGAGGGGGCCACACAGGGGAGAAGAGGGGGGGGACACACAGGGGTGAAGAGGGAGAACACACAGGGGTGAAGAGGGGGAAAAAGAGGTGGAAACAGAAGGGAGAAGAGGGTGGAGCACCAGGGGAGATGAGGGGGACACACAGGGGTGATGAGGGGGACACATAGGAGTGATGAGGGGGACACACAGGGGAGATGAGGGGGACACACAGGGGAGAACAGCTGTGACAGGTGACAGCAACTGATCCTGCAGAATGTCGGATCGGATGCCTATTTGGCATCCGATTGCAGGGATCAGTTTATATCTGATGCTGTCCGATTTATATCGGACAACATCGGATTTGACAAAATCGTTATGTGAAAGTAGCCTTAGACAATATTATCCATTCTCAGATTAAATACCAAAAACCCGATGAAAGATTCTCTTTAATTACAAGTGTATCACAATAAATTAGAATATCATCAAAAATTAATTTATTCAAAGTGAAATGCATATACTGTATTATATAGTCATTACAAACAGAGCGATTTTTTTAAAGTGTTTATTTCTGTTAATGTTGATGATTGTGACTTACAGCCATGAAAACCCAAAATTCATTATCTCTGAAAATTTGAATAATTAACACAAAACACATACAAAGGCTTGCTTACTAAGTATTTAAAATGGTCCCTTAGTCTTGTTCAGTAGTTTACACAATCATGGGGAAGACTGCTGACATGACAGATGTCTAGAAGGCAGTAATTGACACACTCCACAAGGAGTGTAAGCTACAACAGGTCATTGCTAAATAAACTGTCTGTTCACAGAGTGCTGTATCCAAGCATATTAATGGAAAGTTAAGTGGAAGCATAATGTATAGTAGAAAAAGGTGCACAAGCAACTGGAATAACTGCAGCCTTTAAAGAATTGTTAAGAAAATGCCATACAAAAATTTGGGGGGAGATTCACAAGAATGGACTGCTGCTGGAGTCAGTGCTTCAAGGGCCACCACACAGATGTATCCAGGACATGGGCTACAGCTGTCGCATTAATTGTGTCAAGTGTGAGACAGTGCGGGGGATCATATGCGAAGGGCGCTATGTCTCCCCCAGAATGCGCACTGTCACGTATTGAGCCCGGTGTAGGGTATGAGAGAAAGGGACGGTCCGCTCCCTCCGCTCCGGGTCTTGCAAGGTCCCGGAAGGAGACACGGAGTTAAAAGCCTGAGCAGGAGGCTGGGCGGGGCCCCCTTTGTACACAGAATTGTGCCTTAGCTGCAGGAGCAGCAGAGATATACACAGGAGAGGTCTAGAGTTCCAGAGGACCGTGTGCTAGACTAACACGGCCTAGCCCAGGAGGGCTGGGAGCTCGGCGTGACCTATAACGGAGGCCTTTGGCCTGAAGGACCCGGGGTACGTTATATGAACTGTGTCTTGTGTACCCGGCTGCGACCCGGATTCCGGCAGACTGTGCCATCGCTGTGTGTACCAGCAATAAACACCGGGTCCTGTTTGAACCACTACCGGGCTCCACGTGTTAACTGACTTGCAATCCAGGCGCTGCCCCACATATTGTGGAGAATGCGGGCAAGCAGGCCGGCCCGGTGAAAGTGACTGTTTCATGAGGCCAATGAGCGGCGACTAAAGTGAGAGGAGCAGCAGTCAGAATAGCCGCCAGTCTTGCGGGGTGCCCGGCACTGTATGTCCATACTTAAGCCGGCCACGCTACAGTTCAGGCCTGCCGCTGATATGGAGGAAATCCTAAGGCAGCTGGTACTTACCCAGCAGCGGCAGCAAGAGCAGCAGGAGCAACAGCAGAAGACGAATGAACTGCTCCTGCAGCACATCGTGGCCCTACGAGACCCGCCAGCAGTGCCTTCCCCGGAACGGCGTGAGGCCCGGGACCGGGTCCGGTCGGCCCTGCGGAAGCTGAGTCCGGAAGACGACGTAGAAGCCTTCCTCATCGTCTACGAGCGCACTGCAGAGCGAGAAGGCCTCCCGCCGGCTCAGTGGGCTGAAGTCGTCGCGCCATTCTTGATCGGCGACGCCCAGAAGGCCTACACCGACCTCAGTTGGGAGGATGCCCAGGACTACGCCAAACTCAAAGGTGAGATCCTTGCGAGACTGGGGGTCAATACTTATGTTCGAGCTCAACGGGTGTTTTCCTGGTCCTATGTGGAGTCCAAGCCGGCTCGCTCCCAGGCGTATGACTTATTGCAGTTGGTGAAACGGTGGCTCCAGCCTGAGAGCTTAACTCCGGGACAGATGGTGGAAAGGGTGGTGGTCGACCGGCTGGTTCGGACTCTGCCGGTTGCGATACAGCGTTGGGTGGGGCAAGGGGACCCGGGTACCTTGGACCAGGTGGTTAGCTTGTTAGAGCGATATACAGCCACCCAGGAGTTCATACGGGACTCTGCCCCACTGCGGCAGTTACGCCGGCCTCCGGAGCCGGGTAAAGGTGTACGTCCATCCCCAGGGGACTCTCCTAAAAACGTACCCGCTGAGAGGTTACCCCAGAACGGGGCTGGCAGGAGACCAGGCTCCCCAAGAAGGAGCTTCCGGCCCAGCGCTACCGCTGCTACATGGTGCTGGCGGTGCAAAGGACCGGGACATGTGGCTGCCTATTGCCCCCTAACGGCGGAACCCATGGACTGCGGGTTCACACGCCGGCTCTCGATGTATGCCAGCCCCGTGTTCACCGCAGATGTAGTGGTTCCCCTAACGGCTCCACATCTGTGCCCGGTGCTCGTTAATGGACACAGAGCAGAAGCTCTCTTGGACTCTGGCAGTTTGGTGACGCTGGTTCATGCGGCCTTAATCCCCGGGTTGCAACTCACTGGGGGATTGGTCGGGGTCCGGTGTATTCACGGGGACCTACGCGAGTATCCGACCACGGAAGTGACTCTATCCACTCCCTGTGGAGAGGTGACTCACGTGGTCGGAGTGGTAAAATCTCTACCCTACGGGACTGTGCTGGGAAGAGACTTACCATTGTTTTGGTCCTTATGGGGAGGGAGGAGTAACCCTCCCCTGATGCCAGGGCATCCGGGTGCTGAACCCAACGACCCTGAGACCGGGACACCTGCCGTAGGGGTCGCCAACATAGGGCTAGAGTGTCACCCCGATAGGTTCCCGCTAGACGTATTGGCAGGAGAGGTCGAGGAGACCCCACCGCTTCCAGAGTTGGAAGTGTCCCGGGGAGCGTTTGGGACAGCCCAGCTACAGGACCCCACACTGACCAGGGCCCGAGAAAGGGTAACAGAAGTGAACGGGGTAGCTCAGCAGCCGGGGGCAGAGACTGTGTTTCCTCGCATGGTGATTAACCGGGAGTTACTCTATAGGGTGGACAAAATCAGGGATGAGGTCGTGGACCAACTGGTAGTGCCGCAGCCACACCGCCGGGCGGTCCTAGAGATGGCCCACTCCCACCTGCTAGGGGGCCACCTTGGGGCTAAAAAACGCAAGAACGCATCTTGCGGAGGTTCTTCTGGCCGGGCGTGTATGCGGACGTCCAGAGGTACTGTGACTCCTGCCCGGAATGTCAGCTGACCACTCCCATTGCCACCTTCCGTAGTCCATTGGTACCTCTCCCCGTTATAGAGGAACCTTTTGAATGGATCGCAATGGATTTGGTGGGGCCTATAGTGAAGTCAGCACGAGGCCACCAACATATCCTCGTGGTTGTCGACTACGCCACCCGGTACCCGGAGGCGATTCCGTTACGCCGCACCTCGGCGAAGCTGATTGCCCGGGAACTGTTTGCTATGTTCTGTCGCCTAGGACTACCTAAGGAAATCCTCACGGATCAGGGGACTCCTTTTATGTCCAAAGTGACCCGGGAACTGTGTAAACTGCTCAACATAAAACAGCTGCGCACCTCGGTGTATCATCCCCAGACGGACGGGTTAGTTGAGCGGTTTAATAAAACCCTGAAGTCCATGCTAAAAAAAGTGGTAGCAAAGGACGGAAAGGATTGGGACATGTTATTGCCCTATCTAATGTTCGCCATCCGGGAGGTACCACAGTCGTCTACGGGGTTTTCCCCCTTTGAACTGTTGTACGGCCGGCATCCTAGAGGGCTATTGGATGTTGCCAAAGAGACGTGGGAACAGGAACCCACTCCCTATAGGAGCGTGATCGACCACATGGCGAAAATGCAGGACCGGATCACAGCGGTCCGGCCGATCGTAAAAGAGCACCTCATGGATGCCCAAGGAGCTCAAAGCCGCAGGTATAATACCCGGGCCACGGTTAGGACCTTTGAGGTGGGGGACCGGGTATTGGTCTTAGTGCCCACAACGGAAAGCAAATTATTGGCCAAATGGCAAGGGCCCTATGAAATCCGGGAAAAAGTAGGGGAGGTCAATTACAAGGTATACCAGCCTGGGAAAAGGAAACCCGTGCAGCTATACCACGTGAATTTGCTTAAAGCGTGGAAAGACCGGGAGTGCCTGATCACGGAGGCATCCGATGCACCCGGGGACCCTTCCCCTTCGGCCCCAAGGGATGCCGAAGGGGTACGAATAAGCGACACCCTCACTAAGGCCCAACGACGGGAGGCTAGAAAGTTGGTACAGCAGAATCTCGATGTGTTCTCTGACCTGCCCGGGCGCACTTCGGTCATTCAGCATGACATTGTCACTGAGCCTCGGGTAAAAGTGCGAGTGAAACCGTACCGGGTACCCGAGGCCAGACGGCAAGCCATCGCGGCCGAAGTTAAACACATGCTTAAGTTAGGGGTGATAGAAGAATCCCGGAGCGAATGGGCTAGTCCCATCGTGCTCATTCCAAAGCCGGACGGATCGTTGCGTTTTTGCAATGATTTCCGGAAGCTGAACGAGGTGTCCAAGTTTGATTTATATCCCATGCCCCGGGTGGACGAGCTGATTGAAAGACTGGGGCAAGCCCAGTACTTCACAACGCTCGATCTGACAAAAGGTTACTGACAGGTGCCGCTAACAAAGGCGGCCAAGGAAAAAACCGCCTTTGTTACTCCGGAAGGTCTCTATCACTACGTCGTGTTGCCGTTTGGGTTGCATGGAGCCCCGGCCACATTCCAGCGGCTCATGGACATAGTGTTAGAACCTCATCGGGAGTACGCGTCCGCCTACCTAGATGACATTATCATCTTTAGTCCAGATTGGCATACCCACTTATCCCAGGTTCAGGCTGTGGTGGATTCTCTCAGGACAGCGGGCCTGACGGCAAATCCGAAAAAATGTGCCATGGGGCTCGAGGAGGCCCGGTACCTGGGGTATGTGATTGGGCGAGGGGTTATCAAACCCCAAATAAACAAAATCGAGGCCATTCAAAATTGGCCCCGACCGGTGTCTACCAAACAGGTGAGGGCGTTCCTCGGCATAGTTGGGTACTACCGACGCTTCATACCCAACTTTGCTGGGCGAACGGCGGCCCTGTCCGACCTGTTGAAAGGGAAGAAAACTGCGTTGGTGCGTTGGAATCCCCAAGCAGAGGCAGCCTTTCAGTCCATGAAGTTGGCCTTGTGCGGACAGCACGTCCTCATCAGTCCTAACTTCAAACACGCCTTCGTTGTACAAACGGATGCCTCGGAGGTGGGGCTGGGGGCTGTGCTGTCGCAGGAAGTGGACGGAGAAGAACATCCGGTCACTTACTTAAGCCGGAAATTGTCGCCGGCAGAAAAGAATTATAGCGTAGTGGAGAAGGAGTGCTTGGCTGTTAAATGGGCCTTGGAGTCCCTACGTTATTATTTGCTTGGGCGACAGTTCCGGTTGATTACGGATCACGCTCCCCTGGTCTGGATGCGAAACGCCAAGGAACGGAACGCTCGGGTCACCCGGTGGTTCCTGTCCCTCCAAAACTTCAATTTTACGGTGGAGCATCGGGCTGGCAAGTTGCAGGGTAATGCGGATGCCCTGTCCCGGGCACCCTGTTTGATGGCTGGGGTTCAACCCCACATGTTTGAACCGAGGGGGGGGGGTATGTGAGACAGTGCGGGGGATCATATGCGAAGGGCGCTATGTCTCCCCCAGAATGCGCACTGTCACGTATTGAGCCCGGTGTAGGGTATGAGAGAAAGGGACGGTCCGCTCCCTCCGCTCCGGGTCTTGCAAGGTCCCGGAAGGAGACACGGAGTTAAAAGCCTGAGCAGGAGGCAGGGCGGGGCCCCCTTTGTACACAGAATTGTGCCTTAGCTGCAGGAGCAGCAGAGATATACACAGGAGAGGTCTAGAGTTCCAGAGGACCGTGTGCTAGACTAACACGGCCTAGCCCAGGAGGGCTGGGAGCTCGGCGTGACCTATAACGGAGGCCTTTGGCCTGAAGGACCCGGGGTACGTTATATGAACTGTGTCTTGTGTACCCGGCTGCGACCCGGATTCCGGCAGACTGTGCCATCGCTGTGTGTACCAGCAATAAACACCGGGTCCTGTTTGAACCACTACCGGGCTCCACGTGTTACCTGACTTGCAATCCAGGCGCTGCCCCACACAAGCCACTCATGATAATGCAAGAAGTGTCTAACCCGGGCCAAGGAGAAAAAGAACTGGACTGTTGCTCTTTGGTCTAAGGTGTTGTTTTCAAATGAAAGTAAATTTTGCATTTCATTTGGAAATTAAGGTCCCAGAGTCTGGAGGTAAAGTAGAGAGGCACATAATCCAAGCTGCTTGAGGTCTAGTGAGACGTTTCCACAATCAGTGATGGTTTGGGGAGCCATGTCATCTGTTGGTGTAGGTCCACTGTGTTTTATCAAGACCAAAGTCAGCGCTGCAGCTCATCGGTATCTGTCAGAAGCGATCAGCTACTGCAGTGCTGTGGCACCCTATGGGCCTGTGTAAAAACAAGAATTAATTACCGTATATACTCGTGTATAAGCCGAGTTTTTCAGCCCAAAATTTGGGCTTAAAAGTCTCCCCCTCGGCTTATACACGAGTCAATACGGTAGTCGGGGCTGGGGAGGCTGGAGGAGGCGGGCGGAGGCTGCTGTATGAGCGGCCCCGTCACGTGGGGCCGCTCATTATATATGCACTGCTTCCCCCTGTCAATCAGCGGCAGGGGGAAGCAGTGCATATGCCCCCAAATGCTGGCACTCACCCCCCCTTGCAAGGACCCCCATCGGGTGCTTATATTACCATCCCGGTCTTCTGATCCGCGGTGCTGCGTCCTCGGTGCTCCGTCCTGCTACATCTGGGATCTCCAGCCGTCGCGCGATGACGTCATCGTGCGACGGCCGGGGATCCCGGATGTAGCAGGACGGGAGCTGCGAGGACGCAGCACCGAGGAGCAGCGCGGATCAGAAGACCGGGATGGTAAGAGAAGCTCCCGGGGAAGGGGGCCCTTGTAAGGGGGGGTGAGTGCCAGCATTTGGGGCTGCAGGTTACCCCCAGGGGGCTGCTGGGTACCCCCTGGGGGCTGCTGGGTACCCCCAGGGGCTGCTGGATACCCCCTGGGGGCTGCTGGGTAACCCCTGGGGGCTGCTGGGTACCCCCAGGGGGCTGCTGGGTACCCCCTGGGGGCTGCTGGGTACCCCCAGGGGGCTGCTGTATAGCCCCTGGGGCTGCTGAATAGCCCTTGAGGCTGCTGGGTACCCCCTGGAGGCTGCTGGGTACCCCCAGGGGGCTGCTGGATACCCCCTGGGGGCTGCTGGGTACCCCCAGGGGGCTGCTGGATACCCCCAGGGGGCTGCTGGGTACCCCCAGGGGGCTGCTGGATACCCCCTGGGGGCTGCTGGGTAACCCCTGGGGGCTGCTGGGTACCCCCAGGGGGCTGCTGGGTACCCCCTGGGGGCTGCTGGGTACCCCCAGGGGGCTGCTGTATAGCCCCTGGGGCTGCTGAATAGCCCTTGAGGCTGCTGTATACCCCCTGGGGCTGCTGTATTACCGCTGGGGCTGCTGTATTACCGCTGGGGCTGCTGTATACCTCCTGGGGCTGCTGTATACCCCCTGGGGCTGCTGTATACCCCCTGGGGCTGCTGTATACCCCCTGGGCTGCTGTATTACCGCTGGGGCTGCTGTATACCCCCTGGGGCTGCTGTATACCCCCTGGGGCTGCTGTATACCACCTGGGGCTGCTGTATACCCCCTGGGGCTGCTGTATTACCCCTGGGGCTGCTGTATTACCCCTTGGGCTGCTGTATTACCCCTTGGGCTGCTGTATTACCACTGGGGCTGCTGTATTACCACTGGGGCTGCTGTATAGCCCCTGGGGCTGCTGTATTACCCCTGGGCTGCTGTATAGCCCTTGGGGCTGCTGTATACCCCCTGGGGCTGCTGTATTACCCCTGGGGCTGCTGTATAGCCCCCTGGGGCTGCTGTATAGCCCCTGGGGCTGCTGTATTACCACTGGGGTCTGTATATACCACTGGGGAGGCTGCTGTATACCACACTGCTGGGGGCTGTATACCTGTGCTGGGGTCCACCCTCGGCTTATACACGAGTCAATAGGTTTTCCCAGGTTTTGGGGGCAAAAGTAGGGGGGTCGGCTTATACATGGGTCGGCTTATACACGAGTATATACGGTAATAAAGTTTTTAAAAATATGAGAATAAAAAACATAACATTTCAAATCACCCCCCTTTCCCCCATTCAAAATAAAAGTATTTAAAAAAATAAAACATACACATATTTGGTATTGCCACATTCAGAAATTCCCGATCTATCAATATATAAAATCAATTAATGAGAGCCATAAACTGCGTCACGGAAAAAAGATCCAAATGTCAACATTAGTTTTTTTTTGGTCACCGCAACATTGCTATAAAATGCAATAACGGGCAATCAAAACAGTGTATTCACCCAAAAAATATATCATTAGAAACGTCAGCTCAAACCGCAAAAAATAAGCTGTCACACAGCCCCAGATGCCGAAAAATAAGAATGCTACGGGTCGCAGAATATGGTGCAAAAAGTGCAATTTTTTTTTTCAAACTTCAGAATTTTTTTTCACCACTTAGATACCAGTAAAAGTATACATGTTTGGTATCTATAAACTCGTACCCACCTGAGGCATCACACCGTCACATCGGCTTTACCATATAGTGAGCATGGCGACTAAAAAACCCAAAAAACAAACGTGTAATTGCAATTTCACTGCACTTGGATCTTTTTTTGCCATTTCCCTGTACACTATATGGTAAAATAAAAATGATTGCATCTGAAAGTACAATTTGCTGGGGGAGAGAGGAGGGGCACCAGAGCAGCTGGCTGCAGAGCGGACTTCCAAGGAGCGACCGGTGTGTAGACCGGAGGTGCCAGCAACAGTTCAACACATAACAATCTTCATATAAAGAGAGACGGCACTCACCGGGTCTAGTCTTGTGCTTTTATTTCAGGTGCGCAATTCACATGGTGCAGGGAGGGGAGAGAGAGAGGATGACAACGCCACCGTTTCGCGCTGTGTGCGCTTCAACGGGTCACCCGTTGAAGCGCACACAGAGCGAAACGGTGCCGTTGTCATCCTCTCTCTCTCCCCTCCCTGCACCATGTGAATTGCGCACCTGAAATAAAAGCACAAGACTAGA
This sequence comes from Allobates femoralis, assembly GCA_033576535.1. Classification (NCBI taxonomy): domain Eukaryota; kingdom Metazoa; phylum Chordata; class Amphibia; order Anura; family Aromobatidae; genus Allobates; species Allobates femoralis. Next base: position 357,467,701 of record JARQOC010000001.1, read on the forward strand.
CCCGGTGAGTGCCGTCTCTCTTTATATGAAGATTGAAAGTACAATTTGTCCTGCAAAAAACAAGCCATCATATGTCTATATTGACGGAAAAAATAAAAAAGTTGTGGCTCTTGGAAGCAGAGGAGTAAAAAACTAAAATGAAAAACGAAATTACCAGGTCATGAAAGGGTTAAAATTATTATTTCAGTTGGTCTTAAATAATATTCAAATTTTCTGTGATAGTGAATTTTGGGTTTTCATTGTAAGCCATAAACATAAACATTTACAGAATTAAACACTTGAAATAGATCACTCTGTTTGTAATGACTCTATATAATATATGCATTTCACTTTATGTATTGAATTAATTAAATAAAATAACTTTTTGATAATAATCTAATTTAGTGAGATGCACTAGTAAGTATTATACTAATGCATTTCAGTCCAATGGTTGGTTTAGTTTCCTTAAAATAAACACCTTTTTGGCCCATAAGCTAATAGAAACCAAACAGTTGCACAAGAAGAGCTTAAAAGCATCCTTACACTTACATGGATTGGCCAATACATAAACTAAGTATCTCCTGTTTTTCAAGTATTCCTGTGGCAATAATGAAATACCAAACCTTCCTTTATTCAAGTTTACCATCTTTTTGGATTGTAGAGTGTCGCTGTTTATATTTTTATAGTTATACTGTGTTTTTCAGCTATGCACTTGTTCACCGGTTAAATGTGTCAATCAGTATCTCTTGATATATCTCCAGAGGCCTAACCAGCAACATGGGTAATAAATGTTAACACATGTAGTGATGGGTGAACCCGAACTGTAAAGTTCGGGGTCCGTACCAGACACCTAGAGTCTGTGCAAAGACCCCAAACATGGACGGCTCAGGGAAATCGGTGTTATTGTTCAGGTTCGGCCACCCGGCTAAAGCTTTTTTAAATGCTGTAGTGCAGAAAATCAGCAAGATTTACCGCTACAAAATGGGAAATAAGGGTATGTGCTGACTCTGCTTTTTTGGTGCATAAATTATTTGCAGCAAAAACGCTATTTAACCGCACCCTGTGGCTGGAAAACACCACAAAACACATGCATTTTTGGTGTATTTTAGGAGCAGATTGTGGTCATGTGTTTTATGGTAGTATAGTTAATGGCTGGGAGGGCTACAAAACGTAGCAAAAAACGCCTCAACAGTTGACATGCTCATTCTTTTGTCTTGACCAAAAACTGCACTTAAACTATAAGGAAGAAAAAAGCATTGTGTGCACAACACTTAAGAATTCTCATAGATTTTGCTGTGGTAAGGGTACACATGCAGTTTTGTGACAAAAGGTGACACAAAAATGCAGTATCAGCACAAGGCTTAAAGTAGGACAATTATACTAAGCAAGTTCCTGCGCCGCTGTCACTCTGTTTCTGTATCCGCTTATTAAACCCTATGCATATTCTCTGTTTCCCCTGTCCACCGTCTTGACAGTGTCTGTGATTGGTTGCAGTCAGACTGCACCGCCACCCTCTGTATCAGTGTCTGTGATTGGTTGCAAACTAATGTAAATTTAAATAAATACTTAAAAAAAATAAAATGGTGTGGCATTCCCCATATTTTGATACACAGCACAAATTAAGCAGACAGCTGCAGGCTGCAGCCCCCAGCAGTGTGCTTTATCTTGGTTGGGTATCAAAATATTTTTTTAAAAAGACAGCGAGCGTGGGTCCCCTCCAATTTTGTTACTCAGCCAAGATAAAGCAGACAGCTGGAGGCTGGAATTCTCAGGCTGGGGAAACCCATGGTTATTGGGCCCTCCCCAGCCTAAAAATAGCAGCTCACAACCCCCCAGAATTAGCGCATCTGTTAGCTGCACCAATCCTGGCACTTTACCCGTCTTATTCTGATTGCCCTAGTGTGGTGGTAAAAAAAATTACACCTGCCACAAAGCCCTGGATTGCTAATGGGAAATGTCTATGAGACCCCTCCCATTACTAATCCTGTAAAAAGAAATTAACACAAAACACAGAGAAAAATCCTTTATTTAAAAAAACCTCTGTCTCCAATTGATTAACCTCCAAAAACAACCATGCAGGTCTGACGTAATCCACAGACACGATTCCCAAGGCAAACACAGCTCTGCTACATACTGAGGTAATGAGAAAAAACATCAAAGTGCCAGAATTATTTTTTTTTGACCAATGCAGTATTGCAATAAAAGTCAATCAAAGCATTGTATCTTCCCCAAAATGTTATCAGTAAAAAGTCAACTTAGGGCGCTATAAATACCGTATATACTCGTGTATAAGCCGACCCGTGTATAAGCCGACCCCCCTACTTTTGCCCCAAAAATCTGGAAAAACCTATTGACTCGTGTATAAGCCGAGGGTGGACCCCAGCACAGGTATACAGACCCCAGCAGTGTGGTATACAGGCCTCCCCAGTGGTAGTATACAGCAGCCCCAGTGGTAGTATACAGATTCCCCAGCAGCCCCAGTGGTAGTATACAGATTCCCCAGCAGCCCCAGTGGTAGTATACAGGAGCCCCAGCAGCCCCAGTGGTAGTATACAGGAGCCCCAGCAGCCCCAGTGGTAGTATACAGGAGCCCCAGCAGCCCCAGTGGTAGTATACAGGAGCCCCAGCAGCCCCAGTGGTAGTATACAGGAGCCCCAGTGGTAGTATACAGATTCCCCAGCAGCCCCAGTGGTAGTATACAGATTCCCCAGCAGCCCCAGTGGTAGTATACAGGAGCCCCAGCAGCCCCAGTGGTAGTATACAGGAGCCCCAGCAGCCCCAGTGGTAGTATACAGGAGCCCCAGCAGCCCCAGTGGTAGTATACAGGAGCCCCAGCAGCCCCAGTGGTAGTATACAGGAGCCCCAGCAGCCCCAGTGGTAGTATACAGCAGCCCCAGTGGTATACAGCAGGCCCCCAGGGGTACATATAGCAGCCCCCTGGGGGTACCAACAGCCCCCTGGGGGTACCAACAGCCCCTGGGGGTACCAGCAGCCCCCTGGGGGTACCAGCAGCCCCCTGGGGGTACCACCAGCCCCCTGGGGGTACCAACAGCCCCCAGGGGGTACCAACAGCCCTCTGGGGGTACCAATAGCCCCCAGGGGGTACCAGCAGCCCCCTGGGGGTACCAACAGCCCCCTGGGGGTACCAACAGCCCCCTGGGGTACCAATAGCCCCCAGGGGGTACCAGCAGCCCCCTGGGGGTACCAACAGCCCCCAGGGGGTCCCCAGCAGGTACCCCAGCAGCCCCCAGGGGGTACCCAGCAGCCCCTGGGGGTACACAGCGGCCCCCAGGGGGTCCCCAGCAGCCCCCTGGGGGTCCCCAGCAGCCCCCAAATGCTGTCACTCGCCCCCCCCTTGCAAGGGCCCCCCCCGCTTCTCTTACCATTCCGGACTTCTGATCCGCGCCGCTCCTCGCTGCTCCGTCCGTCCGTCTTCTACATCCGGGATCCCCGTCCGCGCGATGACGTCACATGCCTGCGACGGCCGGAGATCCGGGATGTAGAAGACGGACGGAGGGAGCAGTGAGGAGCGGCGCGGATCAGAAGTCCGGAATGGTAATATAACCATCGGGGGGGGGGGCAGGTGCCAGCACTTGGGGGGGATTTATTTAGTTATGCACTGCTTCCCCCTGCCGCTGATTGACAGGGGAAAGCAGTGCATATTTAATGAGCGGCCCCACGTGACGGGGCCGCTCATACAGCAGCCTCCCCCCCCCGCCTCCTGAAGCCTCCTCAGCCCCGGACACAGCCCCCCCCGTATTGACTCGTGTATAAGCCGAGGGGAGACTTTTCAGCCCAAATTTTGGGCTGAAAAACTCGGCTTATACACGAGTATATACGGTAAGTCTTCCCGCAGCCCCAGATGTCAAGAATGTAAAACATTATGGAACTTGGAATATGGCGAGGTTTGTTTTACAAATTTCTGAATTTCTTTTAAAAAATAGAAAAAACTAAAAATAATAGCTGAATTGTACTTTTGTTGGCAATTTAAACACAATTGGAATTCTTTTAGTGTTCTGCAGTGTATCACATGTTAAAATGGATGGTGTTATGCAAAAGTATAACTCGCCCTGCAAAAAGCAAGTCCTCATATGTCTATACTGAAGAAAAATAAAAAAGGTATGGCCTTACTGGGAGTAAGGCTGAAAACAGACGACCGTATGAAAAATCTGATCGCTTCTCATCCTGGAGTGTAGGATTAGTGCCATCTATAATGTGATCCGTATGACATGCGAGTGCAATGCGATTGTGCTCGTTTTTTCAGCTAACATCCGTGTGACATCAGTGCAGTGGTGTAACTACCGCGGTCGCAGTGGTCCCGGCTGAGACTGGGCCCGCCCCCTGGGCCCCGTGCCTCGTGCTTCCCGCCGCCCGCCGCGACCGCGATAGCGTTGGACGAGTAGTGGAGGGAGGACGGGAAGTGAGAGAAGCCTCACTTCCCGCAGCTGTGCCCGCCCCTCCTCTCCTCTGTGCAGAAGCTGGCAGAGCGTGCGGCAGTCACTGAGACCAGGTACTCACGCTGGCCCCGGCGCTATTACAAAAACTTTCACTAGCACCCCCCACCCCCACCCCCCTGCGCCTCACCTATGGGGACACCTGAAAATCTTTCACTAGGTACCCCCCCTACTCAACTAAGGGGCCCCAGAGTGAATCCTGCACCGGGGCCCGCGGTGCTGAATTTACGCCACTGCATCAGTGTGACATCCGTGCGCTGTCCGTGTGCAATGCAGTTTCCTCATGGTCTTTCCCATGCTGTAAAAAGTTAGAATAGAATAGATAGGATGGATAGATAGATATAGAGAGAGAAAGTTAGGATAGATAGATGATAGCATATCTGGATCGAGCTTACCATTTTCCAAGTCTCCCGCTGCTTGATTCTGGGACCGCTCAGTATCCTTGCTACATACTCACTGCACTAAATCATTGCGAATTTGCTGCATTTTCGTAATATTTTTGCTTCATTTTTTGCATGCATTAAATACGCTCACTCTTTGCAATAGCGTCCATGATTGGCTGCTGAAAATCACACTGCATTTTCACAATCTGGACAGTGTCTGTGCTAGGTTGTCATACACATAGTGTATGGCAACCAACCTGCCATTAGAGTGTGTAAAATAAATAATATTTAAAAATAAAAACACGTAGGGCTTTGCTGTATTTTTCAGTTTCAGCACAGAGAAAGCGGACAGCTGTGAGCTACTACCCTCAGCTGCCTAATTTTACATTGGCTGACAAAAAAATGCGTAGAATGAAAGAAAAGAGACAGGAAGCGCTCTCCATAGAGGAGACCCGGTATGCTATTTTGGGGTGGTTTAGAAGGGTGTGTGTGGGGACTCTCACCTGTGCCGGTTGTGCCACCTCCCACAACCTCAGTGAGAGCTTCCACCTGGTTCTTCTGATGCCCGCTGTCACTGTCCCTTCCCAGCCTGCGCCTGCTGCCGCTCGGTCGGTGCCAGCTCCTGCTTCTGCTACTCACCGGCTGCCCTGGGGGTCCCGCTCTGTTTTGCTGCCGTGCCGGTTTGGGTCGCGTTCCCCTGTCCTCTCCTCCAGCTGCTGTAGATTCCAGCCCTCCTCTGTCCTCCTGTCTTCTTAGTAGTGCGCATAGGGGGCGGGCGCCCGCTTGTGCACTCTCTTAAAGGGCCAGTGTGTGTCCTTCTCCCAATCACCCCTCTCAGCCAATCGCTGCTGAGGGGTGAATACTTAAGATCAATCCCTGCATTCAGCCAGTGCCTGGGCGTTCTACTGTGCTCCTTGAGCTCGTGTCCGGCCTGGCTAGCTTCTGTGTTTCCTTGCATTTTTGCTTACACTGTGTTCTGTTTTCTTTCAGAGGGATCCTGTTCTGCCTATTATTCGCATCTCCAGCTGCTGCCCTAAGGATCCCTCCATCCCTCTTACCTTCCTTCTTTCTGGGTGCCGCCTGGCAGTCGGTCACCAGGCTCCGGGGTCATCGGTCCTTCCACGTTGCACTGAGTCATATCCTGTACAGGGGTCAAGGTCGCGGGGTTCCGGTGGGAGATTCTGGTGGCTCTGACCCTGAGGCCCTCTCCAGGGGCTCCGTGTCTCCTTTGTAGTTATAAATAAAACTCCTTTACCTGCCTTCTGTCTCAGCGTGTTTCTGGTGTCGGCATCCACATATTCTGTGGTCCAGTGGGTCTCTTCGTTCCCTCCGCCTGTGTTAGCGTGACAGATTACGCCCAGGCCATGGACCCCGCCAATCCCAGATTCGACGCTCAAAGGGAGCTGGCCAGCCTCCGCCAGAGTAAGGAGCAGGTGGTTGCGTTCATGCGCAACCTGGAGACCCATCTGTGGTCTTTTCAGGTGGCCGATCCCTCTTTGACTTCTCGTATTTCAGGTCTTCACCAGGAGCTGGATTGCCAGGGGGAGATGCAGGCCCAGATGTTACACTATGTGACGGCAGTGGAGGAACGGCTCTCGGCTATTCAGAGGGCGCCTCTCCCTCAGGTCGCAGTACCTGCACAGGACCCTAGAGCCATGGGTGGCGCTATCTCTTCTCCTCGCCTCTGCAAGCCAACAAGGTATTCTGGGGATCCTAAGTTGTGTCGGGGGTTCCTCAACCAATGCCAGCTGCATTTCAGGTTACTTCCACACCAATATCCCACGGACGTGGCAAAGGTGCCTTTCTGGCATCCCATTTGGAAGGCGAAGCCCTGGCTTGGTTCAATCCGTTATTGGAGAGAGAGGACCCGCTGGTATCCAACCTACAGGCCTTCCTGGAGACTTTCCGTAAGATCTTTGATGAACCAGGACGGATGGCATCCGCGACCGAGGCTCTCTTCAATTCACAGCAAGGTACCCTGACGGTAGGACAATACTCAATCCAGTTTCGCACTCTGGCTTCGGAGCTGCGGTGGTCCGATGAGCCGCTGATCGGAGTATTCCGGCGCGGGTTGTCCGGTCGCCTTAAGGATGAACTGGCGGTTCGGGACCTGCCCGGTACCCTGGACGACTTTATTTCCCTTGCCGTTCGTATTGATCGACGTCTACAAGAACGGACGAAGGAGAGGACCCAGGAGCGAAGACCACCCCGCTTGGCTCCCTCTTTCCAGAGACCGCTCCTACCGGTTCCCTCATCTTTTTCTGCTGGCATTCAAGAGCCCATGGAAGTGGATCGTCTCCGGCTGAGTCCCGAGAACGAGAGGAGCGAGTCGCTCGAAGACTGTGTCTCTACTGCGGGGGATCTGACCACTTCCGCCGGCAATGCCCCAAGAGGCCGGAAAACTCCTCCACCTAGGACAGGTAAGAGAGGCCATCCTAGGTGAGAGCAATTCCTCTCTACCCTTAACTATCTCCATACAGGTTAAGGTCGGTGATAGACGGTTTTCGGGGTCGGCATACTTGGATTCGGGTTCAGCAGGTAGTTTCATACAATGGATGTGGCGCTGCGGTACGGCATCCCGGTACGTCCCTTGCAGCATCCCCGTATGATCACTTCGGTCGATGGAAGACCCCTGCAGGACTCCGTTGAGGGCGTCACGGACGAGGTAGAACTACAGACCCGGGAGCCCTCCATACGGAGAGGATCTCCTTTTACGTGTTGCCTACTCTTTCTCCCCCATTCATGCTAGGTCTGCCATGGCTACGCACGCATGAACCAGTCATCGACTGGCGAACAGGGGAGGTCCAGCGTTGGGGTCCGGCTTGTCATAGCCGCTGCCTGCTGTCCGTCCGTCCTGCCCACCTGCCTCCCTCTCGTACATCCATGCCTGGATTACCATCAGCCTATTGGGGCTACGCGGATGTATTCGACAAGAGGGAGGCAGAGACCCTACCACCGCACAGACCATATGACTGCCCTATCGAACTGGTTCCGGGGCGCCGCTCCCCACAGGTCGTATATATCCGTTGTCTCCAGCCGAGACCCAGGCTATGTCGGAATACATCACGGACAGTCTGGCCCGAGGGTTCATTCAGAAGTCCTCGTCCCCAGTCGGTGCTGGGTTCTTCTTCGTCGAAAAGAAGGATGGGTCGCTACGTCCTTGCATTGACTATCGAGGTCTGAACGCCATCACGGTAAAGAATAAATATCCTCTGCCTCTTATTCCAAAGCTGTTTGACCGACTCCGTGGTTCCCGGATTTTCACCAAGTTGGATCTGCGAGGGGCATACAATCTCGTCCGCATTCGGGCTGGGGATGAATGGAAGACAGCATTCAACACCCGCGATGGCCATTATGAGTATCGGGTGATGCCCTTCGGATTGAGCAACGCACCCGCCGTGTTCCAAGAATTTGTGAATGATGTCTTCCGGTACCTCCTGTACGTCTGCGTGGTCGTGTACCTCGATTACATCCAGGTGTTCTCTCCAGATCTACCCATGCACCGAAGAGATGTCCGGCAGGTCCTTCTTCGGCTACGGGAGAACCGTCTCTACGCCAAGTATGAGAAATGCCTCTTTGAGTGGTCTCCTCCTTTGCCGTTCCTGGGGTACTCATCTCCGATTCCGGCCTTGAGATGGATCCAGAGAAGGTTTCGGCTGTCATGAAGTGGCCTCGTCCTGTCGGGATTAAGGCCATCCAGAGGCTTCTAGGTTTTGCCAATTACTACCGGCAGTTCATTTCGCATTTCTCGGATCTGGTCAGGCCGCTTGCCGCGCTCACCCGCTAAAGGGTCCCCTGTGAATGGATGGACTACAGAGGCCGAGTCCTCCTTCTTGGGCTTAAGTGTGCTTTCTCCTCTGCGCCAGTCCTGCACAGACCAGTGGCGGATAAGCAATTCTTTCTGGAGGTGGACGCATCCTCCACGGGTGCTGGGGCCGTGCTCACGCAGAAGGCCTCCTCTGGTCGCATGGTATCCTGTGGGCTCTTTTCCAAAACCTTCTCATCCAGTGAGCGAAACTACTCCATCGGGGATCGTGAGCTGCTCTGCCATCAAAATGGCATTGGAGGAGTGGCGCTACCTCTTGAGGGCGCAGTGCACCCGGTTGTGATTTACACCGATCACAAGAATCTGGCCTATTTGCAGTCGTCCGGGTCAACCCTCGTCAGGCACGCTGGTCTTTGTTCTTTGCACGATTCAATTATCGTCTCCATTTTCGTCCCGCAGATAAGAACGTCAAGGCTGATGCCCTGTCCCGGTCCTTCTACCGACGACCAGGAGGAGGTGCCCCGCTCCATCGTCGACCCATCCAAGATGGTTGTTGTAGCCCCGCTCCGTCTGTCGCAGATCCCTCCAGGTAAGAAGTTGGTACCTGAGCCTGACCGACGACATGTACTTCATTGGGGACACTCCTCCCGGCTAGCTGGGCATGCTGGTTTGAACGAAGACTCTCCAGTTGATCGGCCATCACTACTGGTGGCAGGGGATATGTCAAGAGGTATCCGACTTCGTCTCGGCCTGCTTGTCTTGTGCCCGCAATAAGACTTCCAAGCGGTTGCAGCCGGACGACTACTACCCTTGCCGGTCCCTTCCGAACCATGGAGACATATTGCTATGGACTTTATCACGGACCTCCCTGCTCTTCCGGTAACACCGTCATTTGGGTTGTGGTGGATCGTTTCTACAAAATGGGCCATTTCGTTCCTCTGACTGGTCTTCCCTCGGCTCCCAGGTTAAGCTGAGCTGTTTGTTCTCCACATTCTCCGGTTACATGGTCTTCCTTCTCATATTGTTTCCGACAGGGGAGTGCAGTTTGTGTCCCGGTTCTGGAGGTCCCTCTGCACGAATACATCTCCTTGGATTTCTCATCGGCTTATCATCCTCAGTCCAACGGACAAGTCGAACGGGTCAATCAGGTACTGACTGGCTACTTACGGCACTTCGTCAACTCTCATCATGACGATTTGGGTATCCTTGCTCCCGTGGGCAGAGCTGTCGTAAAACAACCATACCGGTGAGTCTTCCCAGAAATCTCCATTCTTTGTTGTATACGGACAGCATCCCAGGATCCCGACTCCCCTGGCCCTCACGACATCCACTCCAGCAGCCGAGGAAGTAGCACAGGACTTTGCCAAGATCTGGGCCGAGACACGAAACGGCACTGGGGAGAGCCACCCGACGTATGAAGGATCACGCGGACAAGAGATGCCTGGATGCTCCGTTGTTTCAGCCTGGAGACAAGGTATGGCTCTACTCTAAGTATGTTCGTCCTGAAGGTTCCCTCGTTCAAGTTTGCTCCACGCTTCATTGGGCCCTTTGAAGTTCTCCGACTCGTGAATGAGGTATGCTACCAATTACGACTACCTTTCTTCCTTGCGGATTCACAATTCATTCCACCGTTCTCTCCTCAAGCCAGTGGTACTCAACCGCCTGGTGGGCATCCTCCCCTGTCTCCGACAATGATGTCTTTGAGATCAAGGCCATCCTCGACATGAAGTGGAGAGGGCTGTCGACCTGGTACTTGGTTGATTGGAAGGGTTTTGGTCCTGAGGAGAGGTCATGGGTGCCGGAGGCAGATGTCGCTGCTCCCCGTCTCCTCCGGCGTTTCCTCGCACGTCTTTGGCGGGGGGGCGTGAGGGGGGGGGGGGGTACTGTCACTGTTCCTTCCCAGCCTGTGCCTGCTGCCGCTCGGTCGGTGCCAGCTCCGCTTCTGCTACTCACCGGCTGCCCCAGGGGTCCCGCTCTGTGTTCCGCCGTGGCGGTCTGGGTCGCGTTCCCCTGTCCTCTCCTCCAGCTGCTGTAGATTCCAGCCCTCCTCTGTCCTCCTGTCTTCCTGGTAGTGCACATAGGGGGTGGGCGCCCGCTTGTGCACTCTCTTAAAGGGCCAGTGTGTGTCCTTCTCCCAATCACCCCTCTCAGCCAATCGCTGCTGAGGGGTGGATACTTAAGATCAATCCCTGCATTCAGCCAGTGCCTGGGCTTTCTACTGTGCTCCTTGAGCTCGTGTCCAGGCCTGGCTAGCTTCTGTGTTTCCTTGCATTTTTGCTTAAACTGTGTTCTGTTTTCTTTCAGAGGGATCCTGTTCTGCCTGTTTTGCATCTCCAGCTTCAGACGTCGCCAGCTGCTGCCTGAGGATCCCTCCGTCCCTCTTGCCTTCCTTCTCTCTGGGTGCCGCCTGGCAGTCGGTCATCAGGCTCGGGGTCATCGGTCCTTCCACGTTGCGCTGAGTCATATCCCTGTACAGGGGTCAAGGTCGCGGGGTTCCGGTGGGAGGTTCTGGTGGCTCTGACCCTGAGGCCCTCTCCAGGGCCTCCGTGTCTCCTTTGTAGTTATAAATAAAACTTCTTTACCTGCCTTCTGTCTCAGCGTGTTTCTGGTGTCGGCATCCACAGATTCTGTGGTCCAGTGGGTCTCTTCGTTCCCTCCGCCTGTGTTGGCATGACACCCGCACTGATCGATGCTGCTCCTCCGCTTCCGCGTCACTTGGGATGGAATCAGATGACCCGCGGCACCTGAGGAAGACAACTATCCGTTGTGGAAACGCGTTGTGGTATTAAAGTTGTTTAGCCCAGATATCCACTCATCTCCTAAGTGAATCTGCGCTCCTACTGAGTAATTCTTGATTGCAAAAAATGCGTAGGGCATCGCCCCATTTTTAATTGCTAGCCAAGGGAAGACTAGACAGCTTGATGCAGGTATTCTCAGCATGGTGGGGGTTCATCATTATTGCCCCTCCACACTATAAAATAGCAGCCCGCAGCTGCTACAGAAATTCGCGCAATCATAAGAAGAGTCAATTCCTGGCTCTTTACCCGGCTCGTCCAGTTGCCCTGGTGCTGGTGGCAAACTGGTTAATAAGGTGTTTATGCCAGCTTTATATTGCCAGCTGGCACTAAGCCCAAAATTCATAATTTTGGGCCAATCTTAGACCTGGTCATAAGGAATCTCAAGTAATTAGTAAAGAATATACAACACACAGAGAAATAAACATTTTATTAGAACAAAAACATGAATGCATATCTTGACTCCCATCTTTTTTACTCCCTCATATCCTTCTGGATCCATTACAATGTCTTCTCTCGACCTGCCACGTTGCAATCTGAGCTCTGCTTCATCGGAGGCTGCTGTGAAAAACAAAGTGCCCTGTCATTGTGGCCTCTGACACTGAATGAGAGCTCATAAATCTGTGGCAGGGTAATCTGTGACTCACTGAGGTCACCTGTGGACAGCTCAGCTAACCATGATAACCACTAACTATAGCGGTTACTATGGCACCTGTTTCCTTGGGTGACCTCAGTGAGTCATCGCTTACCCTGCCACAGCTCTCCGGGATCTCATTCAGTGTTTGGAGGCCACGATGACAGGATGTTTTTCTCGCATTGCAGGCATCCGAATTAAATGCCCATGTGTCTGAGCCATAAAAAATTACAACAAAAACAGAAAATAGCCTGGTTATGAATAGGTTAAACTTTCTGATATATAGAATGAAGCATTAGCTGGCATTTCACCCTATTCTCTGCACAATGCAGCCACCAAACAAGTACTGTTCAGTGCAGAGAAAAGCAACACTTCCCAATTCAGCTGGAGTCAAACCCAAAGGGCTGGCTAAAGGTCTAGTTATTTTGGCATCTTCATGGAACAATTAGGGATGACGCACCTTCGCAATATGCTATTATTTAGATTAATTAGATATCCTATTATTAACAACAGCTATGTCAATGTACTGTCCACCATTATTGTAGCAAGTAAGCTGCATCAGAGAGAGATCTGAAAATCTTAGGTAGCCTTATTTTAGGAAGATACTATAAGACGAAGGTGGGATATTATTCTATCTTAAAAAAATACTAGTGTTTGAATAAACAATATCAATATCTGTCTGATTGGGGATAGATCTGTGTTTAACCCCATTACGACAATGACGAGTTTAGCCGTCATGAAAAGATGTCAGTTCCCGCATCATGACGGCTAAACTCGTCATGGCTTTGAACTGTCACTGCTTGTAAAGAAACAGTGACAGTTCAAATCTAACAGCTGTCAGGGACAGCTAAGGGTCAGGGGCAGAGGTGTGGGACCCTTTTTAGTGGTCCCCACACTCAGAGTGATGTGATCGGTCAGTCAGTCTGACAGACCGATCACATCATGATCGCACAGGGAAATGCTGAATATGAGCATTTCCCTGTGCGATTGCTGCAGGAGCCAGGCTGTCAGCTCTGCCTGGCTTCTGCACACATCCCCTGCCTCTGCCCACTGCCCCTCCACTGCTCTGCCCGGTCCACACTCTCTAGTCCCCGCTCTCCAGTCCCCGCTGTCCGGTCCCTGGTCTCCTCCCTCTGCTCTCCTCTCTCCTCTTCCCGCTCTCCTCCCTCTTCTCCCCGCTCTCCTGCCTCCTCTCTCTGCTCCCCTCCAGTCTGGTTCCTGCTCACATCTGGTGCCCGCTGTCGGCTCTGCCCTGCTCCTCCCGGCCTCATCCACTGCAGGAGGAGCGATCTGACAGCCAGGGGCAGCGATCACTATGTGGTCACTGTCCCTGGCTCTGTGTCGCCCCCTAAGTGATCTTATGATCACAGCATTTAGGGTCTAGAGAGAGGCCCTCTCCCCATGGTGATCGGCCCATTATAATGTAACTAGATGGTGGCCCGATTCTAACGCATTGGGTATTCTAGACTATGTATGTAGTTGACATACTGTGACTGACAGAACTTGTTCAGTGAACTTGAGTGAACTACACCTCTACTCCTGTCACCACTCCTCCGTCTCTCCTCCTGTTCCCACTCCTGTCACCGCTCCTCTGTCTCTCCTCCTGTCACCACTCCTCTGTCTCTCCTCCTGTCCCCACTCCTCATGTCACCGCTCCTCTGTCTCTCCTCCTGTCACTGCTCCTCCTGTCCCCGTTCCTCCATCTGTCCTCCTGTACCCGCTCCTCCTGTCACCGCTCCTCCGTCTCTCCTCCTGTTCCTGCTCCTCCTGATCCTGCTCCTTCTGTCACTGTTCCTCCTGTCACCGCTCCTCCTGTCACCGCTGCTCCGTCTCTTCTCCTGTCACCGGTCCTCCTGTTCCCGCTCCTCCATCTGTCCTCCTGTCACCGCTGTTCCTGTCACCGCTCCTCTGTCTCTCCTCTGGTCACCACTCCTCCTGTCCCCATTCCTCCATCTCTCCTCCTGTCCCCGGTCCTTCGTCTCTCCTCCTGTCACCGCTCCTCCATCGCTCCTCCTGTCCCTGCTCCTTCTGTCACTGCTCCTGTCACCGCTCCTCCATCTCTCCTGTCACCGCTCCTCGTGTACTAGCTCCTCCATCTCTCCTCCTGTCTCTGCTTCTCCTGTTCCCGCTCCTCCGTCTCTCTTCCTGTCACCATTCCTGCTGTCACCGCTCCTCCTGCTGTCTCTCCTCCTGTCACTGCTCCTCCTGTCCCCGATCCTCCATCTCTCCTCCTGCCCCTGCTTCTCCTGCTCCCGCTCCTCTGTCTCTCTTCCTGTCACCGCTCATCCTGTCACTGCTCGTCCTGTCACCGCTCCTCCTGTCACCGCTCTTCTTGTCGTCTCTCCTCCTGTCATTTCTCCTCCTGCCTGTCCCCCTGCCACTCAGTCTGTCCCCTTGCGCCCCCCTGCCTCTGTGCCTAGATCCCTGCACATCCCTGTCTCTGTGCCTGTCTCCCTGCGCCCCCCTGCCTCTCTGCCTATCCCCCTGTGCCTCTCTGCCGGTCCCCCTGCACCTCTGTACTTCTGCCTGTCCCCCGTGCCCCCCTGATTCTGTGCCTGTCCCCCTGCCTCTGTGCCTGTCCCCCTGCACATCCCTGTCTCTGTGCCTCTCCCCCTGCCTCTCTGCCTGTCCTCTGCGCCTCTCTGCCTGACCCCTTGTGCTCCCATGCCTGTCCCCCTGGCTCGGTGCCTGTCTCCCTGCGCCCCTGCCTCTCAGATTGTCTCCTTGCGCCCCCTGTCTCTGTGCCTGTCCCCCTGCCTCTCTCACTGCTCCCCCCCTGCCTCTGTGGCTGTCCCCCTGCACCCCCCGCCTCTGTGCATGTCTCCTTGCAGATCCCTGTCTCTGTGCCTGTCCCCCTGTGCCTCTCTGCCTGTCCCCCTGCACCTCTGCCTGTCTCCCTGTGCCCCCCTGATTCTGTGCCTGTCCCCCTGCCTCTGTGCCTGTCCCCCTGTACATCCCTGTCTCTGTGCCTGTTCCCCTGCCTCTCTGCCTGTCCCCTGCACCTCTCTGCCTGTCCCCTTGCGCTCCCATGCCTGTCCCCCTGCCTCGGTGCCTGTCTCCCTGCGCCCCCTGCCTCTCAGACTGTCCCCTTACACCCCCTGTCTCTGTGCCTGTCCCTCTGCCTCTGTGGCTGTCCCCCTGCGCCCCCCTTTCCTCTGTGCCTGTCCCCCTGTGACTTCCTGCCTCTGTGCCAGTGCCCCTCTGCCACTGAGCCTGTCCCCTTGTGCCCCCTGCCTCTGTGGCTGTCCCTGCGCACCCCTGCCTCTGCGCCTGTCCCCCTGCCTCTGTGCCTGTCACCCTGCACATCCCTGTCTCTGTGCCTGTCTCCTGCACCCTCCTGCCTCTCTGCCTTTCCCCTGCGCCTTTCTGCCTGTCCCCCTGTGCCCCCTGATTCTGTGCATGTCTCCGTTCGCCCCCATACCTGTCCCCCTGCCTCTGTGACTGTCCCCTTGCGCCCCCTGTCTCTGTGCCTGTGCCCCTGTCTCTGTACCTGTCACCCTGCACATCCCTGTCTCTGTGCCTGTCTCCTGCGCCCCCCTGCCTCTGCGCCTGTCCCCCTGCACCTCTGCCTGTCCCCCTGTGCCCCCTGATTCTGTGCCTGTCTCCTTGCACCCCCATGCCTGTCCCTCTGCCTCTGTGACTGTCCCCTTGCGCCCCCTGTCTCTGTGCCTCTGTCTCTGTGCCTGTCCCCCTGCACCTCTCTACATCTACCCCTGTGCTGCGTCTCCCCCCTTACCCCCCCTCCAGTGTCAACCCCGCCTGCCATTACCGATGGCAGCTGGTGAAGGCTCCAGGAAGACCCTCTCACTCTGTGGAGCCGGTCATGTGATACGGCCTGTGTGAAGTCACATCAGTCCCTCCTGTCACATGACCGGCTCAACATAGTCTCTCTCTGAAGCATTCAGCAATGCATCCTGGTAATGCCAGGCGGGGGTGACACCGGAGGGGGGGCGAGGAGGGAGGACAGAAGATGAGGGGGTGCCGCGGGGAGTGGGGGGCCGCAGGGAACGCAGGCAGGAGGAGCGGGGGGGCTTTGAGGAGAGCGCGCTGCGCGGCTCATTTGCATACTGGCCACTTCCGTTTGCGGCGCGCTATTTTGGCCTCAGACAGAAGTGGCCATTAGACAATTATATAGTAGATTGTGAGGAGCCGATCGCCATGGTTAACCAAAGGTTGCCATGGTGACCTGAGGTTGTTCTGGTAACCTGAGGTTGCCATGGCGACATCTGGTAACTTAACCCAAGCCTATTAGATCATGTGATCTCTAGGACTTGGGTTTGGAGCACTGACAGCTGTACTGTATGGGGGCCGTAAGACGCTGCAACATCACTTGCGATGTCAGAACCGATGCCGCAGTGTGTGCGCTCGCTTCCAACATTGCAGCCTGGCTGTCACGGTAAGGTGTTGCCGGTGACGCCGCTGCAATGTAGGCGCAGCCATTGCTCGCTGGGCTAGGAACAACCCAACGAGCGATCCACAACAATGGTGGGGAATAGGCTGCATCGCCGCCAACATCGCCATTGTGGTGTCAGACGGCACAATACAGCCTAATCGCTGGGGCCGGATTGCCAGGTTTATGAACATGTTCATAATCCTGGCAATCTGCAACCAGCGATTTTTCGCAGTTGCATCGTGCTGTCACACAGCACGATGCACTTGCAATATCGCCAGCAACATCGCTGAACACGTGACTTTTCAGCGATGTTGCAATCGATATTGATGTGTCTGATGGCCCCATATGGCAGATCATTGCCCTACAGTGCAACAATAGTGTGACCCCTCAGAGACTGCAGCTAAACGATCCTTGATCCTTTGCTGCAGTCTTTGGAGACCACTGACCGTCGTGAGACCATCGTTGTGGACTACATCAGAGGGCATGGGGGGGTAATAAAGATGGAGTCCAAATATTTGTTTGTGTTTTTTGTTATAAAAAAATGATTTTTTTTCACGGTGTGTTGTGCCTTTTTTATATGATTGACTTAGAAGTTTATAATTGCTGAGTCTAACATTGGCCCGACATTATGAACGTCAGGCTTAGTGCCAGCTGCCAATACAAAGCTGGTATTAACCCCGTTATTATCCAGTTTGCCACCGGCACCAGGGCAACTGGAAGAGTCTGGGTACAGCGCAAGGAATGGAGAACCCGTGTGCCACCAGCACAAGTGCAACTGGAAGAGTTGGGGTACAGCACCAAAAAATGCCGCCTCTAATGAATGTGCCATTTCCCGGGATGGCTGCGGGCTGCAATTTGCAGCGTGGGGGGCCCAGAACGCTTGGGCCTCTCCATGCTGTGGATTCCAGCTCCCAACTGCCTAGTTGTACCTGGCTGGAAGATAAAAATACGGCGAAGCCCACGTTTTTTTTAAAAAATTATTTCAAGAAATAATTTTAAAAAAAGGGCTCCGCCGTATTTTGGTTACAAGCCAGGTACAACTAAACAGCTGGGGGTGGGTAGAAGCCCGTAGCTGCTTAGGTGTACCTGGCTGGAAATTAAATATGTGGTGAAGCCCACGTCGTTTTTTTTTTTAAATTATTTCAAGAATTTAAAAAAAAAAAGGCTCTGCTGCATTTTGATTACCAGCCAGGTAAAACTAGGCAGCTGGGGGTGGGTGTCAGCCTGTACCTGCCTGTTGTATCTGTGCTGGTGACCAAAAATACAGCGGAGTTCCATATCATCAGTGCAAAATCTCACATGTTGGGGACCTCCATTGTTTAGGCACTGTGGGGCAGCGCCTGGATTGCAAGTCAGGAAACACGTAGAGCCCGGTAGTGGTTCAAACAAGACCCGGTGTTTATTGCTGGTACACACAGCGATGACACAGTCAGCCGGAATCCGGGTCGCAGCCGGGTACACAAGACACAGTTCATATAACGTACCCCGGGTCCTTCAGGCCAAAGGCCTCCGTTATAGGTCACGCCGAGCTCCCAGCCCTCCTGGGCTAGGCCGTGTTAGTCTAGCACACGGTCCTCTGGAACTCTAGACCTCTCCTGTGTATATCTCTGCTGCTCCTGCAGCTAAGGCACAATTCTGTGTACAGGGAACCCCGCCCTGCCTCCTGACCAGGCTTTTTAACTCCGTGTCTACTTCCGGGACCTTGCAAGACCCGGAGCGGAGGGAGCGGACCGTCCCTTTCTCACACACCCTATACCGGGCTCAATACGTGACAGTGCGCATTCTGGGGGAGACATAGCGCCCCTCGCATATGATCCCCCGCACTGTCTCACAGCACATTAGGGAATCTCCAAATGTGATGTGGTGTTCACTAACGATTTCAGCCAACTTTCCGCTTGGAGCGTCAAATGACTCTCCTTCCCTTCCGAGCCCTGCCGTGTGCCCAAACAGTGGTTTTCCACAAAATATGAGGTATTGGTTTACTCAGGAAAAATTGTTCAATAAATTTTAGGATCCATTTTATCCTGTTGCCAAGTGAAAATGAAACGATTGAGGCTAAAAAAACATTTTTGTGAAAAAGAAAAGTACTTTTTCATTTTTACGGATCAATTTGTAAAGCACCTGGGGGTTCAAAGTGCTCACTATGCATCTAGATAAGTTACTTGGGGGGTCTAGTTTCCAAAATGGGTTGACTTGCTGGGGAGCTCCCATGTTTAGGCACACAGGGGCTCTCCATACGCGACATGGTGTCCACTAACAATTGGAGCTAATTTTCCATTCAAATTGTTAGCGTACACCATGTCGTGTATGGAGAGCCCCTGTATGCCTAAACATTGGAGCTCCCCACAAGTGACCCCATTTTGGAAACTAGACCCCCAAAGGAACTTATCTAGATGTATAGTGAGCACTTTGAACCCCCAGGTGCTTCATAAATTGATCCGTAAAAATGAAAAAGTACTTTTTTTTCACAAATTTTCTTTTGGCCTCAATTTTTTCATTTTAACATGGGCAACAGGATAAAATAGATTCTAAAATTTGTTGGGCAATTTCTCCTGAGTACACCAATACCTCATATGTGGTCAGAAACCACAGTTTGGGCGCACGGCAGGGCTCGAAAGGGAAGGAGCACCATTTGACTTTTTGAATGTAAAATCAGCTCCAAAAGTCAAATTGCGTACCTCCCTTCTGAGCCCTGCCGTGCGCCCAAACTATGGTTTATGACCACATATGAGGTATCGGTTTACTCAGGAGAAATTGCCCAACAAATCTTAGGATGCATTTTATCCTGTTGCCCATGTGAAAATGAAAAAATTGAGGCTAAAAGAACATTTTTGTTGGAAAAATAAAAATGTAAATTTTTTCTTTCCACGCTGCTTTAGTTCCTGTGAAGCACCTGAAGGGTTAATAATCTTCTTGAATGTAGTTCTGAGTAGCTTGAGGGGTGCAGCTTTTGTAATAGTGTCACTTTTGGGTGTTTCATTTTGCTGGAAAAATGAGAAATTGCTGTTGAACTTTGAACCCTTATAACTTCCTACCAAAAAAATTTTTTTTCCAAAATTGTGCTGATGTGAAGTAGACATGTGGGAAATGTTATTTGTTAACTATTTTGTGTCACATAACTTTCTGGTTTAACAGAATAAAAATTCAAAATTTGAAAACTGCAAAATGTTCGCCATATTTTTGATTTTTTTCCCACATAAACACGAAAATTATCGACCTAAATTTACTACCAATATGTCATGAAAAAACAATCTCAGAATCGCTAGGTCCTGTTGAAGCGTTCCAGAGTTATTACCTCATAAAGGGTCACTGGTCAGAATTGCAAAAAACGTTCTGGTCATTAATCTGCAAAATGACTCGGTTGTTAAGGGGTTGAACCCAGCTTTAGACCTGGGAATATTGTTTGAATGTGCTAATTTTACATAAGACACTGCTTTATTACTTTCGAATTGTTCATTCTATTAGCTCACATTAAGACTAATTTGAGCAAATGAAAGTATTTACCATAGACAGTTAGAAAGAGCGAATCCGGTCTCTTGAAATGTTGCCCAATGTCAAAATGTCATTGAAGAATGTATCTATGGCGCTCCCTCTGCACAGTCTTCAAAGAAGAAGTGAGAATTGGCCTTAGGGTCACACCACCCTTTTCATTTACTCTGGATTGGGAAAGTTGATGTTGTACAGCATTGCCTTCTTTCTTCTATGTATGCCCCTGACAGTCAGGGTACGAGCTAGTAATGAAAGATTAATGTCCCTGTGGTGTCCCTTTAATGCATTTACTGTAAGCTATTCAAACATCTGCCAGGCTGTTACATTTGTGCTTCAAACATTTCATCCATGTTAAATGTATTTTTCATGAAATCTCTTCTGTCATTTATTGTGTTGATTTTACAAAGGGTTTTTTCCAGTACTGGACAGCGTCTTATTATAAGCCCAAGCATTAAAAAAAAAGAGACTACGGTATATACTTATCTCCCAGACTAACACCATTCCTCCTATCTCCGTTCTGTTTTTACTGCCACTCACCTGACATAAATAACATCACTTGAAGCACCACTCCAGTGTTTTTTTTCTATTTCACCATTGGAATGGTGTTTTAAATCTACGTCTTCTGCCCCTAATCTTATAATTATCCTCCGGCAGCTTCATGTTTTTCCGTCGACGCTCCAGTCCCGCAGTGGTATCTTGTACCGTAACTTCTGACTGGCCGTAAATCAGAAGTTACATCACAATCACTTAATACAAGTCTATGAGAGCAAGAACGAGGTCTCATAGACTTGTATTGAATTGTGACCTCCGGCTCACTGCAGGGACCACTAGAGCTGCTGGCCAGTCACAAATCGCTGGAGAATTACCAGAGAGGTAATGATACAGAAGATGACAGCTGGTGAGTATAAGAGCGGGGACACGGGACTTAGATTTAAAGCTCCACTCCAGCACTGAAATGAAAAATTAAATGAAAAGGAAAGCATTTGGGGTTGTGTTGTAACAGCAGGTAATTGGCTGAGCAGAATAATAGAGGCTGTAGCTTATCATCAGCCGTTAAGTAGCTGCAGCGATCACGTGGTATTGTGTATGCCAAAATTAAAGGAATGCCACTGGCCTGGGAGGTACGTAGATGGCTTTTTATTTGATGCTGAACCCTAGAACAAATAATATGACGTTGTCTAGAAGTGGTCAACTCTTTTACATTTCTATTGTTTTGCTTTATTTCATAGAAATCTGTTCTCTTTTCTCTTTTCTGTTGGTGACCAGATTCTTGATGACATCCAGACTATACAGAATTCTGTATTAGAGAAAGATGACAGACTCTCCAGTGCCATGATTCCTCAGGGGTCCTTCCACCTGACGCTCTTTGTGATGCATTTAGCCAGTGAAGAGGAAGTTGCTCTGTAAGTTGATTCTAAGGCTGAACATATGGCAAGCTGTGCTGAGTTATTATCAACTGATAGTACAAAACTTTTAAGGAAACTTTTATTCCTCCATATTTGGGCACATCATACAAGAGGTTCCATGTAATCGGAGGCCATTTCAGCATATGAGAATGATGTGAAGATGAAAAAAAGTAAAGCAATGTACTTGTAGGTGTAATCATGCTATCTATCTACCTTTGTAGACATTCACAATCATCTGCATGTGTTAAGAAATGTAAGAAATACCCGATATAGGTCTCATTTTGTATGAGGGTTGGATGTTGTAATCATTGTTATTCATTCGAGCTATGGAAAGGCTCAGTATGGTCCTTGGTTTTCTGATCCCTTGTCAAATCATTAAAATATCATTAATATAGCAGTGCAAGAGTTAAAGGGGATGTAGACTACCCAAAACAATCCCATCTCAATTCCTATATTTCCCCCATGTCATTCCAGCAACATCCGGCACCTGTTCTCCTTGTGCTCGCATGTTATTATAGCACATGAACCAGCAGCTGCTTCACTCACCTAAGTTGTACGTCCTGAGGAAGTTAGACAGCAGCAGCTTCTTGCTGGCGTCAGATTCGTCTGAAGGCAGTAAGGCTGCCTTCACACTACATAATTTGTGATCCGTGTGTATCCGTTTTAAAATGAATAGCCATGGGTCAGTTTTGGCCTCCCATGTATCCCTATGGGCATGGATTGGTCCTAAGTGACCATCCGTGTGTGTCAGTTTTGTTACTGATCTGTTTGTGTCAGCTTTTTTTCATGAACTCAGAATCGGAGACTGTTCCGATTTTAATAATAATAATAATAATTTTTATTTATATAGCACCAACATATTCCGCAGCGCTTCACATTCACGATACAAAGCTCACATTTAAACAATCATAAGAAACAATTAGAAAATACAATACAATGCCAAAAGCAATACAATACAAGCATAACATAATACAATAATTGGAGCAAAAAATGGCAACCCTGTTCATAAGAGCTTACAATCTAACAATGAGGTGGGGGTGACAAGGTATAGGTGCTCATTTGCAATGATGGTATAGTCAACTTGAGGAGATGGGGAACAGATAGGAGCAGAATAAGTGGCCACAACCCGTTGTATGTGATCCACTTGAGGCTGAGCGGATAGGCTATGTCTAGATGACTGACTAGGGATCATGATAGGCCCCTAAAAAGATGTTTTTAGGGATCGCCTAAAACTATTTAAGTTGTGGATACATCTAATTTTTTGGGGTAGAGCATTCCAAAGAATTGGTGCGGCTCGGGAGAAGTCTTGGAGCCGGGAGTGGGAGGTTCGGATTAATGCAGAAGTGAGTCTAAAGTCACTTCTAGAGCAAGAGAACGGCTGGGGTGATAGACAGAGATGGGGGTGCTGCACTGTGAAGAGCTTTGTGGGTGAGAACAAGCAGTTTGAAATGGATCCTATAGTATATAGGCAGCCAGTGTAATGACTGGCATAGAGCAGAAGCGTCTGAGTAACGATTAGCTAGATAGGTAATCCTGGCTGCTGCATTAAGGATGACTGGAGAGGGAAAGTCTACTGCGGGGGAGGCCAACTAAGAGAGAATTACAATAGTCAAGGCGGGAGTGAATCAGGCCACAGTGAGGGTTTTTGTGGTTTCCAAGGTGAGAAAGGGGCGAATTCTGGAGATGTTCTTCAGGTGCAAGCGGCAAGAGCGGGCGAGAGATTGTATATATGGGGTTAAGGAAAGATCAGAGTCAAACATAACACCCAGACAGTGAGCCTGCTGACTCGGCACTATTGTGGTGCCGCACACTTGGAGAGAGATGTCATATTTAGGGAGGTTAGTAGGGGACAGATAGTTCAGTTTTGGAAAGATTAAGTTTCAGGTAGAGAGTGGACATGATATTGGAAACTGCGGTTAGACAGTCATTGGTGTTCTTTATTAGAGCGGGAGTAAGGTCAGGGGAAAAATTGTATAGTTGTGTGTCATCAGCATAAAGATGGTACTGGAAACCAAATCTGCTGATGGTCTGTCCAATCGGGGCTGTGTAGAGTGAGAAGAGAAGAGGTCCAAGGACTGAACCTGGGGGACTCCAATAGTGAGAGGAAGAGGGGAGGAAGTGGAGCCAGCAAATGATACACTGAAAGAGCTGTCAGAAAGATAGGAAGAGAACCAGGAGAGAGCAGTGTCCTTGATGCCGATGGAGTGCAGCATGGAGAGTAGGAGATGGTGGTCATGGTTTTGGGCTGCCTTGAAAATCCCTGACACAATGGACAGACACGGATCCATAACTGTCCTTGTCAAATAACATGGATGTCTATGGAGCGTGGATCTTACAAAAGCGTGAAAAAAACGGAATCCGTTTTGCTGTACTGAGCATGCTCAGAAGCAAGGTACAGCTCCTCCCAGCCCTATCTCTGGCAACTGATGATGGATCGTTAAAAACACATCAGTTGCCATCCATTCCACAATCCATGCCTGTCCATGTGGTCCTTGAAATTCAAAATAACAAGCGGATGTTAAAATTATGCATTGTGAAGGCAGCCTTTGAGATTGGCTACATGTCCAATGCCCATTGTGACATTATTTTGTCCCATGAGCTCCAGCACCGACATTGCTACAGCAGCACGCCCATAAATATTTTAGAATGATTGGAATAGCTTCTTTCTACTGACTATAAATTCCTTATTATTAAAGGGGTTTTCCATTTCCAGCCACCCCACATGAACTAAAATGGTCATAATAAAATAAGAAAAAACACATTCATTCACTCCCTGTACCAATGGTCGCTCTTCTGACTTTAGCACTGTGTATCACGACATTGGTAATCGGCTGCAAGTTTTGCTTTCTGATCATACCGGACATTTACTCTGGTAGAATACTAAAATGCTGTAGCCATTTAACGGCTGCTGATTGTCTGCAGTAGTCATATGACATATAAATGTCATGTGCCATTTTAGCTGTTAATAAGAGGCCATTAGTGGTTAATCATTTAATAAAGACTGGAGGGATTACCTGAATCCTTAGGCCCCAAGAGATTGGGGCTACATTCACATGGGACGCCAGTTCTCCGCTAGTGTCCTGTTTTGTATGCATCTGCTATTGCAGTGAAAATGCAGTGAAATGCAGTGACTCTGTCTGTCCCAGCCAAGTCCTTGCAATTCACAATTTTGCATTCAGATTCTGCGTTTTTTACAAATCCGTTCTTGGGCTCAAGAACAGATCTATAAAAAGAATATGCATGTCCCTTTTTTTTTTTGTGTTATCTGCTGTGTGTGAATGCTTACTCATTTCCCCGCACTCCCACAGTGATCTCTACCGATGTCCTCTCATGCCGGAGGCTGGTTCTCTATTTGGGGCTCGAGGACTTGGTAACGCACCATGTGACCGATTAACCTCACTTAGTCACATGCGCAGGCTCCTGAAGGCAACAATTACAGCAGCCTCCCAGTATGAGAATATAGATTGAAGATCACCATGGGAGTGCAGGGAGGTGAGTAGCTAGCACAGCAGCATTCCCATACACAAGGCTGCGTTTTGTGGAGATCTGTTCTTGGTGCAGTTTATGCATCAAAAACGGATCCTCACAAAACGCAGCCAAAGCACTGTGTGTGAATGTAGCCTAAATGTCTTAATATTCAGCATCTGAGCATATATTTGAAAATCTAATGAAGCTGTGCAGATCAGGATCTCAAGTCAATGGATCTGTGTTAGGACCAATTCTTTTTATTTATTCTCTTTATTATTAATATCGTGGATGGAATGGAGAGTAAAGTGTCAATCTTTACTGATGACACTGAACTGTATAATATTACAGAACTATAAGATGTTTGAATTAGCAAACATGACAGATGAAGTTTAATGTGGATATACTGTGGGTGCAGAAAGTATTCAAACCCTTTACATTTTTCACTCTGTTTCATTGCAGCCATTTGGTAAATTTAAGAAAGTTCATTTTTTTCTCATTAATGTACACTCTGCACCCCATCTTGACTGAAAGTAAACAGAATGTAGAATTTTTTGCAAATTTATTAAAAAAGAAAAACTGAAATATCACATGGTCATAAGTGTTCAGTCCCTTTGCTCAGACTCTCATATTTAAGTCACATGCAGGCCATTTCCTTGTTATCCTCCTTGAGATGATTCTACTCCTTCATTAAGTCCAGCTCTGTTTAATTAAACTGATAGTACTTGAATTGCAAAGGCACACACCTGTCTATATAAGATCTCACAGCTCGCAGTGCATATAGGACCAAATGAGAATCATGAGGCCAAAGGAACTGCCACAGGAGCTCAGAGACAGAATTGTGGCAAGGCACTGATCTGGCCAAGGTTACAAAAGAATTTCTTCTATGCTCAAGGTTCCTAAGAGCACAGTGGCCTCCATAATCCTTAAATGGAAGAAGTTTGGGATCACCAGAAGTCTTCCTAGATCTGGCTGTCCAGCCAAACTGAGCTATCGTGGAAGAGGTAAAGAAGAACCCCAAGATCACTGTGGCTGTGTCATGCGCTGCCTAGTGCTGATTATCTGCCCTCTAGTACTGCATGAGTTAATGCCAGTTCTATTGCCGTGTCCTGGTGGATGTGAAGTTAATGTATGAGTCTCCTCCCCCTAGCCTTTAAATAGCCTCTCCTTCCACCAGGTGGTGCTGCTGATAGAATTTCACTCTATATCTGAAAGCCTTGCTGTGCAGACCTGATTGTTTGTGCTGCTGAGAACTTTTCCCTTTGGAGTTGTTGTACCCTAGTTCAGTGGAGGGAGGTATGGGGGAATAGCGCAGGGCTGGTGGAGGAGCTAGGGCTTAGGGTGAAGACCCCACCATCGGAGATACCTTTGGGGTCAGGGCTATTCAGGGTTTCCAGTCTAGGGTCAGACTGGTTTTTCCTGGTCAACCTAAGGACTGCACATATTATTCACACGTCTTCTCCACATACTGTAGAACAGAACGTTTCCTCATTTCTCATTCACTTTTGGACTCTGAGGTGGAAGCTCTGTGGTCTGATCACACTCCTATTTATTTTTCTTTATTACTCAACATAGGCACCAAAAAAGAATATACATGGTGCCTTAATGAGAACCTATTATGAGATCCTACATGCCTAGCAGATCTGAGGAACACGATTCAAAATTTTCTCATAGACCACTCACATGATTCGACACTACCCCCGTTGAAATGGGAAGCGCTCAAAAGTGTCCTGAGGGGTGTTTTAATTTCACATGAATCACGTTAAAGAAGGGCAGAACATCAGAACGAACACCCTCTTATTTCAAATTTCCGAGATGGAGTCACAGCATAAACAAAACCCAACCCCTCCATAATATGCTCAACTCTTGTCCCTACGTCACAAACTACTCTCTATTAGACCATAAAGATCGAAACTTCAGAGACAAAGTTAAATAATGGTTTTATAAACTAGGAAATAAAAGTGGCAAATTATCATCCAGGGCTTTACACCCAAGAAATACACATTATTCTATATGTACAAGAGCAAGCGGAAAAAACAATATAAAACCAAAGACATCCTATACAACTTTCAACATTATTATACCTCTCTATATAATATCAAAGGACATTATCATGATCTACCCAACTGTCAACTAAAAGAGAAAATCCTCTCTTCTCCAGAAACACAAACTACACCAACTATCAGACTCCACATTAACCAAACTAGATAACGACTTTACACAAGAAGAGTTAGCAGACAGTGTAAAAAAAGAAATGTGGTAAGAGCCCTAGGCCCAATGGCTTCACAGCTGGCTTTTTTAAAACACTTTCCAACCTGCTGAAGTGTGCAACCATGTGTCCACGGGAGGCTTTTTTCCACCGCAGGCTGTTATAGCCCATATAGTGGTAATCCCTGAACCTGTGAAGAACTCTGCTTGTTGCAGTAGCTATCGTTTCCCAAATATTATATAAATTTGGACATTAACTTGCATGCAAAATTAATCGCAAACAGACTAAAGTCGTGCCTCTCTTCCGTGATTGATGTGGCCCAGGCAGGATTTGTCCCTGGTCGAGAAGCCAGAGACAATACTATTTGATCAATAGCATTAATTGATGGGGAAAGGAGAACGGGGATCTCCATGTGCATCCTATCAGTTGATGGAGAAAGAGTGTTCAACAAGGTGCACTGGGGATTCATGTATTCATCACTCACAAATATGGGCCTTAGAGAGGAAATGATGCAAAGAATAGAGCCCTCTATACTTTCCCATCGGCTCGTATAAGACTAAATGGATCTTTGTCGAGCCGTTCAATATACAAAACGGCATGCTACAGGGATGTCCGTTATCCCCGTTATTATATATCCTTATATAGAATCCCTTGCAACAGCACTCAAGGATAATCACTCCATCCACAGCATTAAGACCACCTTGAGAGATCACAAATGATCCCTTTTTGCAGATGACTTACTCCTCTACATAACTAACCCTCTTATCAGCATTTCAACATCACTTCAGAGATGCATACTTTTGGAAATCTTAGCAATTTTAAGATCAATACTAGGGATGGGCGAACTGTTTGGGTTTTGTGACCAGGGTTGCTGGGGTAAAGTTATGCAATAGTTAATTCTGTTATTATATTTACCGGGTTCGCGCTTTCTCTTCCTGGTGTGACACGTCGCTGCATCACTTCCAGGCCGCCTTTTGTCTTCTTGGTGTATGTGATTGGCTATTGGAGCCAGTCACGTGCTATCCACCCTGGAAGCCCAGAAGTGACACCGCCATTAAACAGCTGAACGGGATATCGCAGACCGGTAAGTATAATCAGCAGGGTAATTAACCATTAACTTTCTTGAACACAGCAACCCCGGTCACAAACCCGGGGAAAAAACACAAGTTTGCTATCCCTAATTAGAACACCAACAAATCGGAGGTATTGAACATCTCCCTTCCGCCGGAGACGGTTGCACACTTACGATCAGTCTTTCTTTTTGAATCGAGAACAGAGTCCCTAAAATATCTGGGGATCAAGCTAACAGCAGACCCTCTACAACAATATTCATTGCCAACATTACTAACACCCTCAGTCAAGTAGATTCTGACTTAACCAAATGGCACAAACTGCATTTAACATGGTTAGGCAGAATAAACACCATTAAGATGGAACTTCTGCCTCGCCTGTTGTTTTTTTTTTTTTTTAGCAAACAATTCCCTTTCTTTTACCAGCCTCCTTATTTTCTAGACTTAAAAGCAAGTTACTAAAATTCATTTGGTCACATGGCAGACCAAGACTTTCATATCAAATGCATAGTAGACAAATGGAGAGAGGAGGAATTGGGCTCCCAGATTTCTTTCTATACCATTGTGCTGCCCTTGGTACTTGCATACTGTACCTTTTTCATACTAAGGCAAATAGGAGATGGGTGTAGGCAGAAGGATCCCACGTCATTATTAACCCCCAGCATCAATCTGGTCCCACTGCTCTCCGCCTAATAAAGAACTCCTATTCATCACAAGAAACCTGAAGAAATTTGTTAAGAGTCATAACAGAACTCTTCACATGAAAAGTTTCAGAGTCCACTAATGTCCATGTATGGGAATCCTTTCTTCCTCGTTGACCCTCACATAGCCTCATTTCTAAATAAGCTAATGGAACTCCATGCTATTCTACTTAATTATATTTCCTCCTCAAACATTAAACAGATCCATAAACTATACCGGACACCACTATCCCTTCGGACACCTGGTTCCATTACAATAGATTAAAGAGCTACAGTGTTGGCCAAAAGTAATGACACCCCTGCAATTCTGGCAGATAATACTCAGTTTCTTCCTGAAAATGATTGCAATCACAAATTCTTTGATATTATTATCTTCATTTAATTTGTCTTCAATGAAAAAACACAAAAGAGAATGAAGCAAAAAGCAAAACATTGATCATTTCACACAAAACTCCAAAAATGGGCCAGACAAAAGTATTGGCACCCTCAGCCTAATACTTGGTTGCACAACCTTTAGCCAAAATAACTGTGATCAACCGCTTCCAGTAACCACAATGAGTTTCTTACAATGCTCTGCTGGAATTTTAGACCATTATTCTTTGGCAAACTGCTCCAGATCCCTGATATTTGAAGGGTGCCTTCTCCAAACTGCCATTTTTAGATCTTTCCACAGGTGTTCTATGGGATTCAGGTCTGGACTCATTGCTGGCCACCTTAGAAGTCTCCAGTGCTTTCTCTCAAACCATTTTCTAGTGCTTTTTGAAGTGTGTTTTGGGTCATTGTCCTGCTGGAAGACCCATGACCTCTGAGGGAGACCAAGCTTTCTCACACTGGGCCCTACATTATGCTGCAAAATTTGTTGGTAGTCTTCAGACTTCATAATGCCATGCACACGGTCAAGCAGTCCAGTGCCAGAGGCAGTAAAGCAACCCCAAAACATCAGGGAACCTCCGCCATGTTTGACTGCTAGGGACCGTGTTCTTTTCTTGAATGCCTCTTTTTTTCTCCTGTAAACTCTATGTTGATGCCTTTGCCCAAAAGAGAGAACATTCTTCCAAAACGTTTTAGGCTTTCTCAGGTAAGTTTTGGCAAACTTCAGCCTGGCTTTTTTATGTCTCGGGGTAAGAAGTGGGGTCTTCTGTGTCTCCTACCATGCAGTCCCTTTTCATTCAGACGCCGACGGATAGTACGGGTTGACACTGTTGTACCCTCGGACTGCAGGGCAGCTTGTACTTGTTTGGATGTTAGTCAGAGGTTCTTTATCCACCATCCGCACAATCTTGCGTTGAAATCTCTTGACAATTTTTCTTTTCCGTCCACATCTAGGGAAGTTAGTCACGTGCCATGGGCTTTAAACTTCTTGATGACACTGCCACGGTAGACACAGGAACATTCAGGTCTTTGGAGATGGACTTGTAGCCTTGAGATTGCTCATGCTTCCTCACAATTTGATTTCTCAAGTCCTCAGACAGTTCTTTGGTCTTCTTTCTTTTCTCCATGCTCAATGTGGTACATACAAGGACACAGGACAGCGGTTGAGTCAACTTTAATCCATGTCAACTGGCTACAAGTGTGATTTAGTGATTGCCAACACCTGTTAGGTGCCACAGGTAAGTTACAGGTACTGTTAATTACACAAATTAGAGAAGCATCACATGATTTTTCTAAGGGTGCAATACTTTTGTCCACCCCCTTTTTTATGTTTGGTATGAATTATATCCAATTTGGCTTTAGGACAATTCTTTTTGTGTTTTTTTCATTGAAGGACAAATTAAATGAAGATAATAATACCAAAGAATTTGTGATTGCAATCATTTTCAGGAAGAAACTGAGATATCTGACAGAATTGCAGGGGTGTCAATACTTTTGGCCAACACTGTACATAAAATCACTTCCTTATACCGATATATTTCGCTCTTTATTACCTTTCGAGAGGAAATGTGTGGAGGAAGATCCTTTGGACCATCCTATCTCAACGCTATATAAAATGTTTCAAGAGGAAATAACCAACTCCCTCGTCCATTCCCTTTTTGTTGGGAAAATGGGAGAGGGATCTGGAAAGAGAGTTCTCTAGATGGGAAAAAGACAAAATATTTCTCTTGACTTATAAAGCCTTAACTCAATGCTATCTCACAAGAAAGGAACTATAAGGTGATGGTAAGATGGTACTGGTGTCCTGTGCATGTTTATACGATATTTTCTACAGTTTCAGATAGGGTTGGAGGTGTAATAACGAAAAGGGATAATACCTACACATATGATGGGCTTGCCCTCTTATAAGTCTTTTTTGGACTTCAGTATGGGATCTCTATTATAAAGTCACCTCAGACCAAGTCAAACCCACACCAGAACTGGCCCTCCTGAACCTTACTACCACCTCCATCTCCGAATTTAAGAACAGCCTGCCCGCCATTTTCTGACAGTGGCTAGGAGATTGATTCCCCAATATTGGAAACAAAAGTGTTGCCATTCCCGTAAAGAGCTAGTGGTTGAGATCAACAACATCTGCAGAATGGAGGACCTTATAAGCCAAACCCTAACCGAGATTTTCAGCAACAACAGACACCATAGGACTTGGGCCCTTTGGATCCAATTCAGGGACTCCCGTGACCTCGCTAACTGGTTATCCCATTGACAACAAATATCTGGTCATGAGGTGCGGTTGCTTTCACAGACATTACCCCTCCCCCCATCACTCATCCTGCTCTATACTATGCTATCCTGGTTCTATGCTTTCTCTTTACTTCCCCTTCTTTAATGCTTTATCTCTTTTCTCTCCTTATGTCTTTCAGGTTTTTAGATTCACCCATTCACCCTATTTTAAACTGTGGCAACCAATAGTTATGATTATTACCTTAATGACCTATTAAAGTACAGATGATTTTGGGGATTATACCCATATGCCTTTTTGTTGGAAGGTCATTTTTCCTTACCATAAGGGTTGCCATTATATTTGTCACGATTGTCTGGTTTCCCTTTCATGTTTTTATACCATGTTTGTGTCATATGACGGTGATGTTTTGTACATTTTCCAAAGTGGTGAATAAAAATGATTTAACAACAAATTAACAAAGAAGTGGCTTCAGAACACCTTTGTGACCATTTTTGACTGGCCCAGCCAAGCCCTGACCTAAACCCTATTGAGCATCTCTGGAGAGACCGGAAAATGGCTGTCCACCAACGTTCACCATCCAACCTGACGGAACTGGAGGGGATCTGCAAGGGAGAATAGCAGAGGATCCCCAAATCCAGGTGTGTTACATCATTCCCAAGATGACTCATGGCTGTACTAGCTCAAAAGGGTGCTTCTACTAAATACTGAGCAAAGTGTCTGAATACTTATGACTATTTGATATTCCTTTTTTCTTTTTTAGTACATTTTTAAAAAGGTCTATATTTCAGTTTTTTTGTCCCAGTCAAGATGGGGTGCAAAGTGTACATTAATGAAAAAAATTAACTATTTTGAATTTACCAAGTGGTTGCAATGAAACCAAGAGTGAAAAATTTAAAGTGGTCCGAATACTTTCTGTACCCACTGTATAGAGTGTAATGCAAATAGCCAGAGTAATTCCATTGCTGCATATATATTTAAGGAAGTATACTCAGGAATACAGAACAAAGAAAGACTTGGGTATTCTGCTTACAAGTAAGCTGAGCAGTGGTACTCAATGTCAAGCAGCAGTTGCAAAAGCAAACAAGATTTTAGGATGTAAAAAGAAAGAGAAAATTCTGTGATCCCAATGTTTTATTATCCCTTTATAAATCACTTGTAAGGTCTCAAATAAGTATTTTGTTTTAATATCAACTATTTTTCACTTTGCAGAGCAACAAGTGCGCTTTTGGACAGCAAAAAGCCAATTGAAGAAATTCTTCAGGGAAATATTTTAGTTCTGTCATTTTGTGGAATCTCTGACTTTAGGCATCAAGTTGCATTTGTAAATTTGACAAATGAGGCCTCCATAGCTGCTCTTAAACAAATAACTGGTGAGAATATATTTTTCCTATTGGTATACAAATGAAAAATTTGCTTCGTACAGGAAATTGAAACTACAGGGTGGGCCATTTATATGGATGCACCTAAATAAGATGGGGATGTTCGGTGATATCAACTTCCTGTTTGTGGCACATTAGTACAATCATGGCCAAAGGTTTTGAGAATGACACCAAAATTATATTTTCACATGATCTGCTGCCCTCTGGTTTTTATTTGTGTTTGTCTGATGTTTATATCACATACAGAAATATAATTGCAATCATATTATGAGTACCAAAAGGTTAATTGACAGTTAGAATGAGTTAATGCAGCAAGTCAATATTTGCAGTGTTGACCCTTCTTCTTCAGGACCTCTGCAATTCTCCCTGGCATGCTCTCAATAACTTCTGGACCAAATCCTGACTGATAGCAGTCCATTCTTGCATAATCAATGTTTGCATTTTGGCAGAATTTGTTGGTTTTTGTTTGTCCACCCGTCTCTTGATGATTGACACACGTTCTCAATGGGATTAAGATCTGGGGAGTTTCCAGGCCATTAACCCAAAATCTCTATGTTTTGTTCCCTGAGCCATTTAGTTATCACCTTTGCTTTATGGCAAGGTACTCCATCATGCTGGAAAAGGCATTGTTGGGTGCCAAACTTCTCTTGGACGGTTGGGAGAAGTTGCTCTTGGAGGACATTCTGGTACCATTCTTTATTCATGGCTGTGTTTTTAGGCAAGACTGTGAGTGAGCCAATTCCCTTGGCTGAGAAGCAACCCCACACATGAATGGTTTCAGGATGCTTTACAGTTGGCATGAGACAAGACTGGTGGTAGCGCTCACCTCTTTCTCCGAATAAGCTGTTTTCCAGATGTCCCAAACAATCGAAAAGGGGATTCATCAGAGAAAATGACTTTACCCCAGTCCTCAGCAGTCCACTCCCTGTACCTTTTGCAGAATATCAGTCGGTCCCTGATGTTTTTTCTGGAGAGAAGTGGCTTCTTTGCTGCCCTCCTTGAAACCAGGCCTTGCTCAAAGAGTCTCCGCCTCACAGTCCGTGCAGAAGCACTCACACCAGCCTGCTGCCATTCCTGAGCAAGCTCGGCACTGCTGGTAGTCCGATCCCGCAGCTGAAACAGTTTTAAGATACGGTCCTGGCGCTTGCTGGTCTTTCTTGGGTGCCCTGGAGCCTTTTTGACAACAATGGAAGCTCTCTCCTTGAAGTTCTAGACGATGCGATAGATTGTTGACTGAGGTGCAATCTTTCTAGCTGTGATACTCTTCCCTGTTAGGCCATTTTTGTGCAGTGCAATGATGGCTGCACGTGTTTCTTTAGAGATAACCATGGTTAACTGAAAGAGAAACAATGGTACCAAGCACCAGCCTCCTTTTAAAGTGTCCAGTGGTTCCATTCTTACTTAATCATGACTGATTGTTCGCCAGCCCTGTCCTCATCAACACCCACACCTGTGTTAATGGAACAATCACTAAAACAATGTTAGCTGCTCCTTTTAAGGCAGGACTGCAATGATGTTGTAATGTGTTTTGGGGGTTAAAGTTCATTTTCTAGGCAAATATTGACCTCGCAAGTAATTGCTGTTAAGCTGATCACTCTTTATGACATTCTGGAGTATATGCAAATTGCCATTAGAAAAGCTGAAGCAGTAGACTTTGTTAAAAATTAATATTTGTATCATTCTCAAAACTTTGGCCATGACTGTATATGGGAGGGGGAAAACTTTTCGAGATGGGTGGTGACCATGGCAGCTTTTTGAAGCTGTCCATTTTGTATCCAAATCAATTTTTTCAATGGGAAGAGGGTCATGTGACACATCAAACTATTGAGAATTTCTTAAGAAAAACTATGGTGAGCTTGGTTTTAATGTAACTTATTCTATCATGAGTTATTTACAAGTTTATGACCACTTTTAAATTTTAAAGTTCTGCCCATTGTGTTGGATTGTCAATGCAACCCTCTTCTCCCACTCTTGACACACTGATAGCAACACCGCAGAAGAAATGCTAGCGCAGGCTTCCATATCCATTGTTTCAGATGCTGCACATCTCGTATCTTCACAGTATAGACAATTGCCTTCAGATGACCCAAAGATAAAAGTCTAAGGGGGTCAGATTGGGAGATCTTGGTGGCCATTCAACTGGCCCATGATGACCAAGCCACTTTCCAGGAACCTGTTCATGTAGGAATGCTCAGGACCTGACACCCATAATGTGGCGGTGCACCATCTTGTTGGAAAAACTCAGGGAACGTGCCATCTTCAGCGCATAAAGAGGGCAACACTTCATCATGTAGCAATTTCAGATATCCAGTGGCATTGAGGTTTCTATTGATGAAGAATAGCCTCACTATCTTTGTACTCCATATACCACACCACACCATCAATTTTTGTGTTCACTATGGGTTAGTTTCAGACCAATACCGATGGTTTTGTTTGTTAACTTCACCATTCACAAAAACGTTTGCCTCATCACTGAAATAATGTTGTGTGTAAATGAGGGTCCTGTTCCAATTTTTGTTTTGCCCATTCAACAAATTCAGTGCGCTGATCTGGGTCACTCTCGTTGAGATACTGCAGCAGTTGGATTTTGTAAGGGTGCCATTTGTGAGTAGCTTATATCCGCCGAAGGGATGTTCGACTGATGCCTCTTTCCAGTGACATGCGGCGAGTGCTACGCTGTGGGCTCTTGCTGAATGAAGCTAGGACAGCCACTGATGTTTCTTCATTAGTGACAGTTTTCTTGCGTCCACATTTTGGCAAATACAACACTGAACCTGTTTCACGAAATTTGGCAAGCAGTTTGCTAGCTGTAGCATGGGAGATGGGTGGTCTCGTAGGGTGTTCTTGCATTGAAATCTGCTGCAATGACCCAGGTACTGCGTTCACCAGACATCAACACAATTTCTATATGCTCCTCACGTGTTAACCTCTGCGACATGTCAATGGCTGTAAACAAAGAGAAACTTATAATTAACTAATGAAAGAATAAAGTTACATTAAAACCAAGTACACCATTGTTTTCCTTATGAAATTCTCAATATGTTTGATGTGTCACAAGACCCTCTTCCCATTGAAAAAAATAAAGTTGGATCCAAAATGGCCGCTATTGTCACCACCCATCTGGAAAAGTTTTCCCCCTCCCATATACTAATGTGCCACAAACAGGAAGTTGATATCACCAACCATTCCCATTTTATTTAGGTGTATCTATATAAGTGGCCCACAGTGTTGTCACGGTGTAGTGAGAATGCTGATGAGGGAATGGCAGTTATGGGCAGGGTGACCAGGGAAGACTAGTCTGACCCTAGTCTAGGAACCCTGAATGGCCCTGATTCCAAAGGTATCTCTAAAGGTGAGAAGGTTCGGGCCTCCAGCCTCTCCCTAAATCTCCACCAGCCCTGCACTATTCCCCCCTCATCTCTTTCCACAGAAATGGGATACAGCAACTCCAAAGGAAAGGATTTCAGCAACACAAACACACAGGTCAGCACAGCACGGCTTCCAGACATAGAGTGAAACTCTGTCAGCAGCACCACCTGGTGGAAAGAGAGGCTACTTAAAGGCTAGGGGGAGGGGAGTTCAAGTGAGTCACACATTAACCCCTCAACCAGCAGTTTAACCTAATAGTAAATGCAGTTCTGGAGCACATCACAAGAGGCCAGGACTTTCACAACTATCAACCATGCAGCTCTTATAGACAAACATACACAGCAGCATCCAGCAATGTCAGTGCCATCTAAGTGCGTGACAGTACCCCCTCTTTTAAGAGACTCAACTACGGCACATCTGAAAGAAGTCCACATCCCCTGAGTGACGAGATATGAAAGTCATTACAGGTTGCCAAACCTGGGGGTAGGGCAAGGCGGTTACAGCACAGGATTACAAATGGCCGATATCCGAAACGTCCTATAACCCAGAACAGAGCCCAGCAGCACACCTTCACCTGACGTGTTTGGACTACACCCACACATACTCATTAACTCTCAGGTCTGGACCTGCACGTTTATTTCTAAATCTGCGGTCACAGTTAGAGGGCACACATCCAGGTCGGAAAACTGCAGCAGCGTCCCCCTGAGGCCCAGGATTCCCTCCCCTGGAGTGCACAGCAGAAGCCACTGTCCCTCCCTGGCCCCTCCTCCTTGAACGATGCCTAGACCCACCATTAATCTGAGGCGTAGTCTGGACTCCACCCCCTCTTTCAGGCTCACCCCCATTCACTTCTGGACGTGGGGTAGGAGTCGGTGCAACCAGCACGGTAGAAATAGTTGTAGCGAGGCAATTACACAGAAAGCTCCCCAAGGTACAACTTTTCTGGCCTGCCAGTCAATTACTGGGTTGTGTTTCTCCAGCCAGGGAAGGCCCAATACAGTTGGAGTGGACATGTTCTCCAAGTGGTGACAGGACAAAAACTCCTGGTGGAGAGTTCCTATGCTCAAGTTCACATTACGCACCACTTGGGAGAGGACCTTCTGGCTGAGTGGAACTGAGTCGATCGAGGCTATGGGAATGGGACTCAATAAAGCACTGTTGGTGAGACCATGAGCCTGAGCAAAGCGAGAATCCATTAAATTGACCCCGCTCTGCTATCGACCAGAACTGGCACAGTCTCGGTTTTACCATCCACCACCACCTTGGCAGACAGTGTGAACAGAGACTTAGCGAGGAAGGAAAGATAAACTCTCTGGTCATCTCCTTCTGAACGGCCCGAGATAGGCTGCGTCTGAGACTGCATGGTCTTGGAGCGAAGTGGACAAACCTTAATAAAATGGTCAGATTTTCCACAGAAAAAATATGCTCCCCCCACTTGGTGAACAGTAGCCACAGGAGGTTTAACACGAGAACCTACTGCCCTCAACTGCATGGGTTCATTGGGTATAATCTCCTCAGCAGGGATAGGTACAGGAGACATAGTAGGTTTTCGGTCTCTCCCTCAGGCGTCTGTCAACCCGTATGGCTAGGGACATTGCAGCCTCGAATTACTCAGGTGCAGCATACTGAACCAGGGTGTCTTGCAGTCTAGCTGACAAACCCAAGCAGAACTTACTCAGGAGGGCTGGGTCGTTCCACTGGGTGTCAGTCGCCCATCTCCGAAACTCCGAGCAGTACTCCTCCACTACTCTGTGCCCTGCTTGACTTTACGGAGATTAGACTCAGCAAAGGTCACCCTATCTTTTTCACCGTACACCTGATCCAGAGCAGCAAAAAACCCATCCACTGACCATAGCGATGGTGAGTCGGCCGGGAGAGAAAAGGCCCAGTTCTGGGGGTCCCCTTTAAGAAGGGAGACTTAATCCCCACATGCTGTTTCTCACTTCCCGATGAACGGGCCGGACTGAAATAAAGCTTACAGGCTTCACAGAACACACAAAATTTGTCTCTTCCCCCAGAAAACCTATGTGGAAGAGAGACCTTGGGTTCTGGCATGGCCTGAGCATGAGCCGACGCCAGATAACCCACGACTTGCTGCAGCTGTTGCACCACCGAGTCCACAGACCAGTTACCTCTTCAGAGATGGTCCTGCATTAGGCGAGAAAATGTATCAGCTGACGCAGTCTGAAACATAGTGACTCAAGGAAAAAGGTATGAGCTGCTGATAATGTCACGGTGTAGTGAGAATGCTGATGAGGTATGGCAGTTATGGGCAGGGTGACCAGGGAAGACTAGTCTGACCCTAGTCTAAGAACCCTGAATGGCCCTGATCCCGAAGGTATCTCTAAAGATGAGAAGGTTCGGGCCTC
Source organism: Allobates femoralis (assembly GCA_033576535.1). Taxonomy (NCBI): domain Eukaryota; kingdom Metazoa; phylum Chordata; class Amphibia; order Anura; family Aromobatidae; genus Allobates; species Allobates femoralis. Next base: position 357,506,176 of record JARQOC010000001.1, read on the forward strand.
CAGCCTCTCCCTAAAACTCCTCCACCAGCCCTGCGCTATTCCCCCCTCACCTCCCTTCACAGAACTGGGATACAGCAACTCCAAAGGAAAGGACTTCAGCAACAAAAACACAGGTCAGCACAGCACTGCTTCCAGGCATAGAGTGAAACTCTGTCAGCAGCACCACCTGGTGGAAGGAAAGGCTACGTAAAGGTTAGGAGGAGGGGAGTTCAGGTGAGTCACACATTAACCCCTCAACCAGCAGCGAAACCTATAGTGAATGCAGTTCTGGAGCACACACAGGAGGCCAGGGCCTTCACAACTATCAACCATGCAGCTCCTAAAGACAAACATACACAGCAGCATCCAGCAATGTCAGCTCCATCTAAGCGTGTGACACCTGTACATACTTCATCTTAAATTTCATATTACTTATTAAAATATTGATGTTCATAATCACATAATGCGATATAGATCAGTGAAATAGTGAAATATTGATATGTGATTGGTTTACCATACATTTTCCTTATTTACAGGCAGCATTGTAGAGGAGATCTGAGTACACAGAGTTGTGCAGATTGCAGTTGTCACCTAGTGCCTTGGATGTTTCCTATGCCATGGTATAGGTGTAATCTACATGAAATTTTCTTTTGAAAAACCTTTAAGATACAGCATTGCCATCGGGTATCATAAATGCAGGGGAGAATTCCCTTTAAACTTAGTGAATGATATGTCAGTTACTGGTCTGTTATTTATTCCAAACCTGGTTGTTTTGGGGCATATAATGATAGAAGTGGTTGGAATATGTCAGCAGTTTTTTGCTATGTAATCTGATGACTGCATTCTGTTTGGGTTAATGCAGAGATTCCAGCATGAGTCTCTTATCGCACTGTGTTATTTTTTACCTGCTATGTTTCATTTAGCAAAAGTAGCTTATAATTTTCTGAACACAGCAGCGTGTGCTTCCAAGTCCAACATGCCCTTCCTCCGTGATTAGCAGCTTCTTCCTCTATATAGAAATGTACATAGAAAGTCCTGTGTGGGCAAGGGCAGCTCTTTAAGCTCTGGTACATGGCTAAATCTAAAAACTTTAATTATATCAGAACTGCTGCACCCATTAATTTAAGTGAAACATCGTTGGATTCAGGGTAACTTTGCCTACATCATGCTGTTTTCAGTTGGGGTAGCAAAAAGTAGCTGACAGATTCCCTTTAACGGCTTATTCTAATATTTAAACGTCTGACTTCAGTTGCCATAGTTCTTTAGTATCACATTGAACATACAGGTGAATATTAGTGTGTAAATTAAAAACATATTAAAATGTATTAACAGAAACTACAGGGAAGATATTTATGGAAAAGGGTATTTCTGTAACAGGAAGCAAAGATTTTGTGCCCCATTTGACATTCATGAAGTTATCAAAGGCACCGAAGCTGCGCAATCAAGTAAGCTCCAATTACATGTTCCAGAACTGTATAATAGAAGTCATAAGCCTTTCTGAGAAAATACTTCAAAATAGAATGATTGAGTGTCATCTAATTTGCTAGTTTAAATCCTGGATAAATTAAATACGCTACACGGTACAAGAAAAGTGGGCACAAATGAAGTACACGTGTATCTCTCTTCCTCTTTCACGAGCTGAAGTTAAAATACATTTTTCTAGCATAGATGGATGAATGGGGCACATTGCCAGCATATTCCAGAATTCTACAGATTCTGCAGTAAAACATTGTAATTGGCTACCTTAGTCGGTCGTTAGATAATAAATGATGAGAGATGATGTACGCATAATCACCTGTCCGCTTAAACCCCTCAACCCTTGGCGATTTTCCGTTTTACAGTTTTCTTTTTTCCATTCCCTTCTTCTAAGAGCCATAACTTTTTTTTATTTTTCCATCAATATAGACATATCAGGGCTTGTTTTTTATGGGACGATTTGTACTTTTGAAAAATAATTTATTTACCATATACAGTTGTGGCCAAAAGTATTGACACCCCTGCAATTCTGTCAGATAATACTCAGTTTCTTCCTGAAAATGATTGCAATCACAAATTCTTTGGTATTATTATCTTCATTGAATTTGTCTTCAATGAAAAAACACAAAAAGAATTGTCCTAAAGCCAAATTGGATCTAATTCCACACCAAACATAAAAAAGAGGGTGGACAAAAGTATTGAACTGTTAGAAAAATCATGTGATGCCTCTCTAATTTGTGTAATTAACAGCACCTGTAACTTACCTGTGGCACCTAACAGGTGTTCGCAATAACTAAATCACACTTGCAGCCAGTTGACATGGATTAAAGTTGACTCAACCTCTGTCCTGTGTCCTTGTATGTACCACATTGAGCATGGAGAAAAGAAAGAAGACCAAAGAACTGTCTGAGGACTTGAGAAATCAAATTGTGAGGGAGCATGAGCAATCTCAAGGCCACAAGTCCATCTTCAAAGACCTGAATGTTCCTGTGTCTACGTGGCAAATGTCATCAAGAAGTTTAAAGCCCATGGCACTGTGGCTAACCTCCCTAGATGTGGACGGAAAAGAAAAATTGACGAGAGATTTCAACGCAAGATTGTGCGGATAGTGGATAAAGAACCTCGACTAACATCCAAACAAGTTCAAGCTGCCCTGCAGTCCGAGGGTACAACAGTGTCAACCTGTACTATCCAACGGCGTCTGAATGAAAAGGGACTGTATGGTAGGATACCTAGGAAGACCCCACTTCTTACCCCGAGACATAAAAAAGCCAAGCTGGAGTTTGACAAAACTTACCTGAGAAAGCCTAAAACATTTTGGAAAAATGTTCTCTGGTCAGATGAAACAAAAGTAGAGATTTTTGGGCAAAGGCATCAACATAGAGTTTACAGGAGCAAAAAAAGGCATTCAAAGAAAAGAACATAGTCCCTACAGTCAAACATGGTGGAGGTTCCCTGATGTTTTGGGGTTGCTTTGCTGCCTCTGGCACTGGACTGCTTGACCGTGTGAATGGCATTATGAAGTCTGAAGACTACCAACAAATTTTGCAGCATAATGTAGGGCCCAGTGTGAGAAAGCTGGGTCTCCCTCAGAGGTCATGGGTCTTCCCAGCAGGACAATGACCCAAAACACACTTCAAAAAGCACTAGAAAATGGTTTGAGAGAAAGCACTGGATACTTCTAAGGTGGCCAGCAATGAGTCCAGACCTGAATCCCATAGAACACCTGTGGAGAGATCTAAAAATGGCAGTTTGGAGAAGGCACCCTTCAAATATCAGGGACCTGGAGCAGTTTGCCAAAGAAGAATGGTCTAAAATTCCAGCAGAGCATTGTAAGAAACTCATTGATGGTTACCAGAAGCGGTTGATCGCAGTTATTTTGGCTAAAGGTTGTGCAACCAAGTACTAGGCTGAGGGTGCCAATACTTTTGTCTGACCTATTTTTGGAGTTTTGTGTGAAATGATCAATGGTTTTGCTTTTTGCTTCGTTCTCTTTTGTGTTTTTTTCATTTAAGACAAATTAAATGAAGATAATAATACCAAAGAATTTGTGATTGCAATCATTTTCAGGAAGAAACTGAATATTATCTGACAGAATTGCAGGGGTGTCAATACTTTTGGCCACAACTGTATGTATAAAATATCTCCTGTACCTGTGTGTGCCTGGTATTGTTGATAATTGTTGTACCTATCTATGTATGCCCCTTTTCCACATGTAAAGCACTATGGAATGAATGATGCTATAATAATAAATAATAGTAATGTATATAATGTGTATATGATCATGGCTGAAAATGTTGTCACCCGTCAAATTATTCCAGAAAATTCCATAGTTTCACATATAACTCAAAAAATAGGCCAGACAAAATTGTTGACATATTTAACTCAACCCCCTCCTGATATAGGATGTACCCAGTTCGTCATGATTGTAAAAAAACAGACCCTTACATTAGTTTGTTGGCAGAAGAATAAAGGAAAATATAGCCTTCAAAATTCAGTGATACAAACAACCTTTATTTTGTAAAATGCAGTTTTAGTGTCATAGTAGCCAAATCTAAAAAAAAAACTATATACCATATATACTCGAGTATAAGCCGACCCGAGTATAAGCCGATCCGAGTATAAGCTGAGGCCCCTAATTTTACCCTCCAAAACTAGGGAAACTTATTGACTCAAGTATAAGCCTAGGGGGGAAATGAAACAGACTCTCATCACGGTATGCAGCCCCTCTCATCTTATAGGACCTCCATCACTGGTATACAGTTCCCCCCCATCAGAGGTTACAACCCCCATCAGTGGAATACAGCCCTCATCAGTGGTATATACAGGCCTCCCCTCAGTGGTATATACAGGCCCCACATCAGAGGTTACAGCCCCATCAGTGGTATATACAGGCCCCCCATCAGTGGTATATACAGGCCCCCTTCAGTGGTATATACAGGCCCCCTTCAGTGGTATATACAGGCTCTGTTTCTAGTAGGAAAGGAGAATGGAGATATGTGCTCACCCAATTCCAATGGACCGGTGGTGCCTGGATTGCCTGTAGAAGTCCACAATGTAGAAATAAAGGATCCAGCACCAGACAGAACTCCATATAAAAGTTTCTTAAAAAAGAGGAGGGGACTGGGAGCGACAAGTTAGATGTAAAGAATTTTTCTGGATAATGACACTGAATGTGAGAGTTCCCAATGGACTCAATTACAAAACTGATGCAACTTATTTTTATTGATATCATATGATATGAAATAATGCAATATATGTAAATTTTACTGGAATAAGTTGCATTGGTTACTAATATAGGTTGGTTTGCTATATCATACTTGCAGGATTGCTCCAAAAACCTGCATATCATGAGTTAACTAACTTCTTTAGCATCTAATTAGGACAGCTGTGTCTGAGGGGCAAGGTTTTATCTGTATATAAGGATTGTTTGCACTCATTTTTGTTATGCTGTAGATAAAGAACTGTCGTTCGAAACGCGTCCAGCCTATCTTGGGACTGCATTCCCATATTTACATGCAACAATAATTTTATGCCTTGATGAGTGATTTAATAAAGAAGAAACTTTTATATGGAGTTCTGTCTGGTGCTGGATCCTTTACTTCTACAAATACAGGTCACTCTAGCATGTAATACAGTGCAGGCCCAGGTTTACCCAGTGGTATATACAGGCCCCCATTGTTATCAGGTCCCATCGTGTATATAAGGTCCCCTATCAGTGGGTATACAGGCTTCCCTCCATGGTATATACATGCCTCCATGTATGAATAATGGTCCCCCAATGGTTTACAGCCCCAAGTGGTTATATAACAGGCTCCCCCAGTGGTTATACAGGCCCCCCCAGTGGTATATACAGGCCCCCCCAGTGGTATATACAGATCAGTGGTTATATACAGCCCCCAGTGGTTATACAGGCCCCCCAGTGGTATATACAGGCCCCCCCAGTGGTATATACAGGCCCCCAGTGATAAACAGGCCCCCCAGTGGTATATACAGGCCCCCCCAGTGGTATATACAGGCCCCCCAGTGGTATATACAGGCACCCCCAGTGGTATATACAGGCCCCCCAGTGGTATATACAGGCACCCCCAGTGGTATATACAGGCCCCCCATGGTATAACAGGCCCCCCCAGTGGGTATATACAGGCCCCCAAGTGGTATATACAGGCCCCCAAGTGGTATATACAGGCTCCCCCAGTGGTATATACAGGCCCCTCTCAGTGTATATACAGGCCCCCCAAGTGGTATATACCAGGCCCCCCCAGTGGTATATACAGGCCCCCTCAGTGGAATATACAGCCCCCCCAGTGGTATATACAGGCCCCCCAGTGGTATATACAGGCCCCCCCAGTGGTATATACAGGCACCCCCAGTGGTATATATAGGCACCCCCAGTGGTATATACAGGCCCCCCAGTGGTATATACAGGCACCCCCCAGTGGTATATACAGGCCCCCCAATGGTATACACAGGCCCCCCCAAGGGTATATACAGGCCCCCAATGGTATATACAGGCCCCCAAGTGGTATATACAGGCTTCCCCAGTGGTATATACAGGCCCCCCCAGTGGTATATACAGGCCCTCAAGTGGTATATACAGGCTCCTCCAGTGTTATATACAGGCCCCCCCAGTGGTATATACAGGCCCCCTTGCTGCCGCACACCTGTAAAAGAATAGCTCAGTCATACTTATCCTCCTCGCTCTTTCACCGCACATCCTCCTGTCTTCTTCCTGCAGGAAGAAGACCGGAGGACACGCGGTGATAGCGAGTAGGATAAGTATGAATGAGCTATTCTTTTACAGGTGTGCGGCAGCAAGGGGGGGCCTGTATACCACTAATGGGGGGAGTGCTGACAGTGAAATGTAATATGCACCACTCCCCCTGCCGCTGATGGACAGGGGGATGCAGTGCATATTGCATTGCACTAATGAGCGGCTCCACGTGACCGGACGCTCCTATTACAGCCTCCCCCCGCCTGCTCCAGCCCCCAGATACCCCCCTCCACACTGAGCCGTCACTGACTTGAGTATAAGCCGAGGGGGGCACTTTTCAACACAAATTTTTGTGCTGAAAAACTCGGCTTATACTCGAGTATATATACGGTAAATCTGGTTTTGCTGTAGTCATACTGACCTGAGGAACAAAAACTGCCTAATCACTTATACTGCACGGTGAACAATGTAAAAAATAGCAATAAAGCCAGTTCTTCAATTGATGTCGATTTGTTATTCTGCCTCCCAAAGATCGCAGTAAAGCTCAGCTCATATTTATGTAGCGCTCAACACTGAGTGCTTACATCAGGAATAGCTTGTAGATCTCTAAAAAACATGATTCAGGCAAAATTCCCAATTGAAAATTCACTGTAATGAGTCACTTTGAACTCCCATTTGACCTGTGGTCCAGCGGTGTCCATCTTTTTACATGTCTTTTTAGAAGCGCAGAAAACTGCGGTCAGCCACACATTTGGGCAACATTGAAAAGTATACTGCTGAACAGAGGCCAAATAAAGTCCAGCGTAACTCTGCTGCCTCATTTTAGTTAATGGATCCATAGCGGTTTTACCTAAATCACATGTTTCATTAACATAGATGGAAACCCGAATGTAAGTGCACAGCATAGAGCACACAAAAAATGTCAACTGATATATAATGGTCTGTACCCCAAATTGCCACCAATAGCATACAGCTCAACCCACAAAAAAAAGTCTGAACTCAGGTCCGTCATCTGTTAACGGAAATATAGGCTTTCATGTTACTGGTAGCACAAAGGATCTGGAGAAGCCCTATGGCTCCCCCTAAAAAGAAAACTAGCTAAACCTGTTCGCCAAAATCAAAATGCTCCCTTCTGAGCACTACAATGTGTATAAACCACAATTAACGTCCTCATGTTGGCATTGTTGTAGTGAGAAAGCCCGCTTAATTGACTGGGTGTTTGTCTCCAGAAGTACGAGCTGGGCACAATGATTGAGCACTACAATGTATTGGGCATTAGTAGATTTCTCTACTTTTGGTGACACCTTCCTCTAGTACCACCTATGTTATCAAGATAAATCGAGAATTACATGTTCTACATCATGACATAAGATCCACTGTTGGAAGCTGTCTTTGCAATGGTGACGAAAAGCTTTCCAAACATGCTGAATCATAGGCAAGTTCAGTGTAGATCAGTCAACATGCGGACTGATTTTGACATGTTGAAAAGGACTCTTTGAACACGTATAGGTTCCCTCATGAATGCTTCTTTTGCATTACCCATCTGTTCTTCAGACAAAAGCTTCCATTGCCATATTACTCTGCACCATGATAGCCTTAGAGAGCACTAGAATAAAGTCAATAGAACACCTGTAGTGGATTTTTGTCTTGCAGCCCAATGTAGTACAAACGCCTTCTGATGTCTGTATAAGCATTTGATGCTTTAGGGTTTGTATGTGACGTCCAATTTGACTTGTAGTACAGAATGGATCAATTGTTAAATCAAGGGCATGGCAATGTCTACGATGTGTCCCAGGAGCCATTTTTCAACACACCAGGTCACATGTTGCTTGTGTTTCTGTGAGTAAATGCCCTGTCACACATAATGAGATCACTGTTGCATCACAGATTTTGTGACGCAACAGCGATCCCGTTAGCGATCTCGTTATGTGTGACACGCACCAACGATCTGGCCCCTGCTGTGAGATCATTGATCGTTACACACTGCTCTGGATCATTTCTACGTCATTGCGCTCCCGCTGGGAGCGCTATATCATTGTGTTTGACAGGGACAATGACCAACGATCTCAATGCTACGCTATGGAGAGAAAATTCACAACGACCTCGGTATAATTCTGGATCGCTAGTGCGTCATTTTTCACATCGCTGGTGAGATTCCTGTTTGACATGTTACCAGCGATGTGAAAAACGATACACCAGCGATCTCTACACATCATTATCGTTATCAGGATCGCTGGTGCGTCGTTATGTGTGACTTGGCCTTAACTTGCATGGCTTAAACATGTTATTATGGTGTGCAGCTTCTCAAAACATGACAGCCATCACGCACATCTGGAATGTAATTGGTCAGCACTTGCAAAGGAAGCTGCCAGCAGCGGATCTTGATGATTTCCATGCCCAATTGCATTCTGTATGGCAGAACATTCCCCACGACAACCATTTATAACCTCACTGATATCATACCAAGGAGTTTAAGTGTTTATATTTCTGCATGTGATGCTCACTTATTCAAGATATTGAGTTGTTTTTAAAATATTGTTTCTATTTCTCCTTCGCCTCATTGGGGACACAGACCGTGGTGTTATGCTGCTGTCCACTAGGAGGCGACACTAAGCAGAATCTGCAAAAGAGTAACAGTGGCTCCTCCTCTGCAGCATACACCCCTGGGACAGGCATTGCCTCACCAGTTTTTTGCTTAGTGTCGAAGGAGGCACACGACCATTTTTACTCTCTATTTACTTCATATTTTTTTTTCTTCCAATGAAGAAAAGTGGGTCCGGCGTGGCCCCCGGCATGCTCCTTCCTCGGCCACCCACTGTTAGGGCGCTGGGTTGAAGTTGAGAATCCTTACATATGCTGTACTCCTTTCTCGGCCTCCCACTGTTGGGTTGCTGGGTTAAAGTTGAGACAGCCTAGCATAACATCCACCTTCCTCACTCCCTCGGGGTCCTGAGTTGAAGCCAGAGCTGGACTACCTGCCAGATGACGTCCCCCTAATCACCCTCTGGGTGCTTAGGCTGAGGCACCACAGGTATCCGCAGCACATGCTGCATTCTGGGCTGGGACTCTAGATGGATGCCTGCAGGCTTCAGTCTCACTGTGTGCTCCTGATGGGCACACGTTACAGCATGGCATATAGAGCCTTCAGCCCCGTGCGTGCTCCTGAGGCACATGGAGCCTCAGCCCTGCTGCGTGCCCCTCGTTACAGCAGGGGCACTCGTTACAGCAACATGGAGCCTTCAGCCCCGCTGCTTGCCCCTCGTTACAGCAGGGGCACTCGTTACAGCAACATGGAGCCTTCAGCCCCGCTGCGTGCCCCTCGTTACAGCAGGGGCACTCGTTACAGCAACATGGAGCCTTCAGCCCCGCTGCGTGCTCCTGAGGCACATGGATCCTCAGCCCTGCTGCATGATCCTGAGGGGCACACACATTTCCAGCAAGCTCCAGCTCCAACACTGCAGCACTCCCCAGGAGCCCAGCGCTGCTGTGTGCTCCTAATGGGGCCAGGGGACCCTTCTGTGCCCCTGCATACAGCCGGCACCCATTTACTGGGGCCGGACTTCCAGGACACCCAGTCCCTGGGTTGTTCTGATGGGGCCACCACTGCACTGGTGCCTGAAGGGCCGGGGGACACCAGGCTGCCAGCAGTAACAGGAGCACAGTCTTACCTGCGCTCCTGCATGTTCTCAGCGCCGGCTCTGCGGACGGTTTCAGGAGCCCCAGTCCTGGGTGCTCCTGCGAGGCCACCTCTGTGCCGCCGCTACTATGCTCTGGAGGTCCGGCGGGGTCCGGGTCCGTACCGCCACCCCTCCGCGCCGGCCTGGAGCTATTTTCGGCTCCATGTGTTCTACTTTAGGCCGCGGCTTCGGCCTAGCGCGAAGCCGCCGCCCCTTCCTCCGCCCCCGGCCCGCCCCCTGGATGATGATAATGATGCGGCCAGCATCATGGCAGGGGCGGACCGGAGCTGTAGGGGGAATTTTCTCTCACAGAGCTTCGCGCTCTTTTCAAGGTTCCTCCCCCCCCCCTCCTTCCCACATAAACAAACAAGCAGCTCTCACAGGAGAGTCTGTGGCATTGTTAAAGCAGGACCAAGGGTGCCTGCCAGTAAAGTGCAGACTGCTTCTGCATCTGTCCTCTTGTCCCTGCCACAATGCAACTTGCATTACTCCCATGGAGTGGCAAACAATGTGGGGGTACAGTACCAGCTGGACTGTATACTGGCCCACAGAACCCTCCTCTGTATACATTACAAGAATTGAGGGAAAATAGGGAGTCAATGTCCATCTCTGGACCCAGCCATTATATAGGAGGCAGCATCGCTTTAGCCGTGCGGGGCTCACACAGTCTTGGATGGTACAGCCAGCACAGCTTCTCTGTGCGGCAGTTTCCAATAGCAACAGCAGAGCAACCTGCAGGGCTATATATCCTGCTGCAACTTGTTGCTCTGTACACCTGCAATACAAAGGGCAGTGCAAACATGTTAGCTTCTCCAGCGTTACCCTATAATAACGTTTCTGGTTCCCAGAGCTACACATGCAGAGTCTCTGCCAGCGCACGGGCCACGCACTACCGATCCAGGTACCTGTGGTACGCCTAGCCAACCTTATGACTTTGCATAGGGGTTGCTAGGTTAAGGTAAGACGCCGACGGGCCCTTACCTTGGTCTCCCAACGTTGAGAAAGGTCATTTGATATTCAGGCGTCTCAGCTACTCTTGCAACGTACCTCTATCCCACGCAGCGGGGACAACTGGATTGTGGTGGACCTTCCACGAGTTTACCTGACAGGTTCTTTCGTGGCCCCCCTTTCCCCCCTCTGGGACAGCTCAGTTGAAGTTGCTACAACCCAAACATTGCCCAACAATGTCAGGCGTCCCAAGTCTGTTCGCTAACCCTCTCTAGACCCCACATTTGAAGTTCTGGATGGCGGTGAGGACAGCCAAGTCCCACAAGACGCTGATTTAAATACACGTGTTCCGCAGCTTCACGGGTAATTCAACTAAGGGTCTCTGGAACCTACGACCTATAGCATATCCTCAACTCCCCATGGTTGGGGCGCTGGGTTGTAGCCGAGATTGCTATATGCCATACTTCTTCTCGCCTCCCCATTGCTGGGGACTCGGGTTGAAGTTGCGATTTCTCGACGCCTACCCAGCCTCCCTCCCTAGGCTACAAAACCAGAGCTCTGGGTCGCAAGAGTGGACCACGAGCCCAGCTACCATCTCCTCACTGCACCTATATTAGGTACTCGAGTTGAGATAACACGCGCAAGACACTCTACACAGCCCGCTCCGAAGCTGGATCTAGCTGACTCCCGACTGCATAATCCCAATGGATGGGCCCTCCTGTTCACAGGTTTACCCAGCCTCTCGCCCCAGACTCACAGATAGAACTCTGAGTTGCAGGACAGGGATCAAGAGCCCAGCTGCCAATCTCCTCACCACACCTATAATAGATACTTGGGTTGAGATTACACGCGCAAACAATCTGCAAAGCCTGCTCCGAAGCAGGACCTCGCAGATCCCCAACTGCATTAATCCAATGCATGGGCCCTCCGGTCCCCTGTATGACCGTGGTCCGTCCCTTCTTAAACGCAGTCCGTCCCTTCTCAACTCAGGAGTCAAAAGCGAATTCTGTAAGACCAGAAGATCATAAATACAAAGTTTTTCCTAGCCTGAAGTTGTCAAAGGAGTCTCCCATATCTGGACGACGTATTCATCAATTCATGACTTTCAGGGACTGTGTACACAGTGGCACCTTCACTTTGCATGCTAAGAAGACTCTGTTAGTGGATCGACCGCCACAAGTCTACCACAACTCCAAAGCCACTCCAGGAGTCCCAGCTCCGCTGCGTACTCATGAAGGCCACATGCTGCAGCATCACATATGGAGTCTCAGCCTCATTGGACACACAGCATCGGATGAAAAGAGCGGCCTTTAGCCGCAACACATCCACAGGTCTAGTCATGTTTCCCCTGACAGGGCACGGATTCTTCGTCTAGGAATCCGCAGTCTCCTTCAGCGGTCTCCTGAGTTCTTCACAACTGCCACGAGAGTCCTACACAACTGCCACGAGAGTCCTAGACGAGATAGTGGCAGCGTTGGAGGCAGTTCCATTGGCTCAGCTGCATCTCCGGGAACAGGATGTGGTTCTATGTACCCTGTCACGATGCACACTGCAGTACCCTTGTCCAGATCTGAAGATGCCTCTCATTCTACGAGGATTCGGGCAATATTTCTAGTACAGAAATCCGTCAGTCACCTTCTGGCATTCGGACATGTCAGGATACAGTAAGACGATGCCACAGCCGTGGCATACGTTAACCATTTGGGTGAAACCCACAGTCTCCAAGCAATGACAGACGTTCGCCACATCCTTCACTGGGGGAATCCTTGAACACTGTTCTGCCAGCTGTTCTCATACCAGGTGTACACATCTGGGAAGCGTTTTTTCCTAACCCGACAAGGGATGGACTTAGGGAAATGGTCCCTTCATCCACAGTCCTCCGTCAAGGCTGCCAGCGCCAGGAAACCACAAATGTGTGACCCGACTGAGTCACACCTCAATGCCAAGGTTCCAATCTTCTTGGCCAGGACCAGGACTCAAGTCAGTAGGACAGACACACTAGTCCAAGACTGAACCTGTATCCGCTTCCCCTATGTTCTTCCCCACTACCAGGTTAGTGCGGAATATCAAACAAGAATATCGCCAGATCATTCTTCTGGTCTCAGACTGGCCCAGCTGCGCTTGGTACGCAGATTTCGTCCACATCATGGCAGCAGTGCCAGGACGACTAACAGACAGTCCAGACCTGCTCTCTCTCTCGGCCAGTTCTCCCACAGGATTCCTCAACTCTGAAATTAATGGTGTAGCCCTTGAGACCTGGCACTTAACCCAAGGTTTTTTTCCCAGGAAATTCTAGCGACCATAGTCACAGCGAGGAAACCAGCCTTATCAACGATGTACTATCACACGTGTAACCGTTTTCATTTTTTGCCTAGAGCACCTCTAGAGGTCATTCCCCCTTGCCCCTATTTCATACCTAGACCTCTCGGTTGCTTCCGCTTGGACCTAGACTCAGGCCTGTCCTTAGGATCTCTCACACAGCAAGTTTCAGCCCGTTTCCCCTTCTTACACAAGTGGAGACCTGAACTTCGTCCTCACGGCCCTACAAGACCGCCATTTGAGCCTCTATAGGATATTCCTTTTAGTATTTCCATCCAAACAGTGGTAGGTTTCGGTGGAAAAATTATTTTCTTTACGGAGGTGTCGGTGTTTGCAGCGTTGTTTTATGTACACCATTTTTTCTCGGTTGCCATCTGGACAAGATTGTCCTGCGGCTCGTTGCATCCTTCTGCTACAGGCGGTGTACTCTTCCCACCTAAATGAATACATCTCTCTGCCATCGCTTCGCCCGACTCCAGTCCATCCGGTCGCGAAGGACCTACATATGCAGGGCCTTGTCGGGGCCCTACGCATCCAGGTATCCAAGACAATGCCTTTCGAAGAGGTCAGATTCTTTCTTCCAGAGGACAGAAAGAAACTTTGTCAGCCTCTAAGGCACCTCTACCAAGGTGGATCCGTCTACCCATCTATGATGCTTATACCATCGAAAGCTCATCCCTTCCAGCAGCATCACGGCACATTCTACTACGGCCGTGGTGGCCTCCTGGGCCGTTCGGTACTAGGTGTCAGTGCAATAAGTGTATAGACAGCCAAGCGGTCCGCCTGCGCACACACTTAAGCATTTACAGTGCTTGCACTTGGTTCTCGGCAAGACGCAAGTCTGGGCAGACGTGCCCTCCAGGCGGCAGCAGACCGCCTGTCGGTGCATAGTCTTCACTGACCATGCTCAGTGTTATTAGTTCCATTGTTTTTCCCCACCCAGGGACTGCTTTAGGACGTCCCACGGTCTGTGTCCCCCAATGAGGCGAAGGAGAAAAGGAGATTTTTGTGTACTCACCGTAAAATCCTTTTCTCTTAGCCTCTAATTGGGGGACACAGCACCCACCCTATTGCCCTGGTGGGCCTTTTTTTCTACAGTTCTCACATTGCTTCTCAGCTGTTACAGGGTTAACATGTTTACAAATGTTCGTCTATTATCCCTCGGTGAACTGTTTAAACTTGTGCCTGTTTGGTTGCAGGCCTTGTAGTACTATGAACCTGTTTAGTCACAGGCCTTCTTATACGATTATTGCTCCGTTAACTCTTCCCGTTTTACACATGTGCCTGCGTAGTTACAGGCCTTGTGGTACTTTTAGTACTCTGCTAACTCTTAACTGTTTACACACGTGCCTGTTTGTTTTCAGGCCTTGTTACACTGTTTTTACCTTGTTAGCTATATATGTTTACACGGGTTGCCTGTGTAGTTACAGGCCCTGTTTTACTGTTTTACTTTTTTATCTGTTAACTCTCCTACTGATTTAGCACAAAACTGGTGAGGCAATGCCTGTCCCAGGGGTGTATGCTGCAGAGGAGGAGCCACTGTTACTCTTTTGCAGATTCTGCTTAGTGTCGCCTCCTAGTGGACAGCAGCATAACACCACGGTCTGTGTCCCCCAATTAGAGGCTAAGAGAAAAGGATTTTACGGTGAGTACACAAAAATCTCCTTTTTTTTGTCATCTACATATCATTAACATGTTTATTAATCTCATGATTTCTATAATTCCATGACATTTATTTCTTGCTGTTGCAACTTCAATGTTGAATGTGTGTATATATAATTTGTTTCCATACACATGTACAGATATATGTATTGTATATGCAAGAAATGACTTAATGATTATACACTTTACGTGTGTTTTAGGGCATTAAAAAGATTGAAGCAAGTCTGTACAAGGATTTCCAAGCTCACTGCTTTGGTGAGGATACACTAATGAGATTGGATCTTTGCTCTATGATGAAGAAGAAACAACCAAGCGGTTACTATCATACCGAAGGCTCTATAGTTTTTGGTAAGTGAAAGTGGCAGTCACAAGAGATGTTCCCTCTCTTTTACTCCTATTAGCCCTTTCTTTTTTGGTTTTCTGTATTTTAATGATCCTATTCCTGCAATTTGTTTTTCTGAAATTATTTTAGATCCTACCTAACATGCCCATAAAATATTTTTATTACAATTTATTGCAATGTGTTTCAATTTATTATACTTTGCTGCAATATATTTTAGCTTTCAAGTTGTGATTTATGACTCTGTTTTACGTCACCTGTCGTATTTACTGCACCATCTCATCCAGTTTAAGTATAGTATATATGTATGTGTCTTCAGAATCTGTGTCGTTATCAGCCTGACGAAGGGGCCACAGTGTCCCGAAAGCTTGCTATGTTTACCATCTTTTCAGTTAGCCATTAAAAGGTATCAACCACTGAGGACTCTCGGATTGCAATATATTTTTGTATCTACTGGCTAACATGGTATAAATATTCTTTATATTTAAGACCGCTCTTGCCTCTTGCCAGTTATTGGGCTGGTTTGCTGGTGATAGGTCAACAAAGTGGTGGCTCCTCTTCTGCACTGCTGTTTTCAGGAGGTGACTGTGAATGTCATGTTGATTGAAAGTGAGCTTTCCGCAGTTAGGCAGTGGGGAGCTGACTATCAATCATCATGATGTCATCAGTCACGCCTTGTTGACAAGAGCAGCCCAGAGGAGGAAGAGGTTCAGCTGCTGAATTGCCTGCAGAAATGGTTGGCGAGTGCTCTCAGCTGCCGCCTGGTAGAATCTGCCTGTTAGTTTTTAGGCCCATTGTAATACAAAATTCTTAGATTACCCCTTTAAATATTTTATGATTAAACATATTTTTCTACTTTTTTAAATAAGATATAATGTGTGTGTAAAAGAAAATCATTATGTATAATGAGAAATGTGTGATGTCTGTTAGATTACTTAAAGTAAGGTACAATTCTAAAAGTTGTGTATAACCTATAATGTTTGGTTGTTTTGGAATATACAGTTCTGAAAAATGTCAGCCAGCAGGTGGCAGTAGGCTCTCAACTTACTTCAGAAATAAAATTGGGTTTGTTGCATATTGATTCCAATCGTTTTTTCTTGCTGGTGATACAATTTTATTGCTTAGAGCTTGATAAAATACTATAGTTTAAAAAAGATCCATATTGTAGATACACCATGCTAACTCTCTCCTTCATCCAATTATTTTCCATTGTCTAATTCAAGGCTTTATAAAACACTGGAGCCAGTGAGGCCAATGTGATACCTAGACCTTGCTATCTGTGAATGAAATCCATGCCAAAATAAAAAAAAATGCTCCTCAAGTGACCTTCCATTTGTCTCGTGAACTCTGAATATCATTAATATTTGGTTAAATTATGGTTGTTTTTTTTTTAGAAAATACTGTGCAGATTAAGGAAGTTGTCATTGTTAAACAAGTTATTGCCTATCCTATTGACTTGTTTTAACCCTTTAATGTAACTTGCGTGAAAACCTATTCCTCATTTGACCTAAAAATTATGAGACAAAAATGCACAATAGGGTCTTATCTTTTAAGTATGGAGAATGTTTAGCGGTGGAATCTGTTCACCTGATCTGGGAGTGTAAACCCATAACCAGTTGAATTGCTTAGTAGGTAGCTGCTGCTGGATCCACACATCCACGGGTCACCGCGGTCTGAAACAAGCATACAAGGGACGAAGTGTCGTTCGATCCGCGCTGCTACCAAGGAAGACCAGAAGACTGGATCGTCTGGTTGAACTTATCTGTTTAATTTGACGTGTTTCGGAGCTATCACCCAGCTCCTTGAATGTCCCTGAGGAAGGAGCTGGGTGATAGCTCTGAAACGCGTTGGTTTAAACAGATAAATTCAACCAGACGTTCCAGTCTTCTGGTCTTCCTTGGTAGCAGCGCGGATCGAATGACACTTTGTCCCTTGTATGCTTATTCCTCATTTGAGACCTGCCTGATTTGTTTGAGATTAAGTGGTCTAATCCAATGCATGAATACAAATGATGCCTTCCAGCCAGCACCCAATATAGTACACTTGCATACATAGCAAAAAGAGGTGCAGCTTAGCCAGTATTACAGTTCTACCTGCAATGGAAAGCATTTCTTTTATCGATGCTCTGCACCACCAAACTGAGGTTCTTGGAAGGTGGTGAGGATGAAAGGAAACTGAATAAATGAAAGTAAAAAAAATTTCTGTCCAGTAAAAGGATAAAATTGCCTCCAATGATACAGTGGTGTACCTGCATCATATTTGTTATGTGAAGGTGTTTCAGTAAAATGCCTAATACTTTAATTTGTGGTGGCTCTGCCTCTGACTTGTTTTTTTCTTTTTTAATCTCATATATAAGATAGTGGTGGCTAATGGACTGGTCATTTCTTTTAGCCCCTTAACAGATTTCAAGGCAGGTAGAAGAAGTGATAAAAAAGGAGCATAATCACATTGTCGTTTTGACATTTTAGTGCATATGTTTAGTCTTGTGAGTTTTTAGTGCTTCTTTAGGTGGGTTCCAGGTAAAGTCCACATAAAAAAGATGTCTGCACAGACCATTAAGTTTATTCTTGTGTCTGTTGCCCTTGGAGCTGGTCAGTATTCTCCTCTGTGTACCAAGCAACTGAGTGAAAAGCCGTCGGCTGAGAGCTGATCAATATACACTATATCAGGTCTTATCAATTACGTTTTCAAAGGGTCACATGAGAAATTGTGTTGTGGAGGGCTGGACCAACAGGTTGAACTTAATTCTGATTATTATTATTTAGCATTTTTGTCACTTAATATTGAGCAAAATTAAATTCTACTTTGCAAATACCGTATATACTCGTGTATAAGCCGAGTTTTTCAGCCCAAAAATTGGGCTGAAAAGTCACCCCCTCGGCTTATACATGGGTCAATACGGTATGTGGTGTGTGGGGGCTGTGTCCGGGTGCTGGGGAGGCTGCTGACTGAGCGGGCCGTCACGTGGTGCCGCTCATTAGATATGCACGGCTCCCCCCGCCTATCACAGCGGCAGGAGGAGCCGTGCATACAGCCCCCAGTGTTAGTATACAGGCAGCCCCCCTCCTGCTGGCACTCGCTCCCCATACTGTGCAGAGCCCCCCATACTGTGCAGAGCCCCCCCGCTGCATTATCTTACCCTCCACCGTCTTCATCACCGCGAGTCCTCCAGTCCTGCTCGCTCGCTGTGTTCCCGGTCTCATGTGACAAGGCGCGATGACGTCATCCCACTGCGACCGCCGGGCCACATGAGACCGGGAACACAGCGCGCGAGGATGGACTGGAGGACTCGTGGTGATGAAGATGGTGGAGGGTAAGATAATGCAGCGGGGGGGCTCTGCACAGTGTGGGGGGCGAGTGCCAGCAGGAGGGGGCTGCATCACATAGTGCACTGCATGACAAGCTGGGGGAGCAGTGCACTATCTGATACAGCCCCCTCCAGCCAGCACTCGCCTGCTGTATACTACTGGGGGCTGCTGTATACCACTGGGGGCTGCTGTATACCACTGGGGGCCTGCTGTATACTACTGGGGGCCTGCTGTATACTACTAGGGCTGCTGTATACTACTAGGGGCCTGCTGTATACTACTGGGGGCCTGCTGTATACCACTGGGGGCCTACTGTATACCATACTGCTGGGGCCTGTATACCACTGGGGGGCCTGTATACCTCACTGCTGGGGGCTGTATACAATTCTGCTGGGGGCTGTATACCACTGGGGGGGACCTGTATACCTTACTGCTGGGGGCTGTATACCTGTCCTGGTGGCTGTATACCATACTACTGGGGCCTGTATACCACTGGGAGGGCCTGTATACCACACTGCTGGGGGCTGTATACCTCACTGCTGGGGGTTGTATACCTGTGCTCGGGTCCACCCTCGGCTTATACGCGAGTCAATAAGTTTTCCCAGTTTTTGGGGGCAAAAGTAGGGGGGTCGGCTTATACACGGGTCGGCTTATACACGAGTATATACTGTATATGTTACGATAAAGCTTATTGTAGCATGTTTTCTCAGCTTTAGTGGCTACTCAAAACCATATAATTTATGGCTTTTTGTAAAGTTTAATAATTATTCTGTTCCTGTTATTCAGCTCTTTAACCTTGATCAAGAGTTCCTCCACAGTATTATTCCCCCGCACTGTATGATGGCTCCTGCAGCCCTCTTCCACACATTATCATAGCCCCCCAAAACTGCCCGTTCCATATGATGGACCCCACAGCCCCCAAAACAGTAATAATAATAATATATAGCGCCAAACATATTACGAAGCGCTTTACAATTCAGAGGGGACATGTGCAAACAATATGAGACAATACAGAGTAACAAAAAATTCACTAGATACCAAGAGGAGTGAGGATCCTTCATGTAAGCTTACAGTCTCTGTATGAGGGACCCCAGAGCAGTCACATAGTATGATTGTCCATATATCCCCATCACAGTGTGATGGACCTACAGCCCCCTCCAACACAGTATGATAGCCCCCACACTGTTTGATTACCCCCACAGCCCATTACACACAGTATGATGGCATACACATACATACTCTGCAGCCCCCTTCTACTCAGTATGATAGCTTCCCACACAGTATGATTGATTCATAGCACTCATCCACATAATGCCCCCACATCCACCCCCACATAGTCTGATGGCCCACGCACAGTATGATGCCCTCACGGCCCTTTTTCAAACAGCATGATATCCCTAGAGAGCCCCAAAAAGTATGATGCCCCTACACCCCTCCACATGTAGGATATCTCTACAGACAACCCCCTCCACACAGTATAATGGACCTAACAGTTCCACACACAGTGTGATGCCTCCACATCTCCACTCCACACAAATAGGATGCACTCAACAGTCTTCAACACATAATATAACTACCACATCCACACTTGTTTGATGGACCCCACAGTCCCTTGCACAGTATAATACCCCACAGCCTAGTCCTCCACACAGTTTGGTGACTCAACAGACCTCCTCCACACAGCATAAATGCCCCCACAGCCCCTCACACAGTCTGTTGACTCCCACAGCCCTCTTTCACACAAGTATGATAGACCCCCACAATTCTCCATACACACTATAATATCACCACTGCCCTCCTTCACACTGTTTGGTGCCTCCACAGTTTTCCCCCCTCAACACACAGTATGATGCCCCCTCAACCACCCTCCACACAGTATGGGATCTTCATAGCCCCTCTCTAAAATAACGTATAATAATGACTCCCATAGCCCCACACTGAGTATCATTCCCCACAGCCACCCTTCACAAAGTCTGATGGACCCCACAACTCCCCACACCCTATGATGCCCTCATGGCTCACTTCCTCATAGTCTTCAATAAAAAGGGAAATGGAGCGCACATAGAGTAATTTCCTTTTGTACAATTATCCTCAGTGCCCCCCTTTAGTGGAAGGACTCACCTGATTTGGTTGTGCAAGTCACAACCAACTAACTCCGCTCTCTGTTATGGTCGCAGCAGGTGCCCAGCAAAAGTAAGGATCCAAAGGGTTAACAGAAAGTGCTGGGTTTCATAGATCCACTGCGCTGACCTCCAGTGAAGACAAACAGAGTGATGTATAAAACTCTGTTTAATGGGTAATTTGCCTACCGGTTTCGTGATTTCAGTTATCACTTCATCAGGGCATCATGATGCCCTGATGAAGTGATAACTGAAATCACGAAACCAGTAGGCAAATTACCCATTAAACAGAGTTTTATACATCACTCTGTTTGTCTTCACTGGAGGTCAGCGCGGTGGATCTATGAAACCCAGCACTTTCTGTTAACCCTTTGGTTCCTCATAGTCTTGTGATTCCATAGCCCTTAACACAGCATGCTACTTCTACAGATTCCCAAACAATTTGATGCATCTACTGCAAAGTATGCTGCCACCACAGCCTCCCCCATACAAAGTATGATGGACTCAGCAGTCCCTCATTCACAGTACGATGGACCACACAGCCTCCGTCCACACAAGTAGGATGGACCTGACAGTCCATCATACTGTATAATACCCCCATAGCCCCCTTCACACAAGTATGAAGGACCTTATATTCCCCCACATTGTATTATGCTTCCACAGCTCTCCCTCCACACAGTCTGGTGCCCCAACAGCCCCCTTCAACACAAGAATGATGGATCCAACATTCTCAAACACAGTATAGTACTCCTACAGCACCATACTTTCAGAGTTTGGTGTCTCACAGAGCCCCTCCACACAAGTATGATAGACTCAACGTCCCCCACCACAGTATGGTGGACCCTACAGACTCCATATTACACACCAAACCACAGTATGATGGACATCACAGGCCCCCACACACTGCATAATGCTCTCCTGAGATCGCCCACATAGTATGCTGGACCCAGCAACCCTCCACATACAGTACGTTGGACTTCACCATTCCCCCAAGCACACTAGAATGGACCACACAGTGCCTGGCACAATGTAAAATGGACCCCAGAGTCCCCCCACAAACTGTGTGATGTTCCCACAGCCCCCAACACAGTATGAAGGACCCCTACAGCTTCCTGCACCTTAAAAAAGGACAGCGCTCAAATTCGGTTTTTTCACAAATGTTATCATAATTTTCGTAAAGGCTGTTACAGATGGGTATAGATTGTTTTCTTTCCGTGATCTGTGTTATGAATAATTTACGAGCCAAAATGAAACAGTAGGATATGGCCTGATCCACATCGAAAGTCAGTGCTGCACGATGGCGATACATACAAAGCTGGCTGCACAATAGTGAGGCAAACACTAATGCAGTTGTCTGTTTGTTCCTTTCTTCTAATGGGGCAAAACTCAAAACTTAAAACAATTTCATGGTTCGGGGCAAATCCACAATTTTTCTCTTTTGAAAGGATGAATTTGACTATTTGCTCAATCCTAGTGTCATCTGACTGATATGTTCTGCATATGCATTGATAGTCTTCCCTGTGAAAAGATGGTCATGCCATGTAATTTTCTGCTAAAATAGCACACTACTCCCCACCCCTTACATATACATCACATTCGCATGTCTTCTCAGTGTAAAGAAAGAAGTAATAAGCCATTGCAAGACATTTTTGTTGGCAGTTTATCCCCTTTGGAATTTGGCAAATTGAATTCAAATTGCCCAATTTGTCCCTGAATATTTCACATATATTACATTATCATCTGGTTTTACCATAATCAGTGGGGTCCATTACTGCTAGTCTAATTTGTATGACCACTTTTAGGATTCAAGCCAGACCATTGCAATCTTAGGAAAAAAATCTGTTGTCAGGTGCTGTTGATTTTAAAGGGATATGCACAAAAGTTGTCTCCTGAACATTCTGCTTTCACAGCAGTGTTTTCTCATAATCACGGCAGATTACGCTGCACCTGCCGCATAACGGCCAACTTGCGGCACGATTTCGGCAAGCCCCATTCATTCTCTGTGGGGCTTGTGGTCATGTGCGGCAAGTGCGGTCTTGCCAGATTCGGACTTGCGGCGAAGGGAAAAAAAACGCTGCTTGCAGCAGTTTTTTGGCGCTGCTGCAAGTGCCGGATCCAGCAAGACCGCACTTGCCGAACCTGACCACAAGCTCCATAGAAAATGAATGGGGTTGGCCGTTCCGCGACATGTGCAGCGAAATCTGCCGGGTCTGCCGCGATTATGTAAAAACGCTGATGTGAAAGGTCCCTAAGAGTAGTTCAGTTACAGGACGGCTCTCCTTCTTGACTGTTTATAAAGCATAGCGCAAGTTCTGCTGTAACATATTCAGCTACCAATGGTTTGTTCTGAGTCACCATGGCTATCACTTTATTTACAGATAGAGGTAACTAGACATTCAAACAAGCACAGTACTCTGCCAAGATTGCAGACAAGTGCATTTTTCTCTGAAATGCTCAGGTGTTTTAGTGAAAACATATTTTAAACATCATAGTCAACCTGAGAGCTGAAAAAGACTTGCTTGAAACCAGTGGCGGGACAAGGCATTTTGGTGCCCTAGGCAGGTAAGGCAAACGGCGCCCCCGTGGCCACGCATTGGGCAATAAAGTCCACTTTTTTCTATTTTTTGTGCTGTTTTTCCTTTTTTTACACTCTCTATTATATATTACACACACACACACACACTTGAGACTGCTGTGGGCTGAATACACAATAGCTGTATCAGTCACGGTTCTGACGATTCTTGGTGCCAGCACCAATCTGTCCACGGTGTTTCTGGAGAGCTGCAGCTTGCAGATCGCTTCAGGGTGCCCCTTTCCTGATCACCAGCGCTCCGGCATTCAGCCTGCTGAGCACTCAAACAACCCAGTCCACACTTCCAGTTAGCGGTTCATCACTTCCGGTTAGCGTTATAGAAATGAAGTTGCAACATCGTAGGATCAACGGTGTTTATTCCCTCTTCGTGTGGTCTTACATGGTGCGGGTGGGAGGACGGGGGGGTTCTCAAAGGCGATGGCCGTTTCACACCGCAAGTGGCGCTTCAACAGGCATATAGTCCACCATATGCCTGTTGACTATATGCCTGTTGAAGCGCCACCCCACAAAGAGTGAATAAACACCGCTGATTGTGTGTTGCAACTTCTTTTCTATAAATCTAAACACAATAGCTGTATATACAATAGAGAATACAGAATAGAGACAGCTGCTACCTGTATACACAATAGAGATGGCTGCGGACCGTATACACAATGGAGAATGCTGCTGGCTATACATACAATAGAGAATACACAATAGAAACTGCTGCTGGCCATACACAATAGAGAATACACAATAGAGACTACTGCTGGCCGTACGCAATAGAGAATACACGATAGAGACTACTGCTGGCCGTACGCAATAGAGATGGCTGCCAGCCATATAGACAACATCCCAACAGCTTCCCTTTATTCCGACAGCCTCCCTCCATCCCGACAGCCTCACTTCATCCTTCCTCCATCCCAACAGCCTCACTTCATCGCGATAGCCTCTCTCCATCCTTCCTCCATACCAACAGCCTCCCTCCATCCTGACTGCATCCCTCCATCCTGACTCCATACCAACAGCCTCCCTCCATCCTGACTGCATCCCTCCATCCTGACTGCATCCCTGTCTCCCCCACACGCCCCCCGTCTCCCCCACAGCCCCCCTGTCTCCCTCATAGCCCCCCTGTCTCCCCCACAGCCCCCCGTCTCCCCCACAGCCCCCCTGTCTCCCTCATAGCCCCCCTGTCTCCCCCACAGCCCCCGTCTCCCCCACAGCCCCCCGTCTCCCCCACAGCCCCCCTGTCTCCCTCATAGCCCCCCTGTCTCCCCCACAGCCCCCTGTCTCCCCCACAGCCCCCCTGTCTCCCCCACAGCCTCCCTGTCTCCCCCACAGCCTTCCTGTCTCCCCCACAGCCCCCCTGTCTCCCCCACAGTCTCCCCCACAGCCTCCCTGTCTCCCCCACAGTCCCCCTGTCTCCCCCACAGCCCCCTGTCTCCCCCACAGCCTCCCTGTCTCCCCCACAGCCCCCCTGTCTCACCCACAGCCCCCCTGTCTCCCCACAGTCTCCCCCACAGCCCCCCTGTCTCACCCACAGCCTCCCTGTCTCACCCACAGCCTCCCTGTCTCACCCACAGCCCCCCGTCTCCCCCACAGACCCCCTGTCTCCCCCACAGCCTCCAGCATACCTTACCATTGGGGAAGCTGTGGATGCGGAGCAGGGGTGCCGGAGCCCGGAGGGCGCACATCAGCAGGACGCTGCCTGCGAGCCGAGGAATAGCTGCGGGCCTGCGGCAGCTAGCGGTGGGCGCCGCCATGTTCTTTGTGGCCGGCGCCCACTAACAGTACAGCCGGTCGGTGAAAGCTGAGACTTCAACAAAATGGCCGCGGCTAATTGGAGACCGCGGCCATTGTGTAGAGGTCTCAACCTCTATTGACCGGCTGTACTGTTAGTGGGCGTCAGCTACAAAGAACATGGCGGCGCCCACCGCTCCCTGCCGCAGCTTCTCCCCGCAACTCCAGGGCCGGGCGGCGGTGACCGGACTCCGGTCAGGCGGGAATGCGCCCTGCCCAAGATGGCGCCCTAGGCGACCGCCTAGGTTCGCCTAGTGGTCGTCCCCGGCCCTGCTTGAAACACGTGTTGGGGTTAGCCCCAGAACACGTGTCATAACCCCACAGTATGGGTGAGTTGTGGGCTTGGTACTAGGCTAACAACTTGGCTTTTTATGATATTTTTATATATATTTATATTGTACCATGTTGTATGCCCTTGATACTGTTTACTGCCTATAATTGTATCCTGCTGTGGTGGTCTGTGATCGGTTCACCCTCTTTGTAACCCTCCTTGGTTTTATGTGAATTCCCCCAGTGTTTTATTGATTCACTGATAATACAATAAATGTGTGCACTTGCAATTTGGTGGATCCTCTTACTTTTTATACTGGGATTGTAGCTATAGAACTCAGCTCTCAGGTTGACTATGTATTTTTGAGTTGCTAACTATGTGAGTCCAAGATGTTTCCCTATAATGTTGTCATATTTTAAACATTCGTCTGAAGACCAAAAGCAGAGATCGGTTTAGTCTGGCACAGCCCCCAGTCGTCTTCTCCCTACTTCACTCCAGGTGATTGACAGTTCTCTGCCTATGTAAACACATGGAAGAAACATGTCATGATCTAGAATGGATAGGGGAGAATAACATACCTGGATGTAATCGTGCAAGCAGGCTCTATCTAATTCATGCAGACTGTGGTCTGGGCAGCAGGAATCCACTGACATGTTGCCATTAAACGAATGTATGTTTTTAGAGAGTATTATCAAAGTTTTTTCTTATCACAGTGAATCTTTAGCTGAGCTGCTATACCATGCACTGCACAAAAAACATGTAATGTTTTAGTTCCGAAATGTCAGGAACTGTGGAGTAAAAGCCTAAAATTATCATATGTATTTATCAGAACCCAGTATGCATTTCCAATATATCACAAAATAAAAAAATAAAATGACTGTGTTTATCTATTTACTACCGAGAAATACAAATAGCAGTAAAGAGATGCAGCGGTCAGTGGAATAACACCTATTACTATGTACCTGTACGTCCTGATCGTCTAGATTTAGTGTACTTGTTCTTGTCTCCCTCATCTTCATGTAAAGCGCCATGGAACCCAATGGCGCTATATAAATAAATAATAATAATAATAATAATAATAATGTACCACATTTTTTGGAAGTGAGACATTTATGGCTCTTGCAGAAACTATTTGACATCGTTTTCCTAAGGCCTTTCTATTTCAATGTTAAAATCACACCTCAATTTTTAAGGTTCAAGCTTTAAGTGAGTTTATATATATACTGTATATAGGTCTATTTCACATCCCCAATTTCAGTTGTAACATGGCTGAATGTGAGTTACAAATATAAACTCCCTGAACTATATTATCCCCAAAATAACATTTTATGTACTGAATTTACTGATATTGAAGGAAATAAATTATAATTATTTAATGAAGATTCAATGACCACCTCTCTGCTTGCTGGGACCAGAAGGATATGTGTTGTTTATTGCTGTTACCTTTACCCGTAGTCTCTCAGTGTATTGTAATTGACAAAACAGCTTTAAAGTATTTATAGTACACACATCTTTTTCAGGATGAAAAAAACTGCACAGTAATGTAAAAATGAGTTGGTGTGCACATGTTAAGTCTTTTTGAACTTCTGATAACCGCTTCAGGCTTCTAATGCCACAAATTAGGTCTTCCCCTCCTTTCGGAATGATCTTTGCACAGCCTCATTACAGACTTCAATATAAACGATAAAATCAGGATCCCACCATTGTAGCTATGTACATAAGTTTTTTCCTGAAACAATAGAAAGTGTTAAAATTGCAAGATTTTGATATTTTAGTTTCAATGTTGTTATATGTGAATAAATAAATGTTGTTAAAAAAATGAAATATAACACAAAAACTGACTTAATCAATATGTAATTTTTTGATGATAGCTTCTCTTTAAGGAAAGTATAGATTTCATCCTACTCTACCTTAATAGGAACAGCATAATTCTATCTCATGACTGCTTTCAGGTGTGTACATAGCTCTGTAAGGGTATGTCCACATGGTCAGGAGACACTGCTTCCTTGTCCTTCTCTTGCAGGGAAGCCGGTGAAACTTTGCGGGTGAACGCAGCCGCCCTGTGCCGACGGTCATCATTCGGGGCAGAGCGGCCTTTCCCTGCATTCACCCACCAAGATCACCTCCGACTCTGCAGCGCATGTCAGTTAACACTGCGTAGGAAAAAAGCACAGTGGACACAGTATTTCTGTAACTCCCATCTACTGTGCATGTAATGTACAACGCAACGTTATGGAGGCAGTGCCAACACGCTGCTAATACTGCAGCATGTGCACGCAGCGTAAAAATGCATTTTGGTCATATTGGTTACAAAAATGTGTCTGTATACTACTGTTAATCGCTCTTATTTCTTCGTAGAAGTGTGTAAAACTTCTAAAAATATGGTAGCACTACTCATGTAACATGGTTTTTGAGTGGTCTTGCATTTCTGTCCTATTCAAGTGAATGGAAATCAAATAGCAAAAAATATAACACATATGGCAAATAAAAAATGGGGGTGTAATCCAACAAGATGATGCCAGAATTCTGGAATATAACACCTTGAAATTTTTTGAGCATCTCTAAGTTGAGCAAACTTTGCCTTTTTTATGCCACCCCTGACCCCTCCAAATCACCCCCAACCCTATGAATACCTGTCCCTGCACCCTGATACATAATTTCTAGCGGTCCTTTTGTGTAAAAAGTGAGTGGGGTAACATTGCCAAAAAGACCTTTATCCACTTACAAACTGCGACTTCTTCTCCTTCAGTAAGTCTCACAGGGCGTTCCCTGTGACACTCTAAGCCTGCCTGAGCCGCTCATTATCACGCCCCGATGGGCGTGATAAATAATCCTTCTCCTCCTCGCCCTGCTGTATGGGCGTAATAGCCAGTGTGACGCTATTTGCGTCACATCCGGTCATGGTGACGTCTGTACACCCTTTCGGTGTAAAGCAAAAGCCGCGCATGCGCAATGCGCATGGTGAGGCTGGCGGTGAAATGACGTCTCAGGGTGCAAGGACAGGTATTCATAGGGTTTGGGGTGATTTGGAGGTGTCAGGTTCCCTTTAAAGCCAGCTCTGACAACTTGATTTTTTTTACATTTTTTTAATTTTTTTAGCTCTGACAACTTTTAACAAAATGGGTGGTGCTGACGTGGAATGACCAAGCATGCTTGATTAATTCACAATAATTTATACCACCAAGGTTGTGTAAATTCTGCCAAAAATGTACTCCATTGGTTGATCGTAGAAACACTTTTGGCAGTATTGTGTGGTAGCTGAAGGATGCGCTAATTCATGAAGAAGCACATCTCACTGCAGTGTACAGTTTGTGTATTGGCATCATTTTAACCTGTGCAGTGGACTTTGTCTGTGGTTAATGATGGTATTTGTGTTCGTACAGCCTTCCCGGGCAACTTTCTTAATAGGAATATACAATTCACAGACTGGGATGATTGTAGCATTGTACCCAGTTTACCTAACTGGTGCCAAACCCCCTCGATCTTGGGTTATACTGTCGGGTCAATAGACCCTGGAATCTCTCCATATTAAACTATAGTTTTTTGTGACCAAATCACACTGAAGTTTTGTTCCAAAAAATGTACAATTTTTATTTAAATTTTTAAACATGACAATGAACATTTAAAAAGCAATTGAACATGTGAACAATTATTAGACATACAAATGATGAGAGCCACAGTAGAGCGGTTTCAGAGTAGTGGGTTTACAGGGTTCAAAAGTATATGTTACAAGGGTGGGTCTATATAAAAAAAAATAAATGGTTTGGTTTGGGTAAGTAGATTTACTATTTTGCCCCTGGTTTTCAAACTGCAATATTAAGAACACATAGCGCAGCACTTTGTGCCCTAGACGTTGTGTGAACCTATTCTTAGACTATTCATTTTCCTAGCATGAGTTGCAATTGTACTGAATAATGGGATTACCTAACCTTCAGTGATACATTAACCTACAAGTGGTATTAAGGCCCTGTCACACATAACGATCGCTCCAGCGATCCCAACAGCGATAACGACCTGCCGGAATCGCTGGAGTGTCGTTACCTGATCGCTGGGGAGCTGTCAAACAGGCAGATCTCCCCAGCAATCAGAGACCTGGGAGCCACCTCCCACATCGCTGAAGGCGATGTCAGCATTCTCCCTGCTTAGCGCTGGCTTACAGGCAGCACCAAGCAGGGAGAACACTGGTAACAATGATAAATAGCGGGTATCCAGGCAGCGCGCGCTGCCTGGATACCCGTGTGTTTATCATAGTTACCAGCATTCTGCCTGCTTAGAGATGCCTGTAAGCAGGGAGAACGCTGGTAACTATGATAAACACCGGGTATCCAGGCAGCGCGCGCTGCCTAGATACCTGCTGTTTATCATAGTTACCAGCGTTCTCCCTGCTTACAGGCAGTGCTAAGCAGGGAGGACGCTGGTAACCATGGTAAACACCGGGTATCTAGGCAGCGCGCGCTGCATGGATACCCGGTGTTTACCATGGTTACCAGCCTGTGAAGTCACTGATCGCTGGTTTCTCATGGTCACACGCAGTGATGCGTGCTGACCAGCGGGAAACCAACGATCACAAAATGACCCGCAGCACTTTGCAGCGATCAGCGACCTCACAGCAGGGGCCTGATCGCTGCAAAGTGTCACACATAACGACATTGCTGGAGAGATCATTGTAACGTCACAGTTATAGCGATCTGGAGCGTGTCCTGGCCATGGAGGGAGAAGGTCACTAGAGCCTGAGCTCTGTCTCCCCGGCCACTTTGCAGCCGATTTACAGCCACCCAGCCCGGCTATTAAATGCCCTATGCCGGCGAAAAAGAAGGGAGGACGCCCAGCAGCGACCCCGGACCCTCTTACACCGAATCCGGGCAGTATAATCCACTATTTGCGGAGCTCCAGCAGGCCCCCGGGCCCCTCTGATATTCTAAAGATGGCGACGCTTGCAGTCTCACCTCCCCACAACATGCCTGGAGAGGACAGAGGAATGCACACAGCCCTGCTTCCACTGATGCCTGCAGACGCCGGTCTCTCACCCCGGATCCCTGGACATAGAGGAGTGCATGGAGTGACACCCAGTGAGCTGCTAGACCCGGGTAAGCAGGTGGGCAGGGATTTTACTGAGGATGCCTCTGCAGCAGAAGTTCACAAACATGCAGGGGGATCCCAGGGAGTGAGAGCACACATGGGAGGAGGATCAGGACAATGCAGTGCAGCAGCAGAGATTGATATGCTCCAGACACCTGGGGCCCTGGCACATCATGGATATGGTGCAGATCATAATTCTGCTTCATTAAACAATACACAACCTGCTTGCCCTAAAGATAATATGCCTTTCTGCCAGGGTCGACCATCACAGGAGGGGATGCAGCTTTCCATTCACACAACACCTGCTTGTGCACATGTGGAGACTCCCAGTGTGGTATCTGATACAGGTCCCCACGAGACCCCCACTAACAAAGATAAAGGAGTGGGATCAACCCCTGCTATTCTGGATTCCTACTCTGAACCGAATGAGTCATCCCAAGACTTCACTACCCCTAATGGGGACATGTGGGAATCCTTCAGGGCACGCATTTTGAACATCCCTACCAGGGAGGAGATATCAGATTTTATTTCCAAGGTGGAGGCCTCCCTTAAAAATACTACAGCGACACTCCGCAACGAGGTCCACGCGATCTCTCATAAGGTTACTCAGACCGACACCACTGTTGAGGACTTAACAAGGCGAGTGAAAGCATTAGAAGAGGTCGTAGCTTTTCAGAAATCCCAACAGGAAGCCTTCCTGGATTCTATGGAGGACCTCGAGAATAGGGAGAGAAGGCAAAACATAAGGGTCCGTGGTATCCCAGAATCGGTTTCCCCAGCTGAGATAGGATCCACTCTGCAGAGCCTATTCAACTCTGTCCGAAATGCCCCGGATGATTCGGTCATCGAGTTTGACAGGGCTCACCGATCCCTGGGCCCACTCCCCCAGGAGGGGGCATTGCCACGTGACATTATATGTAGATTTCACAAATACCAAATCAAGGAAGAAATCCTCAACAAAGCAAGGCGTTGTGAGGAGATTTGTTTCCAAGGATGCCAACTGCAATTCTTAGCCGACTTGTCTAGAAGGACTCTTCAAAAACGGCGAGCTTTGAGGCCTCTGTTGAATCTACTAAGGCAAAATCAAATGGTGTACTCCTGGGGATATCCCTTTCGTGTGCAGGTCCGCCGAGGTAACCAGTTGATCTCCTTGTCCCATCCCGAGGAACTACAGGGCTTCCTGGATGCATTGGATATCCCTGATCCGGGCCTCATGTTCCCGGATTGGCCGTCCTCTTCATTTGATGGTGTCTCTCAGCCATGGCCTCATCCTCCACGGAATCCTCACAGGAGGGGAAATGGTCGAAGCAGGAACCGCCGGCGGAGGAGGTTAAGTGAGGAGAGCCGATCGGGTGATGGTTGATTTTCCTTACTACCTGTGAATTTATATTCCTTTTCTTCTCTCTTTGAAATGATTTAATGATTTAATTCTCGCAGGGAAGAGACTACTCCTATGGTTGCATATGCCCTGATGCGACGGACTGTGATATATTCCTTTTCACAATCAGGTCCTGCCAAAATATGCCTGTGTATCCCACCTGAGGGTATGTCTTTTCCCCCGCTTCTTCCCCTCTTTCCCCCTTCTCCATTCCCCTCCCCCCCTTTTCTCTCTTTCTCTTTCCTCTTCTCCCTCTAATTTCCCCCCTCAGGTGGGTGCATAGCCAGATCGAATTCGTAAGATTTGTGTAGTGATGTAGAATATGTTTATAACGAGTTCTCCCCCTTCCCCTCCACCCCACTCCCCCTCCCTACCTCTCCCCCCTTCTCCCTCCTTTTCCCCATCCTGTCCCACCCCCCTACCCCCTCCCTGAGGTTCCCTTTTACCCTCCGCCCTTCCCTGATCCCTCTCCCAGGTAACGGTGCATTCGCAGGATATATAATTTTCTACTGTAAGCATTCCCTTCTCTGCTACAATATGGGACGGGGGGGGGGTTCCCCCCCCTTTATGTAGAACTGAACAGATATCACCCCACTGTCTGAGGTTAATGATCATCGGGGTGTTGATGTTATGGTGTTTTTTTTTTTGCTTATACTTGGTTGCTAGCCGGGGGGATAGATTCTCTTGAGCTGTGTGAAGTTTAATTTCTGTTTCTTGACTAATTTTAGGGTATTTACCCAGTGTTTCACACAAGTAGAACTTCTTTCCCACTTGGAAAGGACACCTCCCACGGGGACGCCACATTCTTCTTTTGAGTGTGGCTCATCTGTAAAGAATATTCCCCACCTGAAAGACCTATTGTAGTTTGCAAGTCCACCTATTTTCCCCTTCTCTTTATTCTTTCTTTTCTCTCTTTCTCCTGCTTTGTTCTGAGTGTTGGGCGAGAAACGGTCATAGAGCTCTGTTGAATCTTATACCCCAAATCCGATATGGCTGGTGGGCCCCTACAGATAGGGTCCCTGAATGTAAGGGGTTTCAACACCCCCCAAAAGCGTACTCATGTCATTTCGGACATGCAAAAGAGGGGCGTGCAGGTGTTGTTCCTTCATTAAACGCATTTCAAAGAAGGGTGTGTTCCATCTTTCAGAGGCGGCCATTACTCGGAATGGATACATAGTACAAACCCCAAGTCCAGAACTAAGGGGGTGTCTATAGCCCTTCACAAGAACTTGCCCTATGAGATTCTGGACTCGGTGATCGATAAAGGAGGGAGGTATATTTTCCTCAAACTGGTGGTGGTGGGAACCACGTTGACCCTGGTCAATTGGTATCTCCCTAACAGGGAGCAGACGAGCGTATGTAGATCCCTCCTGACGAGATTGGCAGATTTCGCGGAGGGGCGAGTCATTATCGGGGGTGACTTTAACTTCGTCTTTGACCCAACCTTGGATTCCTCCTCCGGTCGGGGGGCGGCTCCACGCAGGTGTGTGATGGCCCTCCGGAGAGTTTTATGCAAGCTCCAATTGGTTGACATCTGGAGGATCCTTAACCCTACCGTTAAGGACTTTACTTTTTACTCTGGGGTCCATGACTCCTATAGTCGAATCGATTTGTTCCTTGTCAGTCATGGGATCCTCTCTTGGACGCCTAAGGCCTCTATAGGCAATATTGTGCTCTCGGATCATAGTCCTATTTTCTTACCCTATGGAGGTTCCCGGTCTGGCTAGGAAGGAATGGTCCTGGAGGCTAAACGGCCACCTCTTAACCGATGCACTCTGCCTAGCGGAATTGAAATCTGACATCAAAACATTCTCCCAGACTCACGAATCAGATGAGTCCTCCCCGACCATCAAGTGGGAAGCTCTTAAGTGCATCCTGAGGGTACATTAATTAAGCACGGGGCAAGGGTGAAGAAGCATCAGTCTGAACGGCTTGGAGACTTGATGTCTCAGATCAGCCACCTGGAGACCGCTCATAAGTCCATGAGAAGTCAGGGGGTACTGGTAGACTTGACATCTAAAAGGTTGGAGTTGAGGAACCTCTTGGACAGTAAATACGAAAGATATAAAGAGAGGTCGAGAGGGTTTTCTATAAAAAAGCCAACAATTGTGGGCGACCCTTGGCAAGATTGCTGCACCCCCGGGGAGGTCCCCACGTACATTCCCTCCATAAGAACACCTACGGGTAGGATGGCCCACAGTACAGAAGAAATAGCAGAGGTGTTTCAAAAATTCTACGCTGATTTGTATGGCCTAAAAGGGAAGTTTTCCGATATGCACCCTGCGACCTTGCGTTCTAAGATCCAGTCATACATCTCTAGGGTGAATATACCGTCTTTGTCTGATCGAGGATCTCGGGGTTCTAGAGGGTGAGTTTACTGAGGAGGAGCTGAGACTGTGGTCAGGGCGTCTCCGACGTCGAGAAGCTCGGCCCAGACGGATATACGCCTATATTCTATAAGACTATGCTCGGCGAATTGTTGCCCCATATGCTTCCATCGTTCCGTGCTCTTCTGGAGGGTGACTCTCTTCCCCCTCAGGCATTAGAGGCACATATTTGTGTGATACCTAAACCAAATAAAGACCATTCCGAGGCTGGCAAATTACAGACCCATATCTCTGCTTAACATGGATGTTAAGCTGTTCGCAAAGATCATGGCAGATAGACTATCGCAGATACTCCCCTCAATTGTCCACCTGGATCAAGTGGGCTTTGTTAGAGGCCGGGAGGCGCAGGACAACA
This sequence comes from Allobates femoralis, assembly GCA_033576535.1. Lineage (NCBI taxonomy): Eukaryota > Metazoa > Chordata > Amphibia > Anura > Aromobatidae > Allobates > Allobates femoralis. The sequence continues at coordinate 357,540,561 of JARQOC010000001.1, forward strand.
TTATTAGATCCTTTCTTTTGATCGAGAAGGCTAAGGTGTGGAAGTCCCCTCTTTGTCTGCTCTCCATAGATGCAGAAAAGGCCTTTGACAGGTTCCACTGGGGTTTCCTTTGGGAGGCATTGAGACACATCGGCCTAGGCAGGAGATTCATGAATGGGGTTTCCTCACTGTATTATCGCCCATCCGCGAGGGTGCGCATAAATGGTTGCCTGTCTGGACCATTCCCAGTAAGGAATGGTACAAGACAGGGTTGCCCGCTCTCTCCCTTGCTCTATGTCATTGTCTTGGAGCACTTGGCCAAAGCCATAAGAGATAATGGCACCATTCACGGGATTTCGGTGGGGGACACTCATCATAAGACTGCGTTGTTCGCTGATTACGTCCTTTTGTACGTCACTCGCCCGAGTGAGACATTCCCCGCCTTGCTGCTTGAGTTTGAAAGGTTTGGAGACCTTAGTAATTTTAAAGTAAATTACTCCAAGTCTGAGGCGATGAATGTCTCCTTGCCTTCTGCTGAGGAGTTCTCTCTGTCCAAGGAGTTCCCCTTCCGCTGGAGACCGGGCCACATATCGTATTTGGGAATAAACCTGCCCGCTGATTTGAAAGATGCCTTCCACTTGAACCATAAAGCCATCTTGGACAGGGTGGGAGCTATGTTGGAGTCTTATAGGCCCCTGAGGATTTCCTGGCTGGGGAGAATTCATGTAGTCACGATGGATATCTTACCGCGATTTTTGTGCGTATTTCAGGCCGTGCCCATATGGCCAAGCGGTCTGTTCTTTCACACCCTACGCAATCTGATTTCTAAGTTTGTATGGAACGGGATGAAGCCGCGTGTGTGCTTCAAGGTCTTGACTGCACTGAAGGAAAGGGGAGGCATGGGGTTGCCGGACCTCAGGCGCTATTGCATGGCGGCTATACTGGTTCGACTACTTGATTGGCATTTCAATGCCGCGGACAAGCAGTGGGTACAGATTGAGCAGTCGGGTGTCTCGATTCCTTTCGCTACTTGCAGTGGATATCTGCTGAGGCTATGACCTTTTCTGGTCAACTCGCTTCCCTAACTACTGAAGCACTGAAGGCATGGCGTGTGGCATGGGGGGAGACGATGGGGACGAAATTTGCCAGCTCTTTAACCCCTTTGTTTCATAACCCTGCTTTCCCCCCGGGTGTGACCCAGCGAGATTTTTTGCTATGGCGGATTGAGGACGATACCCGCATTGGTCAGTTACTGATTGCGGGAGAGCTGCCTTCTTTTGCTGCCCTGCAGGCTTCTTCGCTGGAGATGAGGTTGAGATGGTGGGAATACTTGCAACTAAGATCCTTCTTGAACTCCTTGACCCTTCGGAGGGATTCGAATGTTTCCCTTTCCCCTCTTGAGGCGATTTTTGCTGTAGATCAGGCCCCCCCCAGAGGGATTTCGGTTATCTATTCTGTTCTGTCCAAGGCGTCTGGGACGGAGGCCCACAAATATCGGAGGGCCTGGGAATCTGATCTAGGAAGGACACTGTCGGCCCAGGAGTGGGAACGATGTTTTTGATGGCTCGGAAGCCTCTGGGTCCTGTGAGGCCCTGGAGAAAAGCTACAAGATACGCCTTAGGTGGTATCTCACCCCGGACAGGATGCATCGGTTCTCACCTTCCACCTCTCCCCTTTGTTGGAGGTGTGGTCTTGAGGTAGGCACAATGTTCCATGTGTGGTGGAGTTGCCCCCTGATCGACGACTTTTGGTCAAAGGTATTTCGTAACTATAACCTGGTCTCAGGTAAATGCCTGGTGGGTTCCCCCGAGATGGCCCTGCTCTCTCTGCTCCCTGGTTCATGGAAAAGCCAAAAGACAGACATCCTTCGCTTCTGCCTTAGCGCAGCCCGCAACGTGATTCCCCGACACTGGAGAGAGCAATCGCCCCCTACTATTCTGGAAAGGTACGCTGAGGTGGAAACCCTCCGACGGTACGAGGAGATCTCTGCTGATTTCTCCCAGACTCAGCAACTTATATATATCCACCTGGACGGAGTGGATCTTGTTTAGAGACGCTCCTAACTTCAGAGACCTGCTTTCCTGAATACGGACACACCTGTATGACCTTTTGCCCCCATCAAATTCAGTATGTAGGCACGTGATGCCCTGAGTATAATATACTACAATCCCTTTCTCTACCCATCTACTCTTTATTCTTGGTTTTATTCTTTCTCTTGGAACTTTACTCCCTCTTCCCTTTCTCTGCTTACTTTCCCCATCTCCCTCCTTACACATACCCCCCCTGCCTTTTCCTTTAGGTGGACGATTTTAGGATGAAATTACAAATTATATAAGGTGTTAAAGTACATTTTGTCAAACCCCATCTCCTGTTGAGAGGGAAATCCCCCCCTCGGTTTCCATGGAAAGAAGAGGGGTTATAATTTAAATGTGGACGGGGCAAACCTATAGACCACAGAGGTCTTTGAATACCAGATCGAGCCGTGTAGGATATTGTTTAGACTGTATCTATGTAACCCTCCACGTAAACTTTTGAATATTATGTGATTGTGGTTATAATGAAAACCCTAATAAAGACATATTTACAAACAGTTATAATGATCTCTCTAATTATATCGTTATGTGTGACTGGGGCTTTACTGTATATCTTCTGTAGCTTCCTAATGATATTTAATTTGTTCTGTCATTGAAAAGATAATAATAGCATGTTCTCTTTAATACAAAAAAAAATAAAACGATTGCATTAAATAACTGTTAAAAAACTATTTTTATAGGTTATATACTGTGTAGGTGGATGCTCCTCAAGTATCAGGAAAGAGTGCAAATGTTACTCTAAAAGAATGGCTAAACGTAAAAATGTCTCAAATATCCTGTATCTATATTATATAATGGCCCATAATAAACATAAGCTGGGCTTACACATAAAGTTATCCTGACTCCCCCATGTCCATGACCTTTCAGCTCAGTTGGAATTTCATACATTTCAACGGGGAGAGAGCAAGAAGTTGCTGCCAGACTCCTCTGGTAGCAGCATATCTTCTGAGCACAAAAGGATCATATACGGTATTCATTCAGTCACAGATTATGTCGTGGGCGCATTACACTGATCCTGTGGGTTTCCACAGGTGTGGTCAAATTAGAAATTATGTTTGAGTCATAACACAAATATAAAGCTTCTGTACCACAGTGGCATCAACCATGAGTAGCCCTGTAGTCTCCATAATGTGCAAATCAATAACAGAATAGCAGAATAGCATTAGGCTTGGATGGTTTGGCAGGGACTTTTGTCCCACACATGTGCCTACTGGCTTAGGGAACCTGAAAGTTTCCCTTTAACCCTCTCAGAATTTAGCATGCTGGAGCCTGCTTCTGGGTTATTATTTATATAGTGCCATTAGATTCCATGGCGCGTTACATATGAAGAGGGGAGAACGCGTACAAATAAAGTAATTATGGACATTGAAGTCATTACAGGTACAGGAGGGCAGGGGTTTCACGTCCTCGAGGCTATCAACCTCGGTGGAACATATCTCTCCTCCAGGATTTTGCCACTGACTGTCTTTTTTCTTGAGACCAGAAAACCTCTTAAGCTACTAGTGCATCTCAATGAATTAGAATATTGCTAAAAATCAATGTCATATTGCCATGTTTCAGGGCGTTTCTGGGAGCCCAGAAACACGTTGACTAATAATATCAATATTATATTCACCGTTTGATGTCTCGTGGAATACACCAGCGTGGTTTTTAACCCTTCATCCTCCCTACTTTAATTTTCTGAGATAACGACCTTTGAGTTTTCATTGACTGTAAGCCTTGATCATCAACATTTCCAGAAAATAAATACTTGAAATAAATCACTCTGTAATGACTCTATATATTAAATGCATTTCACTTTATGTATTGAATTACTGAAATAAATGACCCATTTGATGATATTCTAATTCGTTGAGATGCAGTAGTAGTTTCACAGTTTCCCTACTCGAAAGGTTCCAACCCCAGCACCCAAAGTTGCTTCAGTGTTGATATTTGAAAAGTTGTGGGGTACACATTTGTGGTTTATTGAGAGCCATGGTAGGATTGAAGTTCAGGAGGACATAAGATAATTATATCAGAAAAGTGTATGGGAACTCAACTGAACAAACTTTAAAAATGTAGGCTAACATTAACATGACTTGTGAGTTACAGAGTTCAGCAAACCCACTTCCCTGGCACTTCTTCTGATAAATAGATACATGATAATGCAGGGGCCTTTGGAAGCTGTTATTATGTGGTTTCAGTGCTATGGTCAAGTGGCCACGCCCTACCGATGTGTCCAACTGTCCAGTGTCTTGCAAATCTTTTCGCTCCACTTTAATGAGCAGCTTCTTTTTGACTTATGTAAAGTACCCATCAGTGGTATAAGTAACCCAACTAGATTGGCCTCTGATTGGTTGGCAACATGTATTTGGTGTAGGCAGCCAGAAAGTCTCTGCACCGCAATTAATTTTAGCTGAATGTTTGTCCAAATTTGCACATCCAAGTGACATAGGTGCTGGTGTCAGATGGGTTCCCCTCTCGCACGGGCCATTTGCGGTCACACAATCTGCGATTGTTTCGATTGTTACACCCCTGGTAACCAATCTAAAGTCCAGGGTCACCTACTGTCAGGCTACTGTTTTCATAAATGGTATATTTTACTACTAGAAATTAGACTACCCTAAAGGTTTTATTGCAATTATTACTAGTTGCTCTTTGGTAAAGTGAACATTAGTCATTAAATATAAGACATCTGTGTTATTAATTATTAAATGCCTTGCTGCTAGCTATTGTTTTTCTTAAGCATAGCCCACACATTGTCAGCAGATCTAAATGATGTAAATGCCAGATATGCTTCGCTTGCACTGATATTCAATTCCATGACTGGGTTTTATTCTAATTTACATGTCTGGAAGGCAAATACTTAAATAAGATGTAACTAGAGATTGATCTTCATTACAGAGTTTGACTCCGCAACATACAGATGGCATAATTTGGCTTTGTTACAGGGAAGCAAACAGTATGTGGCAGCTATTAAGGTTTCACTCATTCCATAAGTAGAATTTATAATATGTAAACAGAATTTTGTATAGGAAGCTTTGACTTAGGTGGAATTGTTTACATTGAAAATTAATGTTAGTTTATTATCATCTTAAAATTGCTTAACAATTTTTAAAAACATAATTTTTAGAAATTTCCCACATGACATATTAGAGCTGAATACTATCTTCTTGCTTGGCATTGGCATTTTTGTTTGTATGCGGAAATATTCCAAATGTAGAAAAAAAGATTTCTTGAATGGTCTGCTGCATAGTAAAAAGAATGTTGTTAAATCATCATAGTGTTCTTCTAGATACCGGGGGTACTTTGTCTTCTTGTAGAGATCCAGCTGATGTAGTGCGTTTTGAGCCCCCACTTCTCCCCCATCTACATTGGAATGGTTCATCCACAGTCCACTTTTTATGGAGCCCTGAACAGATGATTGTTATGGGGAGCCAAGGCATATGTAAAGCTTTATGTGGATAACTTGAATCTGATGACGTGGAGCAAGACAATACTCAGACAGGGTTTAAAGTTCAAGTCTATATTTAGTAGGCAGGTAATTAATAAACAGTCTCTTGGAGCATAAATCACGTGCTGCAGGTAAATAATGAAGCAGTCCTTTAAAGCATAAATTACACAGTGCAGGTAAATAATGGATCTCTCTTACAGCGCAATTTGCACTGTGCAAGCAAATAATGAACCAGTACCTTAAAGATCAATTCACACAGTGTAGCAATAGTGTAGCTGACAACAAAGTCCTGGAACAAAGCAGTGCAGTGTGGCTGGAAAACACCAGTCCCAGCCAGTCCTGAATACACACTGCACAGAAATATAAACTTGGAGATCACAGTAAGGCCACATTAGCACGTTGAGTATTTGATGAGTTTTTTACCTCAGGATTTGTAGACAAAACCAGGAGTGGAGCAATCAGAGTAAACGTCTAATAGAAACACCTGCACCACTTCTGTATTTAATTATCCACTCCTGGTTTTGGCTACAAATCCTGAGGTAAAAAACTCATCAAATACTCAGTGTGTGCACGTGGCCTAAGAGAGCTTACGTGCTGGTAAATAAACTGTGTGAAAACCCGCAACCATAGAGATCCTTAATGAAGCATAGTTAGCTTACTGGAGAGCTACAGAGTTCAGATGAAAACTTGCAGAGTAGCAGATTTAGGAGCAGGTTGCTGGAAGGAAATGGAGCACAATAGTGTTCATCTGTGAGATAAAGTGAAGTAAGTATAGTGAACAGGCTCACTTGCATGGTTGTGGTCCATCACAACCACTGTTTTTGCATGCGATATCCACGATATCAAGGTTTTTTATTATGTAGCAGTCCTCCCACATGTTGTAATACAAGGAAAGTATAGAAAGGAAATGGGACTTCAGACTGAACCCCTCTCCAATAAGTCAATGTATTCAAGTTATTTTAGAATTTTTATGGTGGTTTAATTCAAGACATTTCAACTAATAAAACCCCTTCATCAAAATTACCAAAAAATCGGATGTTCAACCTATTTTGTAGTATTCCTGATTAAGGGGTTTTAAACCTTGAAACGTGTTGAATTAAACCTCCATGTGAATTCTAAAATAACCTGAATACATGGATTCATTGGAGTGGGAGCGCAGTCTGAAGTCCCCTTTCCTTTCTACACTTTCCTTAGAGTAGGCGTTTTAGCAGAGGCAGGTAAACTGAGTCAAACTGGAGTAGCTGGATGTAGAGCTAGATGCAAATAATGCACAGCTGACCCGAGCAAAATACTCGAGCAAGGACAGAAGGAATAACTGGAGCTTAAATCATCAAGAAGAGCAGTAGGTACATGTATAAGGTGAGGCAGAAACCGCTATCTTGACTAAAAATGAGATGATGTTGAAGAGCCAGAGATCCTAACAACATATCTGATTTCAGATTTCTAATCCTTTTGCTCTTCCTTAGGTAAGCAACCACACCACACAAGATTTTTCGTAGATGCTCACCCTTAGAACATAGTTGTGCTTTCTGGAGACAGCAAAGACTTAGAAACTTTGGCATACCTGCAGTATTACGGATCAGTCGGCTTATTCGGGACCAGGCTTAGCCCTGCAGTGGCACTTAACCCGCCTAGATAGTTGGTGTTGCTTGACGATTCTGCCATGTCCAATCTCTGATAGGCCATGCCTAGTCCCCGATAGTCCAAGTATGCAACAAGTTTTCCTGTGGTCACCGAGGCTGTGTCCCAGAGTGAGTAAGATTAGCACATCTGTGCATCTCTCCAAACTGTAGATTCTTGGACAAAGTGCTTCGGTGTCCACGCTGCTGCTCCGAGACCAAAGAAACACAGACACAGGAATGTCTGGTACAGCTACAGCCTTTATTTTCTGACGCGTTTCGGAGCCTCCTCCCGAGCTCCTTCCTCAGGGAACATCCATCCCTGAGGAAGGAGCTCGGGAGGAGGCTCCGAAACGCGTCGGAAAATAAAGGCTGTAGCTGTACCAGACATTCCTGTGTCTGTGTTTCTTTGGTCTCGGAGCAGCAGCGCGGACACCGAAACACTTTGTCCAAGAATCTACATCACGACCACGGTCACCGGTGAGAGTGCGGTCCCTGCAGCAGCTGCTTTGTACGCTATTCTACCAGTTGTGGGTTTCACAACTGCTAAAGGTGAGCAATTCCTCATCGACAAGTGAAAGTGTTTAATTGAGATAAGACCCTATATGCGCATTCTTTCTTTCACATCTCTCCAAACTGACATTTAAAGCACAGTTAGGGGAATGCTAAGAACGACCTTAATTAAAATAAAAGGGCAAAGAGTTAGGATGGAATAATTAACAGGAGGCCACGACACTTGCCTGGATTGGCCACAACCAAATGACGCTTGTTATTCTACTATTATAAAAGGCTACATGTGTATGTTTTTACTTGTTTTTAAATGACCTGCCAAACAGTACCCCTTCTACTGAACTACCTTGCATTGTAAACAGTAAACCATATGAACAGTGATTCAGTAGGCTGAAATCTTCTGACATCCTTTAAGTGGGTTGAACATTGGCTTACAAGGTAGCTACATATAGGTGATACTAGGAGAGGTTTCATCCTTCTAGAGCTATTTGAATACTGTTCATCTAGTTTGTTTTACTGCCTAATGCTAAGGTAGTTCAGTATTAGGGTCATATCATTTGTAATGTGTTGTTCAATGTATGTTGCGCGTCCACTGGATACCTTATAAAAACACTTGTAGAGTGTTTTCTCTGAAAATGCTTAAATTTACAATATTAATAATAGGAATAATTAAATATTTGTAAGGACTATAGATTTTTTGAAGAGCATGAACATATTATGCTCCTTAGAGTAATATACTGTACACTGACGAGCAAAAGGGAAACAAAGTTTTAAACTTTTGCCTTTCAGTCTCCATATTTCACAATCCACTAAAGCTTTAAGCATGAGACTACCTTCATTTTATAGACCATCATATTGGCTATTTCATACATAAATTTGAATTGCAATTATTTAGCATATGATTAGTCATGTAAATGTTTGTTATGTCACTGCATTATTATTGTTTGTCCCCTAGCATTTGAAATATCTTTTTCTTCCTGTGTACTACAAATTTCAACCTGTTCTCACATTCGGTAATAACTTAATGTGGTATTAGATTGATTGCCAAGCGAAAGGTCACTGTTATATTCAAAGAGCAACTACCGTGTTTCCCCGAAAGTAGGGCGCCCCCGAAAGTAAGACATTCTTGGGGGGGTGTCCTACTTGCTAATATAAGAAACCCCCCGATTATAAGGCATACCTCACGCATGCCGCTGATCACAAGACTGCATCTATGGCACCGCTGTCCCCGCTGTCCGTGCCCGCCAGTCTGCTTGCCTCTCACAGCCCTGGAGCGCTCCGGCGCCAATCACAGCGCAGGACATGGGCCAGCTGACGCCAGTCCTGGGCTGTGATTGGCCCAAGGCTCCTGCGCTGTGATTGGCCCAGGGCTCCTGCGCTGTGATTGGCCCAGGGCTCCTGCACTGTGCACCACCAAAGCAGCACCGCAGAGGAAAGAAAAGAAAGAAGTAAGGTAAGAAAATGAAAGTGTGCATGTGTGTGAGATGTGTGTGGTGTGTGTGTGTGTGTGTGTGTGTGTGTGAGATGTGTGTGATGTGTGTGTGAGATGTGGTGTGTGATGTGTGTGTGTGTACACACATGGCAGGCTGTAGTGGGTACTGTACTGGGAGGCTGCTGCAGTGGGATACGGTACCATACTGTGAGGCTGCTGCAGTGGGATACGGTACCGTACTGGGATGGGAGGCTGCTGCAGTGGGACACGGTACCGTACTGGGATGGGAGGCTGCTGCAGTGGGACACGGTACCGTACTGGCATGGGAGGCTGCTGCAGTGGGACACGGTACCGTACTGGCATGGGAGGCTGCTGCAGTTTTTTTTTTTAAATAAGACATGGTGGACTTTTTGGAGCAAAAAAAAAATATAAGACAGTGTCTTCCCAAGAAAAGAGAAACTGCATCATCCAGCTTATTGATAGCGATCTCTTGGTTATATAAATTGCCAAACTGCATCATGTCAGTGACATGAAAGTTGGAAGAATACAAAAGGAAGTCTTTCAATACATTCCAAAGCCAGGAGGTGGACATCCAGGCAAAATATCAGAATCAACAAGTCAGCTCATCACATGGTCTATCAGTTCTGGCGTGACAAACACGGAAGTAGAGGTGGCTTGTATGCTTTGTAATAGTGAGTTCACAGATTTCCATGCAAGCACCATGCAACGCACGTTATACAAGTCTGGGATGGTGGCCCGACAAAAGATGAAGAAGGCTCAATTTCAATATTGTCATATAAAGCGTCAGATCAAGCTCGCCAAAAAGTTTAGCAGTGGACAGTACAATATTGGAAACGGGTAATTTGGATCAATGAGGCAAAAGTCAAAGACTAGGTTCTGATGGGTGCACATAAGCCTGGAAGAAACCGGGAAAAAAGAAGCTAACGGATCGAGACATTAAAGAAACTGTCAAATTCTGTGGCGGAAATCTTGATTGTATGGGGTTGTTTCATAGTCAAAGGTGTTTGATACTTAACCAGGATTGATGGTGTTTTCAATGCTGAGCTACTGTACAGTACAGACCAAAAGTTTGGACACACCTTCTCATTCAAAGGGTTTTCTGTATTTTCAATACTATGAAAATTGTAGATTCACGCTGAAGGCATCAAAACTATGAATTAACACATGTGGAATTATATACCGTATATACTCGCGTATAAGCCGAGTTTTTCAGCCCACAAATTGGGCTGAAAAGTTACCCCCTCGGCTTATACGCGAGTCACTATACGGGCGCCCCCCCCCCCCAGAGGTATACAGGCCCCCCCATCAGTATACAGGCCCCCCCCAGGCTCGGGAAACCTGTAAAGGAAGATGATTATACTTATCGCTGTCCGGCTGCCGTCCCCGCTCTGCATCGCGCTCCTCCATCTGCATCGCGCTCCTCCATCTTCCGGGTTCCTGTCGGCGCCGAGAATGACGTCATTGTCGGCGCAGAACACAGGAAGTCGGAAGCCGGAAGATGGAGGAGCGCGATGCAGATGGAGGAGCGCGATGCAGAGCGGGGACGGCAGCCGGACAGCGATAAGTATAATCATCTTCCTTTACAGGTTTCCCGAGCCTGGGGGGGGCCTGTATACCTCGGGCTGCTGCTGTATATACCCTGGGGGGGCCTGTATACCTCGGGCTGCTGCTGTATATACCCTGGGGGGGCCTGTATACCTCGGGCTGCTGCTGTATATACCCTGGGGGGGCCTGTATACCTCGGGCTGCTGCTGTATATACCCTGGGGGGGCCTGTATACCTCGGGCTGCTGCTGTATATACCCTGGGGGGGCCTGTATACCTCGGGCTGCTGCTGTATATACCCTGGGGGGCCTGTATACCTCGGGCTGCTGCTGTATATAGCCTGGGGGGGCCTGTATACCTCAGGCTGCTGCTGTATATAGCCTGGGGGGGCCTGTATACCTCGGGCTGCTGCTGTATATACCATGGGGCTGCTGCTGTATATTCCATGGGGCTGCTGCTGTATATACCATGGGGCTGCTGCTGTATATACCATGGGGCTGCTGCTGTATATACCATGGGGCTGCTGCAGTATATACCATGGGGCTGTTGCTGTATATACCATGGGGCTGTTGCTGTATATACCATGGGGCTGCTGCTGTATATTCCATGGGGCTGCTGCTGTATATACCCTGGGGCTGCTGCTGTATATACCCCTGGGGCTGCTGCTGCTGTATATAACCCTGGGAAGGCTGCTGTAACACTGCTGGGGCCTGTATATACTACTGGGGAGGCTGCTGTATACCACACTGTTGGGGGCTGTATACTACCACTGGGGAGGCCTGTATACCATCGGGGGGCCTGTATACCACACTGCTGGGGGCTGTATACCTGTGCTGGGGTCCACCCTCGGCTTATACACGAGTCAATAGTTTTTCCCAGATTTTGGGGCAAAAGTAGGGGGTCGGCTTATACACGGGTCAGCTTATACACGAGTATATACGGTACTTAACAAAAAAGTATGAAACAACTGAAAATATGTCTTATATTCTAGGTTCTTCAAAGTAGCTACCTTTTGCTTTGATTACTGCTTTGCACACTCTTGGCATTCTCTTGATGAGCTTCAAGAGGTAGTCACCAGAAATGGGTTTCACTTCACAGGTGTGCCCTGTCAGGTTTAATAAGTGGGATTTCTTACCTTATAAATGGGGTTGGGATCATCATCATTGTGTTGTGCAGAAATCTGATGGATACACAGCTGATAGTCCTACTGAATAGACTGTTAGAATTTGTATTATGGCAAGAAAAAAGCAGCTAAGTAAAGAAAAACGAGTGGCCATCATTACTTTAAGAAATGAAGGTCAGTCAGTCCGAAAAATTGGGAAAACTTTGAAAGTGTCCCCAAGTGCAGTTGCAAAAACCATCAAGCGTTACAAAGAGACTGGCTCACATGAGGACCGCCCCAGGAAAGGAAGACCAAGAGTCACCTCTGCTGTGGATGATAAGTTCATCCGAGTCACCAGCCTCAGAAATTGCATGTTAACAGCAGCTGAGATTAGAGACCAGGTCAATGCCACACAGAGTTCTAGCAGCAGACACATCTCTATAACAACTGTTAAGAGGAGGCTTTGTGCCGCAGGCCTTCATGGTAAAATAGCTGCTAGGAAACCACTGCTAAGGACAGGCAACAAGCAGAAGAGACTTGTTTGGGCTAAAGAACACAAGAAATATGACATTAGACCAGTGGAAATCTGTGCTTTGGTCTGATGAGTCCAAATTTGAGATCTTTGGTTCCAACCACCATGTCTTTGTGCGACGCAGAAAAGGTGAACGGATGGACTCTACATGCCTGGTTCCCACAGTGAAGCATGGAGGAGGAGGTGTGATGGTGTGGGGGTGCTTTGCTGGTGACACTGTCAGGGATTTATTCAAAATTGAAGGCATACTGAACCAGCATAGCTACCACATCATATTGCAGCGGCATGCTGTTCCATCCGAATGGAACCATGGAGTAGGGCGGGTATAAGCGGTGACGTCACCGCAGGAGGCGGGGCAATGTGCCCAGAACCACACCCCTCCCTTTGTGTTATGCAGCAGGTGAGGGAGCCAATGATTGGCATGAGGGAGGTGGCGGTGGGCAGATTAAAGATCCAGGGGGCGTAGAAAGTGTCCAGTGAGAGAAGTGGCTCCAGCCACAAGCCACCTCCTATTTGGCTCCAGTATGTAAGTTTTCAAAATGTATTATCTCTGGGTACAGAGAGGGTCACGGGATGGGGGACTACTTGCCTGAATGCAGCAGACATGCTGCATTCAGTGCTGTAATTAGATCACCATGTATGGTTGGTGACAGGTCCTCTTCAAAACAGTGTCAGTCAGTCTACAAAATGTAAATTCTCAATCGGACATCTTTTTTTTCAAATGAAGAAAAAATCGAGTCCGGCTAAAACAGGAGTGGAGATTTCTTTTTATTTGGTAACAAAACAAGTACATACAGGAGAAAAACTTACATGATTAGCGTGACCTCAGTCGACACCCTTTGGTTGTATTATGCAGCCTTACTCATGACTGAGAGTTAAGTTCTAGATAAGGTGAAAAAAATTGAACCAAGAAAAATATGGATATAACACACAGAGGAAAACAGATTACTGAATGAGGCTAAAGTTATATTTCTTAATTTAGATAAACTACTGCTAGATTTGCCTTGCAGTGGCTTACTACACTCTCACCTTAAATAATACACCACCCTCCCCAGAGAGAGCACATAACTGTTTGGCTGAAAATGTATGTGAATGGGAAAGTAGCGAGAGATAAATGTTGGTTGTTTGGCTGACCGCTATCTATGAGTATGTGCACAGTGAGTTTTTTTGCGAAAGACTTTGGAGTGAGTCCACTTCAAAAATGCCTTAAAATTAACTTCAAAAACAGAAAGTGCATGTCACTTCTTACTAGAAGATTCTGTTAGAATCTGCTCCAAGCTACCACTGTTCTTCAAAAATCCGACAGAAAAAGCCTTTCAATACACTTCAAATGCTCTATAAAACCACTTGCGACAGGAAACTAAAAACTTTCTTTAATAGGAACCTGTCAGGTCCTCTGTGCCCCCAGAACCACCAACACTTGTGGGCACATATCAAAATTCCCTGCCTAACAATTGCTCATTTATTTGGATACATAAACGTCCCAGTTTCTTAGAGGCTAACTGTGCATGATCATAAGTCGTCCGCACTTCTGATCATGTGCATTATGCCTCTCTAAAGTCGGGATGCATACACTGGCTTCAGAAGCTCTATTCTGTGTGGGGAACAATGCCGCGCACATGCATGAGCTTTGTATAGCACTGGCGAGGACATTGGCTTTTATAAAGTACTAGCTGTACTACCTGGCTACGCCCTGGTTAATAAATAACTGCTGTTAGCTATAACAAAATAGAATTTGAATATGTCATATTAATGACCTGTAGGAAAATAGAAGCTGAGCTGTCATTGGTTGCTATAGGCAGCCTAATAAATCTCCAGCCAACAGTAAACCCTCTCCCCGGCCGGGCAGTATGTATTACCTCACATATACACATAAAAGACAGCTCATGTGACTGACATCTGCCTTAATTCCCTATATGGCACATGTGTTGCACATTGGCTGTATTTAATCAGATGTTTATTTTTGGAAATTAAAGATACCAGACATATGAGGCGAGTTGTGTGAGGCAATTTGTGCACATCTGTGTCTGTCTTTGTGGTGTGTGTGTCCCTGGGGTGTGTGTGTGTCCCATTGGTGTGTGTGTGTCCCTGTGGGGGGGTCCCTGTGGTGTGTGTCCTTTTGGGGGGGAGGGGTGTCTCTGTGGTGTGTGTCCATCCCTATGGGGTCTGTGTGTTCCTGTGGGTGTGTGTGTCTCTGTGTCCCTGTGAGGTGTGTATGTGTGTCCCTGTGGGGTAAGTGCATGTGTCCCTATAGGGTGTGTATGTGTGTGTGTCCCTGTGTGGGGGGTCTGTGTGGTGTGTTTCTCTGTGTTGTGTGTGTCTCTTTGTGGTGTGTGTGTTTGTGTTCGGGTGCGTGGTGAGTATCCAATGTTGGGGCTCCACCATAGCTGTTATTCTTTGTGTGCATGTGGTGTTTATTCATGTCCCTGTGTGTGGTGAATATTCCATGTCAGGCCCCACCTTAGTGACTATATGCTGTTAGTCTTTGGTGTTGTCATTAAGTCCCTCTCATTCACAACTGTCAATTGGTAACTGTCACTTTCTCTCCATTATGTAGATAGGGCCAAAATTGTTTGGAATGCGCGGAGTTAAAATTTTGCCTCACAACATAGACTATGACGCTCTCGAGATCCAGACATGTGACTGTGCAAAATTTTGTGGCTATAGTTGTGACGGTGTAGATGCCAATTGCGGCCATACACACACACACACACATACACACATTCAGCTTTATATATTAGATGTTATCACACCCAGAGTGACATGATAACATGCTAAGTGGGTCAACTAGTCTGAGGATCTAATGCCCCTTCTACTAGTCAAATGCCTTATTAGTACATAATAATTGGACTTTAGAAATACTTTGTCCAAAGATCTGTTGGTTTGCAAGCAAATAAAGGGGCTGTTAGGCTGCTTTCACATCAGCGTTTTTTTAAAATCGCGGCAGATGCGGTGAAAAAACAGCACTTGCCGCACCTGCCGCAAGCCCGCATATACATTGTATGGGGCTTGCCGCAACTGTGCCGCAACTGTGCCGCAAGTGCAGCGGTTATGCGGTAATCGCGGCAGATGCGGTTTTTTTCACCGCATCTGCCGCGATTTAAAAAAAACGCTGATGTGAAAGGGCCCTAAGGCAGATCATTTTTATGTGCCCAAAACTGTTGATGCTTCTGGGGGCACAGAGGACCTGACAGGTTCCCTTGAGGTATAGCATATACTGTAGTAATTTCTTCTTGTTTTTGACTGTCTTTGTGCACACTTTACCTTTAAGTCTTTGTAGAGTAAATTTGCCATTACTATTTTTACTGATAAAATGAACTAATAGTGGGAGACACTCATCGTACGCCCCTGATGTCACTGGCACCTTTTCTCACTACACATTAGTCAGATTTGACATTGCTCACATTTTGACACATTTTCAGCATTAATACTTGAGAACAAGCAGTGTGTGCTAAGAAGGTGCTAAGGTCAGGACTAAGTAGAAAGAAAATAGTTGTCAGTTACTGCTGTTATCACCAGCAAAAGCTTGACAATATGCATTTCTTTCATTTTCTCTGAACACCAATTGGACAGTAGAGACTGGTTGGATATGTGAGATCTGTAACTCCTTTAAATACACAAGATTGCACTACATTAGAGAATTTTTTAAACGGGTGCTGACATTTCCCCCATCGCAACCAAATTGCCACCATTTATTAAAGGGGTTGTCCACTGCTAGGTCAGTCCCTATGAATTGACTTGTTTTTTCCAGTTAAAATAATAAACCTTGTACTTACCTCCAATGCTACCACTGTTCCAGTGCTGTTGGTAACTGCGGCTCACATGATATTGCAATGCCACGTGAGCCCCATGTCCAATCACCAACGGCTATTGTCTCCCCAAAATAAATGGTGATTTATTTGCTGCATTTTCAACCTTGGCCCCTGCTTTTTCATCAGGAAGTACATTGATCCCCTGCCTTCCCATGCACACTGCGCATGGAGGCACATCATGACAACGTAATCTGCTATTTAAGGAGCCAAAGACAATACTCAAGGGAACACTGTAAGCGCAGCTGTACCCCTGCTTCACTACACACTGATATGAAATGACTATAGTTGCACACATGCAAGTGTTTTACAAAGACTGATTTTTGCCAACCATGTTATCATGCTCACAAGGGTGTGATTACATGATTAGAGGGACAAAAACTCTGGGGAAACCAATACCACTCATGACTAGTCTGACGCTAATTTGCCTATGAAAAGCAAGCATTTAATATATGAAATTGGAACTGCATTAGTGCTATAGAATATATGTTTAAAATGATTGTACTTAGCGCACAAATTGGTCAACACATGAGAGCCCATCAGCTTCAACAAGGCGTACCTCTTTGATAAGACCCTAACCAAATATGCCTCTTCTAGGCTGAAATTGAAAGCGTATAATTTACTCCAGCATTTAGGGTTTTTTTTCACTGCTGGAAGGGTGCTTTAAATCCATGTTCTCTGAACCTGGCCTTATAGTCACCCTCCGATGTTTTCCTCTTTTTCCCAGCCTTGCCTTGGCTAAGCAGTGCCATCTTGTGACTGCAACTTCTGTCTTCCAAGAAGTCTGAAGTTATGTCACAATAACCCAATGCAAGTCTATGAAGCCAGAGCAAGGCTTTCATAGACTTGTTTTGAGTTGTGACCTTCGGAACGCTCCATAAAACACTGGAGCTGCCGGCAGGTCAGTGGAGCTGCCGGCAGGACCGACCAGAGTGATGGGGAAAAAGACAAAGACTTTGGAGGGTAAGTATGAAACAGGAGGCAAGATATTTAGATTTAAAGGGAACCTGTCACCTAATATATGGCCCCTAAACTATCACTACCTGCCCCTACAGACCCTAACTAGCTCCCTAACCATCCCTGCCTGTCCTAATAGGGCTTTATAGAAGGTGAATAAACCACTTTATAAACTTACAGTTTCAGTGACAGTGGGGCGTTCCTGTGGGCTCTTGTCCGAAGGGCGGGTTCCCCAGAGCCGCGCTCCCCCCGCCTCGCTCCCTTCCTAACGCCCTAATGGGCGGCATTATCGATTTGAAGAGCGGGGAGCCCATTGGAATCATCCCGCCCCGCTCTTCATGACGCGCGGCCCGGAAATGACGATGAGAGCGCGTCATTTCCGTGCCGCGCATGCCCAGTGCAGCGGGTGAAGCCGATGCGAGTGCCGTCGTCGCTAGGCAACGATCGGCGTCTTCGGAAGGTGAGTATCGGCGGCCCCCTCACCCTCCCAAAACTGCACATATATATGTGTGTGTAATCCACATGTACATATGGATTACACACACACATATGTACATTCACTTTTATTAGGCACATTTCATATGTGCATCTATATATATATATATATATATATATATATGCACATATATATAGTTAGATTGTGTGTGTGTATACGTGTGTGTGTGTGTGTGTGTGTGCGTGCATGTGTGTGTATACATACTTGTCTGTGTGTGCATGTGTGTGTATACTTACGTGTGTGTGTGTGCATGTGTGTGTATACATACACGTGTGTGTGTGTGTGCATGTGTGTGTATACATACACGTGTGTGTGCGTGCGTGTATACATACTTGTCTGTGTGTGCATGTGTGTATACTTACGTGTGTGTGTGCATGTGTTTGTATACATACACGTGTGTGTGTGTGCATGTGTGTGTATACGTGTGTGTGTGTGTGTGCGTGCATGTGTGTGTATACATACTTTGTGTGTGTGCATGTGTTTGTATACATACTTGTGTGTGTGTGTGCGTGCATGTGTGTGTATACATACGTGTGTGTGTGTGTGTGCGTGCATGTGTGTGTATACATACGTGTGTGTGTGTGTGTGTGCGTGCATGTGTGTATACATACGTGTGTGTGTGTGCATGTGTTTGTATACATACACGTGTGTGTGTGCGTGCATGTGTGTGTATACATACTTGTGTGTGTGTGTGCATGTGTGTGTATACGTGTGTGTGTGTGTGTGTGCGTGCATGTGTGTGTATACATACACGTGTGTGTGTGTGTGCATGTGTGTGTATACATACACGTGTGTGTGCGTGCGTGTATACATACTTGTCTGTGTGTGCATGTGTGTGTATACATACGTGTGTGTGTGTGTGCGTGCATGTGTGTGTGTGTGCGTGCATGTGTGTGTATACATACGTGTGTGTGTGTGTGTGCGTGCAAGTGTGTGTATACATACGTGTGTGTGTGTGTGTGCGTGCATGTGTGTGTATACATACGTGTGTGTGTGTGTGTGTGCGTGCATGTGTGTATACATACGTGTGTGTGTGTGCATGTGTTTGTATACATACACGTGTGTGTGTGCGTGCATGTGTGTGTATACATACTTGTGTGTGTGCATGTGTGTGTATACGTGTGTGTGTGTGTGTGTGTGCGTGCATGTGTGTGTATACATACACGTGTGTGTGTGTGTGCATGTGTGTGTATACATACACGTGTGTGTGCGTGCGTGTATACATACTTGTCTGTGTGTGCATGTGTGTGTATACATACGTGTGTGTGTGTGTGCGTGCATGTGTGTGTGTGTGCGTGCATGTGTGTGTATACATACGTGTGTGTGTGTGTGTGTGCGTGCAAGTGTGTGTATACATACGTGTGTGTGTGCATGTGTGTGTGTATACATACACGTGTGTGTGTGTGTGTGTGCATGTGTATATATATTTTGTAGAGATAGAGAGACTGAGGGTGAGAGGGTCTGTGAGTTTTGTGTAACGCTGGGACCTGGGTGACGCAGTAAACTTCACCTGAGGTCAGAGTTAATCCTCGTCACTCTATCTGACCTCAGGTGATCTACACTGATGTCACCCTTGTTCACATCGGTAACAGAAAACTCACTCTATGTGGGTCACGCTGTGAAGTGGGAAGTTTCACATGAGGTCAGAGAAACACATTGCTTTATCCGACCTCAGGTGACACAGACCATGAATGCGTCACTGCACGAGCCTTCAAATATAATTGTTAGTGAATCTTCACTAACGGACGGACCTCTACCAGGATCCTGGATGGGTATGTGGGAGTAATAAAGATGGAGTCAAAATACGTGTTTGTGTTTTTTGTTGTAATAAAAAAATTTTTCTCGGTGTTGTGTCTTCTTTAATACTAAATAGAGATTCATAATGGCCGTGTCTAACATTGGCGCGACATTATAAATCTCGGGCTTAGTGCCAGCTGCTAAAAGAAAGGTGGCATTAACCCCTTATTACCCAGTCTGCCACCGCCACAGGGCAGCTGGAAGAGCTGGGTACAGCTCCAGAATATTGCGCTTCTATAAATGCGCAATTTTCTGGGGCGGCTGCGAGCTGCAATTCTCAGCGGGGGTGGCCCAGAACGCTTGGGCCTCCCTACGCTGGGGATTCCAGCCCTCAGCTGCCTAGTTGTACCTGGCTGGCAAAGAAAAATGCGGCGAAGCCCCACGCCGTTTTTTTTCTTGTCAGCCAGGTACACCTAGGTAGTTGGGGGTGGATGGCAGCTCCTAGCTGCCTAGTTGTACCTGGCTGGCAAAGAAAAATGTGGCGAAGCCCCACGCCGTTTTTTTTCTTGCCAGCCAGGTAGACCTAGACAGCAGTGGACTGCCATCCACCCCCTACTACCTAGGTGTACCTGGCTTGCATGAAAAAATGGCATCTGTCTTCACCACATTTTTCTTTGCCAGCCAGGTACAACTAGTCAGCTGGGGGTGGATGGCAGCTCACAGCTGCCTAGTTGTACCTGGCTGGCAAAGAAAAATGCGGCGAAGCCCCATGCCGTTTTTTTTCTTGCCAGCCAGGTACACCTAGGTAGTTGGGGGTGAATGGCAGCTACCAGCAACCTAATTGTACCTGGCTAGTAAAGGAAAATACAGCAAAGCCACATGCCATTTTTTTCTTGCCAGCCACATACAACTAGTCAGCTGGGAGCTGCCATCCACCCCAAACTACCTAGGTGTACCTGGCTGGCAAGAAAAAAAACGGCATGGGGCTTCGCCGCATTTTTCTTTGCCAGCCAGGTACAACTAGGCAGCTGTGAGCTGCCATCCACCCCCAGCTGACTAGTTGTACCTGGCTGGCAAAGAAAAATGTGGTGAAGACAGATGCCATTTTTTCATGCAAGCCAGGTACACCTAGGTAGTAGGGGTGGATGGCAGTCCACTGCTGTCTAGGTCTACCTGGCTGGCAAGAAAAAAAACGGCGTGGGGCTTCGCCACATTTTTCTTTGCCAGCCAGGTACAACTAGGCAGCTAGGAGCTGCCATCCACCCCCAACTACCTAGGTGTACCTGGCTGACAAGAAAAAAAACGGCGTGGGGCTTCGCCGCATTTTTCTTTGCCAGCCAGGTACAACTAGGCAGCTGAGGGCTGGAATCCCCAGCGTAGGGAGGCCCAAGCGTTCTGGGCCACCCCCGCTGAGAATTGCAGCTCGCAGCCGCCCCAGAAAATTGCGCATTTATAGAAGCGCAATATTCTGGAGCTGTACCCAGCTCTTCCAGCTGCCCTGTGGCGGTGGCAGACTGGGTAATAAGGGGTTAATGCCACCTTTCTTTTAGCAGCTGGCACTAAGCCCGAGATTTATAATGTCGCGCCAATGTTAGACACGGCCATTATGAATCTCTATTTAGTATTAAAGAAGACACAACACCGAGAAAAATTTTTTTATTACAACAAAAAACACAAACACGTATTTTGACTCCATCTTTATTACTCCCACATACCCATCCAGGATCCTGGTAGAGGTCCGTCCGTTAGTGAAGATTCACTAACAATTATATTTGAAGGCTCGTGCAGTGACGCATTCATGGTCTGTGTCACCTGAGGTCGGATAAAGCAATGTGTTTCTCTGACCTCATGTGAAACTTCCCACTTCACAGCGTGACCCACATAGAGTGAGTTTTCTGTTACCGATGTGAACAGGGTGACATCAGTGTAGATCACCTGAGGTCAGATAGAGTGACGAGGATTAACTCTGACCTCAGGTGAAGTTTACTGCGTCACCCAGGTCCCAGCGTTACACAAAACTCACAGACCCTCTCACCCTCAGTCTCTCTATCTCTACAAAATATATATACACATGCACACACACACACACACACGTGTATGTATACACACACACATGCACACACACACGTATGTATACACACACTTGCACGCACACACACACACACACGTATGTATACACACACATGCACGCACACACACACACATGCACGCACACACACACACACGTATGTATACACACACATGCACACACAGACAAGTATGTATACACGCACGCACACACACGTGTATGTATACACACACATGCACACACACACACACAGTGTATGTATACACACACATGCACGCACACACACACACACACACACGTATACACACACATGCACACACACACACAAGTATGTATACACACACATGCACGCACACACACACGTGTATGTATACAAACACATGCACACACACACACACGTATGTATACACACATGCACGCACACACACACACACACACGTATGTATACACACACATGCACGCACACACACACACACGTATGTATACACACACATGCACGCACACACACACACAAGTATGTATACAAACACATGCACACACACAAAGTATGTATACACACACATGCATGCACACACACACACACACGTATACACACACATGCACACACACACACGTGTATGTATACAAACACATGCACACACACACGTAAGTATACACACATGCACACACAGACAAGTATGTATACACGCACGCACACACACGTGTATGTATACACACACATGCACACACACACACACGTGTATGTATACACACACATGCACGCACACACACACACACACACGTATACACACACATGCACACACACACACGTAAGTATACACACACATGCACACACAGACAAGTATGTATACACACACATGCACGCACACACACACACACACACACACGTATACACACACACAATCTAACTATATATATGTGCATATATATATATATATATATATATAGATGCACATATGAAATGTGCCTAATAAAAGTGAATGTACATATGTGTGTGTGTAATCCATATGTACATGTGGATTACACACACATATATATGTGCAGTTTTGGGAGGGTGAGGGGGCCGCCGATACTCACCTTCCGAAGACGCCGATCGTTGCCTAGCGACGACGGCACTCGCATCGGCTTCACCCGCTGCACTGGGCATGCGCGGCACGGAAATGACGCGCTCTCATCGTCATTTCCGGGCCGCGCGTCATGAAGAGCGGGGCGGGATGATTCCAATGGGCTCCCCGCTCTTCAAATCGATAATGCCGCCCATTAGGGCGTTAGGAAGGGAGCGAGGCGGGGGGAGCGCGGCTCTGGGGAACCCGCCCTTCGGACAAGAGCCCACAGGAACGCCCCACTGTCACTGAAACTGTAAGTTTATAAAGTGGTTTATTCACCTTCTATAAAGCCCTATTAGGACAGGCAGGGATGGTTAGGGAGCTAGTTAGGGTCTGTAGGGGCAGGTAGTGATAGTTTAGGGGCCATAGATTAGGTGACAGGTTCCCTTTAAAGCACCACTCCAACTATGAAACAATGATAAAATGCTTGAGTGATGCTTTACAGGGCAGCGAGGATCCAGTTTCAAAAAACACCATAGGCTGATCATTTATCATGCCTAGAGATTCAAACCAGTGAGCCTGTGTTGTGTGATTTGCTTCTTTCTCTTCTGAGCCACAGTGAATTCTGTTTATTTCTGGGTTCTTATTATCTCTTTCAATTCCCTTCAAACACCAGATGTTTCATTTGATTATTTAGTCTGCCCTATTACCTTTTGGGTATGGCTATTTAAACCTTCTCTGGCCGATCTTTCCTGTCAATGATATTTTTGTGGATTCAACTTGGAGTTACAGCCATACTGTTTTTAGGATTTCTGCCATTCAGATAGAGATTAGATAGGTTATCTTTATTATTATTATTATTATTTATTATTATAGCACCATTTATTCCATGGTGCTTTACATGTGAAAAGTGGTATACATAATACAGAAAAGTACAATATTCATGAACAATACAAGGCACAGACTGGCACATTAGGAGAGAGGACCCTGCCCAGGAGGACTCACAGTCTACAAGGGATGGTGAGGATACAGTAGGAGAGGAGAGAGGACCCTGTCCACAAGGGTTCGCAGTCTACAAGGGATAGCTGAGGATAAAGTAGGGGAAAGTAGAGCTGGTCGTGTGGCAGTATAGAGGACTAAGGGTTACTACAGGCTGTATGCTTGTCGGAAGAGAAAGGTCTTCAGGTTTTGGAAGGTTTCCAGTGTAGACGAGAGTCTGATGTGTTGTAGCAGAAAATTCCAGAGTATGGGGGATGCACGGAAGAAATCTTGAATTGGATTGTGGAAAGTGGAGATAGGAGGGCTGGAGAAAAGGAGATCTTGTGAGAATTGGAAGTTACATGCAGGTCAGTACCTGGAGACTGTGTGACAGATGTATTGGACAAGTTGTGGATGTCTTTGTATATCATGATTAAGGTTTTGAACTATAGTTGTTGAGCAATGGGAAGCCAGTGCAGGGATTGGTAGAGAGAAGAGGCTGGGAATAGTGGGGGTTGACAGGTGAATTAGTTGGGCAACAGAGTTTAGGATTGATTGTACAGGTGTGAGAGCATTACAAGGGAGGCCAGAGAGTAGGAGGTTGCAGTATCTCTCTTGTTTCTTTTATCTATGTTACTCCTTTCTGATTTCTTTAGCTAGGAGGTTGGAAGCATTTCTTTCTAGCAGGAAAACTTAACTTTTAAGGGCCTTTTCACATCAGCGGTAAGCGCTGATCATGGCAGTTGTGGTGAAAAAAACGCAACTACCATGGTTATCACATAACGGCCGCACTTGCGGTTCACCTGCAGCAAGCCCCATGCAATGTCTGTGGGCTTGCGGTAAGTGTACGGCAAGTGCAGTTTCGGCACTTGCGGCAGATGCGGCCGCAAAAAAAAACGCGGCTGACCGCGATTTTTTCGCGACAGCATCTGCCGCAAGTGCCGAAACCGCAACTATACCACACTTGCCGCACACTTACCGCAAGCCCCATAGACATTGCATGGGGCTTGCTGCAGGTGAACTGCAAGTGCGGCTGTTATGCGGTAACCGTGGCAGTTGCGTTTTTTTCACCGCAACTGCCGCGATCAGCGCTTACCGCTGATGTGAAAGGGGCCTAACTTTGTTTTTGTGGCTTTATGTTTTCTCACTCTGGGATCCTTTCTATCTCTGCACGCATTCCTGATTCAAGGTTATATTCCTTTCTTCCTTTCCCTCGGGTTCCTAAGGAGGTACAACACTTGATCGCCAATTAGGAAGCCAAGTTTGAATTGTTCTCTCCTAGTCTTGTGGTTAGGGCTATTTCAGCCTGCGCAGGGGTCACTAGGGACTGTGCAGCTAGTAGCCTTATACTGTACAGGATCCTGCTGGGTCAGTTTCCCATGTGAGTTATTACAAGTGAATAACATAATTTTAAACACAATTTCTTTAGCAGTAATACAATTCCAATTTCATATTTTCAAAGTTTGCATATTATAGCATTTCAGAATGCAGTTGTTTTTATTTAGACGTCAGATAGCTGTGAATGTTTGCACCTGTTCACACTTATTCTTCTTGGAGGTGTTGGTCAATTTTTTTCTTTTGTACTAATTAGCATATCAAAATAGATTTATAAAAATAGTTTTTGGCCATTTACTGTAATCACATATTCTGGAAAGGTATTAACGTGGGAAAATATACGGTAGCAGTTTGGGGGCATGGTGACATTTTCATGCTCCCTTTTATAATTAAATAGATTACAGTAATGTGTAACTTAGGCTGCCTTCAGACTTGCAGATGCCTCCGCAGCGTTTTGCAGAGGCATCTGCAAGTATCTGCATGCAGACCGTGGCCCCTATGTTTATAATGGAGCGCACGGCGGTCTGCAGATGCTTGCAGACCGCCGTGCGCTCTCATTGCCCGCCATCAGTGATCTGTGCGCAGGCGGATGCCTGCGCACAAATCACACACTCTCGCCCGCACCAGGGACGCAACATCTCGCGTCCCTGGTGCGGACGAGAGTGTGTGATCTGTACGCAGGCATCCGCCTGCGCACAGATCACTAATGGTGGGCAATGAGAGCGCACAGCGGTCTGCAAGCATCTGCAGACCGCCGTGCGCTCCATTATAAACATAGGGGCCGCGTTCTGCATGCAGATACTTGCAGATGCCTCTGCAAAACGCTGCGGAGGCATCTGCAAGTCTGTAGGCAGCCTTACTAACCATTCATAAGATCACTTTCAGCCACTTACTTGGCAAACTCTATGTGCTTTTGTCAGTAATCTGTAGTTAGTCTAATCTTAAGAAGTAAAACTCATTAAACATGTCCTCAACCCTGATCAACTCTTATGGATTCATTCTCACCAGTATCGTGTAAATCCACGTATTGCGATCCCATGATAAGTAATGGATTCCACTGACTTATGCAGCCTTGTCATTCTGCATGTCGAGTATAAACTATAGAAATGTCTATGCTGACTTTATGTATCATACCAGTTCGTCAATATATAAAAGGCGTCACTGTAGAACGCTTAGAATACTTTGATTTAATAGATGCTAAAAATATCTACTTATAAACTTGACGAGCATCACCTTTAGAAACCAGTGTATGAGGCACCCCAATTCGCCGACTAAAGTTATATATCTCCTATCTTTTTTTTTTTATTTGATTTACTTATTTATTTTTTAATCCATGACAAATCGAGACTTCAAAGCACAGAGATAAACGAGGACATTGATTGAACTGTCTTACTTAGCTCAGCTAGCTCCACTTTAGCTTGCTGCCATCATGGATGCTTTATAGCTTGTAGCATAGATATGATCAGCTTATATGATGTGCTACACGATTAGAGAGAGAATCCCTGTGTGATGTTCTATATTAGGATTTAGCTGAAAAGGTCAGCTGTATAGACAAGAAGGCGGCATTGGCAAGAGGGAAAGAGGATAAAAAGAATTTAAAATTACCTAGAAAATCTATTTGCAGCAACAAAAAAAAAAATTGACCATGAAATACCTAGGGCTAATAAGATTCAGCTCGCCTATAGTTCTATAATTATAGTGTACATGATGCACTAGGCCAATGATTGAGCTAAACAAGGTTATATATTCTGCTTCACTAGTGTTTAAGCTATTTAAAGATTTCTCAGTATTTCCACATTTTCTGATTTGACAAGTCACATAATTGTTTATTTCCTTGTTAAAGCAACAACATCGCTTAATATTCATTTAAAAATCTGCCACCAAGATTTTGACTAAGCACAGCATGATGTAAAGACAGAAACCCTAATTCCTGCAATGTGTCACTTACTGGGTTATTTGCTTCTGTTAAGACTTGAGGTCTAGTAAACTTGCTGTCATGTAGTCCTCCATAGTCATGAGCTATGTGTAACCCTACTGATTGGCAGCTTTCTGTGTATGCATAATGTACCGTATATACTCGTGTATAAGCAGACCTGTGTATAAGCCGACCCCCCTACTTTTGCCCCCAAAACCTGGGAAAACCTATTGACTCGTGTATAAGCCGAGGGTGGACCCCAGCACAGGTATACAGCCCCCAGCAGTGTGGTATACAGGCCTCCCCGGTAGTAGTATACAGCAGCCTCCCCAGTGGTAGTATACAGCAGCCTCCCCAGTGGTATATACAGCATCCCTAAAGGTATAAACAGCAGGCCCCAGAGGTATACAGCAGGCCCCAGAGGCATATACAGCAGGCCCCAGAGGCATATACAGCAGGCCCTAGAGGCATATACAGCAGGCCCCAGAGGCATATACAGCAGGCCCCAGGGTATATACAGCAGGCCCCAGAGGTATACAGCAGGCCCCAGGGTATATACAGCAGGCCCCAGGGTATATACAGCAGGCCCCAGGGTATATACAGCAGGCCCCAGAGGTATACAGCAGGCCCCAGGGTATATACAGCAGGCCCCAGGGTATATACAGCAGGCCCCAGGGTATATACAGCAGGCCCCAGGGTATATACAGCAGGCCCCAGGGTATATACAGCAGGCCCCAGGGTATATACAGCAGGCCCCAGGGTATATACTGCAGGCCCCAGGGTATATACAGCAGGCCCCAGGGTATATACTGCAGGCCCCAAGGTATATACAGCCCCAGAGGTATACAGCAGGCCCCAAAGGTATACAGCAGGCCCCAAGGTGTATACAGGCAGCCCCCCAGTGGCACTAGCCCCCCCATCATGGAAAGAGCCCCCCACACTGTGCAGAGCCCCCCCCGCTGCATTAACTTACCATCCAGCGTCTTCATCACCGCGGGCTGTCGCGTCCATCCTTGCTCGCTGTCTTCCCGGTCTCACGTGACCTGGTGATACAAAAAGATGGAAGCGTGGTGTATGTTTGGGCGCTGAGGTAAGGAAGATCTCTGATGCTGGCTTCTTTTCCGGACTTTATTAAAATAATTGCAGTTATAATTATTCAAGCTTAAGGCTCTCAAAACCCACGATGCATTTCGACGTGCACACACGTCTTTCTCACTTGAGAAAGACGTGTGTGCACGTCGAAATGCATCGTGGGTTTTGAGAGCCTTAAGCTTGAATAATTATAACTGCAATTATTTTAATAAAGTAAGACGTGTGTGCACGTCGAAATGCATCGTGGGTTTTGAGAGCCTTAAGCTTGAATAATTATAACTGCAATTATTTTAATAAAGTCCGGAAAAGAAGCCAGCATCAGAGATCTTCCTTACCTCAGCGCCCAAACATACACCACGCTTCCATCTTTTTGTATCATTTTAACTCCCTATGGGGAGAGTGGTGGAGTGAGCTGCAGAGGAGGGAGAGTACCTGAGAAGACGTCAGCTGGATCGGCCCCTTTACCAGACATGTGACGCCACCCGGCACTAGTGTTTTCCCGGAGAAGACCTCGTAGGAAGCACGATGACGGAACCGGAGGATTCCGTTGCTTGATTTAATAAGCTTATCTACGGGCTGTGGTTTATAACCAGACCAGGTGAGTTTAAACGCAAAAGAACCGCCCGCTAACAGCCCCATGTGTACAGGCGCACTATAAGCTGTTGTTGTTTTTTCCTTTACATCACGTGACCTGGTGGTCGTTGTGGAATGACGTCATCGCGCCGGGTCACATGAGACCGGAACACAGCGCGCAGGACCCGCGGCGAACACACTGGATGGTAAAGCAGCAGGGGGGCTCTGCAAAGTGTGGGGAGCTCTTTCCATGATGGGGGGGCTAGTGCCACTGGGGGGCTGCCTGTATACACTGGGGGGCTGTATGCACGGCTCCTCCTGCCGCTGTGATGGGCGGGGGGAGCCGTGCATATCTAATGAGCGGCCCCACTTGACGGGCCGCTCACTCATCAGCCTCCCCCCCGCCTCCTCCAGCCTAGGAAAAAATCCTATACCGTATAGACTCGTGTATAAGCCGAGGGGGTGACTTTTCAGCCCAATTTTTGGGCTGAAAAAGTCGGCTTATACACGAGTATATACGGTATATACAGTACAGACCAAACGTTTGGACACACCTTCCCATTCAAAGAGTTTTCTTTATTTTCATGACTATGAAAATTGTAGATTCACACTGAAGGCATCAAGACTATGAATTAACACATGTGGAATTATGCCAAGAGTGTGCAAAGCAGTAATCAAAGCAAAAAGTGGCTACTTTGAAGAACCTAGAATATAAGACATATTTTCAGTTGTTTCACACTTTTTTGTTAAGTATATTATTCCACACGTGTTAATTCATAGTTTTGATGCCTTCAGGGTGAATCTACAATTTTCATAGTCCTGAAAATACAGAAAACTCTTTGAATGAGAAGGTGTGTCCAAACTTTTGGTCTGTACTGTATATGTACAAACGCACAACATATATAAGAAAACTTGTAAAACTGCAGCAGATAAAACAGGACTTTTATCAAAACTGGAGCAAGAAGTGCAGTGAATATTGCATTACTGGAATCAAGGTCTCTGCACCTACATCATGCTGCTCTCAAACAGGAAATCAAAAAACCTGGATATTTTATAATGTAAATAACACAAATACTTTGTACATCGGCAATACAGTATTATGCATTATTGTTTGCAGTGTAGTTGTTTTTGGTAAAACAAAAGATATGTTAAAGGCAAGCTAACTAAGGCGGCCGTCACACGCTTCAATTTAGTGAACGATATTGTTAGCGATCACATGCACGCGCGATCGCTAACAATATCGTTCACATCGTTGGTGAGCTGTCACACAGACAGACTCACCAGCGATGTGGGCCAGCGAGATCGCTGGTAACTATGGTACACATCGGGTTACTAGGCGCCGCGCGGGGCTTAGTAACCCGACGTTTACCATAGATACCATCTCCCAGCATAGGCTCTGCCGCTGGGAGATCGTTCATCGTGGTGTCAGACACCACGATGATGCAGATTGATCAAGCGATTATCGCTTGATATGAGCTCCGGCTCACAAATCTGCGATCAAACAATCAAGCGATTTTACATTGTATAATCGCTTGATTGCACGTAGCGATGCACAAACGATATCGCTTAAGCGATCAAAAAAGCAGATCGCTTAAGCGATATCGTGCAGGAAATTGATGCGTGTGACGGCCGCCCAAGGCCCATTAAACCTCCAGTATGTGTGTACATCAACCTTTTCCTGCATTTTAGCAAGCACTTTTATGTGTCTTAAATTATAGTTAACATGAGTCTGCTCTCGCACTATGCAAATTAGTGATTGACTAGGTGCAGGGTGGGAGCTGATTACCCCTAACTAATCCTCCTGTAATCTGGTAAACACTCGCCTTTGGGCAAGTGACATGATTTGCAAGTGAGACATCCTCGCCACCTCTTTGCAGATATCACGTATGCATGTGATATTCTCCTGACTATGTCTGTGGCGGTATCAGTGCATGCCCATGGATGTAGCAATAAACACCTGACTCAGATGTCAACACATTTACTGTAGAAAATATCAATGTAAATATAGTTATTATGATTCATTTCACACTGTCAGGATTCTGGTGGTGAGAGCAGGTGGTCATGTGATTGCAAGTATGTGATTTGCAAACATGGGATCATGTGATTTGAATTGTATAACATGGAAACAACAAAGTAGGTATGTGTATGTTACATATTATAACATATCATGAATGCTGTTAGAGATTAAAATGCTATTCATTCACTATTCGTGTTGGAGTAATGAAAATAAACATTTGAGACGATGATTATGTCTGGACTCGGGAGATTCATCATGACAGTACCGGCAGTGGGATGCTGCAACCTGTGACAAGTCTGATAGATCTGGACTCCATAGAATCATCATTACGGTGGCGCCTGTCAGATGCTTCATCTTGAGACATTCTCATTGATCTGAATTGCGGAGATTCGTTGTTATGGCGCCGGCGATGTAATGATGCAACCAGTTACAGTGTCGTAGATCTGGACAATGGAGAATCTTCTTCACGTCACTGCCATTTTGATACTGCATTATTTGTCAAACTCCTAGACCTTGTCCCAGGCGTCATGCTCGCTGTGTTGCTGCATCTTGTCACTTTTTTTCATCATTTCATTGTTATTGCATTGTCATCTGACAGCTGTGAACTGAGTATTGTTTAGGTTCCTTGATTAATAATTAAATGTCATTTTTGGATATTTTGAAATTAAAGCAAAATGTAATACATTTTACAAAATTTCATTGTGGCCAAATGTTGTATTTAGAATATTTTGTTTGATGACATAGGAATATGGAGCCTAGTTTTGCTACAATTAAAAAGGTCTTCCCTTCCCAGCAAGGGGCACTCTACCATTTGTTTAGTGAATGATCTGGCTAAACACTACGTGAGTGTATTAAATAGGTCAGATATCTGTAATTACTGTATTCGTTTTTTCATTTGAGTAATGGATGTATAAACAATAATTTAGATCTCTGCTTCAATTACTTTTATTAAAATGTTGATGTTGAAGTCAAACAAATAACAGCTAAAAGCATCATCATTGTCTGAAGTATTGATTCTGAAAACTCTGCTTCTTGGCCTTGAGCAATAATTGGCCATGTTTCCTTTCATTCCTGTTTATCACTTCAGCTTTTAAGACAACCAATACTCAGTGAAGGGTCTGAATACTTATGACCATGTGATATTTTAGTTTTTCTTTTTTAATAAATTTACAAAAATTTCCACATTTCTGTTTTTTTCCAGTCAAGATGGGGTGCAGAGTATACATTAATGAGAAAAAAAATGAACTTTTTTGAATTGATCAAATGGCTGCAATGAAACAAAGAGTGACAAATTTAAAGGAGTCTGAATACTTTCCGTACCCACTGTAGATGGCAGATGGTTTCTAGACCTCTAAGTGAGTGAAATATCACTGGAATCATTGTGTCAGATTCCTTTTAGATTACTGTATGTGTCAACACTAACAATGTAGGAGCAGATTTTTGGAGAAAAAATTCTCACCTTCTGACAAAAATATGCTCCGAAAAGGTGTCATGCCATTGCTTCGTTTTTGGTACAGATTTGGTGCGGAAAGCTGCCGATTTTTATCCTGCACGTGTTGGATTTCAGATCATCTGCGAGACCGTGACACTCACCTCACAAGAAAGGATGTGCCCTATCTTAGGCTGCGTTCACACATTGCGTATTTTGCCGCGTTTTTTTACGCGCACTTTTCAAAATACGCAATGTGCTTTTTGTCTGCCTGCAAAGTGAATGGGAAATTCACTTTGCAGTGCAGACATTGCGTAAAAATACGCAGTGCGTTTTCCGGGAGAAAACGCAGCTCCGTAAAGAATTGATATGTCAATTGTTTACGGAGCTACTACTGCGTATTTTCCCAGAGGGGAGGAAGAATCCAGCTTCCTCCTCCCCTCTGTGACAGCTGTGACCGCCCCATTAGACTTCACATTGTGTTAATACATACTGTGAAGTCTAATTAAACTAAAGCAAGTGTCTGAAAAATAAAAAACAATGAATACTCACCTTCCGACGCCTTTTCCCGGTTTGCGATCCCCGGTTGTAAGTCAGATTTCTTCTGCAAGACCTGTGGTGATGTCAGAGGGGGGGCGTTCCTGGGCACTCGCGGTCATGTGACCGCGAGCAGCCAATCAGCGATGGGACCGCACGGTAACGCCCCCCCTCTGACGTCATCACAGGTCTTGCAGAAGAGATCTGACTTACAACCGGGGATCGCAAACCGGGAAAAGGCGTCGGAAGGTGATGTATTCATTGTTTTTTATTTTTCAGACACTTGCTTTAGTTTAATTAGACTTCACGTGTGTATTAACACAATGTGAAGTCTAATGGGGCGGTCACAGCTGTCACAGAGGGGAGGAGGAAGCTGGATTCTTCCTCCCCTCTGTGACATCACTGCGCTTTCTGGGGGAAAGAAAGCGCAGTGTGTGAAAGCCCCTGCGTATTTTGCTGCGCTTTTTTACGCGGCCGAAAAACGCGGCAAAAAGCGCGCGTAAAAAAGCGCAGCAAAATACGCAAATGTGTGAACGCAGCCTTATTCTGTGAAAAGGATAATAAAAATTAATATGGACATGATTATACTGTGGGGGAACAATGTGAGGAGCAGCGCGAGTGGTTTCATACCACAACTTTATTTTAAACAATGTTTAAATTCCCCCTCAGCTTTTCCCAGAGCGGTGGTTATGTTCCTGATGTAGAGAACTGTCAGTACTGGCGTATGTACCATCAGTGCGGAGTGGTTGTGTATCTCCTGTAGCCACTGAAGGAGGCTATTATGCCAGTCCTGACTGTTCCATACGTCAGGAGCGAAAGGTTGTGTATCTCCTGTAGCCACCGTATGAGGATATTATTATTATTATTATTATTATTATTAATTATTTATAAAGCACCATTGATTCCATGGTGATGCACATGAGAAAGGGTTACATACAAACAAGTTAAAAATACAATGAGCAAACTAACAATGATGGACTGATATAGAGGGGATAGATGACCCTGCCCTTGTGGGCTTTACATTCTACAGGGCAGTGGGGAGAGAGACAGTAGGTTGGGTCTGCTCTGTTGGTGGTGGAGCGTTGGGTCCAATGGTGGTGGAGCGCCGAGTCCAGTGGTGGTGAGGTGGCACCGTGTTCATTGCAGGTTGTAAGCTGTTCTGAAGAGAATGGTTTTCAGGTTCCGCTTGAAGGTTCGGAGAGTAGGGGACAGTTGGATGTTTTGGGGTGCAGAGTTCCAGAGGATGGGGGATGCTCTGGTGAAGTCTTGCAGGCGGTTAGATGAGGAATGTACAAGTGTGGAGGAAAGGAGGAGGTCTTGGGAAGATCGGAGGTTACGAGTTGGATAATATCGGGAGATTAGTTCAGAGATATTTACTGTAGACAAATGACACATGCTGATTTTCCAGTTTCAGGCCTGTGGGCCGACGATCCTCTTCTGATGTTTTTAAGCTTGAAAAATGGATTACACTAAAAATAATTGACATTTTTATCGAAAAACCTGGTGCTGGATGAAATCCTTCACTCATAACTAACTGAAGTGGATACCAGCCAGTCCACCTGTAGCCTCATTCCGGTAAGGCACCACTTTTTCCATTTCCCTTTCCTCTGACTTTAAAAAAACACATATAATCTGCACCAAAAAGACAAGAAAGCCTGTTTTTTGTAAGCAGCTGCTCCATACTACAAAGAGGACAGAAAAAAAGCAGCAAAAAAGCCATGTGTGAACATAGCCTAAGGCTATGTGCCTACTGGGTGCTTGTGCTGCGTTATGGCCGCTTTACACGTTCGATATTGTATACAACGGCACGGGAGCGCGCACTTTTTTGGCAGAAATCCAAGATCGCATAGGAACTGTCACACAGGGAGATATCGGCATTCAACACAACTGCGATGTATACGCCCGAAGCAGGGAACGACCATTAAACATGGGAGAGAATAGGGGAAGTTGTTCTCCAAATCGTTGTTGGGCTGTCACACAGCACGATCCTGCCAGATCGTCCATCCAATATCGGGCAGTTGGAGAGCCTGCTCATTTCTCCCCCGATATCGTTTTGGCATCGTTTTTGCATCGAATTGTACATCCACACCATACAACGCACAAACGATATTGGCGCCAACACACAAACCACGTGACTTTTTATCGAAGTTGGATGACGACATCGGGACGTGTAAAGCGGCCATTAGTGATTCGTTTTTGGTGCTGTATTTATTTAAAACTACCAAAAACAAATCAGTTACTGCGTTCGCCAGCAAAACAATGTGATTTTCAAAATGCTGTGCCGACGTCAGTGTTTTTAACAGCTGCGTTAGTGGTGCAGAAAGCGCATCCAGAAAATGAGCATGTCAATTATTGTTCCATTTTCTGCTGCACTTTCTCCATTGACTCCATTATAATAAAAAAAAGAACATCACAAATGGATTGATATTTATACAGTCCATTTGTGATGCTTTTTTAGTGCGCTTTCCACATCACAAACGCTCAATTTCTTATGCTCCCCCTGCGATCTCACGGTGTGCTCTGGCGATGTGTTTCTGTTATACCTTGCACTGGGACATTGTCACTGGAGTGCCTTCGCCTAATACACAAAGCTACGTTTGTGAACAAGACTAAAGGTACCGTTACACGCTACAATGTCGCAACGATCTCACCAACGATCTCACGGGAGCACGGTCGTTAGGCATCTTTTTGAGATCGTTGGTGAGATGTCATACGTCTAGATATTCTGAACGAGCACCAACGATGTGGCGAGCAGCTATCGCTCACACAACCCAGCGAACGATACTGTTACTTTGTTCACTGTTCA
Organism: Allobates femoralis; assembly: GCA_033576535.1. Lineage (NCBI taxonomy): Eukaryota > Metazoa > Chordata > Amphibia > Anura > Aromobatidae > Allobates > Allobates femoralis. Next base: position 357,575,621 of record JARQOC010000001.1, read on the forward strand.
CGCACAAGATGGTTGGCTGAACGATTGATCATTCTGAAACGATCAGATCCAACAATTTATCGTAGTCGTATCTCAGTGTCACACGCAACGACGTCCTAACGATGTCGTTTGAACTACTTCAAACCCGTGACGTTTCCAGCAATATCGTTCACGATATCTACCGTGTAATGGTACCTTTAAGGGTTTGAAACGTTTTCTTTCTTGGCACATTTTCCAGCACCTTATGAATTTTCTCCACATTAATCACATTAATCTGTACCACAACAAACCTTTAATGCATTTTTTAACCAGAGTGTGCAGTGAATCTTACTACCTGCTACATTTAGGATTTTATATTCCATCTCCCAGCACCTCAACAGTTTGACCAAGTGCTGGTAATGCTAAACACTATTATCTATATTTTATCAAATAGCATTTTATCCAATGTTATTCTATGGAACGGTGGAAACCAGCATTTATTCTAATGCTGATTTGGCAAAAGAAACTGCTGCATGCTGGGATTGGCAGCATATGTCAGATCATGCACGCCCATACAATCCTATGGGTGTGTGCAAAACATCACACTGCACTGATTTCACATGAGTACAGTCAGATATATGCAGAGACAGACAATTGAGAAATTCAGCTCTCCATCTTTGCACATGCGAGTGGATCGGAGCAGAGTAAGGGCCGCTTCACACTGCGGCGTGATCCGGTCCGTTCTGTCCGGGAGGACCCAGACAGCCGCGGATCGGATCTGCACACAGGACTGGAGGGGCTAATATGCCCTCCGGTCCAGTGTGCAGCGCACGCAGTTCCCACTGCTGATAAGTCAGGACTGCGGTCGCCGCGGTCCTGACCTGTCAGCGGCTGCAGCTACGTGCACTGCACACAGGATCCGCAGGTGTAAAGCGGCGCTAAACAAAGACACTCTGCCCATTGCTTGCATCAGAGTTTGAGCCGAGTTTCATTTGCATATGGCATAAATTCTCCTACATGATAGAACAAATGCTAGTGTCAGCGAGCCCTAGAATATATTAGAGCAGTAATAATGTCTACTAATTGGTCTCTATTGTATGCTGCAAGGATTCGTTGGTGTCAGGGCTGGGAACGGCGTCCAAGGATGTCATATGCATACTCCTAGCCAGAAACCAACTAGTGGATGCAGCCTTGCTCAATGCAATGTAGTCCCCTATAGACAGTATTAACCATAACTTAAACTCCTATATAAATATGAGTTCACACACATTACCATATAGACCCACTATATACAGTATGAGCTCACACATGACCCCCTATGTACAGGATGAGCCCACACATAGTCTCCCTATATACAGGATAAGCCCTCACACAGCCCTTCGATATACAGTATGATCCCCCACACAGTCCCCTATGGACATAATAAGCCACCACATAGCCCTCTATAAACCACATGGACCCCCTATAAACAGTATGTGCCCTCCTATAGACTCCTGTATAAAAGCACACAAAGAAATAAACAAACTAGAAAATTAAAACAACACATACCTTGCTTGAGCGGGTCCTCTTGCTGGTTCAAATCCAGCCCGATCATTTAAATAGGTGCTGGCATATCAGAGGCCGACGGCTGACATCAGTGCAATAACGTCACTGCCAGTGTCACTGCTAACTTTGGCTGACAGTCTGTAGGCTGGTTGCCATTTTAATGACCAAGCAACAGTTACCCTATCTATGTTTGGTTTAGGGACCCACTGTGGATCTAATGTCCCGGTGGCAAGACCGATGCTATGTCCAAACAATCCTGTGAACCACACCTCCTTGTAAAGATCATAACAATTTGTACCAAATTAAAATCCCCGCATCACTGGATCCATATGACAGATTGGTGTATTTAAAATCTAACTCAATATGACAATGAAAACAATCTGCATAAAACTTGGGCATGATTTACAAACATGCCTATAATGTTGTGAAATTGCTACATATTTTTAAATGGCAAATTCTCCATCGAATCCTGATACCCTGCACTCATCATTAGTGCATTGTCAATGTAATGTTTATTTCAATGTAGGAACATTTCTTTATTGCTCTTTTTGTGTTTTTTCTAATTTAATTTTATGTGGCCAATAAAAGTTGGCACATGAAATTTGAGACATACGTTTAGCAAAATAAATGACATCCAAAATATAAATAAACTTAACGTATGTTATAGCAGATTTATTTACGTACAATTTATGACTCAAGAAATATAAACCTGTCACTAATTTTTCCTATAGAAATACATTTAGCAAGAGTATACAATTTTTTTTAGTGAGTTACATTTTTCAGTTTAAATTGCTATTAAGTGAGAATCTGTTCATTAGCATCTTGTCTGCTGCAAGTCCAAGCTATTCTAAAGGGCCCATTTCATGCTACGATATCGTTAACGATATCGTTGAAATGTCACGGGTTTTCTGTCGTTCAAACGGCGTCGTAACAACGTCGTTCAGTGTGACATGTACATCCGATCAACGATAATTGGACAGATCATTCATCGGAGGTTTTTGAACCAGAACTAAAACCAAATGATGATCGTTCATCCAACCTGCAGCATGGGTCTGTGTAACACCTCAATAACGATGTCGTTAACGACCTCTCCTTTTGAGAACTGAAGGACATAGGCAATCTAAATACCGCAAGTATTATTTGCTTGTCGCGGAATCGTTGCAGCGTCATTAAAGATATCTGTACGTGTGACATTTCACTAGCGATCATTGAACGATGTTTAAGCGATCTAGGTCAAGTCGGATCGCTGATCGGATTGTTCGACCATTGAAGCGTGAAACAGGTCTTTAGGCATTTGCGGCAGATCAGGCACTTTTGCCTGATCTACTGGATTCCGGAACACTTGCGGCAAGACTGTGTTTGATCTAATGCATTCCCTACGGAACGTGCGTACATGTATGGAACTTGTGGTTTTGACGCGATTTGGCTAATCCGGCACTTGCGGCAACAGGCAAAAACTGCTAATAGTAGCGGTTTTTCAACTCACCGCAAGTGCAAAACTGCAAGTGCCGCACATGTCTGCAAGTCCCATATGGAACGTATTAGATCGAACACAAGTGTTCCAGCTTCTGGCAGATCAGGCAAAACTGCCTGATCTGCCACAAATCCTGAGAACTGCTGATGTGAATGCAGCCTTAAGTGGAGTGATGTTACTTGTCAGAGGCAGATTTTTAAGTATTGCAATAATAGTTTGCAATGTAAAATAACTGCCTATTTTATGTACCTAGGCATACAGGTATTTACCTATGATCTTGTAATATTATTGCTCCCTGTTTGTTTACTTTACCTCAAAAAATCTATGTGGCTTAAAAGAATCTGTAACCAGGTTGTTGCTACTCTATCTGAGGACAGAACAGAACAAAATGGAGTAGAGACCCCAATTCCAAAGATGTATCACTTACTGAGCTACTTGGTATAATTTTGATAAAACTAATGTTTTATTTGCTGCAGATCTGCTAGATATATCAATGTTAGGCTATGTATAACCCCTCCCTCACCACTGATAAACAGGTTCCTGCCTATGCACAGTGTACACCGAAAGTTGCCAATCAGTGGTCAGGATGGGGGTTATACAGCGCTAAGGAATACGCTTGACAACCTGGCAGCTGGTTTACTAGTGGTAGGTTACTAATCTGCTGTATACAGCGTGAATAGGAAGAGCGCTAGCGTCATTCACTGAGGGACACCTACACTGCTCAATTATCTGCCAGACACAGCCACTACCATCTGAACAAATTGCGGCCTGTCTGACAGGTAGTCAGTTATCCAGTGTCTCATCCCCTCCTCCACCATCATATCTTTCATCTTTTTAAGTAGTAACAATGGCTGTAAAGTATTGAACGCACTATAGACCTCAACGAATATTTCACCCTTAATCTATGCCGATAAGCAAACTGTAGAGGGTTATCAAAAGCCCTCACCCTGAAGGGCCTGTCACACGCGTCAATGTCGTCAGTGAGATGATCACTGACGACATTGACGGCTGATCGCTGGTGAGCTGTCACACAGACAGACTCACCAGCGATCAATTGACCAGAAACATCGTGGAAACGATTTAAATATCGTTTCCACGATGTCTTGCTCCCGCTGCCAGGCTGCTGGAAGCGGGAGCAGGCTGGTATCCATGGTAAACTGCGGGTATCTAGGCAGCGCGCGCTGCCTAGATACCCGACGTGTACCTTAGTTACCAGCCTCCTCCGCTCACCGGCTGGTATCTAAGGTACACAGCGGGTAACTAGGGACCCTAGTTACCCGCTGTGTACCTTAAATACCAGCCGGTGAGCCAGGGGCGGACCTTGCTGCCCGGGGGCCCTGGAGCAGCGGCAGAGAGAGGAGGGGCGGGCTCAGCAGGGGGAAGCAGGAAGCTTCCCTGGTTAACCCCCTCTCCTCTGCCACACTGGCACAGGGACATGGGGGGCGGCTGGGGACCCCCCTGCAGGGCTAACCTGCGTCCAGCGGGGCCCCTGTGAGCCGGAGCAGCAGCAGAGAGAGGAGGGGCGGGCTCAGCCGGGGGAAGCAGGAAGCTTCCCTGGTTAACCCCCTCTCCTCTGCCACACTGGCACAGGGACAGCGGAGCGGAGGAGGCTGGTAACTAAGGTACACGTCGGGTATCTAGGCAGCGCGCGCTGCTTAGATACCCGCAGTTTACCTTAGTTACCAGCTCCCAGCGCTTGTGAGAGGCGCTGGGAGCTGGAATATCGCTACTCCCGGTGTCACACGCAGCGATGCTGCGTGTCCACCGGGCGACAATCGCCAGGTTTTAGAGCAGGTTCTAAAACCTGGCGATCATCAACCAGCGATTTATCGCTGGTTGATTCAGTATGTCACACGCGTCAATATCGCTGCAACGTCACGTGCAGCCGATATCGTGCAGGCGATATTGACGCGTGTGACAGGCCCTTGAGACTCAAGTGAGCAAGCACTAATCTTTCCAAGGACTTCATAGCATGCAATGTTAAGGCTATATGACATTAGTAATTTATGGACGCAGGAGAAGTAGTCTTGAGTACCAAAACCAAGCAGTAAATCTTACACACCGCTGGCACCCCCTGTAATTGTAGACTCCAGTTAAATAAGTGCTGAAAGACTTGCTTACACACACTTTAAGGACATGTGACTCCATCTCGCCATGCTGCTTTACCTATAGTAAGTGTCCTGAATAATCTCCTCACCTCATTTTGGGAGACTCCGAAATCAGTCTCTTACATCCCTCAATGTCACTGTTGCAGAATGTTTCCCAGCTCCCTCCCCCTCACTGTTGTCATTGCACATGTATTACTGAATCTGTTAAAAAACTCATTCATCTCATTAGCCTTCTCCAGTACTCAGCCCCCTTGCTCCCATTTCACCTTGGGCCAAGTTAGCGATTTCATTCCTGACTACGCCTCTCTTGAGTTATTGGGGGACAATTTATCATCTAGCTTAATTCAGAAAGCCTCTTGTGCATCTTTTATTTTGTTGTTCAAGTCTCGTTGTATGATTTTAATTTTCTTTTTGTCCCTCAGTTTAAATGCCTTGTGACAGAGAACCGAAGTAATCTGAACCAAAAGAAATTTTAAGTTCTAAACCCAACACTTATATTTAATGCTGTAATAATGTAACCAATTTCAGATGGTTGCCATGGAAACCTGATTTGGAATACCATACATTCTACGGATCTGCAATGAATTATCACATGAGCTTGTTAAGTTCATGTAAAGCATCTTTCTTTCACACAAGATGGTAGATAGGTGTTAGATTGTTTTTGTGTGTTGGAAATGCATAAATTGTGTGTAACCTGCATTGTTACGACAATAGCAGTGATTTAATACCAAGTAGGTTATCCATACTATCTGTGATCTGCCTATAGATAACATGCTATATGTGTAATCTACAGCCTCAATCTGAAAAGTAAAAATGCTTTAAGAGAACCTTTGAGCTGCCCTCTCTAATTGGAGAAGGTGACTTAATGGTTGTGGTATGGTTAGGTTAAAATCACATTTTAAAAGAAGTCACTGATATTCATTAGCTGCATTTTCCATCTCCCCAGCCTGCTTGCTGCTGATTACTGTGCATAAGAAGAAATTGTCAATCATAAGCGAGAAGTAGAAAATAACAGTGCTGGCTCATTGAGGTTTACTTACTCTCGTCAAGGGTGCATCAAGCATCCTAACTGTAATATATAAAAGAGAAAGCGTCAGCTCACCCATATGGATACCTGGTCCCAGGAAAGTTAGCAAGTGCAAACCAGGAATTCAATAGTAAAAGTAAGAAATTCCAGTGTCCAAATTCCATAAAAGAGGTGTCCTAATCCATATTGTAAAAGTCACAGCACACAAAAAATATCATAAAAAATAATGATGAAAACTTGAACACATGTAATCCAATAGTTGAGCAAACATGTTTCAGACCTGTAGTCCTTGTTCAGTGCAAGAGGTGCAATTTGCGAACAAAGACTATGGTCCAAAACATGTTTCCTCAACTATCTAATATATAATTCCCCTAACGCACTTACGTAAGTTTCGGCGCTATTTCGGTCGTCGTGGCCGTGGGCGCACGGCGCCCACGCGACCTGTGAAGCATGGGCGCGAGCAATGGCCACGCAGCGGCCATTGCGAGTCTCCCGCCCCGGCGACTACCGACGAGAACCGAGCGCCGTGGCCGAAAATAGAACCAAGGGCCTGACCATGCACAGCTCTAAAGACCGCTATGTATCTCAATGGGAAGTGAGGCGCTATGCTCATTGGTCGGCGCCAGCACACAGCGACCAATGAGCATAGCGCCTCACTTACAGCGGTAAATTTGAAACTCAAAGTCCTCCATGTATCTCAATGGGAAGTGAGGTGCTATTCTCATTGGTCGCTGTGTGCTGGCGCCGACCAATGATAATAGCGCCTCACTTACAGCGGTAAATTTGAAACTCAAAGTCCTCCATGTATCCCAATGGGAAGTGAGGCTCTATTCTCATTGGTCGCTGTGTGTGCGCGCCGACCAATGAGAATAACGCCTCACTTACATGGAGGACTTTGAGTTTCAAATTTCCCGCTGTATCTCAATGGGAAGTGAGGCGCTATTCTCATTGGTCGCTGTGTGCTGGCGCTGACCAATGAGAATAACGCCTCACTTACATGGAGGACTT